>CM035155.1:143684439-144388179 GCA_020205615.1 Panax quinquefolius | reverse complement strand
AGAGAGAAAGTTTATGAGAAATGAGATCTCGACGACTTGGGTTTCAAACCTCTAAGAAACATCCGCGTCATATCGTTCCTCATTCTCCACCAAATGAGGTGCAAACTCGGATAACTCGCAAACTTTGCCTCGCATCGAGACAACCGCCATGTTGTTTTGCTCTAATCGATGAACTCCACTTCCTTCATACGACGCAACACTTTCGTGAAAGTATTTGTCATTAAATAATTCTCAAATGTCTCCCAAGACATCGCCGAAAGTGCGGTTGGATGGTACGCCTCACGCACAGACACCACCAGAGATCCGCTTCGCCATTTTAACATAAGGTGGCGAATGGAACCTTCGTTTCTCCGCATCCCAAGACATCGAATATCTTGGTAATTTGTTTGACCCATGTTTTCATGCTATGATCGGATCCGCTTTCCCTTAAATTTCGTGGTCCCAACTCTTTGAATCCGTGGCCGTGACAACCCGTGAATTGCTATCATTTCTCCTCAGATTTTGAACACGAGTCTCCCTCGTCTCGATTTTTGTATGAATCGCAAAAACTTCTAAACATCGCCTCGCTCATCATCTCGCTTCAATGGTGTTGTTCACGGGAGGAACATTGCCAAACTGCTGTACGCTCTCCTCGTTGGTGAGTACAGGCATCTCCACTGGCCTCATTTCCATTGTTAAAATTCTCACGACATTCTCAACATCGCCATAAAACAAGGGTTAATTAAGGAAATCAATATATCACATAATATCCCTATATCTTGACCAACTAACAAATAAGCTTAGGTAGGACACACTAGCGAAGGATTTACTCGCTCTCCTCCTAGTTCTATTCCCGATCTCCGCCAGAGATCATATCCTAAGCTCGATACCAATTTGCGACGTCCCCCAAAATAGGTATACATCACCTATTCCGAGTTGTCAAATCATGGCATATGTAAACAACTACAACTTTATTATTACAACAAGAAAACGTGTGTTTGAATACAAATATTATCTTCTAGACAATATCTATACTCAATTAAATCCTCATCACATTTATTGATACATTATTTTACAAAATGGTGAGGACTACTAAATAATCCTTTCTAAAACCTTCATTCCATACCCGACTCGTATTCGCTTATATTCTCGCCTCCCGAGAAAAATGGGAACAAAAGGAAAAGGGTGAGCTCAACTAGCTCAAGAAAGAATATTATGACTAAGATAATATACAACAAATTATCGTTAGTCTTCAACAGAAAAAATATAATAGAATACAATAGACAACAAATTTTAAATCAATATTCGCAATGAAATAATAATTCATTAGAAGAGTTAAGTAGAGAATGCAAACTACTATCTTCATGTATGAATTTAAAAGTTCATCGTCATCTTTTATCCCTGTAACATCAATCAATATACATCTGGAATCAAATATTCATCTTTGCACTACAGGCCAAAGATATTCATCAGTTGGTCATGTTCATTTAAACACATGTTCATCTTTGCACTCTGGGCCAAAGATATTCTTCAGAAATCATTCATCTTTGCACCACAAAGCCAAAGATATTCTTAAGAAATCATTCATCTTCAGACTACAGCCAAAGATATTCCATAATATCATCATTTAAGATCGAGGATGATGAAAATATTTTTTTTTTTTAAAGAAACGAATCCAAAGTGAAACAAAATGACAAGGATTAAGGATTAAGGATTCGTACTTGGTTTTATCCACGCCCAAAAATACCTCAAAAATAATCATAGTGGTGTAAAATTCAAGAATGATCAAAACATGGATACAATCGTAGTTAGTATCCGTAATAGATGTTTTAGACGAAAAAGAAGAAATTTTATTTTTCTAATTGAATAGTATCAGTACACGTGAATAGTGTCAGATATCGTGAATAGTGCAATATACGTGAATAGTAACTCAGACACCAAAAGATAGAAATTCCACAAAAACATCTTCACGCTTCATGAATAGTACTCGTGAATAAGAATCGTGAATAAGAAACTTCATTGAATAGTAACTCGTGAATAGTAACTCATGAATAGTAACCCACTTGAATAGTAACCCCGACATGAAAAGTTCCAAATTTGATAAAAACTTCAGATCAACATTTCAAAGATAATGATATTGAAGAAATAATATCATTACAAAAAAATAATATCCCTTACCTCGAAAGATCAAGACTTCTAAATTTAGAATCTAATGTATAGTCTTTGAAAGGAACTTGCACCGCCTAGCAATACTCAAAGTATACTCAAAAATACTCACAAGAATACGCCGATAATATAGAGAGAAAACTTGAGCTTTACGGTGTGATTTTCAATTCTAACCCAAGCACCCTATTTATAGGAAAAACTTTAGTAACACCAAAGTAGAAAATTTAATAAAATAATAATATTTCTTAAAAATATTCAAGCCCACCTTAGAAATCTGATTTCAGATCATTTATAACACATGTGAGCCACTCAATTACAACAAAAAACGTTTTTCTTACAAAAATATTTTAAACTCCCAAAATCAATTATTTTGAGCTTGTAACTTCAATAATTCATAATAAATAGCCCTTTCATCAGAAAATTCGAATCTCGCGAGTTTTTATAGGAATTTCAATTCTCTACAACTTTGCAGAAGAAAGTTTTTCCAAATTCTAAATAGAAATTGACCGAAATCCACAAACAAAGCGATTTTACGTGCTATAATCAAATTTCGAATCAATAAATGGGGTCCAATGACATGTTTAACATGTTTTAAACATTTATTGCAACAAAAATACTCTTCCTCCTCAGATACTCATATATCCCACATTCGTTGTAAAATATCACCGTTAATATATTATTAAAATAATATATTTAAATGAATTATTTTATCGAAAAAGATAAAATATTAATTTTCAACAATTGTCATTTTAAAAATTTTCTCCATCTATATCCACATAAAATCAATATTTTCCTCATCATATAAATCAATAATTAATTATTCACAAATAATATTACGTAATCACAATATTGACAACCGCGCAGCCTCCTAGGAAAGAGGGGGCTTTCAATAAGAATTTCTTCTTCATCTACGCTGCAATTAGGTGACCAAACCTCTCCTTAGGCAGTAACTTTCTAGACATTGCCAATAATATTATCTAATAATATTATTCGGATAATATGAATTATTGCTTCGATAATGAAAAATACCGTGTAATGACAATTATGAAACAACAAAGAATATAAAATATCAACGCAAAGAATTATTAACTCAATAAAATAATCGAGCAGTAATTACTATAACCATTATTGAGTAGTGCCTTCTTCACGTAAGAATCAATAATTGGTGCAATACCTGGTGCTACTTGCTCAACAACGCGATTAGTGTGTTTTAACCACCGGTATTCCAACAAAGATAATCTTGTAATAACTACGCCGATTATTTAAAAACAACTTATATTTGTCATTTTCTTCATCCAATCGCTTTCGTTATGGGTCCCACACATGGTCGCTTGTCGTCGAACAAATATTCCCCGACGAAGATTTAATATTCTACCACCAAACGAATATTCCCTTAAGCGATAATGAATATTTTATAACCACTTGCTTATTTTGAAATATTTCATGTATTTAACCCTTAACTATCCACATTAATCAAATCAACCCTTACTATTTCAAAATAATAAATAAAGGAAATTCCTTTTTATTTAAAAATTTCGGGGTCTTACAATCTTAGTCATAATATTTCTTACTGGGCTAGTTGAGCTCACCCTTTCTTTCACTTTTCTCTTCAGGAAATGAAAATATAGTTGGGACTAGTCGGGGAATGGAGTGACGGTCCAGATGATAGCATTTGTAGTCCTCACTATTCTATTAAATAGTATGACAATAAATGTAATGAGGACTCCATTGAGTGTGGATATTGTCTAGAAGACAATATTCGTGTTAAAACTCTCAGTTTATGTTTTGTCGTATTTTACACGACAGTTATATATTTAAGTTATATTTGTATTCTGTACCATGTATTTGGTGACTCAAGATGGGTGATGTATACCTATTTTGGGGGCGTCACACAATCACTTTCCGTTATGGGGCCCACACAAGGCTGCGCCGTCGTACAAATATTCCACGATCAAATGAATATTCCCCGACAACAATGAATATTTTATAACCACTTGCTTATTTAAGATATTTGCGCATTTTATCCATAACTAACCACATTAATCAAATCAACCCTTACTATTTCAAAATAATAAATAAAGAAAATTCAATTTCATTTATAATAAGTTGGGGTCTTACAGGTAGGGTGGGAATATTCTTGAAGAAAACTTGCACTATTTTTTACACTCAAATCTTCCTTAAACTCTAAAGAAAATACGCCCAATATTATAGAAGAAGAATTCTCTAATTCGGTGTGATTTTCAATTCTAAACTAAGCATTTTATTTATAGGAGAATGGCAAGTAATACTATTTCAATTTTGAAAATCACGGGTGCAAGTCTGATGCGGAATCACACCAAGCGTAATTCACCTATTTGAAACTTTTAAAAATTTATTTACTATATTTTACTATAAAGACTATGCAAAACTATACAATACTATGCAAATAAAATATAATATATTCTATTTTATATAAAAACAAAATTTATATATATATATATATATATATATATATATATATATATATATAATCCTTTGCCCTCACAAAGAAAGGCACATACATAAATATATATATATATATATATATATATATAAGTAATAACAAAAACTTTATAACATTATATCAAATCCATACCTTAATATTTAAAATGATATTTAGAGAAAATAAATCTTTATTCATAAAAGTTGGGGTTTTACAACCTCCCCTTCTTATGAAATTTTGTCCTTGAAATTGGTGTACGTACTTGGTGTGTCGAAGAGGTGAGGATACCTTGTTTTTATTTTAGATTCTAACTCCCAGGTCATTTCCTCAATATCGTGGTTTTTTCATAAAACTTTGATTTTAGGTATAACCTTGGAGCGTAGAATATGTTCCTTCTTATCCAAGATTTTAACAGGTACCTCTTTATACGTCAAATCTTTTGCTATCTCATCTGGTTCTAATTCAATAATGTGGTTCGAGTCTTTCACATATTTACGTAACATAGATATGTGAAAAACGTTATAAACATGAGACATAACAAGCTGTAAGCGAGTTTATAAGCCACATTTCCTACTCGATTGAGGATTTCAAATGGGCCAATGAATCGAGGATTAAGCTTTCCTCTCTTTCCAAATCTCGTAACTCCTTTCCATGGAGCAACACATAACAACACATGATCTCCAACATTGAATTCCACGCCCATTCGATGAAGATCAAAGATATCTCTTTTGTCGATCTTGTGAGGTTTTTTATCGTTGTCGGATCATTTGAATCTTTTTCGTAGTCATGCTGCATCAATTCCGGTCCCAACAACGTTGTTTCACCCACCTCATCCTAAATCTTGGAGAACTACACTTGCGTCCCATACAACGCCTCGAATGGAGCCATACCGATACTTGCTTGATAATTGTTATTTAGAGGAGAATTTCACTAATGGAAAGAACTTGTCCCAACTTCCTTTGAAGGCAAGGACACAGAGTTTTAATTGATCTTCAAGAGTTTGAATAGTCCTCTTTGACTGCCCATCCGTCTGAGGATGATATGCAGAACTGAATCGTAAATCCATGCCCATAGCTTTCTGTAAACTGACCCAAAACCGTGAAGTGAATCTTGGGTCTCGATCGAAAACTATGGATATTGGAGTATCATGCAGTCTTAAAATCTCATTTATGTATATACGAGCAAGATGTTCAAGTGAATAAGTTTCTCGTATAGGTAAAAAATGAGCAGACTTGGTTAATCTATCAACAATGAACCAAATTGCATCTATGCCTTGAGAAACCTTAGGAAGACCAGTAACGAAATCCATGGTAATGTGCTCCCACTTCCATTCTGGAATTTCAAGTGGTTGCAATGGTCCTTTTGGTACTTGATGTTCCACCTTGACTCGTTGACAAGATAAACACCTTGAGATAAACTCTTCTATCTCTCTCTTCATATTGCTCCACCAAAATGTATGTCGAAGATCACGATACATTTTGTTACTCCCAGGATGGATTGCAAATGGTGTGATGTGCACCTCCATCATGATTTTATACTTCAAATTAGAGTCGTTAGGAACACAAATTCCGGAGTTGACTCGAAGTATTCCTTCTTCATTGATTCTTGCTTCTGGAATAGCACCTTCTTGTACTTTCTTCCTCATACACATCAGCTCCGGGTCTGTAGCTTGAGCAACTTTAACTTTATCGATTAAAGTTGGTTCTACTCGTATATTTAACATCATCACATGGGTCCCTAGAGTCTTTAACTCTATCTCCATTCTTTATAAGTCATATAAAATGGGCCTTTGCGTTGACAATATCGCACTCGTACCCGCATATGATCTTCTACTTAACGCGTCAACTACCACGTTCGCTTTTCTAGGATGGTATTGAATGCTATGATTGTAATCTTTCAACAGCTCGAGCCAACGTCATTGCCGCATGTTGAGTTCCTTTGGGTGAAGAAATATTTGAGGCTTTTATGATCCATGTAGATCTCCACTTTAGCGCGAAAATGACTGATGCCAACTCTAGATCATGAGTAGGATAATTCCTCTCATATTCTTTGAGTTATCGTGAGGCATATGCTATGACTTTCCCATGTTACATGAGAACACATCCTAACCCTCTGCCTGAAGCATAGTTGTAGATGACAAATCCCTCCGAACCAGATGGTATTGTCAGAAAAGGTGATGAAATGAGTATCCTCTTGAGTTCTTAAAAACTATTCTCACATTCCTCACTCCAACTGAATTTTGTATCTTTCTGAGTCAGCTGGGTTAATGGAGTAGCGATTCGAGAAAAACCTTCCACGAATCTCTGATAATAACTAGCTAAGCCCAAAAAGCTACGTACTTTGGTTATTGAATTAGGTTGCTCCCAACTTTGTATTGCTTCAATCTTCGTTGGGTCAACAGATATTCCGTGATTTGATATCACGTGCCCAAGGAATGCTACTTCCTCAAGCCAGAACACACATTTCTTTAACTTGACATATAGCTTATTTTCACGAAGCTTTTAGAGTATCAGCCTCAAGTGTTACTCATGGTCTTCACGACTTTTAGAGTATATGAGGATGTCACCAATAAAGACAACCACAAAATGATCAAAATATTCTTTGAATACTTGGTTCATCATATCCATAAAGGCAGCAGGAGCATTAGTCAATCCAAAAGACATGAGTAGGAATTCGTAATGCCCGCACCGAGTTCTGAAAGTAGTCTTTGGAATGTCATCAGTTTTAATCTTTAACTAATGATATCTGGAACGAAGATCGATCTTTAAAAAGAATTTGGCACCTTTCAACTGATCAAACAGGTCATCAATGTGAGGCAACGGGTACCTATTTTTAACGGTGACATGATTCAACTCCTGATAGTCAATGCAAAGTCGCATACTCCCATCTTTTTTCTTTACAAACAGAACAGGAGCACCCCAAGGAGACGTACTAGGATGAATGAAACTGATGTCTAACAATTCCTGCAGTTGGGTTTTTAACTCCTGAAGTTCAATAGGAGCCATTTGATATGGGGTTTTGGAAATGGTTTTTGTACCGGGTTCAAGGTCAATACAAAACTCGATTTCACGCTCTGGGGGTAGTCTAGGAAGTTCTTTAGGGAATACATCAGGAAATTTATTGACAATAGAAATATTATTCAAATCTGACGTATTTTTTATTTAAATCTGTGACATGGGCTAAGAAAGTTTGACCTCAATTTTTCAATAAACGAATGACTTTATGGCTTGATATGAAGGTGATTGACTTTAGTGGGTTGGTTGCTTGAATTCGCATAATAGGTTGGTTAGGAATATGAAAGCTAACAACCTTAAGAAAACAATCAATTTTAGCATGATGAGTAGTTAACCAATCAATCTCTAAACTCACATCAAATGCAAGTATTTTCATAGAGATAAGATCGACAGTAATGTGAGATTGCCGATTTGAATCAAACAATATTTATAAATAGTGGATGTAATAAAGGTTTCTCCCAATGGAGTTTCAATGAGATAAGTCAAAGTCTAATTTCTCTAAAGTTAAATTTAAATGTTGAGCGCAAGTAGGAGAAATAAAAGAATGGGTAGAACCCAGATCAAATAAGGTATAGACTTTGCAAGAGTTTATGATTAGCTTACCCATCGATAACTTCGTTCGGGTTCCTCACTTTTTGGGAGGTCACAACAAACGCCTCCTTGAACTACCTAGGCTTTGAAATGTCCGGGACGGCCTTTGGTGTCTCCATCCCAGCTGGACTTGACTTCACTACACAACAAAATTGGGCTAGGAGACATCTTTTCAACCAGCTCATCAGAATTCTTCAATAGCTCATTTTCCATGGAAATTTGGTCATCTGATTGGGCATCCTCTTGTTGAACACCAGATTGGGCTCTAAAATTTTCATATTTGGATAGATTTTTAAAAGCGTTGAGAATCTGAACAATCGTTGAGTACCAATCGCTATTGGAGGATGACGGAATGTCGGGTAACAATGTTTGGGCAGAGAGAGGCTTCTTATTTTGGACTTGATCATTTTCAATGGTAGAGTGAAGGAACTCTACGATCATCAACTTGGTCATGATCCTTCTGCCATTAGAACCCACTCTATGATCATAGGGAATGTAGTGATTGCGAATATGTCGATAGATTTTGTAGTGAGGCTGGTCTTTGATCATCATGGTTGCAAACTTCTTTACCATTGGGAAGTTCTATGACAGATTTTTAAAAGTGTTGAGAATCTGAACAATCGTTGAGTACTAGTCGCCATTGGAGGATGAAGGAGTGTCGACTCACAGTGCTTGGGTCGAGAAGGTCTTCTCATTTTGAACTTAATCAACATCATTGGTAGAGTGAACAGACTCTACGATCAGCTCCTTGGCCATATTCCTTTTTCCATCAGAGTCCACTCTATGATCATAAGGAATATGATGATTGTCAACATGTCGATAGACCTTGTATTGGGACTGGTCTTTGATCATCATGGTTGCAAACTTCTTTACCCTTGGGAAGTTTTGTGACACCAACTCCAGATTTGGAAACTGAGAGTAGCACCAGCTGAAGTAGCTCTCATCTCTATCAGTTTGTGCTTTTAGCCAAGGCATCCACGGAAAGAACCATCTCATCAGAAGATCTTCAGAATTGTACAGTATTGTTGTGCAATCTAACTCCATATTTTTCCAATTGTGAAGCACCTCATCTGTAGTCATTCTTATAACTTGAAGTTGTTCATTTCCATGACTTATCCATCTTGCTGCCGGTTCAACTGGTGATTCATCAAAAACTTCCACCACTATTCTTCTGCTAATTCTTGCTAGAGAAAGAACAAGATAGTCTGCTGGTTCCTCGATTCTTGATTTCTGTAACGTAATATTTTCCCATTTCTTCACCTTCTGAACTTGAATCATGTTGACTTCCTTTATCTGATTCATTAGTGAATCCTTCTTGTTGACTTTTATTACTAGTATCTTCTTCAGCATCTTTTCCATTGGATTCAGACTCTTCATTACTAGTCCCACCTTAAGCACTTTTCTCCTTTGATTCAGATTCATCATCACTTACTTCAATGACTGCAGTAGAGTGATCACTTTTCTTCTTGGGGGAAAATTTAGCAAGTAGTCTGTAGCTCTTTCTTCTCCTTGAGGGTTTCTATTTATAGGAGAGTCGATTTATTCTTCCTCTTCGGACTCGAGGCCCTCAGATCATCAGCAAACTTTCTTGACGCTCAAAGATTGGTGGGAAAGTCATTCTTCTTCCGAATCAACATCATTTGACTCATCATCTGGGCTTGTTGGAGCATTTAAATTTAGAGATGCAGTTGGGTCATCTTGTAGCTTTTCTTCATCATTAGAGTGAATGCTCTGAGAGTTAGCCATATGGCTTGCATATTCTTTTTTATCAGCAGGGTTTGCATTTTCTTTCATGAATCCAGCTCCACCTTCATCGCTGGATTTTTTCTTTGGGGACTCAGTCTTGAGACCATCAGTTCCCTTCTCTTTTTCTGACTCTACGTCCTCTTCTTCGTTAGATGTATTTTCTTGGGAAACTGGGGCTGGCCTGTTTACCACCTTGACTTTCTTTCTGGATGGCCCTTGAAGTAATTTGTTACTTCTCCTCTTTGTGATCTCTGCAGTTGAGACATTTTCATCTTTATCCTTGTCTTTTGTGGAGAGACTTCTTTGTAAGGACTCAGTTTTCTTCACACCCTTGGATTTCTTCCTTGCTGGTGTGGTCGCTATTGGTATAGATTCACCAGATTCAGAGCTTTCCACCTTTTTCGCCTTCCTCTTATTCGCAGAGTTCTTTCTGCTGCTCCCAGTTGTTGTTATCCTCCTGTTTTCCTTTGGGTTTTTCTTTTAGTTCACAAACAGTTGTGGAGACATTATTTTGTGAACATTCAGAGGTTCTCCTTCATCATCCTTGATCTTGCCTCCCAATATTTTCTTTAGCACAATGCACAATAGTCTTCCATGGAAAACCTTTGTGAGGGGTTTATCCATAGACTACTTCGTCTCAGCCTTTTCCACCCATTTGGAGATTTGATCGAACAAGATAGCTCCAAAGTTTATTTGCTTCTTCAGAACTATTACATATATAATCTTAAGTTGTTGATCAAGTACGATTGTCAGTATGCGGTGTTCTTTGCATAGTATACATTTGCCCACTATCTCAAAGACAAGGAACTCAATTCTTTCGGAAACTCCTTTTCTTCATGTCCTTTAGACTAGGGTTTCTTTGGTACCCCATAATTTTCTTCGGCGATGTCGATGTCGATCTCATCAAGGCTTTTCAGTCCTTGGTCAGGAAAGCCTAAGCATTGATTGATATCAGATGATTTCAACTTTAGAGACTGACCTTTGACCTTGGTAGAAAGGGTTCTGGAATTTATGGATACATTTGAGTAAAACTCCTTATCTAGTTTAGTATATACTCGAGTGTTTGTCTTAAAACATTATGAGAATCCAGCTTTCTTTACAAGTTCAACAATGTCTCTGAACTTTTTTTTGAATTTCTCAAACAATTTGGTTCCTAGCTAAATGCCAGTAATTACTTGCCAATTTGCCATTTGAAGAGTTCAAATAATATTGGTATTTAATTTAGAGAATCTTTTGAGAGATCGATGAATGTGATTTGGGCAATGCTCTGGAGGGTTAACGAATTCTGGCTTAGAAAAGGATTCTAGGGTTTGAAAATTGGGAGGGAGAAAGGTTCGATAACTTTTGATAACTGTTTACAGATTTTGAATTTGTCTTTATCGCAGTCCCTTCTAACTCTGCATGCACTGTGATGTGTTAACTAGACATTGGTTGCACGATGCCCAGTATTGAGCTGTAACTCCCCATAACCTTTTCGGTTTTATATTCCTTTTAAGAGAATAAGCAATAATGACGTGGATTGACTGTTGACCTTTTTGGTTCGTAGAGTATCCTGGTGAGGTAGCTATGGACTCTACGTTTTCCTTCGTTGACTCAACGATCGTCTTCCGAGAGATGCTGCAGTGGATGGTTTTGGCACTAATCCTCATCTTGAAACTGCATAGCTTGATCACTGATGTGCCCCAAACCAGTTTGGGCACTTAAGGTCTGAGGTGCGTTTCCATGATATCTTTCCAAACTGTGTTCGTATTTATCTCCACACGATCTGAGTAATTGAGAAAGTATCCAATTCTTCCAAGCTCCTTATGAGCTAGGATATCCTCTGGTAAGACTGCGATCATCGAGTCCGCTTCTACGATCGCTGAGGTTGTTCCACGATCGTTGAGTTTTCTTCAATCTTTACTCTACGATTGTTGACTGACTTGGTCCTTGAGATGAATTTTACTAAGCATTCCTTATGGGTTAAGGTAGCTCAGGAAGGGCCAACCTCTTAGAGTGAATTAAGGGTCATGTTTGTCCGTGAGGCGCTTTCCAGATGAAAAACCTTTTAGAAGTGTTTTGCACTGCTATCTCAATTGACCTTTCTGCTGGGGAGATCCTCTACCACCTTTAGACATTTGCATTGGTTGTAATCGTGGTTTCCTTTTGCTCTTACACTACGATTAGATGTTTGATCGTAGGCTCTCCACGATTTTGAGTTTGGTGATTGACTGGTTATTAGTAGTACGTTTTGAGACGTTCCTATTGACTATGGATCTTCATTTGGTTCGTCAACCACAAAGTTTTGGGACTCTATAACTGGTACATTGCTTCATAGAATATCTCTAATGTTTTAAAGCTGCTGTTCTGTTAGCATATCACTGCTCCCCCAAAGTTGATACTGTCTTCTCAAAGAGACATAAGTTCTTCTTCTTCATGTGTAGCAGAAGGCAGTCATGCATATCTCATTCTGGCTGAAGTCATCAAATATTCTTGTGTCGTATAAATGAGTATCTTCAGGGTTGATCATTCTACGATCATTTGACAACACTACGAACGTAGTCTTACTTGACAGCTTGTACTTAGAGTTCTGCTCCCATAATGAGTTCCTCATGTTTGATGCTCGATGATCCTCAGAGGTGAGCTTCCTTGAGGATTCTTTTCTTATCATATGCTTTGCATGATTGAGCATACAAGACCCTTTCCATCTTTGGTTAAGTGGTCTGCTTCCATATAAGGATCAGCAGCCATGTGAGATTCATTTAGATTAGCTCAGCAGATCTTTAAGGGTAGACTTTGACATATAGGAATTTTATCAGAATCATTTCTGAACATTCTTAAGCCTTCTGCTGGTTAAATCTTCCTTGACTAAAGTCCTTTGCTTCAGCATTCCTTAGTGTGGCTAGATAGACCAGGTACCTGCAGGTTAGTTAAATTTCAATTTTTGGTACCTATGGTTAAATGGGTCCTGTTAGGTCAGTTTTTAAAATCCCTGTTCCTCATATACTTGAAATTTCATCATATTGATTGTGACGCCCCCAAAACAGATATACAGCACCCATCTTGAGTCGCCAGATACATGGTACTTAAATTCAAATATAACTTAATTATACAACAGTCGTGTAAAATACGACAAAACATAGCTGAGAGTTTAAACAATAATATTGTCATCTAGACAATACTCACACTCAATAGTGTCCTCATTATAATTATTATCACATTATTCCGTAGAATAGTGAGGACTACTAAAGCCATTTATCCTGGACCATCACTCCATTCCCCGACTCGTCCCAGCTATATTCTCATTTCTTGAAGAGAACAATGAAAGAAAGGGTGAGCTCAACTAGCCCAGTAAGAAATATTATGACTAAGATAATGCAGAATAAATTACCCTTAGCCTTCAACAGTATAACAACTGATAGAATATAATAGACAACAAGTTTTAGATCAACAACTGCAGCGAAAATAAGCAATCCATTAGAAGAGTCAAGTAGAGCATAAAATCTACTATCTTCTATGATTTAAAAAGTTTTTCATCAACTTTATCGCTGAGACTCAGCTTAATAAATAAAATTGAATCATCCCTGCACCACGGCCAAGGATATTTATGTAATCATCAATGGTCATGATTATACCAAATAATCCCTGGTCATAATCATACCAACAACTGTCCATCAATGAACTACAGGCCAATGAAGACTTTTACCACATCATTTGTCATATTACGGTCATGATTATACCGAATAATCCCTGGTCATATTCATACCAAGTCCATTTATGCACGTAAGCCAAAGATGACTTTAATCACAATATAAGCATGAGGATGATGACAATGATATAATAATTCAATAAATAAGTTCGAGGATAAATTTTAAAATTTTATAATTTAATTTATCCAGGAATCAATAACGTCCAAATTGTCAACATGATACTTCTTTGTAGAGTAAAATTCAAGAATAATATTCATGTACAAAAAATAATTTGGACAGAAAAGAAATATATTTTTCGGGTGAATAGTATCCCGTGAATAGTACTTCGGGAATAGTACCCCGACACGAAAAGTGTCCCGAATACCCGAGTGAATGATACAAGAGTGAATAGTAATCGGGTGAATAGTAACCCATGAATAGTAACTTATGAATAGTACCCCGGCATAAAAAGTAATCCGAATACCTGAGTGAATAATACTAGAGTGAATAGTAACCGGGTGAATAGTAACTCGTAATAGAAAAATACCATAGAAAATGATATTTCATGATGAGTAGAAAAGAAATGATATCGCAGATGAGTATAATAGAATATACAAAACTGCAAATGAATTTTCACCAGCCATGCGGTAATCTATGTAGACAGATCATTTCCACAATTTAATAAAGAATGAATACGAAGGATCATTCACCATGCCTACGGTAATCCACATAGACAGGTTATTCTAACAGAATAATAAAGAATAGAATAACAGAAGAATTCACCATGCATGTGATAGACCGCACAAATAGGTTATTCCCAACAGAATAATAAAGAATGAAACCGAAGTCACGCGTAATCGCATGCAGACAGGATATTCCAATGTAATAATAAAGAATGGAACCAGTCATGCGTAATCCGATGTATGCATGTGATATTCCAATGAATAATAAAGAATGGAATAACAAATGAGAATTCACCGTGCATACGATAAACCGCACTTGCAGACAAAAGTTATTCCAACCGAATAATAAAGAATGGAATAGGAGAAGAATTCATTCACGGGCATGCGATAAACCGCATGCATGAGTTATTCCAATGTAATAATAAAGAATGGAATAACGTAAGAATTTCACCATGTATGCGGACTTAGCATAGACAGGTTATTCTAACATAATAATAAAGAATGGAATAACAACCCTTACGTATAATGAAAGAAACTAACTCTCTTCATGAATACGAAACAATAATACCCCTTACGTTAGAAGAAACTGGATACTGGAATAGTGAGGTAGCAGACTTCTCTTCTTCTTTCTCTCTATAATTTCTCTCTATAATAATTGCTCTATAGCTTTAGTGAATTGGTGAAAAATAATGAAGGAATGAGCTTCTATTTATAGGAAAATAAAGTTTCCATAATTGTACATTTTGGGGCTCGAAATATTACAGTATAATACATTCATCTTTTCCTTCATTTTTAATTTAGTCATGCAAGTATTATCAAACTTTCACCACCTCCCCTAATAGTAAATCATGTGAATCAATAGTAAATTATGTGACTCAATAGTTCTAAATATGTGAAAAAATTAATTATAGTATAGTACCTTCATCTATACCTCCATTTTTAACTTAGTCATGCAAGTACTATCAAACTTGCACCAATTCCCCTAATAGTAAATGAATGTGATTTAATAGTACACACATGTGAATAAATAGTTATAATCATGTGAATTAATAGCAATTAATTTCTCATTTATCCGATTAAGTACCCGATTGGTCAATATAACTTCCAGACGTCAATTATTATCGAAATAAAGGTTGGTTTCCACTAACACTAATAATCCCACCATAATAGAACTATCAATTTCATCTTTAATCAACACAAACTTATTCATCATTAATATTATAACTCACAATATTTAACAACCAGGTCGTTCCCAGGAAAGAGGAGGCTTTCCGATAAGGATGTCTCCTTATTGGCGCGCAATTAGGTGACCAAACCTCTCCTCCTCGATGAACTTCTGACATCATCAATATTGAAAATAATAATATGAATAACTTTGTCATCTCAATTATTGATTTAATAATATAACATATTATGCAGATGATACTGTGACAACAATTGAATCAATAATATGAGAGATATGATGCAGCAATTACTGTAGCAATAATTGAGTATAACTGAGTGATTTCTCACGTAAGCATCAATAATTAATATTGTGTGTTACTATGCAACCACGTATTACTGTACTTTTACTACCGGTTATTTTATGACAACTTGCATACTTTGAAAAAATTTCACATATCACCCATAACTTTAAACTTTTATCAAATTAACTATTTACCAAAATAGAAAAATTGAATACTTTTATTTCATAAAATTCGGGATCTCACAATCTCCCTTCCGTATAAAATTTCATCCTCGAAATTTACGTACCTGGTAGTTCGAAGAAATGAGAATAACGTGGTTTCTTTTCGGATTGTACCTTCCTGGTTATTTCCTCTGTATCATGATTTTCCCATTTCTCATCTCCTGTATTTCAGATATCATTCTAGAATATAGTTTTAAAATAAGGGTTAATTGATATGCCACATATTATCCCTATATTCTGACCGACCAATTAAATACCAAATAACTTAGGTAGGTCATACTAGTGAAGGAATTACCTGTCTCTCCCCTCCTAGATCTAGTCTCACATCTCAGCCAGGGATCATATCCCTAAGCTTTGATACCAACTGTGACGCCCCCAAAACAGGTATACATCACCCATCTTGAGTCGCCAGATACATGGTACATAAATTCAAATACAACTTAATTATACAACAGTCGTGTAAAATACGACAAAACATAGCTGAGAGTTTAAACAAGAATATTGTCATCTAGACAATATCCACACTCAATGGTGTCCTCATTATAATTATTATCACATTATTCCGTAGAATAGTGAGGACTACTAAAGCCGTTTATCCCGGACCATCACTCCATTCCCCGACTCGTCCCAAATTTATATTCTCATTTCTCAAGAGAACAATGAAAGAAAGGGTGAGCTCAACTAGCCCAAAGAAGAAATATTATGACTAAGATAATACTGAGAATAAATTACCCTTAGCCTTCAACAGTATAACAACTGATAGAATATAATAGACAACAAGTTTTAGATTAACAACTGCAGTGGAAATAAGCAATCCATTAGAAGAGTCAAGTAGAGCATAAAATCTACTATCTTTTATGATTTAAAAAGTTTTTCATCAACTTTATCGAGAGACTCGACAATAAATAAAATTGAATCATCCACGCACCCACGACCAAGGATATTCATGTAATCATCAATGGTCATGATTATACCGAATAATCCCTGGTCATAATCATACCAACAATTGTCCATCAATGAATTACAGGCCAATAAAGACTTTTACCATATCATTCGTCATATTACGGTCATGATTATACCGAATAATCTCTGGTCATAATCATACCAAGTCCATCTATGTACGTAAGCCAAATATGACTTTAATCACAATATAAGCATGAGGATGATGACAATGACATAATAATTCAATAAAACAAGTTCAAGGATAAATTTTAAAGATTTATAATTTAATTTATCCAGGAATCAATAACGTCCAAATTGTCAACATGATACTGCTTTGTAGAGTAAAATTTAAGAATAATATTCATGTACCAAAAATAATTTGGACAGAAAATAAATATATTTTTCGGGTGAATAGTACCCCATGAATAGTACTTTGGGAATAGTACCCCGTGAATAGTACCCCGACACGAAAAGTGTCCCGAATACCCGAGTGAATAATACTAAAGTAAATAGTAATCGGGTGAATAGTAACCTATGAATAGTAACTCGTGAATAGTACTCCGGCACGAAAAGTACTCCGAATACACGAGTGAATAATACTAGAATAAATAGTAACCTAGGGTGAATAAGTAACTCCACGAATAATAACTCGTAATGTAAAAAATACCAAAGAAAACGATATTTCACTTATTTAGTACAAAAGAAATGATATCCCGTAAGAGTATAATAGAATATACTAAAGCTGCAAATGGATTTTCACCGTCACGCAGTAATCCAACATGAGACCCCAAATTTTATGAATAAATATTTAAATTTCTCAAAATATTTTTTTGAATATTATGGTGTGGATTTGATATAATGTTATAATTGTGGGTAATATTTATAAATTTTGCAAAGTACGCAAGTTGTTCTATAATATTCGATTGGTCAGGGAATATTCATTTTAACAGGGAATATTCATACGACGGCACAATCATTGGTGGACCCCACAACGGAATTATTGTCGGATTGAGAAAACGTCAAAAATATTTTATGAAAATAACGGTGAAAGTTTTACCGTTAACTGTTGAAACACCGGTGTTAAAAGTACAGGAATACGCATGGTTGCATAGTAGCACACTGTATTGATTATTGATGATTACGTGAGAAGTCACTCAGTTTTGTTCAATTATTGCTTCAGTAATTGTTGCATAGTATCTCACGTTATTTGATTCAATTATTGTCGATATTTTATATATTATTAAATCAATAATTGAGATGACAGAGTTATTAATATTATTATTTGCAATATTAATGATGTCTAGAAGTTACGCCAAGGAGAGGTTTGGTTACCTAATCATGCCGC
Organism: Panax quinquefolius; assembly: GCA_020205615.1. Taxonomy (NCBI): domain Eukaryota; kingdom Viridiplantae; phylum Streptophyta; class Magnoliopsida; order Apiales; family Araliaceae; genus Panax; species Panax quinquefolius. The sequence continues at coordinate 144,369,897 of CM035155.1, read as the reverse complement.
ATGATAGGGAGAAATCCTTATTGGAAAGCCCTCTTTCCTAGGAGCGACAATTCGGTCGATTAATAGTGTGAATTATAATAATGATGATGAAGTTTTGTTTTATTAGTATTATTAATGTAATAAAAGAAAAAGTTTTTTATATAAAATGTAATACTTTTATAAAGTTATTCGCTTTATTAGACTATAAATAGAATATATTATATTCTATTATGCATAGTGTTTTCAGATAGTAAAATCTTTTATATATAAAAATGTAATACTTTTATAAAGTTATTTATTTTATTAGACTATAAATAGAATATATTATATTCTATTATGCATAGTGTTTTGTATAAGGCCTCGTGATAGTGTTTGCATAGATAAAATCTTTTTATATAAAATGTAATACTTTTATAAAGTTATTCGTTTTATTAGATTATAAATAGAATATATTATATTTTATTTAAAAGATTTTTTTATTAGAATATTTAATAGTAAACCAATCTGACCGTCTGCTTAAAAGTAAATCAATCTGGACCGTTCAGAATTAGTTCTTATTCAGGTCCATTCTTCTATATATAGAAGCTCATTCATTCATTATTTCTTACAAATTCAATGAAACTCTAGAGAGAGAAATCAGAGAGAGAATTCTTCTTCTATAATCTTGAGCGTATTTTCTTTAGAGTTTAAGAAAGCTTTGAAAGTAGTAGTGCAAGTTTCTTCAAGTATATCTCCGCCTTCACCCGCTTGAGTACTCTTCTTTATAAGGTAAGGGATATTATTTGTTGTACTCGTAAGGGGTATTATTTCTTTTGTATTCATGAAGAGAACTTCTGTTATTTCATTCTTTATTATTCTGTTGGAATAACCTGTATACGCGAGCTACCCTATACTTGGTGAAATTCTTCTGTTATTCCATTCTTTATTATTATGTTTGAATAACCTTTCTATGCGAAGTACCGCATACATGGTGAAATTCTTCAATTATTCCATTCTTTATTATTATGTTGGAATAACCTGTCTATGCGAAGTACCGCATACATGGTGAAATTCTTCTATTATTCTATCATTTATTATTATGTTGGAATAACCTGTCTATGCTGTGACGCCCCCAAAATAGGTATACATCACCCATCTTGAGTCGCCAAATACATGGTACAAAATTCAAATACAACTTAGTTATACAACAGTCGTGTAAAATACGATAAAATACATGCTGTGAGTTTTAATACAAATATTGTCTTCTAGACAATATCCACTCTCGAATAAGTCCTCATTACATTTATTATCACACTATTTAATGTAATAGTGAGGACTACTAATGCTACTAATCCGGACCGTCACTCCGCTCCCCGACTAGTCCCGCCACGCTCTCATTTCAAGAGAACGGTGAAAGAAAGGGTGAGCTCAACTAGCCCAGTAAGAAATATTATGACTAAGATAATGTAGAATAAATTATCATTAGTCCTCAACAGTGATAAAATGATAAAATATAATAAACATCAAGTTTAACTGCAGCGGAACATGCAATCCATTAAAAGAGTCAAGTAGAGAATAAAATCTACTATCTTTTATGATTTAAAAAGGTTTTTCATCACTTTTATCGCTGGGACTCAACTTAATAAATAATCCACATCATCCCTACACTACGGCCAAGGATATTCATTAGGATCATGACCATAAATTATCCATGCACTACGGGCCAAGGATATTCGTGTATTCATCAATGGTCATGATCATCCCAATAACTGTCCATCAATGCACTACGGGACAATGAGGACTTTTACCACATCATTTGTAACATTACGGTCATGATTACACCGAATAATCCCTGGTCATAATCATACCAAGTCCATCTATGCACTACATGCCACAGATGACTGTCAAAAAATATAAACATGAGGATGATGACAATGATATATGAATTCAATAAAATAAGTTCAAGAACTAATTTATTCAGGAACTAATAACGTCCAAATTGTCATCATGATACTTCTTTGTAAAGTAAAATTCAAGAATGCTAAGAAGAATATTGCCATGAAAATATACTGGATGAAGCACAAATATCAAGGATATTCCACTAATTTCATGGAGTATAGAAATCAAAACTTTAACCAACTGAGTATAATAAATAATGGAATAACAAAAGAAATCACCATGCATGCGGTTGATATACAAAGTTATTCCAACAGAATAATAAATAACGGAACTGTGTCAGCGTAATACTTAACCTAATGTGATGTTCCAAATGAATAATAAGGAATGGAATAACAACAGAAATCACCATGCATGCGGTGCTTGCGATGTATAAAGAGTTATTCCAATGTAATACTAAATAATGTAACCGGTCGAGGTGAAATTCACTCGACAGGATGTTCCAAAGAATAAATGAATAATAAAGACGGAACCAGTCCCAAGATAAAGCATAAACGAGGATATTCCAAATGAATAATAAAGATGTAACTGTGTCCACAGAACGTTACGTATATGATATTCCAATGTAATATTAAAGAATGGAATAATGAATAATTTCACCAAGAATAGGGTAGCAGCGTATCTGAGTTATTCAATAGAATAATAAAGAATGGAATAGCGTAAGTTCTCTTCATGAATACAAAAGAAATAATACCCTTATCGTAATAAAGAAGAACTGGATATAGAAGTAGTGAAGTAGCGAGAATATTTTTTCTTCTTTCTCTATAGTTTTCTCTCAGAGTTTCGTTGAATTCATAAGAAATAATGAAGGAATGAGCTTCTATTTATAGAAGAATGGAATGAATAAGTAACCAATCCATGAACGGTCAGATTGATTTACTTTAATCGGACCATCCATATTTAAAGCAAAATCTTTTAAATAAAATATAATATATTCTATTTATAATCTAATAAAATGAATAACTTTATAAAAGATTTTACTATGCAAACACTATGCAGGCACTATGCAAACACTCTGCATAATAAAATATAATATATTCAAATTATTGTCTAATAAAACGAATAACTTTTTAAAAGTATTCTGTTTTATATAAAAAGATTTTACTATTAGCCTAATAAAATGAATAACTTTATAAAAGTATTCTATTTTATATAAAAAGTTTTTCTGTTTTATTATGTTAATAATACGAATAAAACAAAACATCATCATCATTATTATTATTCACACTATTAATCGACCAGGTCGTTCCCAGGAAAGAGGGGGCTTTTCAATAAGGATTTTTCCCTATTGGCGCGCAATTAGGTGACCAAACATCTCCTTGGCAGAACTTCTAGACATCGTTAATGTAACACCCCCTTCCCGAAAAGGAAAGGGAGGTCACATGCAAAGCACAACAAACCTCAAAATAAATAAACAGAGCACTAACAACCTCAAAATATTAATAGTGGTGATCCATTAATAAAGTAATAAGTACAATTCTCCAAACTGAGTCAAAATAATCAAAACTTAAAATTCGAATCAACCTAAATGGTCACAGGCAAAAATCTCATCACACTAGCCTTGAATCACCCCTGCAAACCTGCCTGAAGAAAAACACATCATGAACCAATTGCCCAGTACGGATACAGATATACAAAAGATATACAACTGATATACGAAAATAACTGAGACAAAATACCGAACAAAGCCTCAAATGCAAAAACGAACGAAAATATAATATCCAAAGATCTGAATGGAATATATCTGAATCAACGTAATGAATATATCTGAATCAACGTAATTGAAGAAACCAATAAAAGAATAAAGAAATAACGAACTGAAGTAACTAACTCAATGACTTGAACTGAACAGAAACCAACAAAACTAATCCAATAAAATAATAGGCTGAAATAAATGGCTGGAGTTATTTTATACCGAATGAGCTCAGAAATACACATTGCCACACAGGTAAGTCAAACTAATGCCACACAAGCAAATAAAATGATGCCACATAGGCAGCCAAAATAATGCCACACAGGCAAGTCAAAATAATGCCACACAGGCAACCAAAATAATACCAAACAGGCAAATCACACATTGGACCACGAATCCAAATGTATGCAAATTGGATAGGTGTGTTTGGCACAACATCACAAATCTGTAGAACAGAAAACTAGGGTTAACCCATGCACCTCCCACAACAAAACACCAAATGGCCCACTTCCTCCGGAGCCCAAAATGGAGACGCCGTTGACTAATCACACCGCCACGTAAAGTGTTACGTCTCTCGTGCCAAGACGACGTGCCTGTGGTACCCCCACATGTGGTTATAGCTCCGGTATACCTTTCTGGTATATTCTAACAAAAATATCATGTCACAACACATGCGACATAATACCAACAAAAGGGTTCTATATGTACATGTTGAACCGAATCAAATTATAGTCACAAGGTTTCAAAAGGAAGGTAGCAACATGTACCGCTCTACAATTATCAAAATAAATAATACTAAACATGATAATATGATTCAAAGAGTACAAATACGAGTCATACGTATCAACTCTAAAATGAAACTAATATATTTATTTCACAAGAAATAATTATATGAAATCATAATAGAATTCGAAATAAAGAAACAAACGAACAAATCAAATTTAACAAAGGTATCGCTGAAAGAGTACGTAATCCGTATCTGATACTTCCAAACCTTTTATAGCACACTCCACAAAATTTTACCCTCAAATGCCAACGATATCAAATAATAAACGTTATTCATCACCTAAACATATTCACCTCAAATTAAATATAATCCAATTCAATAATTCCAAAATAATTCATAATCTATTTAATATGCCTTTAATCATCGCCTTATATCAATTATTAATACTCCAAAATTTATATTTCAAATATAACTCTTTAAGTTCCTTCCGTCAGAACTAATTACAAATTAATAATACTAAATGTAAGTACATTTATAAAAATATGAACACTTCTATTTGGTACGACTATAAAATATAATTACTTATAATATTAAGATTTAATTCATTCCATATAATCTTAGTATAACATCTCTTGCAAATTATGCAAGTTTTCAGTAAACTTTAATTACTACCGCTATATATATATATATATTTATTTAAAGAAATCATCAATTTATTTTTTTAGGATCTCCAAAATCAATCACAAACTACTCTCTCCGCTCAATCTAATTGGAATAAAGTGATAATAATAATAAGTACATCCGTATAAGTATTACATTAATAAATAAATTCTTCCATCTTTAAAGATCGCTCTTAGTTCTTGAATTACAAAAGTACTTGCTCATGATTAAAAAAACAACATACTAAATTTAATAATTTAATATGGAAAAGCGTGATTTATCCCCACTTTATATAATGTATAATATACTTACTTATTATCGATGAAATTTCCCACTAAGTGATCAACATCTCTAGTCTTTTCTTCACCTGAGCCCCCTGTAGGCGTTTCCTTTATCTCCAAAGTAGCCACCTCTTCTTATTCAGGTTTGTATAATGAAGTAATATTAGGTTGAGCTATTTATTAATTAAGTTGCCCTAATAAAATTCTTTTTGGGTTAAATTAATATTAAGGCCCAAATTTTAACCACATAATATTATCTATCACTTATTAATATTTATTAGCCCACATAATTTAAATAACTAGTTTGACCCAAATAAATGACAAGTTCCAAACAATATGTTTTAAGAATATAAATTTAATATTATTATTTTTTTTCTGGATATTACATTAAATAATGCCACACAGGCACATCAAAACAATGCCACACAGACACATCAGCAAGACTCTTTTGTTTTTGATTTGTTCGTTTCATTATTTGTTTCAAAATTTAGTATTTGGAGAATTGTACTTATTAAAATATTAATAGTGGTGATCCATTAATAAAGTAATAAGTACAATTCTCCAAACTGAGTCAAAATAATCAAAACTTAAAATTCAAATCAACCTAAATGGTTACATGCAAAAATCTTATCACACTAGCCCTGAATCACCCCTGCAAACCTGCCGGAAGAAAAACACATCATGAACCAATTGTCCAGTACGGATACAGATATACAAAAGATATACAACTGATATACGAAAATAACTGAGACAAAATACTGAACAAAGCCTCAAATGTAAAAACGAACGAAAATATAATATCTAAAGATCTGAATGGAATATATCTGAATCAACGTAATGAATATATCTAAATCAATGTAATTGAAGAAACCAATAAAAGAATAATGAAATAACGAACTAAAGTAACTAACTCAATGACTTGAACTGAACAGAAACCAACAAAACTAATCCAATAAAATAATAGGCTGAAATAAATGGCTGGAGTTATTTTATACCGAATGAGCTCAGAAATACACATTGCCACACAGATAAGTCAAACTAATGCCACACAAGCAAATAAAATGATGCCACATAGGCAGCCAAAATAATGCCACACAGGCAAGTCAAAATAATGCCACACAGGCAACCAAAATAATACCACACAGACAAATAACACATTGGACCGCGAATCCAAATGTATGCAAATCGGATAGGTGTGTTTGGTACAACATCACAAATCCGTAGAATAGAAAACTAGGGTTAACCCATACGCCTCCCACAACAAAACACCAAATGGCCCACTTCCTCCGGAGCCCAAAATGGAGACGCCGTTGACTAATCACACCGCCACAGAAAGTGTTACGACTCTCGTGCCAAGACGACGTGCCTGTGGTACCCCCACATGTGGTTATAGCTCAGATATACTCTACGGTATATTCAAACAAAAATATCATGTCACAACACGTGCGACATAATACCAACAAAGGGGTTCTATATGTACATGTTGAACCGAATCAAATTATAGTCACAAGGTTTCAAAAGGAAGGTAGCGACATGTACCGCTCTACAATTATCAAAATAAATAATACTAAACATGATAACCTAATTTAAAGAGTACAAATACGAGTCATACGTATCAACTCTAAAATGAAACTAATATATTTATTTCACAAGAAATAATTATGTGAAATCATAATAGAATTCGAAATAAGGAAACAAACGAACAAATCAAATTTAAAAAGGTATCATTTGAAAGAGTACGAATCCAGATTCGATACTTCCAAACCATTTATAGACACTCCACAAAATCTTACCTCAAATGCCAACGATATCAAATACTAAACGTTATTCATCACCTAAACATATTCACCTCAAATTAAATATAATCCAATTCAATAATTCCAAAATAATTCATAATCTATTTAATATGCCTTTAATCATCGCCTTATATCAATTATTAATACTCCAAAATTTATATTTCAAATATAACTCTTTAAGTTCCTTCCGTCCTAACTAATTACACAAATTAATAATACTAAATGTAAGTACATTTATAAAAAAAATATGAACACTTCTATTTGGTACGACTATAAAATATAATTACTTATAATATTAAGATTTAATTCATTCCATATAATCTTAGTATAACATCTCTTGCAAATTATGCAAGTTTTCAGTAAACTTTAATTACTAATGCTATATTTATATTTTTATTTAAAGAAATCATCAATTTATTATTTTAGGATCTCCAAAATCAATCACAAACTACTCTCTCCGTTCAATCTGATTGGAATAAAGTGATAATAATAATAAGTACATCCGTATAAGTATTACATTAATAAATAAATTCTTCCATCTTTAAAGATCGCTCTTAGTTCTTGAATTACAAAAGTACTTGCTCATGATTAGAAAAAAACAACATACTAAATTTAATAATTTAATATGGAACCACGTGATTTATCCCTACTTTATATAATGTATAATATACTTACTTATTACTGATGAAATTTCCCCACTAGTGATCAACATCTCTAGTCTTTCTTCACCTGAGCCCCCTTTGTAGCTGTTCCCTTTATCTCCAAAGTAGCCACCTCTTCTTATTAAGTTTGTATAATGAAGTAATATTAGGTTTAGCTATTTATTAATTAAGTTGCCCTAATAAACTTCTTTTTGGGTTAAATTAATATTAAGGCCCAAATTTTAACCACATAATATTATCTATCACTTATTAATATTTATTAGCCCACATAATTTAAATAACTAGTTTGACCCAAATAAATGACAAGTTTCAAACAATAAGTTTTAAGAATATAAATTTAATATTATTAGTTTTTTTTTCTGGATATTACATTAAATAATGCCACATAGTTACATCACCGAGACTCTTTTGTTTTTGATTTATTCGTTTAGTTATTTGTTTCAAAATTTAGTATTTGGAGAATTGTACTTATTAAAATATTAATAGTGGTGATCCATTAATAAAGTAATAAGTACAATTCTCCAAACTGAGTCAAAATAATCAAAACTTAAAATTCGATTCAACCTAAATGGTCACGGCAAAAATCTCATCACACCAAATACAGAATCACCCTCGCAAACTGGGAAGAAAACACATCATGAAATAATTGCAGATGCGGATACGGTTATACAAAAGATATACTGGTGATATACGAAAATAATTGAGATAAAATACTGAACAAAGCCTCAAATGCAAAAACGAACGAAAATATAATATCCAAAGATCTGAATGGAATATATCTGAATCAACGTAATGAATATATCTGAATCAAAGTAATTGAAGAAACCAATAAAAGAATAAAGAAATAACGAATTGAAGTAACTAACTCAATGACTTGAACTGAACAGAAACCAACAAAACTAATCCAATAAAATAATAGGCTGAAATAAATGGCTGGAGTTATTTTATACCGGATTGAGCTCGAAATACACATTGCCACACGGTGTAAGTCAAACTAATGCCACACAAGCAAATAAAATGATGCCACATAGCGTACCAAAATAATGCCACACGTGTAAGTCAAAATAATGCCACTGAGCAACCCAAAATAATACAACACAGGTAAATCACACATTGGACCGCGAATCCAAATGTATGCAAATCGGATAGGTGTGTTTGGCACAACATCACAAATCCGTAGAATAGAAAATTAGGGTTAACCCATACGCCTCCCACAACAAAACACCAAATGGCCCACTTCCTCCGGAGCCCAAAATGGAGACGCCGTTGACTAATCACACCGCCACGGAAAGTGTTACGTCTCTCGTGCCAAGACGACGTGTTTGTGGTACCCCCACATGTGGTTATAGCTCAGGTATACTCTACGGTATATTCAAACAAAAATATCATGTCACAACACATGCGACATAATACCAACAAAAGGGTTCTATATGTACATGTTGAACCGAATCAAATTATAGTCACAAGGTTTCAAAAAGAAGGTAGCAACATGTACCGCTCTACAATTATAAAAATAAATAATACTAAATATGATAACCTAATTCAAAGAGTACAAATACGAGTCATACGTATCAACTCTAAAATGAAACTAATATATTTATTTCACAAGAAATAATTATGTGAAATCATAATAGAATTCGAAATAAGGAAACAAGCGAACAAATCAAATTTAAAAAGGTATCGCTGAAAGAGTACGGAATCCGTATCTGATACTTCCAAACTATTTATAGGACACTCCACAAAATCTTACCCTCAAATGCCAACGATATCAAATACGAAACGTTATTCATCACCTAAACATATTCACCTCAAATTAAATATAATCCAATTCAATAATTCCAAAATAATTCATAATCTATTTAATATGCCTTTAATCATCGCCTTATATCAATTATTAATACTCCAAAATTTATATTTCAAATATAACTCTTTAAGTTCCTTCCGTCCGAACTAATTACACAAATTAATAATACTAAATGTAAGTACATTTATAAAAATATGAACACTTCTATTTGGTACGACTATAAAATATAATTACTTATAATATTAAGATTTAATTCATTCCATATAATCTTAGTATAACATCTCTTGCAAATTATGCAAGTTTTCAGTAAACTTTAATTACTCTTGCTATATTTATATTTATATTTAAAGAAATCATCAATTTATTAATTTAGGATCTCCAAAATCAATCACAAACTACTCTCTCCGTTCAATCTGATTGGAATAAAGTAATAATAATAATAAGTACATCCGTATAAGTATTACATTAATAAATAAATTCTTCCATCTTTAAAGATCGCTCTTAGTTCTTGAATTACAAAAGTACTTGCTCATGATTAAAAAAAAACAACATACTAAATTTAATAATTTAATACGGAACCACGTGATTTATCCCCACTTTATATAATGTATAATATACTAACTTATTACTGATGAAATTTCCACACTAGTGATCAACATCTCTAGTCTTTCTTCACCTGAGCCCCCTTTGTAGCTGTTCCCTTTATCTCCAAAGTAGCCACCCCTTCTTATTCAGTTTGTATAATGAAGTAATATTAGGTTTAGCTATTTATTAATTAAGTTGCCCTAATAAACTTCTTTTTGGGTTAAATTAATATTAAGGCCCAAATTTTAACCACATAATATTATCTATCACTTATTAATATTTATTAGCCCACATAATTTAAATAACTAGTTTGACCCAAATAAATGACAAGTTCCAAACAATATGTTTTAAGAATATAAATTTAATATTATTAGTTTTTTTTTCTGGATATTACATTAAATAATGCCACATAGTTACATCAGCGAGACTCTTTTGTTTTTAATTTGTTCGTTTCGTTATTTGTTTCAAAATTTAGTATTTGGAGAATTGTACTTATTAAAATATTAATAGTGGTGATCCATTAATAAAGTAATAAGTACAATTCTCCAAACTGAGTCAAAATAATCAAAACTTAAAATTCAAATCAACCTAAATGGTCACAGGCAAAAATCTCATCACACTAGCCCTGAATCACCCCTGCAAACCTACTGGAAGAAAAACACATCATGAGCCAATTGCCCAGTACGGATACAGATATACAAAAGATATACAACTGATATACGAAAATAACTGAGATAAAATACTGAACAAAGCCTCAAATGCAAAAACGAACGAAAATATAATATCCAAAGATCTGAATGGAATATATCTGAATCAACGTAATGAATATATCTGAATCAACGTAATTGAAGAAACCAATAAAAGAATAAAGAAATAACGAACTGAAGTAACTAACTCAATGACTTGAACTGAACAGAAACCAACAAAACTAATCCAATAAAATAATAGGCTGAAATAAATGGCTGAAGTTATTTTATACCGAATGAGCTCAGAAATACACATTGCCACACAGGTAATTCAAACTAATGCCATACAAGCAAATAAAATGATGCCACATAGGCAGCCAAAATAATGCCACACAGGCAAGTCAAAATAATGCCACACAGGCAACCAAAATAATACAACACAGGTAAATCACACATTGGACCGCGAATCCAAATGTATGCAAATCGGATAGGTGTGTTTGGCACAACATCACAAATCCGTAGAATAGAAAACTAGGGTTAACCCATACGCCTCCCACAACAAAACACCAAATGGCCCACTTCCTCCGGAGCCCAAAATGGAGACGCCGTTGACTAATCACACCGCCACAGAAAGTGTTACGTCTCTCGTGCCAAGACGACGTGCCTGTGGTACCCCCACATGTGGTTATAGCTCAGGTATACTCTACGGTATATTCAAACAAAAATATCATGTCACAACACATGCGACATAATACCAACAAAAGGGTTCTATATGTACATGTTGAACCGAATCAAATTATAGTCACAAGGTTTCAAAAGGAAGGTAGCAACATGTACCGCTCTACAATTATCAAAATAAATAATACTAAACATGATAATATGATTCAAAGAGTACAAATACGAGTCATACGTATCAACTCTAAAATGAAACTAATATATTTATTTCACAAGAAATAATTATATGAAATCATAATAGAATTCGAAATAAAGAAACAAACGAACAAATCAAATTTAACAAAGGTATCGCTGAAAGAGTACGGAATCCGTATCTGATACTTCCAAACCTTTTATAGCACACTCCACAAAATTTTACCCTCAAATGCCAACGATATCAAATACGAAACGTTATTCATCACCTAAACATATTCACCTCAAATTAAATATAATCCAATTCAATAATTCCAAAATAATTCATAATCTATTTAATATGCCTTTAATCATCGCCTTATATCAATTATTAATACTCCAAAATTTATATTTCAAATATAACTCTTTAAGTTCCTTCCGTCCGAACTAATTACACAAATTAATAATACTAAATGTAAGTACATTTATAAAAATATGAACACTTCTATTTGGTACGACTATAAAATATAATTACTTATAATATTAAGATTTAATTCATTCCATATAATCTTAGTATAACATCTCTTGCAAATTATGCAAGTTTTCGTAAACTTTAATTACTACTTGCTATATATATATTTTTATTTAAAGAAATCATCAATTTATTATTTTAGGATCTCCAAAATCAATCACAAACTACTCTCCCTGCTCAACTCGATTGGAATAAAGTGATAATAATAATAAGTACATCCGTATAAGTATTACATTAATAAATAAATTCTTCCATCTTTAAAGATCGCTCTTAGTTCTTGAATTACAAAAGTACTTGCTCATGATTAAAAAAAACAACATACTAAATTTAATAATTTAATATGGAACCACGTGATTTATCCCCACTTTATATAATGTATAATATACTTACTTATTACTGATGAAATTTCCCCACTAGTGATCAACATCTCTAGTCTTTCTTCACCTGAGCCCCCTTTGTAGCTGTTCCCTTTATCTCCAAAGTAGCCACCTCTTCTTATTAAGTTTGTATAATGAAGTAATATTAGGTTTAGCTATTTATTAATTAAGTTGCCCTAATAAACTTCTTTTTGGGTTAAATTAATATTAAGGCCCAAATTTTAACCACATAATATTATCTATCACTTATTAATATTTATTAGCCCACATAATTTAAATAACTAGTTTGACCCAAATAAATGACAAGTTCCAAACACTATGTTTTAAGAATATAAATTTAATATTATTATTTTTTTCTGGATATTACATTAAATAATGCCACACAGGCACATCAAAACAATGCCACACAGGCACATCAGCAAGACTCTTTTGTTTTTGATTTGTTCGTTTCGTTATTTGTTTCAAAATTTAGTATTTGGAGAATTGTACTTATTAAAATATTAATAGTGGTGATCCATTAATAAAGTAATAAGTACAATTCTCCAAACTGAGTCAAAATAATCAAAACTTAAAATTCGAATCAACCTAAATGGTCACAGGCAAAAATCTCATCACACTAGCCCTGAATCACCCCTGCAAACCTACCGGAAGAAAAACACATCATGAGCCAATTGCCCAGTACGGATACAGATATACAAAAGATATACAACTGATATACGAAAATAACTGAGACAAAATACTGAACAAAGCCTCAAATGCAAAAACGAACAAAAATATAATATCCAAAGATCTGAATGGAATATATCTGAATCAACGTAATGAATATATCTGAATCAACGTAATTGAAGAAACCAATAAAACAATAAAGAAATAATGAACTGAAGTAACTAACTCAATGACTTGAACTGAACAGAAACCAACAAAACTAATCCAATAAAATAATAGGCTGAAATAAATGGCTGGAGTTATTTTATACCGAATGAGCTTAGAAATACACATTGCCACACAGGTAAGTCAAACTAATGCCACACAAGCAAATAAAATGATGCCACATAGGCAGCCAAAATAATGCCACACAGGCAAGTCAAAATAATGCCACACAAGCAACCAAAATAATACCACACAGGCAAATCACACATTGGACCGCGAATCCAAATGTATGCAAATCGGATAGGTGTGTTTGGCACAACATCAGAAATCCGTAGAACAGAAAACTATGGTTAACCCATACGCCTCCCACAACAAAACACCAAATGGCCCACTTCCTCCGGAGCCCAAAATGGAGACGCCGTTGACTAATCACACCGCCACGGAAAGTGTTACGTCTCTCGTGCCAAGACGACGTGCCTGTGGTACCCCCATATGTGGTTATAGCTCAGGTATACTCTACGGTATATTCTACCAAAAATATCATGTCACAACACATGTGACATAACACCAACAAAAAGGTTCTATATGTACATGTTGTACCGAATCAAATTATAGTCACAAGGTTTCAAAAGGAAGGTAGCAACATGTACCGCTCTACAATTATCAAAATAAATAATACTAAACATGATAACCTAATTCAAAGAGTACAAATACGAGTCATACATATCAACTCTAAAATGAAACTAATATATTTATTTCACAAGAAATAATTATGTGAAATCATAATAGAATTCGAATTAAGGAAACAAACGAACAAATCAAATTTAACAAAGGTATCACTGAAAGAGTGCGGAATCCGTATCTGATACTTCCAAACCATTTATAGCACACTCCACAAAATCTTACCCTCAAATGCCAACGATATCAAATACGAAACGTTATTCATCACCTAAACATATTCACCTCAAATTAAATATAATCCAATTCAATAATTCCAAAATAATTCATAATCTATTTAATATGCCTTTAATCATCGCCTTATATCAATTATTAATACTCCAAAATTTATATTTCAAATATAACTCTTTAAGTTCCTTTAAATAGAACTAATTACACAAATTAATAATACTAAATGTAAGTACATTTATAAAAAATATGAACACTTCTATTTGGTACGACTATAAAATATAATTACTTATAATATTAAGATTTAATTCATTCCATATAATCTTAGTATAACATCTCTTGCAAATTATGCAAGTTTTAAGTAAACTTTAATTACTACTGCTATATATATTTTTATTTAAAGAAATCATCAATTTATTATTTTAGGATCTCCAAAATCAATCACAAACTACTCTCTCCGTTCAATCTGATTGGAATAAAGTGATAATAATAATAAATACATCCGTATAAGTATTACATTAATAAATAAATTCTTCCATCTTTAAAGATCGCTCTTAGTTCTTGAATTACAAAAGTACTTGCTCATGATTAAAAAAAAACAACATACTAAATTTAATAATTTAATATGGAACCACGTGATTTATCCCCACTTTATATAATTTATAATATACTTACTTATTACTGATGAAATTTCCCCACTAGTGATCAACATCTCTAGTCTTTCTTCACCTGAGCCCCCTTTGTAGCTGTTCCCTTTATCTCCAAAGTAGCCACCTCTTCTTATTCAGTTTGTATAATGAAGTAATATTAGGTTTAGCTATTTATTAATTAAGTTGCCCTAATAAACTTCTTTTTGGGTTAAATTAATATTAAGGCCCAAATTTTAACCACATAATATTATCTATCACTTATTAATATTTATTAGCCCACACAATTTAAATAACTAGTTTGACCCAGATAAATGACAAGCTCCAAACAATATGTTTTAAGAATATAAATTTAATATTTTTTTTCTGGATATTACAGTTAATAATGCAAATAATAATATTAACAACTTCGTCATCATATAAAATATCGACAATAATTGAATCAAATTGAGTGACTTCTCACATAAGCATTAATAATCAATACCGTGTGCTACTATGCAACCATGCGTATTACTGTACTTTTACTACCGAGTAGTTCAACAGTATCAACGGTAAAACTTCCGCCGTTATTTTCATAAAAATATTTTTGTCGTTTTCTCAATCCGACAATAATTCTGTTGTGGGGTCCACCAATGATTGTGCCGTCGTACGAATATTCCCTGACCAATCGAATATTATATAACAACTTGCGTACTTTGCAAAATTTATAAATATTACCCACAACTATAACATTATATCAAATTTATTCCATAATATTCAAAAATGATATTTATAGAAAATTCATTTTTATTCATAAAAGTTGGGGTCTTACAATATCCCCTTCTTATGAAATTTCACCCTCAAAATTAGGGTACGTACCTGTTATGTCGAAGAGGTAAGGATACCTTGATTTCATTTCAGATTCTAACTCACAGGTCATTTCCCCAACATCGTGGTTCCTCCATAACACTTTGACTTGAGGTATAACATTGAAGAGTAGAATATGTTCCATCTTATCCAAGATTTTAACAGGAACCTCTTCATACGTTAAATCTTCCGCTATTTCATCCGGTTCTAACTCAATAATGTGGTTCGGGTCTTTCACATATTTACGTAACATGGATATATGAAAAACGTTATGAACACGAGACATATTTGGCGGTAAAAGCAAGTCAGAAGAGGCTACGGTCCTACCGATCGAGGATTAAAATGGGTTAATGAATCGAGGATTAAGCTTTCCTCTCTTTCCAAATCTCGTAACTCCTTTCCATGGAGTAACACGTAACAACACATGATCTCCAATATCGAATTCCACGCCCTTTCGATGAAGATCAAGATAACTTTTATCTTGGTCTTGTGAGGTTTTTTATCGTTCTGGGATCGTTTGTATCTTTTCCGTAGTCATACGTACTAACTCCTGTCCCAACAACGTTGCTTCACCCACCTCATCCCAGCATATTGGAGAACGACACTTTCTTCCATACAACGCCTCGAATGGAGCCATGCCAATACTTGCTTGATAACTGTTGTTGTAGGAAAACTCCACCAATGGTAAGAACTTGTCCCAACTTCACTTGAAGTCAAGGACACAGAGTCTTAATAAATCTTCAAGAGTTTGAATAGTCCTCTCTGATTGTCCGTCCGTCTTAGGATGATATGCCGAACTAAATCGTAAATCCATGCCCATAGTTTTTTGCAAACTAACCCAAAATCGTGAAGTGAATCTCGGGTCTCGATCAGAAACTATGGATACTGGCATACCATGCAATCTTACAACCTCATTTATGTACATACGAGCAAGACGTTCAAGTGTATAAGTTTCTCGTATAGGTAAGAAATGAGCAGACTTGGTCAATCTATCAACAATGACCCAAATTGCATCTATGCCTTGAGAAACCTTGGGAAGACCAGTAACGAAATCCATGGTGACGTGCTCCCACTTCTATTCTTTAATTTCAAGTGGTTGCAATGGACCTTTTGGTACTTGATGCTCTGCCTTGACTCGTTGACAAGTTAAACACCTTGAGATAAACAGCGCTATTTCTCTCTTCATATTGCTCCACCAAAATGTATGTCGAAGATCACAATACATTTTGGTACTCCCAGGATGGATTGCAAACGGTGTGTTGTGCGCCTCCATCATGATTTTATACTTTAAATCAGGGTCATTAGGAACACAAAGTCTGGAGTTGACTCGAAGTATTCCTTCTTCATCGATTCTTGGTATAGTACCTTCTTGTACTTTCTTCCTATACGCATCAGCTCCAGGTCTGTAGCTTGAGCAGCTTTAACTTTATCGATTAAAGTTGGTTCTACTCGTATATTTGCCATCATCACGTGGGTCCCTGGAGTCTTTATCTCTATCTCCATCCTTTGCAAGTCATACAAAATGGGCCTTTGCGTTGACAATATCACACTCATACCCGCATATGATCTTCTACTCAATACGTCAGCTACCACGTTTGCTTTTCCATGATGGTATTGGATGGTATGACCATAATCTTTCAACAGTTCAAGCCAACGTCGCTGTCGCATGTTGAGTTCCTTTTGAGTGAAGAAATATTTGAGGCTTTTATGATCCGTAAAGATCTCCACATTCTTCCCATACAAGTAATGCCTCCAAATTTTAAGTGCGAAGACAACAACTGCCAACTCTAGATCATGAGTAGGATAATTCCTCTCATATTCTTTGAGTTATCGAGAGGCATATGCTATGACTTTCCCATGTTCCATGAGAACACATCTTAACCCTTTGCCTGAAGCATCACTGTAGATGACAAATCCCTCCGAGCCAGATGGTATTGTCAGAACAGGTGCTGAAATGAGTCTTCTCTTGAGTTCTTGAAAACTCTTCTCACATTCTTCGTTCTAACCGAATTTTATATCTTTCCGAGTCAGCTGAGTTAAGGGAGTAGTGATTCGAGAAAACCCTTCTACGAATCTCCGATAATAACCAACTAAGCCGAGAAAGCTACGTACTTCGGTCACTTTTAGGTTGCTCCCAGCTTTGAATAGCTTCAATCTTTGCTGGGTCAACAGATATTCCATGACTTGATACTACATGCCGAAGGAATGCTACTTCCTCAAGCCAGAACTCGCATTTCTTCAATTTGACATAAAGTTTATATTCACGAAGCTTTTGGAATATCAGCCTCAAGTGTTGCTCATGATCTTCATGGCTTTTGGAATAAATAAGAATGTTATCAATAAAGACGACCACAAAGTGATCCAAATATTATTTGAATACTCGGTTCATCATATCCATGAAGGCAGCAGGAGCATTAGTCAATCCAAAAGACATTACTAGGAATTCATAATGCCCGTCTTCTAGTTACAAAGCCGTCTTTGGAATGTCATTGGTTCTAATCTTCAATTGGTGATATCCGAATCTAAGATCAATCTTTGAAAAGAATTTGGCGCCTTTGTAAACCGGGTCAAACAGTCATCAATACGTGGCAATGGATACCTATTTTTGATGGTGACATGATTCAACTCCCGATAATTAATACAAAGTCGCATACTCCCATCTTTCTTCTTCACGAATAGAGCAGGGAGCACCCCAAGGAGGCGTCTTTGGGACGAATGAAACCGATGTCTAACAATTCCTGCGATTGGGTCTTTAACTCACGAAGTTCAATAGAGCCATTCGATATGGGGCTTTAGAAATAGGTTTTGTCAAGGGTTCAAGGTCGATACAAAATTCAATTTCACACTGGGGTAGGCAGGGAAGTTCTTGAGGGAATACATCGGGAAGTTCATTAACAATAGAAATATCATTCAAAACCGGCGCGTTTTGTTTAGATCGGTGATATGAGCTAAGAAAGCTTGACATCCATTTTTAATAAGCGAATAGCTTTATGGCTTGAGATGACGGTGATTGATTTTAATGGTTTGGTTGCTTGAATTAGTATAATAGGTTGATTAGGAATATGAAAGCTAACAACCTTACGAAAATAATCAATTTTTGCATGATGAGTAGTTAACCAATCAATCCTAGTAATTACGTCAAATACAAGTATTTTCAATGAAATAAAATTCGATTGTGTAATGTGAGGGTACCGATTTAAACCAAACAAGACTTATAAGCAATGGATGTAACGAAGGTTTCTCCCAACGGAGTTTCAACAAATAAGTCAAAGTCTAATTTCTCCGGAGTCAAATTTAAACGTTGACCGCAAGTAGGAGAAATAAAAGAATGGGTAGAACCGGTATCAAATAAGGTATATACTTCGCTAGAGTTTATGATAAGCTTACTCGTGATGACCTCATTCGGGTTCCTTGCTTTCTGGGAGGTCAGGACAAACGCTCTCCCTTGCACTACTGGCTTTTGACTTTTCTGGGGTATCCTTTGGTGCCTCGATCCTAGCTGAACTTGTCTTCGGTGAACGACAAAATCGAGCTAGGTGTCCTTCTCTTCCACAATTATAATATGCTTTGGAGGGCATCGTGCAATTTGGACTGATGTGTCCCTCCCCTCCACATTTGAAGCATATGATAGGTGGTCGTTCTCCTTCCTTAACGATGGTCTTGATCTTGGCGTCTTTCCATCATTGTTGAATCTTCTTTTCTTGAAATGTCCATTCTTATTGTTTTGGCCATGATTACCACCGAAGTGGTTACCATTTCTAGCATGTTGATTCCCTCCACGCTTATTGTCACCGCTTTGATGATTGCTATCACTGGTATTATCATTTTGCCAGCTGCACTCTTTTGGTTGGGTTGACTCATTATCGCGCTCCAATAACTGAGCCCTATTAACAACATCTGAATATAAACACAGTTTATGAGAGATAAAATATTAACGTATCTCTAGTTTCAAATCTCTTAGAAACATTCGCGTTATTCTCTCCTCATTATCAACCAAATGGGACGCAAATCGGGACAGCTCGGCAAACTTGGCTTCGTACTGTGACACAGTCATGTTGTTTTGCTCTAGTTTAATGAACTCTACCTCTTTCATGTGACGAATACTTTCAGGAAAGTACTTGTCGTTGAAAAGTTCTTGGAACTTCTCCCAAGACATCTTCAGTGCGGTAGGTTGATTACGCTTTACAGATTCCCACCAATAATCTACCTCTGCACGCAACATGAAAGTGGCAAAGGGAACCTTTTGCTCCTCGGAGTAACCCAAGACATCAAATATCTTGTTGATCTGTTTTATCCACGTCTCCGCCTTAAGTGATTTTGGCGGTGACCATCCGAGAGTTGCCAGTGTTTCCACCTGTATTTTGGACAGGAGCCGCTCTCGCCCGATGTTGCATAAATTGCATGAAGCCTCGGAACATTCCATTGTTCATCATTTGGTCAGTGTTGTTATTTGTATGAGGATTATCGTCTTCCTGATGCACATTATCCTGGTTATTGATCTGTGGAGACTCAACGGTCTCCTGTGCTCCATTGATGTTCATGTTCTCAACATTCTCGGATGCCATTTTCAAACACTGCCACAAAACAAGGGTTAATTAACATATCACATATTATCCCTATACTCTGACCGACCAATTAAATACCAAATTAACTTAGGTAGGTCATACTAGCGAAGGAATAACCCGTCTCTCCCCTCCTAGTTCTTGTCTCACATCTCAGCCAGGGATCATATCCCTAAGCTTTGATACCAACTGTGACACCCCTAAAATAGGTATACATCACCCATCTTGAGTCGCCAAATACATGGTACAAAATTTAAATACAACTTAATTATACAACAGTCGTGTAAAATATGACAAAATACATGCTATGAGTTTTAATATAAATATTGTCTTCTAGACAATATCCACTCTCAGAATAAGTCCTCACTACATTTATTATCACACTATTGAACAGAATAGTGAGGACTACTAATGCTACAATCTGAACCATCACTCCATTCCCCGACTAGTCCCGGCTACGTTCTCATTTCCTGAAGAGAAAAGTGAAAGAAATGGTGAGCTCAACTAGCCCAGTAAGAAATATTATGACTAAGATAATGCAGAATAAATTATCAATAGTCCTCAACAGTGTTAAACTGATAAAATATAATAGACATCAAGTTTAACTGCAGCGGAATATGCAATCCATTAAAAGAGTCAAATAGAGAATAAATCTACTATCTTTTATGATCCATCTATGCATTACAAGCCACAGATGACTTTCAAAAAATATAAACATGAGGATGATGACAATAATATATGAATTCAAGAAAATAAGTTCAAGAATTAATTTATTCAGGAACTAATAACATCCAAATTGTCAACATGATACTTCTTTGTAAAGTAAAATTCAAGAATGCTTAGAAGAATATTGCCATAAAAATATACTGGATGAAGCGCAAATATCAAGGATATTCCACTAATTTCATGGAGTATAGAAGTCAAAACTTTAACCAACTGAGTATAATAAAGAATGGAATAACAAAAGAAATCACCATGCATGAAGTACATCGCATAGACATGTTATTCCAACAGAATAATAAATAACGGAACCAGGTCAGGCGTAATACGCACTGACAGGATGTTCCAATAGAATAATAAGGAATGGAATAACAATAGAAATCACCATGCATGCGGTACTTCGCATAGACATGTTATTCCAACAGAATACTAAATAACGGAACCAGGTCAGGTGAAATTCACTCCGACAGGATGTTCCAACAGAATAAATGAATAATAAAGACAAAACCAGGTCCGGCATAAAGCACAGACAGGATATTCCAACAGAATAATAAAGACGGAACAAGGTTAAAGATAAAGAATGTATATGATATTCCAAATGTAATAATAAAGAGGCGGAACCGTGTCCCACAGAAGCGTTACGCATGTGATATTCCAATGTAATATTAAAGAATGGAATAACAGAAGAATTTCATCAAGTAAAGAGTAGCCCACATATACAGGTTATTCCAACAGAATAATAAAGAATGGAATAATAGAAGTTCTCTTCATGAATACAAAAGAAATAATACCCCTTACCGTAATAAAGAAGAACTGGATATAGAAGTAGTGAAGTAGCAGAATACTTTTCTTCTTTCTCTCTATAGTTTCTCTCTCTAGAGTTTCAGTGAATTCATAAGAAATAATGAAGGAATGAGCTTCTATTTATAGAAGAATGGAATGAATAGTAACCAATCTATGAACGGTCCAGATTGATTTACTTTAATCGGACGATCCATATTTAAAGCAAAATCTTTTAAATAAAATATAATATATTCTATTTATAATCTAATAAAACGAATAACTTTATAAAAGATTTTACTATGCATACACTAAGCAGGCACTATGCAAACACTCTTCATATTAAAATATAATATATTCTAATTATTGTCTAATAAAACGAATAACTTTATAAAAGTATTTTGTTTTATATAAAAGATTTTACTATTAGCCTAATAAAATGAATAACTTTATAAAAGTATTCATTTTATATAAAAAGTGTTTCGCATTTTATTACGTTAATAATACTGAATAAAACAAAACTTCAACATCATTATTATTATTCACACTATTAATCGACCTGTGTCGTTCCTGCGGAAAAGGGGCTTTCAATAAGGATTTCTTCCTATTGGTAGCGCAATTAGGTGACCAAACATCTCTTGGGCAGAACTTCTAGACATCGTTAATAATGCAAATAATAATATTAACAACTTCGTCATCATATAAAATACCGACAATAATTGAATCAAACAGAGTGACTTCTCACATAAGCATTAATAATCAATACCGTGTGCTACTATGCAACCACGCGTATTCATGTACTTTTACTACCGAGTAGTTCAACAGTATCAACGGTAAAACTTTCGCCGTTAGTTTCATAAAAATATTTTTGTCGTTTTCTCAATCCGACAATAATTCTGTTGTGGGGTCCACCAATGATTGTGCCGTTGTACGAATATTCCCTGACCAATAGAATATTATATAACAACTTGCGTACTTTACAAAATTTATAAATATTATCCACAACTATAACATTATATCAAATTTATTCCATAATATTCAAAAAATGATATTTATAGAAATTTCATTTTTATTCATAAAAGTTGGGGTCTTACATATCCGAAGTACCGCATACATGGTGAAATTCTTCTATTATTCCATTCTTTATTATTATATTGGAATAACCTGTCTATGCGAAGTACCGCATACATGTTGAAATTCTTCTATTATTCCATTCTTTATTATTCTGTTGGAATATCTTGTCTATGCGTATTATGCATGACCTGGTTCCATTATTTATTATTCTGTTGAATAACTTTATACATGCGATTCTATCGCAATTATGGTGAATTTCGTTGTTATTCCATTCTTTATTATTCATTGGAACATCCCATCGGTGTGAATTTACGCTTTGACGACGGTTCCGTTATTTATTATTCTATTAGAATATCGTATCCGTGCGTTTCTGGCGTGACTTGATTCTCGTTATTTATTATTACATTGGAATAACTCGTTATGCATGCGATCTATCACATGCCCGGTGATTTCTTTTGTTATTCCATTCTTTATTATACTCGGTTGGTTAAAGTTTTGACTTCTATACTCCATGAAATTAGTGGAATATCCTTAATATTTCAAGGCTTCATCCAAAGATTCTTTCATGGAAATATTCTTACGAGCATTCTTAAATTTTACTCTACAAAGAAGTATCATGTTGACAATTTGGACGTTATTAGTTCTCGGATAAATTAATTCTTGAACTTGTTTTATTAAATTCTTATATCATTGTCATCATCCTCATGTTTATATTATATTGAAAGTCATCTCGTATTCAGTAGTGCATAGATGTACTTGGTATGATTATGACCGTGGATTATTTCGGTGTAATCATGATCGTAATGTTACAAATGATGTGGTAAAATTCCTCATTGGTCTAGTAGTGCATTGATGGACGATTATTGGCATGATCATGACCATTGATGAATACACGAATATCCTTGATTCGTAGTGCGTGGATAATTTGTGGTTGTGATACTAATGAATATCCTTGGTAAAGTAGAAAGGGGACGATGTGGATTATTTATTAAGCTGAGTCTCAGCGATAAAAGTGATGAAAAACCTATTTAAATCATAAAAGATAGTAGACTTTATTCTCTACTTGACTCTTTTAATGGATTATTTGTTCCGCTGCAGTTAAACTTGATTTTTGTTGTATTTTATCAGTTTACCATTGTTAAGAACTAATGATAATTTATTCTGCATTATGTTAATCATAATATATCTTACTGGGCTAGTTGAGCTCACCCTTTCTTTCACTGTTCTCTTCAGGAAATGAGAACGTAGCCGGGACTAGTCGGGGAACAGAGTGACGGTCTAGATGATAGCATTAGTAGTCCTCACTATTCTATGAAATAGTGTGATAATAAATATAATAAGATTGAATTTGAGTGTGGATATTGTCTAGATGACAATATTCGTGTTAAAACTCTTAGATTATGTTTTGTCGTATTTTGAGTTTGAATACTGTCTAGAAGACAATATTTGTATTAAAACTCACAGCTCATGATGTATAATTAAGTTTGTATTTGAATTTTGTACGATGTATTTGGCGACTCAAGATGGGTGATGTATACCTATTTTGGGGGCGTCACATCCACGTAGACAGATCATTTCCACAATTTAATAAAGAATGAATACGAAGGATCATTCAGCGTGCCTGCGGTAATCCACATAGACAGGTTATTCCAAGAGAATAATAAAGAATGGAATAACAGAAGAATTCACCATGCATGCGATAGACCGCACACACAGGTTATTCCCAACAGAATAATAACGAATGGAACCAAGTCATGCGTAATCCGTACAAACACGATATTCCAACAGAATAGTAAAGAATGGAACAAGGTCATGCATAATCCGCACAGATAGGATATTCTAACAGAATAATAAAGAATGGAACTAGGTCATGCGTAATCCGCACAGACAGGATATTCCAACAGAATAATAAAGAATGGAATAACAATGTAATTCACCGTATATGCGATAGATCAAATGCAGATGAGTTATTCCAACATAATAATAAAGAATGGAATAACAAAAGAATTCACCAGACATGCGATATACCGCACAGACAGGTTATTCCAACAGAATAATAAAGAATGGAATAATAGAAGAATTTCACCATGTATGCGGTACTTCGCATAGACAGGTTATTCCAACATAATAATAAATAATGGAATAACAACCCTTATGGGTATTGAAAGAAAATAACTCTCTTCATAAATACGAAAGAATAATACCCCTTACCTTAGAAGAAACTGGATACTAGAATAGTGAGGTAGCAGACTTCTCTTCTTCTTTCTCTCTATAATTTCTCTCTATAATAATTGCTCTATAGCTTTAGTGAATTGGTGAAAAATAATGAAGGAAAGAGCTTCTATTTATAGGAAAATATAGTTTCCATAATTGCACATTTTGGGACTCGAAATATTACAGTATAATACCTCCATCTTTTCCTTCATTTTTAATTTAGTCATACAAGTATTATCAAACTTTCACCACCTTCCCTAATAGTAAATCATGTGAATCAATAGTAAATCATGTGACTCAATAGTTCTAAACATGTGAAAAAATTAATTATAGTATAGCACCTTCATTTATACCTCCATTTTTAACTTAGTCATGCAAGTATTATCAAACTTGCACCAATTCCCCTAATAGTAAATGAATGTGATTCAATAGTACACACATGTGAACAAATAGTTATAATCATATGAATTAATAGCAATTAATTGCTCATTTATCCGATTAAGTACCCGATTGGTCAATATAACTTCCAGACATCAATTATTATCGAAATAAAAGTCGGTTTCCACTAACACTAATAATCCCACCACAATGGAACTATCAATTTTATCTTTAATCAACACAAACTTATTCATCATTAATATTATAACTCACAATATTTAACAACCAGGTCGTTCCCAGGAAAGAGGGGGCTTTCCGATAAGGATTTCTCCTTATTGACGTGCAATTAGGTGACCAAACCTCTCCTTGACCGAACTTCTAGACATTGTCAATATTGCAAATAATAATATGAATAATTTTGCCATCTCAATTATTGATTTAATAATATAACATATTATGCAAATGATATTGTGACAACAATTGAATCAATAATATGAGAGATATGATGCAGCAATTACTGTTGCAATAATTGAGTATATCTGAGTGATTTCTCACGTAAGCATCAATAATTAATATTGTGTGCTACTATCCAACCACACGTATTAGTGTACTTTTACTACCGATTATTGTAATAAAGAATGAATACGAAGGATCATTCACCATGCATGCGGTAATCCACATAGACAGGTTATTCCAACAGAATAATAAAGAATTGAATAATAGAAGAATTCACTATGCATACGATAGACCGCATGCATGACGAGAGTTATTCCCAGCGTAATAATAAAGAATGGAACCAGTCATACGTAATCCTGCACGCACGAGGATATTCCAACAGTAATAATAAAGAATGGAATAACAACGAAATTCACCGTGCATGCGATAGACCGCATGCAGAAAAGTTATTCCAACATAATAATAAAGAATGGAATAATGAAGAATTCACCGAGCATGCGATGATCCGCAGACATAAAAGTTATTCCAACAGAATAATAAAGAATGAAATAACAAAAGAATTTCACCATGTATGCGGTACTTCGCATAGACATGTTATTCCAACATAATAATAAAGAATGGAATAACAACCCTTACGAGTATGGAAAGAAAATAACTCTCTTCGTGAATACGAAAGAATAATACCCCTTACCTTAGAAGAAGCTGGATACTAGAATAGTGAGGTAGCAGACTTCTCTTCTTTTTTCTCTCTATAATTTCTCTATATAATAATTGCTTTATAGCTTTAGTGAAATTGTGAAAAATAATGAAGGAATGAGCTTCTATTTATAGGAAAATATAGTTTCCATAATTGCACATTTTGGGGCTCAAAATATTACAGTACAATACCTTCATCTTTTCCTTCATTTTTAATTTAGTCATGCAAGTATTATCAAACTTGCACCACCTCCCCTAATAGTAAATCATGTGAATCAATAGTAAATCATGTGACTCAATAGTTCTAAACATGTGAAAAAATTAATTATAGTATAGTACCTTCATTTATACCTCCATTTTTAACTTAGTCATGCAAGTATTATCAAACTTGTACCAATTCCCCTAATAGTAAATGAATTTGATTCAATAGTACACACATGTGAACAAATAGTTATAATCATGTGAACTAATAGCAATTAATTGCTCATTTATCCGATTAAGTACCCGATTGGTCAATATAACTTCCAAACATCAATTATTATCGAAATAAATGTCGGTTTCCACTAACACTAATAATTCCACCACAATGGAACTATCAATTTTATCTTTAATCAACATGAACTTATTCATCATTAATATTATAACTCGCAATATTTAAAAACCAAAAGTCGTTCCCGTGAAAAGAGGGGCTTTTCGATAAGGATTTCTCCTTATTGGGCGTGCAATTAGGTGACCAAACCTCTCGATGTAACTTCTAGACATTGACAATATTGCAAATAATAATATGAATAACTTTGTCGTCTCAGTTATTGATTTAATAATATAACATATTATGCAGATGATACTGTGACAACAATTGAATCAATAATATGAGAGATATGATGCAAGAATTCTTGTAGCAATAATTGAGTATAACTGAGTGATTTCTCACGTAAGCGTCAATAATTAATACCGTGTGCTACTATGCAACCACATGGATTACCGTACTTTTACTACCGATTATTTTATGACAACTTGCTTACTTTGAAAAATTTTCACATATCACCTGTAACTTTAAACTTTTATAAATTTAACTATTTACCAAAATAGAAAAAATGAATACTTTTATTTCATAAAATTCAGGATCTCACAATCTCCCCTCCTTATGAAATTTTACCCTCGAAATTTACATACCTGGTAGTTCAAAGAGATGAGAATACCTTGCTTTCTTTTCGGATTGTACCTTCCCGGTTATTTCCTATGTATCATGATTTTCCTATTTCTCATCTCCTATATTTCAGATATCATTCTAGAATATAGTTTCAAAATAAGGGTTAATTGATATGTCATATATTATCCCTATATTCTGACCGACCAATTAAATACCAAATAACTTAGGTAGGTCATACTAGCGAAGGAATTACCCGTCTCTCCCCTCCTAGTTCTAGTCTCACATTTGACCCAGGATCATATCCCTAAGCTTTGATACCAACTATGACGCCCCCAAAATAGGTATACATCACCCATCTTGAGTGCCCAATACATGGTTCGAATACAAATACACTCTCTAATATACAACAAGAGAGCTGTGAGTTTTAATACAAATATTATCTTCTAGACAATATCCACTCTCGTAATAAGTCCTCATTACAATTATTATCACATGTATTTCATAGAATAGTGAGGACTACTAATGCTATCATCTGGACCATCACTCCAGGTTCCCGACTAGTCCTCGCTACGTTCTCATTTCTCAAGAGAACAGGTGAAAGAAAGGGTGAGCTCAACTAGCCCAAAGAAGAAATATTATGACTAAGATAATGCGGGATAAATTATCATTAGCCTTCAATAATGTTAAAGCGATAAAATACAATAGACAACAAGTTTAACTGCAGCGGAATAAGCAATCCATTAAAAGAGTCAAGTAGAGAATAAAATCTACTTTCTTTTATGATTTAAAAAGTTTTTCATCACTTTTATCGCTGAGACTCAGTTTAATAAATAATCCACACCATCCCTGCACTACGGCCAAGGATATTCATTAGTATCACGACCACAAATTATCCATGCACTACGGGCCAAGGATATTCGTGTATTCATCAATGGTCATGATCATGCCAACAACTTTCCATCAATGCATTACGGGCTAATGAGGACTTTTACCACATCATTTGTAACATTACGGTCATGATTATACCGAATAATCTCTGGTCATAATCATACCAAGTCCATCTATGCACTACAGGCCACAGATGACTTTCAATAAAATATAAACATGAGGATGATGACAATGATATATGAATTCAATAAAACAAGTTCAAGAATTAGTTTATCCTAGAACTAATAACGTCCAAATTGTCAACATGATACTTCTTTGTAGAGTAAAATTCAAGAATGTTCAGAAGAATATTTCCATGAAAAGATACTGGATGAAGTGCAAATATCAAGGATATTCCACTAATTTCATGGAGTATAGAAGTCAAAACTTTAACCAACTGAGTATAATAAAGAATATATGGAAGCTATGAATGGATTTTTACGCCATGCAGTAATCCACGATATCTGAGATCATTTCCATAATTTAATAAGGAATGAATACAAAGGATCATTCACCATGCATGTGGTAATCCACATAGGCGAGTTATTCCAACGAGAATAATAAAGAATGGAATAATAGAAGGATTCACCATGCATGCGATAGAGACCAAGACATACGAGTTATTCCCAACGGAATAATAAATAATGGAATCAGTCCCACAGAACGCATACGATGGGAAATTCGACGTAATAATAAATGCGGAATAATAAATAATGGAACCAGGTTCGGCGTAAAATGCACAAACAGGATATTCCGACAGAATAATAATTGCAGAATAATAAATAATGGAACCAGGTTCGGCGTAAAACGCACAACGAGGATATTAAACATAATAATAATTACGAATAATAAATAATGGAACCGAAGTCAAAGTGAAATTCAAGACCAAGACGAGGATATTCCAACAGAATAATAAAGAATGGAATAATAGAAGAATTTCACCATGTATGCGGTACTTCGCATAAACAGGTTATTCCAACAGAATAATACAAAATGGAATAACAGAAGAATTTCACCAAGTATAGGAGAGTCCGCGTATACAGGTTATTCCAACAGAATAATAAAGAATGGAATAATAGAAGGATTTCACCAAGTATTGGGTAGACCGCGTATACAGGTTCTTCCAACAGAATAATAAAGAATGGCATAATAGAAGTTCTCTTCATGAATACAAAAGAAATAATATCCCTTACCTTATAAAGAAGATCTGGATATAGAAGTAGTGAATTAGCAGAATACTTTTCTTCTTTCTCTCTATACTTTCTCTCTCTGGAGTTTCAGTTAATTTGTAAGAAATAATGAAGGAATGAGCTTCTATTTATAGAAGAATAGATTGAATAGTAACAAATTCCTGAACGGTCCAGATTGATTTACTTTTAAACGGACGGTCCAGATTGATTTACTATTAAAACTTAAAGCAACGGTCCATACTGATTCACTATTAAAACTTTAAACCAGCGATCTATACTGATTCACTATTAAAACTTTAAACCAGCGATCCATATTGATTTACTATTATAAATTCAACCAACGGTCTAAAAAATTAGCACAACTCCTCATGGAATAATATTGTATCCAAGAATAATTTGGACCGAAAAAAAATATATTGTTCGGGTGAATAGTAACTCGTGAATAGTAACTCATGAATAGCTACTCGTGAATAATAACTCGACACAAAAAGTGTCCCGAAAACCCGATTGAATAATATAACCTCCAGACATCAATTATCATCGGAATAGATGTCGATTTCTACTAACACAAATAATCTCAACACAATAAAACTATCAAATTCATCTTTAATCAACACGAACTTATTCATCATTAATATTATAACTCACAATATTTAACAATCAAAGTTGTTCCGGTGAAGAGGGGCTTTCAATAAGAATTTCTCCTATCATGGTAGCGCAATTAGGTGACCAATCCTCTCCTCGATGTAACTTACTAGACATTGTAAATATTGTAATTTAATAATATAAATAACTTTATCGTCTCAATTATTGATTTAATAATATAACATATAATGCAGATGATACTGTGACAATAATCGAATCAATAATATGAGAGATATGATGCAGAAATAATTGAGTATAACTGAGTGACTTCTCATGTAAGCATCAATAATTAATACTGTGTGCTACTATGCAACCACGCGTATTACTGTACTTTTACTGCCGAGTAGTTCAACAGTATCAACGGTAAAACTTCCGCCGTTATTTTTAATAAAATACTTTTGTCGTTTTCTCAATCCGATAATAATTCCGTTGTGGGTCCACCAATGATTGTGCCGTCATACGAATATTCCCCGACATAAAGAATATTCCCTGACCAATCGAATATAATATAACAACTTGCATACTTTGCAAAATTTATAAATACTACCCACAACTATAACTTTATTTCAAATTCACACCATAATATTAAGAAAAATATTTCGAGAAAATTAAATCCTTACTCGCAAAATTTGAAATTTTACGTGCAAAATTTGAAATTTTACACCAGATACATGGTACATAAATTCAAATACAACTTAATTATACAATAGTCATGTAAAATACGACAAAATATAGCTGAGAGTTTAAACAAGAATATTGTCATCTAGACAATATCCACACTCAATGGTGTCCTCATTATAATTATTATCACATTATTTCATAGAATAGTGAGGACTACTAAAGCCGTTTATCCTGGACCATCACTCCATTCTCCGACTCGTCCTAGCTATATTCTCATTTCATGAAGATAACAATGAAAGAAAGGGTGAGCTCAACTAGCCCAGTAAGAAATATTATGACTAAGATAATGCAGAATAAATTATTCTTAGCCTTCAACAGTATAACAACTGATAGAATATAATAGACAACAAGTTTTAGATCAACAACTGCAGTGGAAATAAGTAATCCATTAGAAGAGTCAAATAGAGCATAAAATCTACTATCTTCTATAATTTAAAAAGTTTTTCATCAACTTTATCGCTGAGGCTCAGCTTAATAAATAAAATCGAATCATCCTTGCACCACGGCCAAGGATATTTATGTAATCATCAATGGTCATGATTATACCAAATAATCCCTGGTCATAATCATACCAACAACTGTCCATCAATGAACTACAGGCCAATGAAGACTTTTACCACATCATTTGTCATATTACGGTCATGATTATACCGAATAATCCCTGGTCATAATCATACCAAGTCCATTTATGCATGTAAACCAAAGATGACTTTAATCACAATATAAGCATGAGGATGATAACAATGATATAATAATTCAATAAATAAGTTCGAGGATAAATTTTAAAATTTTATAATTTAATTTATCCAGGAATCAATAACGTCCAAATTGTCAACATGATACTGCTTTGTAGAGTAAAATTCAAAAATAATATTCATGTACCAAAAATAATTTGGAAAGAAAAAAAATATATTTTTTAGGTGAATAGTACCCCGTGAATAGTACTTCGGGAATAGTACCCCGAGAATAGTACCCCGACACAAAAAGTATTTTGAATACCCGAGTGAATGATACAAGAGTGAATAGTAATCGGGTAAATAGTAACCCTTGAATAGTAACTCATGAATAGTACTTCGGCACGAAAAGTACCCCGAATACCCGAGTGAATAATACTAGAGTGAATAGTAACTGGGTGAATAGTAACCCGTTAATAGTAACTCATAACAAAAAAATACCAAAGAAAATGATATTTCATTACGAGTACAAAAGAAATGATATCCCAGATGAGTATAATAGAATATACGAAACTGCAAATGGATTTTCACCCGTAAACGCGGTAATCCACGCAGCAGATCATTTCCATAATTTAATAAAAATGAATCTGAAGGATCATTCACCATACTGCGGTAATCCACATAGTATAAGTTATTCAAGCGAGAATAATAAAGAATGGAATAATGAAGAATTCACCGTGCATGCGATAGGCCGCGCGCATGCATTATTCCCAATGTAATAATAAAGAATGGAACCCAGTCAAGCATAATCCGCATGAACATGATATTCCAAATGAATAATAAAGAATGGAACGGTCGTGCGTAATCCAAGATGACAAGATATTCTAATGAATAATAAAGAATGGAATAACAATGTAATTCATCGGGCATGTGATAGGCCCAGCATGCATAAAAGTTATTCCAATAAAATAATAAAGAATGGAATAATAGAAGAATTCACCGAGGCATGCGATAGGCCGAATGACAAGTTATTCCAACAAAATAATAAAGAATGGAATAATGTAAGAATTTCACCATGTATCACGGTGCCAGATAGACAAAAGTTATTCCAACGTAATAATAAAGAATGGAATAACAACCCTTACAGTATTGAAAGAAAATAACTCTCTTCATGAATCTGAAAGAATAATACCCCTTACCTTAGAAGAAAGCGGATTTGGAATAGTGAGGTAGTAGACTTCTCTTCTTCTTCTCTCTATAATTTCTCTCTATAATAATTGCTCTATAGCTTTAGTGAATTGGTGAAAAATAATGAAGGAATGAGCTTCTATTTATAGAAAAATATAGTTTCCATAATTTTACATTTTGGGGCTCAAAATATTATAATATAATACCTTCATCTTTTCTCTCATTTTTAATTTAGTCATGCAAGTATTATCAAACTTGCACCACCTCCCCTAATAATAAATCATGTGAATCAATAGTAAATCATGTGACTCAATAGTTCTAAACATGCGAAAAAATTAATTATAGTATAGTACCTTCATCTATACCTCCATTTTTAACTTAGTCATACAAGTATTATCAAACTTGCATCAATTCGCCTAATAGTAAATGAATGTGATTCAATAGTACACACATGTGAACAAATAGTTATAATCATGTGAATTAATAGCAATTAATTACTCATTTATCAGATTAAGTACCCGATTGGTCAATATAACTTTCATACATCAATTATTATCGAAATAAATGTCGGTTTCCACTAACACTAATAATCCCACCACAATGGAACTATTAATTTCATCTTTAATCTACACAAAATTATTCATCATTAGTATTATAACTCATAATATTTAATAATCAGTTCGTTCCCAAGAAATATTGGGCTTTCCGATAAGGATTTCTCCTTATTGGGGGCAATTAGGTGACCAAACCTCTCCACACACTCATTATCTTGCATCCTAAAAATGTCATATCTAAATTAGATACATGCATGGATATGATTGTTGGTGATCAATGTGAGATCCTGAATTTTATGAAAAAAAAAAGTATTTAATTTTTCTATTTTGGTAAATAGTTAAATTGATAAAAGTTTAAAGTTACGGGTGATATGTGAAAAATTTTCAAAGTAAGCAAGGTATCATAAAATAATCGGTTGTAAAAGTACAATAATATGTGTGATTGCATAGTAGCACACGGTATTAATTGTTGATGCTTATGTGAGAAATCACTCAGTTATACTCAATTATTGTTACAATAATTGTTGTATCATATCTCTCATATTATTGATTCAATTGTTGTCACAGTATCATCTGCATAATATGTTATATTATTAAATCAATAATTGAGATGACAAAGTTATTCATATTATTATTTGCAATATTGACAATGTCTAGAAGTTCTAGATTAATTAATTTAATAAGACACACTTTTTCTTTGATGGTTTCATCATTTGCTTGGTTATGTTCACAGAGTTTAAATGTTCACATAGTGAGAATCAACTCTAACACTTATTTGTATCTAGTTGATTCATGGAGGTGATCAGTTTCTACGAAACTTCAAGATACTCTTATAGAACTGATCATACTCTATGTGTTATCAAAAACTTAGAACATAGGTTTGTACATACTAACCCATCAGCAAAGATTCTCCACTTAAAATTAATTAAACCTTGGTAAGCTTATGACCTATTTCAAACTTCTTTCAAGATGTTATCTTCAACCTAAAACTTGGATGGAGAGAAAGTTTGCTAGCATTTGAGTTTCCAACTTTGGTGTACTTTCTCTCTTCTCCTTTTTTTTGGTAGAGTATGGCCTCGTGATAGAATGCAGTTATAGTGCATAAGGTGATGCAATATGATGTACACATTTATACTGATGAGGAACCATACCTATACATTATCAATTTCTTGACAGTCAATTATCTTGATATACTGAGGTTAGGGATTGATGTGCATACGTTTTCTTTTACTTCTAACAGCTTGTTGCTCCACTTGTCCTTTGATTAATCGGTCATAGTCTTGAAGATG
This sequence comes from Panax quinquefolius, assembly GCA_020205615.1. Classification (NCBI taxonomy): domain Eukaryota; kingdom Viridiplantae; phylum Streptophyta; class Magnoliopsida; order Apiales; family Araliaceae; genus Panax; species Panax quinquefolius. The sequence goes on along the minus strand of CM035155.1, from coordinate 144,334,887 downwards.
TAGGCTCAGATAATCTTGACATCTTTAGTTCTTTGATAACCTTGAGTCCTCAAGTTTCACATCCAGCTGTTGGTTGGCCAAATATAGATTTGATATATTCTTCTTTCTTCTCTGAATGAGTACTTCTTAGCATATGTGGCCTTTTCATCTTTCAGTCTGGTGGATGGATGACTATTTTCTGTTGGTGCCACTTGAGCTCCCATATCTGCTATTCAGACTGCACGATTGATTGTGGACACGGATTGGTCTTGTTGTTATAGCTTTCAAGAACATGGACCAATTTGAGCAGCTTCATGTGTATATACACATTTACCTGTACACAATATTTACAACTTGTGAGCTCATCTGCATTTATAAGTGACTTACAACTAAACTAAGTTTAGAACAATGTTTGTGCCTAGGATCAGACTCAAAGAGATTAGCTTTTGAATATAGCATTAGAACCTGGTTTGATACCAATTGTTAGTTCCTATTAGGCACACAATAGATCCTTTTAATTTTAAATACTTTTCACTTTTATTTTATATTGCTAATGATTTGGCTTATGACAAACATAAAAATCTTTTCAAGCACAGCGGAATAGGTAAAAGATCCCCTTCATTGATATATTCATAATCATACAGACATTGTTCTTAGAGTTAGTTAAGTTATAAGCAGTTAATACATACATAGTAGTTATAGCAGTTAGGAAAATAATGTAAATAACATAATGTAAAAGACATAAGGGATTTTAGGTGGTTCAGAGACTCAAACTCCTAATCCACTCTTCTGCTTTCAACTAGCAGGATTTCTACAAAGGAAGGGCAGCACCCTGAATCACTAAGATTCCTTCAAGGCTAGCAGCCTTGGAACTTCAGTTCACTAAGAACTCTTCAAGGCCAGCAGCCTTGGAACTCCTCTAGTTCCCTAAGAACTCTTCAAGCCCAGCAGGCTTGGAACTTCATTTAGTCTCTCTGGACAAGGACCCCTCAGGCCCTGGCTTCTTGTTGTTGTTGTTATTTTTGTTGGTGTTGGTGTTGAGCTGCTAAGATGTCTTTAAGCTTGAACATCTTATGTACTTAGCAGCTTGGCGTGGTCCTCTTTGCATTCTGCTTTAAGTCTGGACCACATCTTCTCTGGTGCAGCTGATCTCCTCTCTTTTCTGCTCATCTTCATTTGATGTCAGCTGTGCACCATCACCATCTAGATTTTCTAAGTCTCTGAGCTTTTGGTAGACTTCGTTTGGCACTTAGAAATCCCTGAACCCTTCTTGAATGTTTTTCAAACATGATTATGATTGTGTTCATTTTCAGCCTTTGGTTCATGGTGATCTGTAGAGTGGCTCTCTTGATCTTCTTTGTACTCTACCACTTTTCTGAATGCTATCTTCTTATCCTTCTCGGCTCTCAGCTTAGCTGTAAGACCCTAACTTTTATGAATAAAGATAAATTTTCTATAAATATCATTTTTGAATATTATGGAATAAATTTGATATAATGTTATAGTTGTGGGTAAAATTTATAAATTTTGCAAAGTACGCAAGTTGTTTTATAATATTCGATTGGTCGGGGAATATTCGTTTTAACAAGGAATATTCAGATACTGACGACACAATCATTAGTGGACCCCACAAATGTAATTATTATCGGATTGAGAAAATGACAAAAATATTTTTATGAAAATAACGATTGGAAGTTTTACTGGTTGATCTTGTTGAACTACTCGGTAGTAAAAGTACGATGTCTGGCGTGGTTGCATAATAGCACTTACAGTATTGATTATTAATGCTTATGTGAAAAGTCACTCGGTTTGATTCAATTATTGCCGATATTTTATATGTTATTAAATCAATAATTGAGAAGGCGAAGTTGTTAATATTATTATTTGCATTATTAACGATGTCAGAAGTTACGCGAGGAGAGGTTTGGTCACCTAATGGCATATGATAGGGAGAAATCCTTATGAAAAGCCCCTCTTTCCAGGAACGACACGGTCGATTAATAGTGTGAATAATAATAATGATGATGAAGTTTTGTTTTATTAGTATTATTAACGTAATAAAACAAAAAACTTTTTATATAAAATAGAATACTTTAATAAAGTTATTCGTTTTATTAGGCTAATAGAAAAATCTTTTTATATAAAACAGAATACTTTTATAAAGTCATCTGTTTTATTAGACAATAATTAGAATATATTATATTTTGTTATGCATAGTATTTGCATAGTGCTTGCATAGTGTTTGTATAGTAAAATCTTTTATAAAGTTATTCGTTTTATTAGATTATAAATAAAATATATTATATTTTATTTAATAGAATTTGCTTTAAATATGGACCGTCCGATTAAAGTAAATCAATCTGGACCGTTCATAGATTGGTTACTATTCATTCCATTCTTCTATAAATAGAAGCTCGTTCCTTCATTATTTCTTACGAATTCACTGAAACTCTAGAAAGAGAAACTATAGAGAGAGAAACTATAGAGAGAAAGAAGAAAATTATTCTGCTACTTCACTACTCCGATATCAAGTTTCTTTTACGGTAAGGGGTATTATTTCTTTTGTATTCATGAAGAGAACTTTTGTTATTCCATTCTTATTATTCTGTTGGAATAACCTGTATACGCGGGCTACCCTATACTTGGTGAAATTCTTTTGTTATTCCATTCTTTATTATTACATTTGGAATATCCTCGTGCATACATGCGTTTACGTGGGACTTGGTTAAAATCTTTATTATTACGTTAGAATATCACATTCGTGCCTTTACGCCAAACACCGGGTTCCGTCTTTATTATTCCTTATTATTACATTTGGAACATCCGGTGTGTAATTTACTTTGATTCGGTTTAGATTATTTATTATTACATTGGAATAACTTCGCATACATCTGAAGCACCGCATGCATGGTGATTTCTTTTGTTATTCCATTCTTTATTATACTCAGTTAGTTAAAGTTTTGACTTCTATACTCCATGAAATTAGTGGAATATCCTTGATATTTGCGCTTCATCTATTATCTTTTCATGGAAATGTTCTTTTGAGCACTCTTGAATTTTACTTTACAAAGAAGTATCATGTTGACAATTTGGACGTTATTAGTTCCTGAATAAATTAATTCTTGAACTTATTTTATTGAATTCTTATATCATTGTTATCATCCTCATGTTTATATTTTTTTGAAAGTCATCTGTGGCCTGTAGTGCATAGATGCACTTGGTATGATTATGACCAGGGATTATTCGATATAATCATGACCGTAATGTTACAAATGATGTGGTAAAAGTTCTCATTGGCCCGTAGTGCATTGATGGGATGATTGTTGGCATGATCATGACCATTGATGAATACACAAATATCCTTGGCCCGTAGTGCATGGATAATTTGTGGTCGTGACCCTAATGAATATCCTGGCCGTAGTAGTGCGGGGATGATGTGGATTATTTATTGTTGAGTCTCGTGATAAAAGTGATGAAAACCTTTTAAATCATAAAAGATATTAGATTTTATTCTCTACTTGACTCTTTTAATGGATTCGTGATGTTCAGCTGCAGTTAAACTTGATGTCTATTGTATTTTATCGGTTTAACTTTGTTGAGGACTAATGATAATTTATCTCGCATTATCTTAGTCATAATATTTCTTCTTTGGGCTAGTTGAGCTCACCTTTCTTTCCTTTGTTCTCTTGAGGAAATGAGAAGCGTGGTAGAGACTAGTCTGGGGAGCGGAGTGATGGTCCGAGATGGTGACTTAGTAGTCCTCACTATTCTATAAAATAGTGTGATAATAAATGTAATGAGGACTTATTCTGAGAGTGGATATTGTCTAGAAGACAATATTTGTATTAAAACTCACAACATGTATTTTGTCGTATTTTTACACGACTGTTGTATAATTAAGTTGTATTTGAATTTTGTACCATGTATTTGGCGACTCAAGATGGGTGATGTATACCTATTTTGGGGGCGTCACATTTTCAATGAGATAAGATCGACAGGTAATGTGAGGGTACCGATTTAACACTGTTGAGGACTATTGATAATTTATTCTGCATTATCTTAGTCATAATATTTCTTGCTGGGCTAGTTGAGCTCACCCTTTCTTTCACTTTTCTCTTCAGGAAATGAGAACGTAGCTGGGACTAGTCGGGGAACGGAGTGACGGTCCAGATTGTAGCATTAGTAGTCCTCACTATTCTGTTAAATAGTGTGATAATAAATGTAATGATGACTTATTCTGAGAGTGGATATTGTCTAGAAGACAATATTTGTATTAAAACTCATAGCATGTATTTTGTCGTATTTTACACGACTCCTGTATAATTAAGTTGTATTTGAATTTTGTACCATGTATTTAGCGACTCAAGATAGGTGATGTATACCTATTTTGGGGGCGTCACAGTTGGTATCAAAGCTTAGGGATATGATCCCTGGCCGAGATGTGAGACAAGAACTAGGAGGGGAGAGACGGGGAATTCCTTCGCTAGTATGACCTACCTAAGTTAATTAAGTTAAGTTAATTAATTATTTGGTATTTAATTTGTCGGTCAGAGTATAGGGATAATATGTGATATGTTAATTAACCCTTGTTTTGTGGTAGTGTTTGAAAATGGCATCCGAGAATGTTGAGAACATCAATGGAGGACAGGAGACCGTTGAGTCTCCACTGATCAATAACCAAGACAATGTGCATCAGGAAGGCGACAATCCTCATGTAAACAACAACACTGACCAAATGATGAACGATGGAATGTTCAGAAGCTTTCTACAATTCATGCAACATCAGGCGAGAGCGGCTCCTGTCCAAAATGCAAGTGGAAACACTAGCAACTCTCTAACGGTCACCGCCAAACAGTTCAAGGAGTTGGGACCATCGGAGTTTTTTGGAAAGCCAAAACCACTTAAGGCGGAGACGTGGATAAATCAGATCAACAAGATATTTGATGTCTTGGGTTGCTCCGAGGAGAAAAAGGTTCCCTTTGCCACTTTCATGTGTGCTGTGTGAGGCAGATTCTTGGTGGGAATCAGTAAAGCGACTCAACCCGCTGCTTGAAGATGTCTTGGGAGAAGTTCCAAGAACTGTTCAATGACAAGTATTTTCCCAGAAGTATTCGTCAGATGAAAGAGGTAGAGTTCATTAAACTGGAGCAAAACAACATGACTGTGTCGCAGTACGAAGCCAAGTTTGCCGAGTTGTCCCTGTTTGCGTCTTATTGGTTGATAATGAGGAGAGAATGACGCGAATGTTTTTAAGAGGTTTGAAACCCGAGAAGTTCTTCGGGGAATACGTCAGGAAATTTATTAACAATAGAAATATCGTTCAAAACTGACGTATTTTTGTTTAAATCTGTGACATGAGCTAAGAAAGCTTGACATCAGTTTTTCAATAAACGAATAGCTTTATGGCTTGAGATGACCGTGATTGATTTTAATGGTTTGGTCGCTTTAATTCGCATAATAGGTTGGTTAGGAATATGAAAGCTAACAACCTTATGAAAACAATCAATTTTTGCATGATAAGTAGTTAACCAATCAATCCCTAGAATCACGCCAAATGCAAGTATTTTTAATGAAATAAGATCGACAGATAATGTGAGGTACCGATTTGAACCAAACAAGACTTATAAACGGTGGATGTAATGAAGGTTTCTCCCAAGGGAGTTTCCACAGATAAGTCAAAGTCTAATTTCTCCGAGTCAAATTTAATCGATGAGCGCAAGTAGGAGAAATAAAAGAATGGGTAGAACCCCATTATCAAATAAAGTATAGACTTCATTAGAGTTTATGATAAGCTTACCCGTGATGACCTCATTCGGATTCCTTGCTCTCTGGGAGGTCACAACAAACGCCTCCTCTTGCACTACGGTTTTGACTTTTTAGGGATGACCTTTTGGTGCATCCATCCTAATTGAATTTGTCTTGATGAACGACAAAAATCGAGCTAAGTGACCTTCTCTTCCACAAATATAACATGCTTTGACTGGCATGGCGCGGTTTGGTGATGTGTCCCTCTCCTCCGCATTTGAAGCATATGGTAGGTGGTCTTTCTCCTTCCTTAACAACGGGTCTTTGGTCTTTGACGTCTTTCCATCATTGTTGAATCTCCTTTTCTTGAAATGTCCATTCTTATTGTTTTGCCCGATTACCACCAAGTGGTTACCATATCCGCTTGTTGATTCCCTCCACGCTTGTTGTCACCGCTCGATGACTACTCTCATTTGGTATTATAATTTTGCATTTTACTGCTCTTTTTAGTTCGTTGACTCGTTATCGCGCTCCACTAAGCGAGCCCTATTTACAAACATCCGAATACAAACACGGTTTATGAGAAATAAGATGTTGGCGTATCTCCGACTTCAAACCTCTTAAAACATTCGTGCCATTCTCTTCATTATCCACCAAGTGGGGCCTGAAATCGTGATAACTCGCAAATTTTGCCTCGTATTGCGACACGGTCATATTGTTTTGTTCCAACTTGATAAACTCCACCTCCTTCATGTGGCGAATACTTTCGTGAAAGTATTTGTCGTTGAACGACTCTGGAACTTCTCCCAAGATATCTTGATTATAGCAGTTGAGTACGTTTCACCGATTCCCACCATGAATCGCCTCTCCGACAACATAAAAAGCAAAAGGGAACCTTTTGCTCCTCGGAGCATCCTAAGACATCAAATATCTTGGTAATCTGCTTTATCCATGCTTCCGCCATAAGTGGTTTTGGCTCTCCCTTAAATTCCGGTGGTCCCAGCTCCTTGAACGCTTAGCGGTGTGCCGAGAGTTTTTCGTGTTTCCACCTACGTTTTGGACAGGAGTCGCTCTACTTTCTTTGTTGCATGTAATTGCATAAATCCTCGAACATTTGATCATTCATCATTTGGTTAGTGTTATTGTTTGCATGAGGATTGTCGCCTTCACGATGCACATTATCACGATTATTGATATGTGGTGAATCAACGATACTTTGTGCTCCATTCTTTATTCTCAACATTCTCGGATGTCATTTTCGAGATATCGCCACAAAACATAAGGTTAATTGACATGTAACATATTATCCTTATATTACGAATGACCAACAAAATAAGCACATAAAATTAGGTAGGTCATACTAGCGAAGGTATTCCTCTCTCTCCCATCCTAGTACTATTCTCACATCTTAGCGTGGATCATATCCTCAAGCTCGATACTCAACCGTGACGCCCCCAAAATTAGGTATACATCACTCATCTTGGGTAGTCGGATACATGGTCTGAAATTTAAATACAACTTACTAATATAATTGTAGTGTGTACAATACGACATAAACCGTGAGTTTGAATATAAATATTGTCTACTAGAGATCATACAAACTCAAAAGGAGTCCTCATTACAATTATTATCACACTATTTCACGAGAATAGTGAGGACTACTAATGCTATCCTCTCGGACCATTACTCCGTTCCCAGACTCGTCCCAAATTTATATTCTCATTTCTGAAGAGAAACGGTGAAAGAAAGGGTGAGCTCAACTAGCTCAAGAAGAAATATTATGACTAAGATAATGCAGAATAAATTATCATTAGCTTCTGTGATGTTAAAGCGATAAAATATAATGAACATCAAGTTTAACTACTGGTGAACAAACAATTCATTAAAAAGTCAAGTAGAAAATAAAATCTACTATCTTTTATGATTTAAAAGGTTTTTCATCATCGTTATATTTGAGACTCGACTTTAATAAATATTCCACATCATCGAATCACCCCCGCACTACGGACGAGGATATTCTTTTAGTATCACGACCACAATTATTCATGCACTACGGGCGAGAATATTGTGTATTCATTAATGGTCATGATCATGCCAACAACTGTCCATCAATGCACCACGGCCCACCGAGGATTTTTACCACATCATTTGTAACATTACGGTCATGATTATTGCAAGAATAGTCTCTGGTCATAATCATACCAAGTCCATCTATGCACTACTGGGCCACAGATGACTTTTAACATAATATAAACATGAGGATGATGACAATGATATTCAATAAAATAAGTTCAAGAATTAATTTATCTAGGGAACCAATAACATCAAACCTATCAACATGATCTTGCTTTGTAGAGTAAAATTCAAGAATCTTTGAGAAGAATATTTCCATGAAAGGATCTTTGGATGAAGCGCAAATATCAAGGATATTCCACTAATTTCATGGAGTATAGAAGTCAAAGTTTTAACTTATTTGGGTATAATAAAGAATGGAATAACAAAAGAAATCACCATGCACGCGATAGATCGCATGCTGGCGAGTTATTCCAGAGAATAATAAATAACGGAACCCGGTTAGGCGTAAAAACGCCATGACGGGATATTCAGCGAATAATAAAGAATGGAACCGGTCCGGCGTAAAACACACAGCGGGATGTTCCAGCAGAATAATAATAAAGGCGGAACCCGGTCGGGTGTAAAACATGACACAGGATGTTCCAATGAATAATAATAGAAGAATGTCACCAAGTATAGGTAAAATCAGCGTATAGAAAAGTTATTCAACAGTAATAATAAGCAATGGAATAACAACAGTTCTCTTCATGAATAAGAAAGAATAACACACCTTACTTTTGGTAGGAGATTGAATCTGCATGATAGTGTAGTAACAAAATACTCTTCTTCTTTCTCTCTTATTCTCTCTATACTTTTCTCTCTAAAGCTTGAATGAATTAAGTGAAAATAATGAAGCACTAGGCCTCTATTTATAGAAGATTTCTAGCTTAGCACTTTGCCGTGTGAAAAAAACAAGTGGCTTGACGGTTTGGTGATGTGAAAAGAAAAGTGGTTCGGCCTTTTGTAATGTGAAACGACAAGTGGTTCGGCGCCTTTGTAATGTGAAATGACAAGTGGTTCGACGTCTGGTAAAAAGGTAATTACTATTGATGAAGGTAATTACTATTCACAAAGGTAATTACTTATATTAGCGAAGGTAATTCTTATTGTGAAGAGACTCTTAGATGATGACATATGGGCCCCCCTTAAAATAATCAAACTTACCACAAACGCCTCTCATATGAGACTCTTTATATACATCAAGGATTGAATAAATATTACCACAAATCATTTTATTTTTAATCAACACATATTTAATCTTTCAACAATTATTAATCATTTATAACTTGTCTTCTCAATTATTGATTTAATACTATAACATATTATCTGAGATAATACTTTGACAATAATTGAATCAATAATATAAGAGATATGATCAACAATTACTATAGCAATAATTGAGCATATTGAGTGACTTCTCACGTAAGCATCAATAATCAATATCGTGTCTTTCTACTATACAACTACAGCAGCGTATTCTTGTATTTTTACTCTTGGGTAGTTCAACGGTTTTAACGGTAACACCTCTGTAGTTATTTTTATAGAAAGATAATTTTGTCATTTTCTAACTACGACAACACTTAGTTATGGGGTCCACTAATGATTGAGTAGTCGTATTATGAATATTCCCCGACAAAAAGAATATTCCCAAACCAAACGAATATTTTATAACAACTTGCTTACTTTGCAAAATTTATAAATATTACCCACAACTATAACATTATATCAAATTATTCCATAATATTCAAAAATAATATTTATAGAAAATTCATCTTTATTTATAAAAGTTGGGGTCTTACAACCTCCCTTCTTATGAAATTTAGCCCTCGAAATTAGGATACATTACACGGTATGTCGAAGAGGTAAGGATACCTTGATTTCATTTGATTCTAACTCCCAAGTCATTTCCTCAACATCGTGGTTCCTCCACAAAACTTTGACTTGAGGTATAACCTTGGAGCGTAGAATATGTTCCTTCTTATCCAAGATTTGAGCAGAACCTCTTCATACGTCAAATCTTCCGCTATTTCGTCCGGTTCTAACTCAATAATGTGGTTCGGGTCTTTCGGATATTTACGTAACATGGATATGTGAAAAGCGTTATGAACACGAGACATACTTAGCGGTAAAAGCGAGTCTATAGGACACGGTTCCTACTCGATCGAGGATTAAAAATGGTCAGATGAATCGAGGATTGAGTTTTCCTCTCTTTCCAAATCTTGTAACTCCTTTCCATGGAGCAACTCTTAACAACACATGATCTCTATATCGAATTCCACGTCCTTTCGATGAAGATCGGCATAACTCTTTATCGATTTTGTGAGGTTTTTATACATTGTCGGATCGTTGAATCTTTTTCGTAGTCATACGTACCAACTCCGGTCCCAACAATGTTGCTTCACCCACCTCATCCGGCAGATTTGGAGAATGACACTTTCTTCCATACTGACGCTTGAATGGAGCCATGCCAATACTTGCTTGATAAGCTGTTGTTGTAGGAAAACTCCACCGATGGTAAGAACTTGTCCCAACTTCCTTGAAATCAAGGACACGGAGTCTTAATAGATCTTCAAGAGTTTGAATAGTCCTCTCCATTGTCCGTCTGGATGCGAGGATGATATCTGAAGCTAAATCGTGAAGTCTGTGCCCATAGCTTTTTGCAAACTAACCCAAAATCGTGAAGTGAATCTTGGGTCTCGATCGAAACTATGGATCTAGGCATACCATGCGATCTCACAATCTCGTTTATGTATATATCTGACGAGTAAGGCGTTCAAGTGTATAAGTTTCTCGTACAAGTAAGAAATGAAAGCGGACTTGGTCGATCTATCAACAATGACCCAAATCGCATCTATGCCTTGAGAAACCTTAGGAAGACCGATGAATGAAATCCATGGTAATGTGCTCCCACTTCCATTCGGAATTTCAAGTGGTTGCTGATGGACCTTTTGGTACTTGATGCTCGCTTTAACTCGTTGACAAGTTAGACACCTTGAGATAAAGCAGCGCTATCTTTCTCTTCATATTGCTCCACCAAAAATGTATAGCGAATATCATGATACATTTTGGTACTCCCGAGATGGATTGCTAATGGTGTGTTATGCGCCTCCATCATGATATTATACTTTAAATCGGGTCGTTAGGAAAACAAAGTGCAGAGTTGACTCAAGTATTCCTTCTTCATCGATTCTTGCTTCGTGCAGCACCTTCTTGCACTTTCTTCCACATACGCATCAGCCTCAGTGCAGTAGCTGAGCGACTTTAACTTTATCGATTAAAGTCAGTTCTACTCATATACTCGCTATCATCACATGCGTCCCTAGAGTCTTTAACTCTATCTCCATCCTTTGCAAGTCACACAAAATTGGCCTTTGCGTTGATAATATCGCTTTTCGTGCTTGCATATGATCTTTCTACTCAATGTGTCAGCTACCACGTTCGCTTTTCCAGGATGGTATTGGATGGTATGATCATAATCTTTCAACAGTTCAAGCCAACGTCGTTGTCGCATGTTGATTTCCTTTTGAGTGAAGAAATATTTAAGGCTTTTATGATCCGTAAAGATCTCCACTTTCTCCCCATACAAGTAATGCCTCCAAATTTTAAGTGCAAAGATAACAATTTGCCAACTCTAGATCATGAGTAGGATAATTCCTCTCATATTCTTTGAGTTGTCATGAGGCATAAAGCTATAACTTTTCCATGTTATATGAGAACACATCCCAACCTTTGCGCTCAATCATCATGTAGATGACAAAATCCTCGAGGCGGATGGTATTGTCGAGCAGTCTTTGAAATAAGTCTCCTCTTGAGTTCTTGAAAACTCTTCTCACATTCTTCGCTCAACCGAACTTTGTATCTTCCGAGTAAATTTGAGTCGATGGAGTAGCGATTCGAGAAAATCCTTCCACGAATCTCAGATAATAACTTAACTAAACCGAGAAAGCTACGACTTGATCCAGCGATTTAGGTTGTTCCCGACTTTGAATAGCTTCAATCTTTCTTTGGGTCAACAGATATTCCATGACTTGATACCACGTGCCCAAGGAATGCTACTTCTTGAGCGAACTCGCATTTCTTCAACTTGGCATAAAGCTTATATTCACGAAGCTTTTGGAGTGTCGACCTCAAGTGTTGCTCATGATCTTCACGGCTTTTGGAATAAATAAGGATGTCATCAATAAAGGCGACCACAAAGTGATCCAAATATTCCTTGAATACTCGGTTCATCATATCCATGAAGGCGGCGGGAGCATTAGTCGATCAAAAGACATGACTAGGAATTCATAATGCCGTCTGCATCAGAGTTAAAGCCGTCTTTGGAATGTCGGTGGTTCTAATCTTCAATTGGTGATATCCTAACGAAGATCAATCTTTGAAAAGAATTTGGCTCCTTGCAATCGGTCAAATAGGTCATCAATACGTGGCAATGGATACCTATTTTTGATGGTGACATGATTCAACTCCCGATAATCAATACAAAGTCGCATACTCCCATCTTTCTTCTTCACGAATAGAGCACGGGGAGCACCCCAAGGAGAAGTACTAGGATGAATAAAGCCGATGTCTAACAATTCCTGCGGTTGGGTCTTTAACTCACGAAGTTCAATAGAGCCATTCGATATGGGGCTTTGGAAATAGGTTTTGTCTAGGGTTCAAGGTCGATACAAAATTCAATTTCACGCTCTGAGGGTAGGCAGGGGAAGTTCTTGAGAATCGTCGGAAATTTATTAACAATAGAAATATCGTTCAAAATGGCGTATTTTTGTTTAAATCGTGACATGAGCTAAGAAAGCTTGACATCCGTTTTTTAATAAGCGAATAGCTTTATGGCTTGAGATGTCCGTGATTGATTTTAATGGTTTGGTCACTTGAATTCGCATAATAGGTTGGTTAGGAATATGAAAGCTAACAACCTTACTTAAAACAATCAATTTTTGCATGATAAGTAGTTAACCAATCAATCCACAGAATCACGCCAAATGCAAGTATTTTTAATGAAATAAGATCGACGAGGTAATGTGAGGGTACCGATTTGAACCAAACAAGACTTATAAGCGAGTGGATGTAATGAAGGTTTCTCCCAGCGGAGTTTCCACAGATAAGTCAAAGTCTAATTTCTCGGAGTCAAATTTAATCGATGAGCGCAAGTATGAGAAATAAAAGAATGGGTAGGCAGGTATCAAATAAAGTATAGACTTCATTAGAGTTTATGATAAGCTTACCCGTGATGACCTCATTCGGTTCCTTGCTCTCTGGGAGGTCACAACAAACTTCTCCCTTACCACTACGGTTTGACTTTTTCTAGGATGACCTTTGGTGCATCCATCCTAGTTGAATTTGTCTTCAGAACGACAAAATCGAGCTAAGTGACCTTCTCTTCCACAATTATAACATGCTTTGGAAGACATGGCGCGATTTGGTCGATGTGTCCTCTCCTCCGCATTTTGAAGCATATGATAGGTTGTCTTTCTCCTTCCTTAACAACGGGGTCTTTGGTCTTTGACGTCTTTCCATCATTGTTGAATCTCCTTTTCTTGAAATGTCCATTCTTATTGTTTTTGTACGATTACACCAAGAAGTGGTTACCATATCGCTTTATTGATTCCTCCACGCTTGTTGTCACCACTTGATGACTACTCTCATTTGGTATTATAATTTTGCAATTTGCTCTCTTTTAGTTGCGTTGACTCGTTATCGCGCTCCACTAAGCGAGAGCCTATTTACAACATCTGAATACAAACACGGTTTATGAGAAATAAGATGTTGGCGTATCTCGACTTCAAACCTCTTAAAAACATTCGCGCCATTCTCTCTTCATTATCCACCAAGTGGGACCTATGAACCAAGTGATAACTCATAAATTTTGCCTCGTATTGCGACACGGACATATTGTTTTGTTCAACTTGATAAACTCCACCTCCTTCGTGTGGCGAATACTTTTAGGAAAGTATTTATCGTTGAAGCGACTCTCTGGAACTTCTCCCAAGATATCTTGATGACAATGAGTTGAGTACGTTTTACCGATTCCCACCCGATGTCGCCTCTCCGCACAACATAAAAGCGTGAAAGGAACCTTTTGCTCCTCGGAGCATCCCAAGACATCAAATATCTTGGTAATCTGCTTTATCCATGCTTCCGCCATAAGTGGTTTTGGCTCTCCCTTAAACTCCGGTGGTCCCAGCTCCTTGAAGCATTTAGCGGTGATTGCTTGAGAGTTTTCCGTGTTTCCACCTACGTTTTGGGCAGAGTCGCTCTCGCTTTCTTTGTTGCATGAATTGCATAAATCCTCTGAACATTTGATCATTCATCATTTGGTTAATGTTGTTATTTGCATGAGGATTGTCGCCTTCACGATGCACATTATCACGATTATTGATATGTGGTGAATCAAGCGATCGCTTTGTGCTCCATTCTTTATTCTCAACATTCTCGGATGTCATTTTGACATCTTGCCACAAAACAAAAGGTTAATTGACATGTAACATATTATCCCTATATTACAATGACCAACAAAACAAAATAGCACATAAAATTAGGTAGGTAAATACTAGCGCGAAGGTATTCCCGTCTCTCTCCCCTCCTAGTACTATTCTCACATCTTAGCCAGGATCATATCCTAAGCTACGATACCAATTTGTGGCGCCCCCAAAATTAGGTATACATCACCCATCTTGGGTAGTCGGATATATATACGTGAAATTTAAATACAACTTACTAATATAAGCGTATGGTGTACAATCTGACATAAGCGTGAGTTTGAATACAAATATTGTCTACTAGAGATCATACAAACTCAAAAGGAGTCCTCATTATAATTATTATCACACTATTTCACGAATAGTGAGGGACTACTAATGCTATCCTGCGGACCATTACTCCGTTTCCCAGGCTCGTCCCGGCTATATTCTCATTTCAAGAGAAACGGTGAAAGAAAGGGTGAGCTCAACTAGCTTCGAAGAAATATTATGACTAAGATAATGCGAGAATAAATTATCATTAGCCTACTGTGATGTTAAGCGATAAAATATAATGAACATCAAGTTTAACTTCTGGTGAAACAAAGAATTCATTAAAAAGAGTCAAGTAGAAAATAAAATCTACTATCTTTTATGATTTAAAAGGTTTTTCATCATTTGTTATATTTGAGACTAAACTTTAATAAATATTCCACATCATCGAATCACCCACACTTTACTGGCCGAGGATATTCTTTAGTATCACGACCACAATTATTCATGCACTACGGGCCAAGATTATTTGTGTATTCATTAATGGTCATGATCATGTCAACAATTTGTCCATCAATGCACTACGGGCCACTAAGGATTTTTACCACATTTTTGTAACATTACGGTCGTGATTACAACCGAATAGTCTCTCGGTCATAATCATACCAAGTCCATCTATGCACTACTGAGCCATGATGACTTTTAACATAATATAAACATGAGGATGATGACAATGATATTCAATAAAACAAGTTCAAGAATTAATTTATCTAGGAACCAATAACATCAAACTATCGACATGATAATTGCTTTGTAGAGTAAAATTCAAGAATCTTTGAGAGAAGAATATTTCCATGAAAGGATACAGGATGAAGCTTAAATATCGAGGATATTCCACTAATTTCATGGAGTATAGAAGTCAAAGTTTTAACCATTTGGGTATAATAAAGAATGGAATAACAAAAGAAATCACCATGCATGCGATAGACCGCATTGCAGGTGAGTTATTCAGCAGAATAATAAATAACGGAACCGGTCGGCGTAAAATGCATGCATGACAGGATATTCAGCGAGAATAATAAAGAATGGAACCAGTGTGTAAGCGTAAAACACACATGAACATGATGTTCAGCGAATAATAATAAAAAGCGGAACCAGTCGGTGTAAAACACATGCAGACGAGGATGTTCAATGAGAATAATAGAATAATGTCACCAAGTATAGGATAAATGGCGTATACGAGTTATTCCAATGAATAATAAGCAATGGAATAACAACAGTTCTCTTCATGAATAAGAAAGAATAACACCCCTTACTTTTGGTAGGAGATTGAATACTGCAGTAGTGTAGTAACAAAATACTCTTCTTCTTCTCTCTTATTCTCTCTATACTTTCTCTCTATAAGCTTGAATGAATTCGTGAAAAATAATGAAGCACTAGGCCTCTATTTATAGAAGATTTCTAGCTTAGCACTTGCCGTGTGAAAAAGAAAAGCGCAAGTGGCTCAATGTGATGATAGTGATGTGAAAAAAAAGTGGTTTGGCGCTTTTGTAATGTGAAACGACAAGTGGTTCGGCCTTTTGTAATGTGAAAAACGACAAGTGGTTCGGACGTCTGGTAAAAGGTAATTACTATTCGACGAAGGTAATTACTATTCACAAAGGTAATTATTATCGATGAAGGTAATTACTATTATTGTGAAGAGACTCTTAGATGATGACATATGGGCCCCCATAAAATAATCAAACTTACCACAAACGTCTCATATGGACTCTTTATATACATCAAGGATTGAATAAATATTACCACAAATCATTTTATTTTTAATCAACACATATTTAATCTTTCAACAATTATTAATCATTTATAACTTGTCATCTCAATTATTGATTTAATCTATAACATATTATATGAGATGATCTTGTGACAATAATTGAATCAATAATATAAGAGATATGATGCGCGTAATTATTTGTATCAATAATTGAGCATAGGTGAGTGACTTCTCACGTAAGCATCAATAATCAATATCGTGTGCTTCTTATAAAACTACAGCGTACATCGTACTTTTACTACTAGGGTAGTTCAGCAGTTTTTAACGGTAACACCTCCGCATAGTTATTTTTATAGAAAGATAATTTTGTCGTTTTCTAACTACGATAATACTTCCGTTGTGGGGTCCACCAATGATTGAGCCGTCGTATGAATATTCCCCGACAAAAAGAATATTCCCTGACCAAACGAATATTTTATAACAACTTGCTTACTTTGCAAAATTTATAAATATTACCCACAACTATAACATTAAATCAAATTTATTCCATAATATTCAAAAATAATATTTATAGAAAATTCATCTTTATTTATAAAAGTTGGGGTCTTACAAATATCATCATTTAAGACTGAGGATGATGAAAAATATTTTTAAAGAAACGAATCCAGTGAAACAAAATGACAAGGATTAAGGATTAAGGATTCAGGTTTCGTACTTTGTTTTATCCATGTCCAAAAATACCTCAAAAATAATCATAGTGGTGTAAAATTCAAGAATGATCAAAACATGGATACAATCAAAGCTAGTATCCACAATAGATATTTTGGGACAAAAAGGAAAATTTTCATTTTTCGATGAATAGTACCATATACGTGAATAGTACCGTATATGTGAATAGTAACTCCGACACCAAAAGTTCCAAATTTGATAAAAACTTCAGATCAATATTTCAGCATAATGATATTAAAGAAATAATATCATTACGAAGAAAAAAAAATATCCCTTACCTCACAAAGATAGTACTTCTAGTTGAAACACCGGATATAGGCTATGACTTGAACTTGCACCGTATAGCAATACTCAAAATATACTCAAAATACTCACAAGAATACGCTCGATAATATAGAGAGAAAACTTGATTTCGGTGTGATTTTCAATTCTAACCTAAGCATCCTATTTATAGGAAATGCTTTAGAACACCAAAATAGAAAATTTAATATAATATTAATATATATAAAAATTTTCATACGCTTTAATAAACTGAAATCAACTCATTTCAACATCCAACCAAGCCCACCAAACATATCAAAACGTTTTTCTAATTTAAATTATTTTAAACTTCCAAAATCAATTATTTTGAGCTTGAACTTCAATAATTCATAATAAATAGCCCTTTTGTCGAGGAAAATTCAAAAGTCGCGTTTTTTATAGAAAATTCAATTCTCTACAACTTTGCGAGAAGAAAGTTTTTCCAAATTCCAAACAAAATTGACCAGAAATCCATAAGCAGACGATTTTTGTGCTATAATCAAATTTCGATCAATAAATGGGGTCCAATGACATGTTTAACATGTTTTAAACATTTATTGCAACAAAAATATTCTTCCTCCTTGTATACTCATATATCCCACATTCGTTGTAAAAATATCACCATTATTATATTATTAAAATATAATAATATATTTAAATGAATTATTTTATCGAAAAAAGATAAAATATTAATTTTCAACAATTGTCACATTAAAAATTTTCTTCATCTATATCCACATAAAATCAATATTTTCCTCATCATATGAATCAATAATTAATTATTCACAAATAATATTACAGAATCACAATATTGACAACCTGAGCAGGTTCCGTGAAGAGGGGCTTTTCAATAAGAATTTCTCCTTCTTGGCGCGCAATTAGGTGACCAAACCTTTCCTTAGACAGAACTTTCTAGACATTGCCAATAATGTTATCTAATAATATTATTCGAGATAATATGAATTATTGCTTCGATAATGAAAAATCTTGTGTAATGACAATTATTGAAACAACATCAATATAAAATATCAACGCAAAGAATTATTAAATCAATAAAATCTTCAAGCAGTAATTATCGTAACCATTATTGAGTAGTGCCTTTTACGTAAGAATCAATAATTGGTGCAATACCGTGTGCTACTGTATTTTAACCACTGAGTATTTTAACAGTATTAAGGGTAACAACTATGTCGTTATTTTTAAACAACTTATATTTGTCGTTTTCTTCATCCAATCGCTTTCAAGTTATGGGGCCCACAAAAGATGCAAGGCGTCGCATTTAATATTCCCCGACAAAGAAGAATATTCCACGACCAAACGAATATTCCCAAACAACAATGAATATTTTATAACCACTTGCTTATTTTGAAATATTTGCGTATTTTACCCATAACTATCCACATTAATCAAATCAACCCTTACTATTTCAAAATAGAGAAAATTAAATTTTATTAATAATAAGTTGGGGTCTTACAGATGCCCTCCAAAGCATGTTACAATTGTGGAGGAGAAGGACACTTGACCCGATTTTGTCGTGCACCGAAGACAAGTCCAGCTAGGTAGGAGGCATCAAAGGCCATCCCAGACAAGACAAAACCGGTAGTTCAAGGGAGAGCGTTTGTCGTGACCTCCCGGAAAGCAAGGAACCCGAACGAGGTCATCACGGGTAAGCTTATCATAAACTCTAGCGAAGTATATACCTTATTTGATACCGGTTCTACTCATTCTTTTATTTCTCCTACTTACGCTCAACATTTAAATTTGACTCCGGAGAAATTAGACTTTGACTTATCTGTTGAAACTCCGTTGGGAGAAACCTTCATTACATCCACTGTTTATAAGTCTTGTTTAGTTCAAATCGGTAGCCTCACATTACCTGTCGACCTTATTTCATTGAAAATACTTGCATTTGACGTAATTCTAGGGATTGATTGGTTAACTACTCATCATGCAAAAATTAATTATTTTCGTAAGGTTGTTAGCTTTCATATTCCTAATCAACCTATTATACGAATTCAAGCAACCAAACCATTAAAATCAATCACTGTCATCTCAAGCCATAAAGCTATTCGTTTATTGAAAAATGGATGTCAAGCTTTCTTAGCTCATGTCACAGATCTAAACAAAAATACGTCAGTTTTGAATGATATTTCAATTGTTAATGAATTTCCTGACGTATTCCCTGAAGAACTTCCTAGCCTACCCCCAGAACGTGAAATTGAATTTTATATCGACCTTGAAAGCCCCATATCGAATGGCTCCTATTGAACTTCAGGAGTTCAAGACCCAACTGCAGGAATTGTTAGACATTGGCTTTATTCGTCCTAGTACTTCTCCTTGGGGTGCTCCTATTTTATTCGTAAAGAAGAAAGATGGGAGTATGCGACTTTGTATTGATTATCGGGAGTTGAATCATATCACCATCAAAAATAGGTACCTATTGCCACATATTGATGACCTGTTTGTCCAGTTGCAAGGCTCCAAATTCTTTTCAAAGATTGATCTTCATTCTGGATATCACCAATTGAAGATTAGAACCGATGACATTCCAAAGACGGCTTTCAGAACTCGGTACGGGTATTATGAATTCCTAGTCATGTCTTTTGGATTGACTAATGATCCTGCTGCCTTCATGGATATGATGAACCGAGTATTCAAGGAATATTTGGATCACTTTGTGGTCGTGTTTATTGATGACATCCTTATTTATTCTAAAAGCCGTGAAGATCATGAGCAACACTTGAGGCTGATACTCCAAAAGCTTCGTGAATATAAGCTTTATGCCAAGTTGAAGAAATGCGAGTTCTGGCTTGATGAAGTAGCATTCCTTAGGCACGTGGTATCAAGTAATGGAATATCTGTTGACCCGGCAAAGATTGAAGCCATTCAAAGTTGGGAACAACCTAAATTAGTGACCGAAGTACGTAGCTTTCTTGGTTTAGCTGGTTATTATCGGAGATTTGTAGAAGGGTTTTCTCGAATCGCTACTCCATTAACTCAGCTGACTCGGAAAGATACAAAATTTGGTTGGAACGAGGAATGTGAGAAGTGTTTTCAAGAACTCAAGAGAAGACTTATTTCAAAGACCTATTACGACAATACCATCCGGCTCGGAGGATTTGTCATCTCTGATGATGCTTGTGCAAAGGATTAGGATGTGTTCTCATGCAACATGGGAAAGTCATAGCTTTATGCCTCTCTCGACAACTCAAAGAATATGAGAGGAATTATCATACTCATGATCTAGAGTTGGCAGTTGTTGTCTTCGCACTTAAAATTTGGAGGCATTACTTGTATGGGGAGAAAGTGGAGATCTTTACGGATCATAAAAGCCTCAAATATTTCTTCACTCAAAAGGAACTCAACATGCGACAGCGACGTTGGCTTGACGATGTGTTGACGCAAACGTGGTAGCTGACGCATTAAGTAGAAGATTATATGCGGGTACGAGTGCGATATTGTCAACGCAAAGGCCCATTTTGTATGACTTACAAAGGATTGAAATAGAGATAAAGACTCCAGGGACCCACATAATGATGGCGAATATACGAGTAGAACCGACTTTAATCGATAAAGTTAAAGTTGCTCAAGCTACAGACCTGAAGCTGATGGGTATGAGGAAGAAAGTATAAGAAGGTACTATACCGGAAGCAAGAATCGATGAAGAAGGAATACTTCGAGTCAACTCCAGACTTTGTGTTCCTAACGACCCTGATTTAAAGTATAAAATCATGATGGAGGTGCACAACACACCGTTTGCAATCCATCCTGGGAGTACCAAAATGTATCATGATCTTCGACATACATTTTGGTGGGGCAATATGAAGAGAGAGATAGCGTTGTTTATCTCAAGGTGTTTAACTTGTCAACGAGTCAAGGCAGAGCATCAAGTACCAAAAGTTCTATTGCAACCACTTGAAATTCCAGAATGGAAGTAGGAGCACATCACCACGGATTTCGTTACTGGTCTTCCCAAGGTTTCTCAAGGCATAGATGCAATTTGGGTCATTTTTGATAGATTGACCAAGTCTGCTCATTTTTTACCTATACGAAAAACTTATACACTTGAACATCTTGATCGTATGTACATAAACGAGGTTATAAGACTGCATGGTATGCCAGTATCCATAGTTTCTGATCGAGACCGAAGATTCACTTCACGATTTTGGGTTAGTTTGCAAAAAGCTATGGACACGGATTTACGATTTAGTTCGGCATATCATCCTCAGACGGACGAACAATCAGAGAGGACTATTCAAACTCTTGAAGATTTATTAACACTCTGTGTCCTTGACTTCAAGGGAAGTTGGGACAAGTTCTTACCATTGGTGGAGTTTTCCTACAACAACAATTATCAAGCAAGTATTGGCATGGCTCCATTCGAGGCGTTGTATGGAAGAAAGTGTCGTTCTTCGGTATGCTGGGATGAGGTGGGTGAAGTAACGTTGTTGGGACCGGAGTTGGTACGTATGACTACGAAAAAGATTCAAACGATCTGACAACGTATAAAAATCTCACAAGACCGACAAAAGAGTTATGCTGATCTTCATCGAAAGGACGTGGAATTTGATATTGGAGATCATGTGTTATTACGTGTTACTCCATGGAAAGGAGTTACGAGATTTGGAAAGAGAGGAAAGCTTAATCCTCGATTCATTGGCCCATTTTTAATCCTCGATCGAGTAGGGACTGTAGCCTATAGACTTGTTTTACCGTCAAGTATGTCTCGTGTTCATAACTTTTTTCATATATCCATGTTACGTAAATATGTAAAAGACCCGAACAACATTATTGAGCTAGAACCGAACGAAATAGCGAAAGATTTAACGTATGAAGAGGTTCTTGTTCAAATCTTGGATAAGAAGGAACATATTCTATGCTCCAAGGTTATACCTCAAGTCAAAGTGTTATGTAGGAACCACGATGTTGAGGAAATGACCTGGGAGTTAGAATCTGAAATAAAATCAAAGTATCCTTACCTCTTCGACATACCAGGTACGTACCCTAATTTCGAGGGCGAAATTTCATAAGAAGGGGAGATTGTAAGACCCCAACTTTTATGAATAAAGATGAATTTTCTATTAAAATCATTTTTGAATATTATAGAATAAATTTGATATAATGTTATAGTTGTGTGTAAAATTTATAAATTTTGCAAAGTACGCAAGTTGTTATATAATATTTGATTGGTCGGGGAATATTCGTTTTAATAAGGAATATTCGTACGACGACACAATCATTGGTGGACCCCACAACAGAATTATTATCGGATTGACAAAATGACAAAAATATTTTTATGAAAATAACGGCGGAAGTTTTAACGTTGATACTGTTGAACTACTCGGTAGTAAAAATCTGATAATAATACACGTGGTTGCATAGTAGTATTGCGGTATTGATTATTAATGCTTATGTGAGAAGTCACTTTCGGTTTGATTCAATTATTGTCGATATTTTATATGTTATTAAATCAATAATTGAGATGACGAAGTTGTTAATATTATTATTTGCATTATTAACGATGTCAGAAGTTACGCGAGGAGAGGTTTGGTCACCTAATCAATTGCGCCGATAGGAGAAATCCTTATTGGAAAGCCCCATCTTTCACAGGAGCGATTTGGTCGATTAATAGTGTGAATAATAATAATGATGATGAAGTTTTATTTTATTAGTATTATTAACGTAATAAAATGAAAAACTTTTTATATAAAATAGAATACTTTTATAAAGTTATTCGTTTTATTAAATTTAATAGTAAAATATTTTGTATAAAATAAAATACTTTTATAAAGTTATTTGTTTTATTAGACAATAATTAGAATATATTATATTTTATTATGCATAGTGTTTTGTATAGTGCACGAATAGTGTTTGCATAGTAAAATCTTTTATAAAGTTATTCATTTTATTAGATTATAAATAGAATATATTATATTTTATTTAAAAGATTTTGCTTTAAATATGGATAGATCTGATTAAAGTAAATCAATCTAGAGGCTGTTCATGGATTGGTTCTTATTCATTCCATTCTTCTATAAATAGAAGCTCATTCCTTCATTATTTCTTACGAATTCATTGAAACTCAGAGAGAAACTATAGAGAAAGAAGAAAAGTATTCGCTACTTCTACTTACTTCAGATATCAAGTTTCTTTTTACGGTAAAGGGTATTATTTCTTTTGTATTCATGAAGAGAACACATTATTTCATTCTTATTATTACATTGGAATAACTTGTATACGTGGCTACCCTATACTTGGTGAAATTCTTACATTATTCCATTCCATATTATTCATTGGAATATCCACAATTCATGCATGCGTGTCTGTAGGAATTGGTTCCGTCTTTATTATTCATTGGAATATCTTGTTCGTGCGTTCTGTGGGACCGGGTTAAAATCTTTATTATTCCTTATTATTACATTTGGAACATCCGTCGGTGTAATTTCACGACCTCGTTCCGTTATTTATTATTACGTTGGAATAACTTTCATACATCGCGGCACCGCATGTATGGTGATTTCTTTTGTTATTCTATTCTTTATTATACTCGGTTGGTTAAAGTTTTGACTTCTATACTCCATGAAATTAGTGGAATATCCTTGATATTTGCGCTTCATCCAGTATCTTTTCATGGAAATATTCTTCTGAGCATTCTTGAATTTTACTTTACAAAGAAGTATCATGTTGACAATTTGGACATTAGTTCCTGAATAAATTAATTCTTGAACTTGTTTTATTGAATTCTTATATCATTGTTATCATCCTCATGTTTATATTTTTTTAAAAGTCATCTGTGGCCTGTAGTGCATAGATGGACTTGGTATGATTATGACCAGGGATTATTCGGTGTAATCATGATCATAATGTTACAAATGATGTGGTAAAAGTCCTCATTGGCCCGTAGTGCATTGATGGACAGTTGTTGTCATGATCACGACCATTGATGAATACACAAATATCATTGGCCCATAGTGCATGGATAATTTGTTGTCGTGACCCTAATGAATATCCTTGGTCGTAGTGCAGGGATGATGTGAATTATTTACTAAGCTGAGTCTCAGCGATAAAAGTGAAGAAAAACCTTTTTAAATCATAAAAGATAGTAGATTTTATTCTCTACTTGACTCTTTTAATGGATTGCATGTTCCGCTGTAGTTAAACTTGATGTCTATTGTATTTTATCAGTTTAACACTGTTGAGGACTAATGATAATTTATTTTGCATTATCTTAGTCATAATATTTCTTACTGGGCTAGTTGAGCTCACCCTTTCTTTCACTTTTGTTCTCTTGAAATGAGAACGCTTGATGGGCTAGCTAGTGGGGAGCGGAGTGATGGTCCGAGATGGTGTCTTAGTAGTCCTCACTATTCTATAAAATAGTGTGATAATAAATATAATGAGGACTTATTCTGAGAGTGGATATTGTCTAGAAGACAATATTTGTATTAAAACTCACAGCAAGTATTTTGTCGTATTTTGCACGACTGTTGTATAATTAAGTTGTATTTGAATTTTGTACCATGTATTTGGCGACTCAAGATGGGTGATGTATACCTATTTTGGGGGCATCACATTAGCTTCCATCTTCAGTGGCATTCTCATCTTTGTTGAGTGAAACTCTAATCTATTTAAGTCTTTCTTCAAAGCTGCTTCACTTCCACCTATGTAGTCTCACTGTCACTGAGACTTGTTCTTGTTGATCTCTGGTGGAACTCGTAGAGTCAACGATAGCATTCCAACTGTAAGACCCCAAATTTTTTTGTATAAAGAATAATTTTTCTCGAAATATATTTTTGAATATTATGGTGTGGATATGATATAATGTTATAGTTGTGGGTAATATTTGGAAAATTTTGCAAAGTAAGCAAGTTGATATAAAATATTCGTTATGTCAGTTAATATTCGATTGGTCGGGGAATATTAGTTTTAACAGGGAATATTCGTACGACGACACAATCATATGCGGACCCCATAGCAGAAGTATTGTCGTAGTTAAAAACAATGAAATATCTTTTATAAAAATATAAGTATGCAGCTTCTGAATTAAACTATTGAACTACCGTTGGTAAAAGTACAATAATACTGGCGTGGTTGCAGTAGTAGCACACGATATTGATTATTGATGCTTACATGAGAAGTCACTCGATTATACTCAATTATTGCTCATGATAATTGTTGCATCATATCTCTCATATTATTCATTCAATTATTATTAAAGATTATCATCGCATAATATGTTATATTATTAAATCAATAATTGAGACTACAAAGTTATTCATATTATTATTTTCAATATTGACAATGTCTAGAAGTTCTGTCAAGGAGAGGTTTGGTCACCTAATTACGCGCCAATAAGGAGAAATCCTTATCCGAAAGCCCCCTCTTTCCTAGGAACGACCTGGTTATTAAATATTGTGAGTTATAATATTAATGATGAATAATTGTTGAAGTATTATGTGACGCCCCCAACATAGGTCCAATCCATCCAACCTATTCTGAGTCGCCAAATACATGGTACAAAAAATAACTACAACTTCATTACTACAACAACACATATGCTGTGAGTTTTGATACAAATATATACCTACTGTGACTCATGTCCCAACCGTGGACAACACCTCACAATAATACCTTACATAAAGGTACAGTCAATAACTATTTTAAAAATTAAAATTTTTGGAAAATGCTCAAGGAAACCTTCTTACATGGGAGGCCATGCGTCTAGGTTATGATAGATATCATATGCCCACAGAATTATCCTTGGTTGACCCAATAGACCCTAAAGAAAAACGAGAAGATTACTATCATGTTCCTTCCAATGGTGAGTCTTCTCTTGACATATAACTATCTCCACCGTCTGTAATTGAACATTATGTTTTAACCAAACTCCAAGATCATATAGGTAGTGTGACGCCCCCAAAAATAGGTAAGCATCACCCATCTTGAGTCACCAAATACATGGTACAAAATTTAAATACAACTTAATAATACAACTGTCGTGTAAACAATACGACAAAACATAAACTGAGAGTTTAAATAAGAATATTGTCATCTAGACAATATCCACACTCAAAGGAGTCTTCATTACATTTATTGTCACACTATTTAACACAATAGTGAGGACTACTAATGCTATCATCTAGACTGTCACTCCGTTCCCTGACTCATCCCAGCTATATTCTCATTTCCTGAAGAGAACAGTGAAAGAAAGGGTGAGCTCAACTAGCCAAGTAAGAAATATTATGACTAAGATAATGCAGAATAAATTATCATTAGTCTTCAACAATGTTAAACTAATAAAATACAATAGACATCAAGTTTAACTGCAGCGGAACAAACAATCCATTAAAAGAGTCAAGTAGAGAATAAAATCTACTATCTTTTATGATTTAAAAAGGTTTTTCATCACTTTTATCGCTGAGACTTAGCTTAATAAATAATCCACATCATCCCCCGCACTACTGCCGAGGATATTCATTAAGTATCCGACCACAAATTATCCATGCACTACGGGCCAAGGATATTCGTGTATTCATCAACGGTCCTGATCATGCCATAAAATAATTCATCTTTGCTCCCTTGGCCGAAGAGAATCCATAGCCATAATCATACCAAAAATTGTCCATCAATACACTACGGGCCAATGAGGACTTTTTTCACATCATTTATAACATTACGGTCATGATTATACCGAATAATCTCTGGTCATAATCATACCAAGTCCATCTATGCAATACAGGCCACGGATGACTTTCAACATAATATAAACATGAGGATGATGACAATGATATATGAATTCAATTAAACAAGTTCAAGAATTAAATTATCCAGGAACTAATAACGTCCAAATTGTCAACATGATACTTCTTTGTAGAGTAAAATTCAAGAATGCTGAGAAGAATATATCCATGAAAAGATACTGGATGAAGCGCAAATATCAAGGATATTCCACTAATTTCATGGAGTATAGAAGTCAAAACTTTAACCAACTGAGTATAATAAAGAATGGAATAACAAAAGAAATCACCACGTAATGTACATCGATATGACAAGTTATTCCAACAGAATAATAAATAACGAGAATCGGTCGAGCGTAATCATGACCGACGAGGATATTCCAACAGAATAATAAAGAATAGAATAACAACAGAAATCACCATGCATGCGATGTCAAGATGTAGGCGAGTTATTCCAACGAGAATAATAAATAACGAAACCGTGTCGGTGAAATTCGCTTTTCACAGGATGTTCCAATGAATAATAAAGAATAGAATAACAATGAAATCACCCGTGCATGCGGTACTTCAGATGGCAAAGTTATTCCAAATAATAATAAAGGCGGAACCGGTCCCAGAAACGCATGAATAGGATATTCCAACATAATAATAAAGAATGGAATAACGGAAGAATTTCACCAAGTATAGGATGATCCCAGCGTATATCAAGAGTTATTCCAACAAAATAATAAAGAATGGAATAACAGAAGTTCTCTTCATGAATACAGAAGAAATAATACCCCTTATGAGTACAACAAATAATATCCCTTACGAGTACAACAAATAATATCCCTTACCTTTGAAACAAGAAACTGGATATAGAAGTAGTGAATTAGCAGTAGCAGAATACTTTTCTTCTTTCTCTCTATAGTTTTCTCTCTCTAGAGTTTCAGTGAATTTGTAAAAATTAATGAAAGAATGAGCTTCTATTTATAGAAGAATGGACTGCATAGTAACTAATTCATGAAGCAGTTCAAATTTTGATTTACTTTTAATCGGACTATCCAGATTTAAAGCAAAATCTTTTAAATAAAATATAATATATTCTATTTATAATCTAATAAAACGAATAACTTTATAAAAGTATTTTATTTTATATAAAAAGATTTTACTATGCAAACACTATGCATAATAAAATATAATATATTCTATTTATAGAATAACTTTATAAAAGTATTATGTTTTATATAAAAAACTTTTACGTTTTATTACATGAATAATATCAATAAAACAAAACCGAGTGATTTATCACGTAAGCATCAATAATCAATCTAGTATGCTACTTATGCAACCAGCGCCAGACATCGTACTTTTACTACCTAAAGTAGTTCAACAAGATTAACGATAAACTTCGTAGTTATTTTCATAAAAAAATTTTTTTGCGTTTTCTCAATCCGATGATAATTCCGTTAAGGGTCCACTTAATGATTGTCTTGCATTAAATACGAATATTCTCCGACACAAAGAATATTCCCCGACCAATCGAATATAATATAACAACTTGCATACTTTGCAAAATTTATAAATATTACCCACAACTATAACATTATATTAAATCCACACCATAATATTACAAAAAAATCGAGAAATTTAAATCTTTATTCATAAAATTTGGGATTTTACAAGTAGTGCTCGTAGATATACTCAGCAAGTGGATGTGCACAACCCTGTCTTATGATAACACGAGGTTGTATATCATTAGACATCTTGTATGATACTGACAAAACACCCTTCCAAAGTTGGGTTCACCTCACCCTATTTGGTTCACCAAAATTAAATATCAAATGAAGTATACAATACGACACACTTATCTAAAGTTCTCAATAAAATTATTTTCATACTATTTAGGGAGAACCTCAGCATGACTATAGATTCAGATTCTATTTCCCTGTTATCCCCGCTTCGACCCAAATACACTCTTGTTACCTAAAAGGAATTGTGAAGCAAAAGGGTGAGCACAACTAGCCCAGTAAAGAATACCATAACTAAAGATAATTAAATTATCAATAGCCTTCGTCAGTAATAAATCAGAGATTTAGAACATATGGTAGATGATAAAACTTTTCAACCATAGTTGCAGCGGAACGAAAAATCCATTAGAAGAGTCAAATAGACCATAAAGTCTATTATCTTCTATGTTAAAAGTCCACCAACAATGTTTTAACCTCGTAACATTAATCAGCGAGATCCTGTTCACGGGTCGTGTGAATAACTCATAATCATAATTATAGTTCTAATTTCCTCTTCTCATCCAAGACGAAGATAATTTTTATCACATGTCTTTACCTGAAACATCAAAGATCGTGGTTATACCAAATCACAGTTCCTGTCCATAATCATACTAATAAGTTCATCTTTGCACTACGGGCCAAAGATATTCATTAACAGTTCATCTTTGCACTACATGCTAAAGATATTCAGCAACAGGTCATCTTTCCACTACGGCCAAAAATATTCAACAACGGGTCATCTTTGCACTACGAGCCAAAGATATTAATCAATAATTCATCTTTGCACTACAGGCCAAAGATATTCAATAACATGTCATCTTTGCACTACGGGCCAAAGATATTCATCAATAATTGATCTTCGCACTACAGGCCAAAGATATTCATATCTTAAAGAAACATACAATCATTTCAGAATTTATATAAACCATAATTATAATCATGTTGATCAATTCACCTTTGCACTTAAGCTAAAAATATTCAATTGTAAATTCAATGGTCATGATCATACCAGTCAACGATTCAACTTTGAACTACTGGCCAAAGAGAACCCATAGTCACGATCATACCAATAATTTACCCATCTTTACACTTAAGTCAAAGAGAAATTTCATCACCGGGATTATAAAAATATTATATATGATAATAAAAATAATATGATCAACAACTGCATTTAATTTCAAGAGTAAGATTCATAAATCAACGATAATTTGGTCAGAAAAAGAAACCAATTTTATAACTCGTGAATAGTAACTCATGAATAGTAACCCTGACATGAAAAGATTAAGTTTCACAATAAAATTCATATCAATATTTACAATACCTTAATCCAAATGTTATAAATCACTTAATAATCTCATAATCTAATATTATTATTATTACAATAATATTTTAATCATTTCTTAAACTTATAAATAATTTATTTTAATTATTTACACTTTACTAATTAATGCATTTAATCATCTTAAAATGCCAAACTCATAAGATTTCATCACCAATAACCAAAACTCTCATCAAAAATCTGCATATACCTTATATAGGATTCTCAAGCCATAAAATCCTATTTTCCAATTTTGTTACTTCACATAACATATTTAATTCATTTATTCATAACCAGTCCATTTTCATGAAAAATACCAAATCAATACAAACAAATTTTCTTTTCTGGGATTTAGTAGAATATAGTCCCATATTGAATATATATTTTTTTCGAAATTTTTAAAATTCATTTACTATTTTTCATATGGCCAAAACTACCAAATATTTAGACATTTATCATAAATTATACTTTTATCCAAAAATTCCAAAATTTACAGGGTATACTGCTATTATATAGATGTACCCCCAATAAAAATTTCATCAATTTTGGAGTTAACCACAAGGAGTTATAAGGGTTTGCTTTTAAAATAGTCTTTTCTCATAAAATTCATAACTCCTAATCTATACCTCCAAAAATCGCCATTTTTGGACACAATCGAGGAAACGCATCAAAATATCATTTTAAATTTTTCCAGAATTTTTGAAGGTCAGAAAAATTACAAAACTGAAGAAACATAATAACCCTTAAAAATCCCTTACCTCAAAAAAGCAGTACTTCTTACTGGAATATCGGATGTAAAGCCGAAGGAAACTTGCACTGAATAGCAACTCTCAAAGTATCTAAATACTCGCAAAAATACGCTTGATCATATAGAGAGAGAAAACTTATGTTTCTGGTGTGATTTTCAATTCTAACTCAGCACCCTATTTATAGGAAAATCTTAAAGACGCAGACTTGACATTTCGACTGCCACCACTACGGTGGCTTTTACCTGCTACTATTGCCACCCATCACATTTAAAATACAATTCAGCACATTTCTTCACCAACCAAAAGTAGGGCCCACTCAATTCTAGAATTTTCCACCAAAAATCATTTATAACATAATTTTCGAATCAGTCACCTTTTAAAATTCATAACAAATCATACATTCATTTTTAACGGTTCAAAATTTGTGGACATATACTCAACTTATATATGTATAACATATCTAAAAATCACAACGATCCAACGGTCGGATTAAAAATTATAACTCACGCAATAGAGCTTTAAGAACACCAATTTGATCTTTTAATACCTCCAATCCGATAAAATACTGATAAAACACCTCAACATTAATTCCTTCATTTATAACCACATAAATAAATCCATGATTTATATCCGCATCAAATAAATATTTCCTTATCATATAAATTAATAATTAATTATTCATAATAATATTACAGAATCGCAACAATGACAACCAAGCAGTTCCCAGGAAAGAGGGGGCTTTCCGATAAGGATTTCTCCTTACTGGCGCACAATTAGGTGACCAAACCTCTCCTTGACAGAACTTTCTAGACATTGCCAATAATGTTATCTAATAATATTATTCAAATAATATGAATTATTGATCTGATAATGTGGAATACTATGCAGTGACAATTATTAAAACAATAATAATATAAAATATCAACGCATCAATTATTGAACCAATAAAATAAAATATTGAACAATAATTACTGTAACAATTATTGACTAGTGTCTTCATGCGTAAAGATCAATAATTCAAAAATATTATGCAATACCGTGTGCTACTGTGCAACCACGCGTATTACTATATTTTAACCACCGGGTATTCCAACAGTGTTAACGATAACGATTACGCCGTTATTTATAAAAACTCAAACTTGTCGTTTTCTTCATCATCCGGTTATTATTACATTATAGGGCCCATAAATGGGCATACCAGTGCATGCGAATATTCTCCGACAACAAGAATATTCCACGACCAAATGAATATTCCCCAACATAAATGAGTATTTTATAACCACTTGCGTATTTTGAAAATTTTATATATATCACCCTTAACTTTAACTTTTTTTATCAATTTAACCATTTACTAAATAGGAAAATTGAATACTTTTATTTCATAAAATTCGGGGTCTTACAATCTCCCTCCTTATGAAATTTTCGTCCCCAAAATTACGTGCACAGTATTTCAAAGAGTTGAGAATACACCTTGCTTTCATTTTGATTCCATTTTCCCTGTCCTCATGATTTCTCCATTGCTCATCTCCTGTATTTCAGATATCATTCTAGAATACAGCTTCAAAACAAAGGTTAATTGACATATCACAATTTGTCAACTTAAGTAAGAAAATTCACTTAGGTAGGACACACACTAGCGAAGGATATTACTCATCTCTCCTTCCTAGTTCTAATCCGGGATCCTTGAGAGAGATCATATCCTAAGCTCGATACTAATCGTAACTCATGTCCCAACCGTGGACATCACCTCACCGATTGTACTATCGGTTTGCCACACCGCAGTAAGCGGCGTCCCCTACAGAGAGTCTGGCTTCGGTGCATCCCACATAAGGAAGTCACCAGCGAGAGCCTCGGGGCTCTTTACTTATAGCTCTGATACCAACTGTGACACCCCCAACATAGGTCCAATCCATCCAACCTATTCTGAGTCGCCAAATATATGATACAGAAAATAACTACAATTTTATTACTACAACAACACATATCTTTGTGAGTTTTGATACAAATATATACCATCATGATTTCATGTCCCAACCGTGGACAAGACTCACGCGATGATACCTTACATAAAGGTACACTAATAACCTCATTTTAAAAATTAAAATCTTTGGGAAATGCTCAAGAAACCTTCGTACATGGGAGGCCATTCGTCTAGGTTATGATAGATATCATATGTCCACAGAATTATCCTTGGTTGACCCAATAGACCCTAAAGAAAAACGAGAAGATTACTATCATGTTCCTTCCAATGGTGAGTCTTCTCTCGACATATAACTATCTCCACCGGCCTGCGTAATTGAACATTATGTTTCAACCAAACTCCAAGATCATATAGGTAGTGCTCGTAGATATACTCAAAGAAGTGGATGCACAACCCTACGTCTTATGATAACACGAGGTTGTATATAATTACACATCTTGTATGATCTTGACAAAACACCCTTCCAAAGTTGGGTTCTACCACACCTATTTGGTTCACCAAAATTAAATATCAAATGACGATACAAATACGACACACTTATCTAAAGTTTTCAATAAAATTATTTCCAAACTATTTAGGGAGAACCTCAACAAACTATAGACCATGATTCTATTTCCTGTTATTCCCCAGTTCAACCCAAATTTACACTCTTGTTACACGAAAAGAATGTGAAGCAAAAGGGTGAGCACAACTAGTCCAAAGAAAGAATATCATAACTAAAGATAATTAAATTATCAATAGCCTTCGTCAGTAATAAATCAGAGATTTAGAACATATGGTAGATGATAAAACGTTTCAACCATAGTTGCAGTGGAACGAGCAATCCATTAGAAGAGTCAAATAGATCATAAAGTCTATCTTCTCCATGTTAAAAGTCCACCAACAATGTTTTAACCCTGTAACATTAATCAGCAGATCCACATTCACGATCGTATGAATAACTCATAATCATAATTATAGTTCTAATTTCCTCTTCTCATCCAAGACGAAGATAATTTTCATCACATTTCTTTACCTGAAACATCAAAGATCATGGTTATACCAAATCACAGTTCCTGTTCATAATCATACTAATAAGTTCATCTTTGCACTACGGGCCAAAGATATTCATTAACAGTTCATCTTTATACTACATGCCAAAGATATTTAGCAACAGGTCATCTTTGTACTACGGCCAAAGATATTCAACAACAGGTCATCTTTGCACTACGGGCCAAAGATATTCATCAATAATTCATCTTTGCACTACAGGCCAAAGATACTCAACAACATGTCATCTATGCACTACGGGCCAAAGATATTCATCAATAATTGATCTTCGCACTACAAGCCAAAGATATTCATATCTCAAAGAAACATACAATCATTTCAGAATTTATATAAACCATAATTATAATCATGTTGATCAATTCACCTTTGCACTTAAGCTAAAAATATTCAGTTGTAAATTCAATGGTCATGATCATACCAGTCAACGATTCAACTTTGCACTACTGGCCAAAGAGAATCCATAATCACGATCATACCAATAATTTACCCATCTTTACACTTAAGTCAAAGAGAAATTTCATCACCGGGATTATAAAAATGTTATATATGATAATAAAAACAATATGATCAAAAACTGCATTTAATTTCAAGAGTAAGATTCATAAATCAACGATAATTTGGTCAGAAAAAGAAACCAATTTTATAACTCGTGACACGAAAAGATAAAGTTTCACAATAAAATCCATATCAATATTTACAACACCTTAATCCAAATGTTATAAATTACTTAATAATCTCATAATCTAATATTATTAATATTACAACAATATTTTAATCATTTTTTAAACTTATAAACAATTTATTTTAATTGTTTAC
The DNA here is from genome assembly GCA_020205615.1 of Panax quinquefolius. Classification (NCBI taxonomy): domain Eukaryota; kingdom Viridiplantae; phylum Streptophyta; class Magnoliopsida; order Apiales; family Araliaceae; genus Panax; species Panax quinquefolius. Next base: position 144,300,094 of record CM035155.1, on the reverse strand, counting down.
ACTTTACTAATTAATGCATTTAATCATCTTAAAATGTCAAACTCATAAGATTTCATCACCAATAACCAAAACTCTCATCAAAAATCTGCATATACCTTATATAGGATTCTCAAGCTATAAAATCCTATTTTCCAATTTTGTTACTTCACATAACATATTTAATTCATTTATTCATAACTAGTCCATTTTCATGAAAAATACCAAATCAGTACAAATAAATTTTCTTTTTTGGGATTTAGCAGAATATAGTCCCATATTGAACATATATTTTTCTCAAAATTTTTAAAATTCATTTACTATTTTTCATATAGCCAAAACTGCCGAATATTTAGACATTTATTATAAATTGTACTTTTATCCAAAAATTCTAAAATTTATAGGGTATACCAATATTATATAGACGTACCCCCAATAAAAATTTTATCAATTTTGGAGTTAACCACAAGGAGTTATAAGGGTTTACTTTTAAAATAGTCTTTTCTCATAAAATTCATAACTCCTAATATTTACCTCCAAAAATTGTCATTTTTAGACACAATCAAGAAAACGCATCAGCATATCATTTTAAATATTTTCAGAATTTTTGAAGGTCAGAAAAATTACGAAACTGAAGAAACATAATAACCCTTAAAAATCTATTACCTCAAAAGAGTAGTACTTCTGACTGGAATATCGGATGTAAAGCCGAAAAAAACTTGCACTGAATAGCAACTCTCAAAGTATCTAAATACTCGCAAAAATACGCTTGATCATATAAAGAGAGAAAACTTATGTTTCTGGTGTGATTTTCAATTCTAACTCAGAAACCTATTTATTTATAGAAAATGCTTGTACGCAGTAGAATTAGTAGCAGACTTGACTACTACCGGTGGCTTTTACTCGCTACTATTGCCACCCACCACATTTGAAATACAATTCAGCACATTTCTTCACCAACCAAAAGTAGGGCCCATTCAATTCTACAATTTTCCACCAAAAATCATTTATAACATAATTTTCGAATCAGTCACCTTTTAAAATTCATAACAAATCATACATTCATTTTTAACGGTTCAAAATTTGTGGACATATACTCAACTTATATATGTATAACATATCCAAAAAATCACAACGATCCAACGGTCGGATTAAAAATTATAACTCACGCAATAGAGCTTTAAGAACACCAATTTGATCTTTTAATACCTCCAATCCGATAAAATACTGATAAAACACCTCAACATTAATTCCTTCATTTATAACCATATAAATAAATCCATGATTTATATCCGCATCAAATAAATATTTCCTTATCATATAAATTAATAATTAATTATTCATAATAATATTACAGAATCGCAACAATGACAACCAGGCAGTTCCTAGGAAAGAGGGGGTTTCCGATAAGGATTTCTCCTTACTGGCGCACAATTAGGTGACCAAACCTCTCCTTGACAGAACTTTCTAGACATTGCCAATAATGTTATCTAATAATATTATTCAAATAATATGAATTATTGATCTGATAATGTGGAATACTATGCAGTGACAATTATTGAAACAACAATAATATAAAATATCAACGCATCAATTATTGAACCAATAAAATAAAATATTGAACAGTAATTACTGTAACAATTATTAAGTAGTGCCTTAATACGTAAGAATCAATAATGCAAAAATATTGTGCAATACCGTGTGTTACTGTGCAACTACACGTGTTACTGTATTTTAACCATCGGGTATTCCAACAGTATTACCGGTAACAATTATGTCGTTATTTATAAAAACTCAAACATGTCGTTTTCTTTATCCGATAGTTATTCTGTTATGGGGCCCACAAATGGCTGCGCCGTCGTACGAATATTCTCCGAAAACAAGAATATTTCACGACCAAACGAATATTCCCCAACATAAATGAGTATTTTATAACCACTTGCGTATTTTGAAAATTTATATATATCACTCTTAACTTTAACTTTTTTTTATCAATTTAACCATTTACTAAATAGGAAAATTGAATACTTTTATTTCATAAAATCTGGGGTCTTACATATTAAGAATGTGTTTATTAAAGATAAGTGATTTACAAAAGTTAAGGGGGAATAATGCAAACTTGAAAAACTTTAGGGGTACTAAAGTGTAATAAGTAAATCAATTTGGACCATTGATGGTGGTTTTAATAGTAGATCAATCTGGACCATCGGAGGTGGTTTTAATAGTAAATCAATCTGGACCGTCGATGGTGGTTTTAAAAGTAAATCAATCTGGATCGCTGGTGGTGGTTTTAAAAGTAAATCAATCTGGACCGTCGGTGGTGGTTTTAAAAGTAAATCAATCTGGACAGTCGGTTGAAGTTTTAATAGTAATCAATATGGACCGTCCATTCTAATAGTGAATCAATCTGGACCGTTCGTGAATTAGTTACTATTTAGTCCATTCTCCTATAAATAGAAGCTTAATTCTTCTTTCATTCTCACCAATTCTTTGAGATTCACAAGAGACACTATAGAGAGAAACTATAGAAGCAAGAAGAAGAGTATTCTGCTACTTCACTTTTGCAGATCCAAATTTTCTCTTAAGGTAAGGGGTATTATTTCTTTCAGATTCATAAGGAATACTATTTTTTCGTATTCATCCTTTAGTATGTCGGAATAACTTTGTCTACACCGATTATATGCATAGTATAACGGTGAAAATCCATTTGGTTTAGCCAGATGTTAATTCTTTTCATATTCTTAAATCTAAACTTACTATGGTAAGTATTGCTTCTATAATCCTTGAAATTGGTGGAATATGCGTGAGTTTTGCACTTCATCGAGTATCATTTTATTGGAATATTGATATGAAATTTCTTATTAAATATCAATATTTTCGTCGAAGTACTATTCACGAGTTACTATTCACTATAATATTATTCACTCGGGTATTCGGGGCACTTTTTATGCTGGGATACTATTCATGAGTTACTATTCACCCGATTACTATTCACTCAAATATTGTTCACTCAGGAATTTGGGGAAGTTTTCATGTCGGGTTACTATTCATGGGGTACTATTCCCGACGTACTATTCATAGAGTACTATTCACGGGGTACTATTCACCGAAAAATTTATTTCTTTTCTGTCCAAATTATTTTTGATACATGGATATTATTCTTGAATTTTACTCTACAAAGCAGTATCATGTTGAAAATTTGGACATTATTGAATTCTGGATAAATTAAATTATAAATCTTTAAAAATTTATCCTTTACTTTCTTTTAATTGAATTCTTATATCATTGTCATCACCATCATGCTTATATTGTGATGAAAGTCATCTTTGGCTTACATGCATAGATGGAATGTTGATTGGCATGATTATGACCAGGGATAATCGGTATAGTCATGACCATTGATGATTACACGAATAATTCTTGGCCCGTAGTGCAAGAATAATTTGTGGAGGTGATATTAATGAATATCCTTGGTCGTAGTGCAGGGATGATTTGATGATGTGATCTATTTATTAAGTTGAGTCACGGCAATAAAGTTAATGATAAACTTTTTAAATCATAGAAGATAGTAGATATCATGCTCTACTTGACTCTTCTAATGAATTGCTTGTTCCGCTGCAGTTAAACTTGTTGTCTATTATATTCTATAAGTTTGACATTGTTGAAGGCTAATGATAACTTATTCTGCATTATCTTAGTCATAATATTTCTTACTAGGCTAGTTGTGCTCACCCTTTTACTTCCATTGTTCTCTTCAAGAAATGAGAACGTAGCCGAAACTAGTCGAGGAACGGAGTGATGGCTCGAGATGGTGTTATAGTAGTCCTCACTATTCTATAAAATAGTGTGCCAATAAATGTAATGAGAACTCTATTTGAGTTTGGATATTGTCTAAATGACAATATTCGTGTAAAAACTCTCAGCTCATGTTGTATAATTTAGTTTATATTTGTATTCTGTACCATGTATTTGGCGACCCAAGATGGGTGATGTATACCTATTTTGGGGGCGTCACACCAACAACTCAATGATTTTGCAATTTAGCAATCATCAGCAACTCTTGATCTTTGAAGCTCTGTTGATTTATACTCCTTCCAAATATTCCCATTGGAAAGTAGCCGTTAAAAGCTTTTTGAATTGCTTCGCAGATCTCGAGTTGTTTGGTGTAGACTGCAGATGTGACATGACATCCCCTTTTCTGACTTTTTGACATTGTAGTCTACTGTTTCACCTACCCTGTCAGAGATGTCACTTTGATGTCTCGGGCAGGTAGTCAACTTTATTTCCTCCTTCTGATTTCTAGATTAGAGGTCATCCTTTTGCATCGATGCTCTTCAATTAGGTCTGTTCGACCATCAGTCTTCAGATTGAACCATTGCCAATGCTTCAACCTTCAGACGACCGAACTCTATGATTCTGATGCAAATCTTCTTGGACTTGATCGTAGTGTCTAGTTGACAAGTAGAGTCAACACTACAATCTTGAAGAGTGTTGATTGGATCTTTAATGTAGAACTTCTCTTCCTTTTCTTGTACAGTGCTTCAACAATTTTGTTTGCTTTTGCTGCTCTCAGATACTGATGGCTTGACTCTTTGTTCTGGCCCCCTTCTGAATAGCAAGACACTTCAGATTTGTGGCGTGTCCAGCTCACGTTCTCCTTGTGATCTCTCGTTCACTTATCATTAATGGACTGACCCAATGCTTAATCACTTTAGTCTTGTTCTTCAGAGGCTGACCAGTATCTTTGTGTACACTCCATCAGTTCCTTCTTTGTTTAGCAAACACTATTATCCCCGTTGCTTTCAAGATCGTCGTCTTCTATTTATTTGACAGCTTTCAACAAAAACCCAAATCGTATCTATGCCTTGAGAAACTTTGGGAAGACCCGTAATGAAATCCATAGTAATGTGTTCCCACTTCCATTCCAAAATCTCAAGTGGTTGCAATGGACCTTTTGGCACTTGATGCTCTGCCTTTACACGTTGACAAGTTAAAAACCTTGAGATAAACTCCACGATCTCTCTTTTCATATTGCTCCACCAAAATGTATGTCGAAGATCATGATACATTTTAGTACTTCCAAGATGGATTGCAAACGGTGTGTCGTGTGCCTCTATCATGATTCTATGTTTCAAGTCAGAATCATTAGGAACACAAAGTCTAGAGTTGACTCGAAGTATTCCTTCTACATCGATTCTTTCTTCCAGAATAGCACCTTCTTGCACTTTCTTCTTCATACGCATCAGCTCCAAGTCTGTAGCTTGAGTAGCTTTAACTTTATCGATTAAAGTCGGTTCTACTCGTATATTTTCCATCATCACATGGGTCCTTGAAGTCTTTAACTCAATCTCCATCCTTTGTAAATCGTACAAAATGGTTCTTTGTGTTAACAACGTTGCACTCGTACCCGCATACGATCTTCTACTCAATGCAGTTTGCTTTTCCAAGATGATATTGAATGCTATGGTCGTAATCCTTCAACAGCTCGAGCCAACGTCGTTGCCGCATGTTGAGTTCCTTTTGGGTGAAGAAATATTTGAGGCTTTTATAATCCGTATAAATCTCCATTTTCTCCCCATACAGGTAGTGTCTCCAGATTTTCAACGCAAACACGACTGCTGCCAACTCCAGATCATGAGTAGGATAATTCCTCTCATATTCTTTGAGTTGTCGCGAGGCATAGGCTATGAGTTTCCCATGTTACATGAGAACACATCCTAACCATTTGCCTGAAGAATCGTTGTAGATAACAAATCCATCCGAACCAGATGGTATTGTCAGAACAAGTGTCGAAATGAGTCTCCTCTTGAGCTCTTGGAAACTCCTCTCGCATTCCCCGCTCCATACAAATTTTGTATCTATCCGAGTCAGCTGAGTTAACAGAGTAGCGATTCGAGAAAATCCTTCCACGAATCTCCGATAATAACTAGCTAAGCCCAAAAAGCTATGTACTTCGGTCACCGACTTCGGTTGCTCCCAACTTTGTATTGTTTCAATCTTCGTCGGGTCAACAGATACTCCATGTTTTGACACGACATGCCCAAGAAATGCTACTTTCTTAAGCCAGAACTCGTATTTCTTTAACTTGACATATAGCTTGTTGTCACAAAGTCTTTGAAGTTCCAGCTTCAAATGGTGCTCATGATCTTCATGGCTTTTGGAATAGATGAGGATGTCATCAATAAAGACAACAACGAACTGATCCAAATATTTCTTGAATACGCAGTTCATCATATCCATAAAAGCAGCAGGAGCGTTAGTCAATCCAAAAGACATAACTAAGAATTCATAATACCCGCATCGAAGTTTCAAGGCGATGGAATATCCGATTTTAATCTTGATTGATGATATCCGAATCAAGATCGATCTTTGAAAAGAATTGTGCTCCTTTCAACTGGTCGAACAGGTCATCAATGCGAGGTAGCGGATACCTATTCTTGATAGAATTCTCGGTAGTCAATATAAAGTCGCATACTCCTGTGAGACCCCAAATTTTATGAATAAAGATTTAAATTTCTCGAAATATTTTTTTAAAATATTATGGTGTGGATTTGATATAATGTTATAGTTGTGGGTAATATTTATAAATTTTGCAAAGTAAGCAATTGATTATATAATATTCGATTGGTCGGAGAATATTCGTTTTAGCATGGAATATTCGTACAACGGCACAATCATTGGTGGACCCCACAACGGATGTATTGTCGTAGTAAGAAAACGACAGAATTATCTTTTTATAACGGTGAAAGTGTTACCGTTAAAACTGTTGAACTACCCGGTAGTAAAAGTACAGTAATACGTGTGGTTGCATAGTAGCACACGGTATTAATTATTGATGGTTGCGTGAGAAATCACTCAGTTATACTCAATTATTGCTACAGTAATTGCTACATCATATCTCTCATATTATTGATTTAATTATTGTCACAATATCATCTGTATAATATGTTATATTATTAAATCAATAATTGAGACGACAAAGTTATTCATATTATTATTTGCAATATTGACAATGTCTAGAAGTTCTATCAAGGAGAGGTTAGATAATCTAATTGCGCGCCAATAGGGAGAAATCCTTATTGGAAAGCCCCCTCTTTCTTGGGAACGACCTGGTTGTTAAATATTATGAATTATAATATTAATGATGAATAAGTTCGTCTTGATTAAAGATGAAATTGATAGTTCCATTGTGTTGGGATTATTAGTGTTAGTGGAAACCGACATTTATTTCGATAATAATTGATGTCTAGAGGTTATATATCGATTAATCGGATAATTAATAGGATAAATGAGCAATTAATTGCTATTGATTCACATGATTATAACTATTTGTTCACATGTGTGTACTATTTAATCACATTCATTTACTATTAGGGGAGTTAAAAAGATTGATAATACTTGCATTGACTAAGTTAAAAATGGAGGTATAGATGGAGGTACTATACTGTAATTCGTATTTTCACATGTCTAGGACTATTGATTCAGATGATTTACTATTGATTCACATGATTTACTATTAGGGGAGGTGGTGCAAGTTTGATAATACTTGCAGGACTAAATTAAAAATGAAAGAAAAGTTGGAGGTATTGTACTGTAATATTTCGAGCCCCAAAACGTGCAACTATCGAAACTATATTTTCCTATAAATAGAAGTTCATTCTTCCTTCATTTCTCACCAATTTACTAAAGCTATAGAGCAATTATTATAGAGAGAAATTATAGAGAGAAAGAAGAAGAGAATTATGCTGCCTCACTATTCCAATTATCCAAATCTTCTTTTGAGGTAAAGAATTATTATTTCTTTCGTATTTATGAAGAGAGCTATTGTTATTCCATTCCTTATTATTCATTTGAATAACTTATGATCTGTGAACTTCTAGTATACATGGTGAAATTCTTACATTATTACATTCTTTATTATTATGTTGGAATAACTGTCATGCTGCAACTGCGATAATCGTGGTGAAATTCTTCTATTATTCCATTCTTTATAATTACAGCCGGAATATCCTATAAATGCGTTTATGGATGGATGACTGGTTCCATTATTTATTATTCGTCGAGAATATCACATGCGTGCGTTCTGCGCATGACACCGGTTCCATTATTTATTATTTTGTTGGAATATCTTCTTGTCAGATGCTTACGCACGTAATTTGGTTCCATTATTTATTATTCATTGGAATAACTCGTCTGCATGGATTCTATCGCATGCCTGGTGAATTCTTCTGTTATTCCATTCCTTATTGTTCTGTTGGAATAACATGTCTATGTGGATTACCACATGCATGGTGAATGACCTTTCGTATTCATTCTTTATTAAATTGTGGAAATGATCTGTTTACGTAGATTACCGCATGGCGGATGAAAATTCATTTACAGTTTCGTATATTCTATTATACTCGTATGAGATATCATTTTTTTGTACTCGTCATAAAATATCATTTTATTTGGTATTTTTTGTTACGAGTTACTATTCACAGGTTACTATTCACCCGATTACTATTCACTCTACTATTATACACTCGGGTATTCGGGGCACTTGCCGAAATACTATTCACGAGTTACTATTCATGGGTTACTATTCACCCAAATTACTATTCACCCGAATATTATTCACTCGGATATTTGGAGTACTTTTCATGTCATGGGTACTATTCACGCAGGTACTATTCCAAGTATTATTCACGGGTCTTATTCAACGACAAAAATTGATTCTTTCCTGTCCAAATTATTTTTGGTGCATGAATATTATTCATGAATTTTACTCTACAAAGAAGTATCATGTTGACAATTTGGACGTTATTGATTTCAGGAGAAATTAACTTATATATCTTTAAAATTTATTCTTGAAGTTGTTTTATTGAATTATTATATCATTGTCATCATCCTCATGCTTATATTGTGATGAAAGTCATCTTTGGCTTACGTGCATAGATGGACTTGGTATGATTATGACCAGGGATCATTCGGTATAATCATGACCTGCAATGTTATAAATGATGTGGTAAAAGTCCTCAGTGGCCTGTAATTCATTGAATGACAGTTTTTGGTATGATTTTGACCAGGGATTATTCGGTATAGTTATGACCATTGATCATTTAAAGAATAACATTGGCCCGTAGTGCAGGGATGATTCGATGATGTGGTTTATTTATTAAGCTGAGTCTCAGCGATTAAAATTGATGAAAACATTTCAAATCATAGAAGATAGTAGATATCATGCTCTACTTGACTCTTCTAATGGATTGCTTATTCCGTTGTAGTTAAACTTGTTGTCTATTGTATTTTATCAGTTTAACATTGTTGAAGACTAATGATAATTTATTCTGCATTATCTTAGTCATAATATTTCTTACTAGGCTAGTTGAGCTCACCCTTTCTTTCACTGTTCTCTTCAAGAAATGAGAATATAGCTGGGACGAGTCGAGGAACGGAGTGATGGTCTAAATGATAGCATTAGTAGTCCTCATTATTCTGTTAAATAATGTGACAATAAATGTAATGAGGACTCCATTGAGTGTGGATATAGTCTAGATGACAATATTCTTATTAAAACTCTCAGCTATGTTTTGTCGTATTTTACACGACTGTTGTATAATTAAGTTGTATTTGAATTTATGTACTATGTATCTGGCGACTCAAGATGGGTGATGTATACCTGTTTTGGGGGCGTCACAACTCCCGTCTTTCTTCTTTACAAATAAAATAGGAGCACCCCAAGGAGATGTACTAGGACGAATGAAACCGATGTCTAACAATTCCTGTAGTTGGACTTTAAACTCCTGAAGTTCAATAGGAGCAATTCGATATGGGGTTTTAGAAATAGGCTTTGTACCCGGTTCAAGATCAATAAAGAATTAAACATCACGTTCTGGGGGTAGACCAGGAAGTTCTTCAGGAAATACGTCAAAAATTCACTAACGACAGAAATATTATTCAAATCTGACGTGTTTTTTTTCAAGTCCATAATATGGGCTAAGAAAGCTTGACATCCATTTTTCAATAAACGAATAGCTTTATGGCTCGATATGACGGTGGATCGATTTTAGTGGTTTAGTTGCTTGAATTCAGTATAACAAAGTTGGTTAGGAATATAAAACTAACAACCCCACGAAAACAATCAATTTTGGCATGATGAGTGGTTAACCAATCAATCCCTAAAATCACATCAAATGCAAGTATCTTTAAAGAGATAAAATCAACCGGTAATGTGATTGTGCCAACTTAGATCAAGCAAGATTTATAAACAGTGGATGTGATAAAGGTTTCTCCTAACGGAGTCTCCACAGATAAGTCAAAGTCTAATTTCTCCGGAGTCAAGTTTAAACGTTGAGCACAAGCAGGAGATATAAAAGAATGGGTAGAACCGATATCTAGTAAGGTATAAACTTTGCAAGAGTTTAAGATTATCTTACCCGTGATCACCTCGTTCGGGTTTCTCGCGTTTTGGCTAGTCACGACAAACGCCCTCCCTTGAACCACCGACTTTGTGTTGTCCGTATTCGCCTTTGGTGCCGCCGTCCCAATTGGACTTGATTTTACTACCGAACAAAATCGGGCTATATGAACATCTTATCCACAATTGAAACACACCTTAGAAGGCTATGAACAGTTTAGACTTATATGTCCCTCCCTCTGCATCTCTAGCATCTAACTGGCGGTCGTTCTCCTCCCCTAGAATTTGTTGTTGGTTCTGGTGCTGCTGCTGATGTCTTCCCGTCATTGTTGAATCTCCTCTTTTTTAAATTTCCACTTGACTCACCTCTCATATTATCATGGCCACGATGACCACCCGAGTGGTTACCGCTTTTTTCGTATTTTTCCCTCTTCGCTGGTTATCATCGCTCCGATGACTGCTGTCACCGGTATGACCCTGGTTGTGGTCCCTCGATTGCACATACTCATTATCTCGCTCTAATAATTGAGCCCTGTTGACAACATCTAAATACAGAGAAATTTTGTGAGAGACAAGGTATTGACGAATCTCAGGTTTTAGACTTTTCAGAAACATCCGTGTCATACGTTCCTCATTCTCTACCAAATGAGGTGCAAACGTGGATATCTCCGCGAACTTCGCCTCATACTAGGACACCGTCATGTTGTTCTGTTCCATTCTAATAAACTCTACCTCCTTCATATGACGAATACTTTCAGGAAAGTACTTGTCATTGAACAGTTTTTGAAATCTTTCCCAAGACATGTTGAGTGCGGCTGGCTGGGTACACTTCACAGATTCCCACCAGTAATCTGCCTCACCACAGAACATAAAGGTGGCGAATGAAACCTTCTGCTCTTCTGTGCATCCCAAGACATCGAATATCTTAGTAATTTGTTTTACCCACGTTTACCCATCGTTTGCTCGGTAGTGTTATTTACAGGAGGAATATTGTCTTCCTGTTGCACGTTCTCCTGGTTAGTGATTGAAGGTTATTCCACGGTCTCGTACACTCTATTGTTAACGTTCTCAGCTGGCATTCTTAAAAACTTCCATAAAACAAAAGTTAATTACACAAATTAACATATCACATAATGTCCCAATATTATGACCGACCAACAGATAACCTTAGGTAGTTCACACTAGCGAAGGATTTACTCGTCTCTCCTCTCCTAGTTCTATTCCCCAATCTCCGCCAGAGACCATATCCCTAAGCTCTGATACCAACTGTGACGCCCCCAAAATAGATATACATCGCCCATTCTGAGTCGCCAAATACATGGTACAAAAACAACTATAACATTATTATTACAATTGTCGTGCAAAATACGATAACACAAATACTGTGAGTTTAAATACAAATATTGCCCTCTAGACAATATCCACACTCAAATAAGTCCTCATTACAATTATTGATACACTATTTTACAAATAGTGAGGACTACTATAACAACTGCCATGAAACATCACTTCTCACCCCGACTACTCCCCGCTATATTCTCGCTTCCTGAGAAGAAAAAATGAAATAAAAAAGGAAAAGGGTGAGCTCAACTAGCCCAGTAAAGAATATTATGACTAAGATAATGAACAACAAATTATCGTTAGCTTTTAACAAATCAGATAAAATATAATGGACAACCAGTTTTAGATCAATATTCGCAGCAGAAATAATAATTCATTAGAAGAGTTAAATAGAGAATGAAATCTACTATCATCTATGAATTTAAAAGTCCATCGTCAATATTTTATCCCTGTAACATCAATCAATATACATCTTGCATCGAATATTCATCTTTGCACTACGGGCCAAAGATATTAATTTGTATCACCAGTTGGTCATGTTCATCTCAACACCTGTTCATCTTTGCACTACGGGCCAAAGATATTCATCAGGTAATCATTCATCTTTGCACTACAGGCCAAAGATTTTCATCAGGTATCATCATTAAGGACTAAGGATGATAAAAAATATTTTAGAGAATGAATCCAGTGTGACAAAAGGATAAAGATTAGAGATTCGTACTTTAGATAATTCAAGTTTAAAAATACTCCATAATAATCCATAATGGAGTAAAATTCAAGAATGAAGATCAAAACATGGATTCAATTTCAAGAATAAGGGTCACAATAGATAACTTGGAAGAAATTTTTTTTCTTTTATGAATAGTACCCGTGAATAGAATCGTGAGCGATGCAGTGAAGAAGACTCGGTTATGAAAAGTTCCAAATTTGATTAAAAAGTTCAGACCAATATTCCTATGAAATGATATTAGATGAAACGAAATTTCTAATCATTTCTGGAATTATAAAAGCAATACTTACCTTAGTAAGTTCAAATTTAGGAATATGAGATGAAATAATATTGCTTACGTAATATGGAGTATGAAAGAAAATAATATTTCTCACGAGTATTGCAATAAAAAAATATCATTTACCTTAATAGAAACTGGATTTGACTGGAATATCGGATATTATTCTGAGAAAATCTTGCAGAAAAACTACACTCAAGGTATCATTATACTCAAGAAAATACTCACAATAATTTAGAATAAGAATTTCTGAATTTGAAAATGGTGTGGTTTTAGGATGGAGGGGTAACCATCCTTTTATAGTGCAACGGAGGAAGAAAAGTTAAATGAATACACCTAACTCTGCCAACTTTTCTCCGTCTAATCTTTCTGTACATGCCTAACTTTGATCCATTCTTCCTTGGGGCCACACTTTGAAACAACTAAAGCTTTGCAGGCAATTCACATTTTGCAATAGTGGAGGGCCCACATTTTTGTAACAAAACTTTGCAGGAGAAATCCTTAACCAATTAGCTAAAAAAAAGAACAATGTTATACTGTTAAGCATTCAATTATCATTTGCTCACTCCTTTTTTTTTCAATTGTTGGGGTCCCACACATGAGAAACACAACTCAATTTGCAGGAGAAATTCCTCACTTGGAAAGGAGTGCACGCAACAATAAACTTGCACACTAAATTTGAAAATAAGAATTTCAAACGAATTTGTTTACCTCTTTTCTCACATGTTTAAATATATATTATAATAATATTATTATTCAAACAATTATAATATATTATAATAATATATTTGAAAGAATATTTTATTGGAGAAGATAAAATACCAACTTTCAACAAATGTCACATGCTAATAAAATTACTCCGTTTAAATCCACATTGAATAAATATTTTCTTATCATATAAATCAATAATTAATTATTCGCAAATAATATTACAGAATCACAAAAATGACAACCAGGTCGTTCCCAGGAAAGAGGGGGCTTTTCGATAAGGATTTCTCCTTACTGGCGCGCAATTAGATGACCTAATCCCTTTCCTCAACAGAACTTTCTAGACATTGCAAATAATGTTATCTAATAATATTATTCAAATAATATGAATTATTGATCAGATAATGGGAAATACTGTGCAGTGACAATTATTGAAACAACAATAATATAAAATATCAACGCAGCAATTATTGAATCAATAAAATAAAATATTGAACAATAATTACTATAACAATTATTGAGTAGTGTCTTCTTACGTAAGAATCAATAATTCAAAAAAATACTGTGCAATATTGTGTGCTACTATGCAACCACACGTATTACTGTATTTTAACCATCAGGTAATCCAACAGTATTAACGGTAACAATTACGCTGTTATTTATAAAAACTTAAACTTGTCATTTTCTTCATCCGACAGTTATTCCGTTATGGGGCCCACAAATGGCTGCGCCGTCATACAAATATTCTTCGATAACAAGAATATTCCACGACCAAACGAATATTCCCCGATAAAATAAATATTTTATAACCACTTACTTATTTTGTAAAATTTACACATTCACCCATAACCAAAGCATTATATCAAATTAACTCCTTATTATTTCAAGATAATAAATAGAGGAAATTCAATTTTATTTATAAAAAATTAGGGTCTTACATTTATCTCGTTAAATAATGAGTTGGTCCACTTTGTGCAATATACCACAAACTAAAAAAAACTTATAATCAATTGACTAAACTAACTAAAATATTAAAATTGCAACCTTCCTTTAAAAAAAAATAATTGACGTTAAAATTTTCTTACGTGAGAGTACAAAGAAATAAAAAGCATCAAAAGCTATATGACAATTATAATAATAATAAATATATATAAAACAATATTATAAATAAATATGAGAACCGATATATAATGCAATAAAAATATTATGATATATGTTTTCTTTGATTACTTTATATATTTATACATATTTACATAATACTCTCTTCGCTTTTTTTTTAAAAAAGTATAATTTTTACACAACTTAAAAAAATGTAAAACAAATAGAATAAAAGAATTTCAAATTTATACTTAATGACCACATAAGAAGATTATTTTTTTCATTCATTTAATAAGTTTGTAGTATATATAAAAAACGAAAAAAAAAAATCATTTCACATTTCATTCATAATATAATTCATATAAACAAAACACCTAAAGTGAAATAATGATTTTATTCCTAAAGAAATTCTTGGACAAACTAAATGTAAAAATGAAAATGATCATTGTGATTTAACGAGAATTTTGTAATTAATTTTAATATTTATTTAATTAAATAAATATTTTTCGATGATTTAATTATTAGATTAAATAATTAATTGGCCTTAATTGTGGTAGATTAATTTAATTATATGTGTTACATTTATTAAATTAATGTAGAGAGTTTTTATTATCAAGTATGTAATTATGTCGACTTATTGAATTAAATGAATTATTTAATTAAGCGATGATGGTATTCTAATTAATTTATTTATTAATTAGAGACTTAATAATTTAATATAATTAATTAATGAGAAAATTAAATATATGACTATGTGAATTTATGAGAAGTTATTATATTTTATTTATATTAAATAAGATATATGAATTATTGTGCAAAGTGGGTGTGGCGTGAATTAAACTATATGATAAAGCTTTATTAAATTAAAGGAGTTTTGAAATCTATTGTCTGCTAGCCAAACATGGCCTTAGTGGGGGTTACTAGCGATTTACCCATGGTGGGGTTAATCGACCATTATTTGGCGTCAATCGAGTTTTTATAATCTGACGTTCTCTTTTCTTTTCTTTTATTATTCTAAGTCCGGAAGAAAGAGAGAGGAGAGAGATTGAGAATTTATCAGAGAAAATTTATGAGAATTAGAGATATTGTGAGTGTGTAATCATCAGGTAATTGTCAAAGGATCATCTTGGATCACCTTTTCTTAATCTATACTCTGGGTAATTTCTCCAAACCAAATTCTATTTTTACGTTATTTGAGTTTTATGAAAATGGCTTTCATTCATACTGTCAAGCCTCTGTAATTGAGATAGGAGTAATGATTATGGGTTTTGTATGTGTTATGGCACATCACATCGTATTTAATTATATATATTTTGTAAACCATATCATAAGTTTCATAATACGATGACTTGCTATTTCAAATTTTACAAAGTTTGGGTTTTGGCCATATGGCCTTATACGTGGTATTTTATGTATTGATCATATATTATCCCTAAATTTTACACTTGTATGTTATTATGCATGTTGATACGAAGAGACCAAAATTTAAATAAACGGATTCGGTGTTATAACGAATCCGTAGTGACAATTTTCATGTTTTATTTTCAAAACCTTGAGAACATCAAGAAAACGGTGAAAGTAAATGTGTTGATTTTGCAAATTATGTGTTGTAACTTGTTAAAATCATGCTAGATGGGTTAAGTAATGATTATATATGTATTACAATGATTGGGTAAGTCTAAATTCGTGTAAAAAAATAACTAATTGGAAGTTATGGCCGTATTCATGTATAATTTTACGTGTGATTGATTTTGGCCTAATTTGGCCTTGTTATGTTCAATGAATCGCTAGAAGCTACAGAAGCTATGTAAACTCAGAGAAAATGAGCATGGGTAACCCAGCCCCGTGCATGTTACTAAACTAAATTACCTACTTAAAAAATAAATAAATAAATAAAATAAATAAATAAATAAATAAATAAATAAATAAATATTTGATGAAAATTATTATTAAAATATTTATAAAATAAATTAAATATTTTAATTGAGATATTTATGAAATAAAATAAATATTAGATGAAAATTATTATTAAAATATTTATAAAATAAATTAAATATTTTAATTGAGATATTATGGAATAAAATAAATATTCGATGAAAATTATTATTAAAATATTTATAAAATAAATTAAATATTTTAATTGAGATATTATGGAATAAAATAAATATTCGATGAAAATTATTATTAAAATATTTATAAAATAAATTAAATATTTTAATTGAGATATTATGGAATAAATTAAATATTCGATGGAAATTATTATGAAATAATTTATTCGAGTGTAATAATAGTAAGAGAATGAAAATATTCTAATTTAATTAAGTAATTAAATTAGAAGGGTAATGATTTGTTAAATAAAGTGGAGTTTATATTAAATAATTAAGTGAAAATGTAACTAATGAATGTCGTGAATACATATGGTATGTGTGTAGGATTTGTGGTGAAGCGGAAGTAGTAATCGTTTAGCTTTACATGCGAAGGCAAGTTTCCTAACCCTACTTGTCATTATTGTTCAAGTTTATTAATTACCTCGAGTAAATTATCATTATTATTATTCATGTTCAAATGTTATATTAAAGATTGATTATCTTTTCAAAGCATGATTCAGGTTATACAATAATTGTCTATTGTATACTTCACGAGATTATTATTCAATTTGAATATCATTATTATTGAACCTTATTAGACTAGCGAACCCTTATTGATTCGACTAGTCCATAGTTGATAAGCGATTCTAAATTTAGAACCCTTGATGAATTGTCAAACCAAACTTCCTTTAGTGCGGACTCGAATGTCAAATGAGATGAACAACCTCGCAAAGGGATTTACTTATCGTTAAGCGTTAAGATATTGTGCATGTGATATTGTCTTAAAGTTTGATCCCCTAAACGCAGTAGAAAAGTCCATAGTCTTTACGGTATTAAAGGTTTCAAGTATAACCCTTGATAACCTAGGACATAGTTCAAGGTCTTATGACCCTCGTAATTCTTTTGTTTCTTGTTATTCATTCTTGATTCAAAAGTTGAACTTTTATTCGGATGTCTTTGATTTACTCGCATGTTATTATCTTTTGTTATTTCATTATTATACTTGTGGGCATTAGTGCTCACTCTTGCTTAATAATTACATTGCGATTAAGAACGAGAAGAACTGACGAACCTTCCTTTGGTAAAGGCAAGGGCAAAGTTAGCAAGTGTTGAAGACTTGTTATTTTATTTGATGATGTATTTAGGTTAGACTTAAGTTAATGATGTTGTTTAAGACTTAATTGTTTATGATTCCGCACAGATGTTTAAGGTTAGAGTAACCTAGGATTGTATTTATTATGTAGTTGATGTAACCCCATAAGGGGAGATTTATTATTATTTCTATCTATTGCATGGTTTGCATTTATTATGGGTAGATAGATAGATGATATTTATACAGTGAACACCAAATCCCGTGGAATTGAAGTACCCAGATTTGGGGGTGTCACAAGTTGGTATCAGAGCTGTAGGTTATGAACCTTAGGTGGGGGAACAACCTTAAGTAGTAGCCTTATAGAAAGAAGATAGTGATGGAAAACTCTTATCGAGTTATAAGAAATGAATTTATGTAATTCATTGAAGATAATAAAAGACCTTGTGTTTATGTGTTAAAGTATGCGTTAGATGATATGACTTAGTAACTAAAACTTAAAATTTTGTGTCAGGATGTCGAATGTTGGAGAAGCTAGTCAAGTCGGGAGGAAGAACCCCGTGTACCTATAAGATCGACAAGAGGAGGAGCCCCAAGAGACATTCATGTCGTTAGGGAGCAAATTGCATGAGAGGAGTCATCTCTATTGATCATCAGATTGTTGGTCGGGAGCACGAGGCTTAGACCCGATCCGAGGAGGAATTTGTTGAGGAAGAGGAAGAGGAAGAAGAGGAGTTACCACGGTACACCGATTGATCTTTGAGATGTATGACACGTTATCTGACCGTAACGTGGAGTTACTGAGAGACGAGGTCCGTGGATTTGGTGAGCGGCGGTTATTGAAGATATTACTCTCAGAGGAGAAGGAGAGGGAGATTTCGACTCTTCACTCTCGACTGGCAAATGTAGAATGGGATTTGGTCCATGAGAAGGGTCAAACTGAAGATAAGACCGAGGAGATAGAGAAACTAAAGAAGGAACTGAAGGAAACCTCCGAAAGGCTGGACATAGCAGAGAAAGGCTGGGTAAGAGAATCGCGTCGAGTTGATCGTGCAGAGGATGATAGTCGTGCAAAGAAAGCGAAGATTGGGGAAACGTACTCTACACTTAACAATGCAATGAATGAAACCCAAGATCGAGTTTTGAGGTACCCAATCCAGTTCGAAGGACTACCATTGTACATGATGGATCGCAGGACGATGTATCGCATCTTAGAAGAGAAGCGTAGAAAAGGCTATTCAAAGACCTTAACCAAGCAGTGATATGATTTGCTTAATTATGTAAAGAACTTAATTAGTTTTTAGATGTAAATTCAGCGTGTTTATGAGCGAAAGAATATTTGAATGTTTTAATCTCGTGGATTCTTTATTCCGAGGATAGTTGATGTAAATAGCAGTTATCTTTATCGTTTAATGTTAAAACTTTTGATTTGAATGAAAATATATCAAGTTGTTTGAGATGATGTGTTAAATGAATATGTTAAATTGTTAAGTAATGCCTTAACTATTTAGAGAAATAAATAAAGTTCTAATAAGTGTTTATTTAACAGAAAAATGCCACCAAGGAGAAGACAACAATGTCACCCTTTACCAGAAGAGTCAACCAATAATAACAATAATGCTAACGCTTAATCCGATCAAAGAAGTTAGTGAACTTACCGATTGGAGCCATGAATAATCAACCATAAGCTCCACCAAACACAACGTTTAAAGACTTCAAGGCGGTGGGACCACCAGAGTTCAAAGGTTCCATGAACCCAATCGAGGCTCAAACGTGGGTTATGGAAATGGAGAAGGTTTTTGACGTTGCTAAGGTTAGAGAAGACCAGAAGACCGCTTTTGTAATGTTTATGTTGAAGTCTGAGGCTAGCTATTGGTGGCAAGCAAACAAAGTGCGAGGAGGTGAAGGTATAATTACGTGGGAGAGATTTAAAGAGATATTTTTCAAAATGTATTTCCCAACTAGTTTACAGAACCAAATGGAGGTTCAATTTCTAGAGTTGAAGCAGGGAAATATGAGCGTGCCTGACTATGCGGCTAAATCCAACGAATTGGCAAGGTTTGCCCCGTATCAAGTTCACACGCATGAGAGGAAGGCGAGACGGTTTGAGCAAGGACTAAAGCCTTGGGTTTACAGCAAGGTATCAATGTTTCAGCTAAACACGTTTGCTGGAGTACTAGAAAAGGTCATCCTAGCTGAAGGAGGAAGCGATGCGGTGACCAAGTACAATCAAGATCAAAAGAAGAAGAAGAGTGAAGGTGAAGGAAATAACAAGGTCAGTGGAAGTGGCACAGGAGGTGGAAATTTCAATCAGAAGAAAAGGTGGAACGACAGCTCATCATCGGGGAATCAGCAAGGTAGTCAAAAGAAAAGAATCAAGCATGCCCGATTTATGGAAAGCCCATCCGGGAGTTTGTATGAAAGAAAAAGAGTGTGCTACAATTGTGGACGGAAGGCCACATAGCACCAAACCTTATCCAAACCCAAAGAAGGGTGCTTGTTTTACTTGTGGTTCAAGGACCATCCGGCAAGAGATTGTCCCAAGAAGGGATCGGGAGGGTCGAGGATCGGGGAGGAAACCGGAAATAATAAAGTGGAAATGCCTTAACCATCAGGACCAACCGCAACAAATAAACCAAGCCTTTGGACTTTCAATACGACGGCAGAGGATGCAATCCGATCTCGTGATGTGGTGTCGTATCATTCCAATCAATGAAATTAATGCTTATGTTTTATTTGATTAAGGTGCTACTTGTTCCTTTATATCCAAGACTTTGCTAATAGTTTAGATTTGCTTATGGATGAGTTGGAATATCCCATGAATATAGAAATTGCGAATAGGAGATAATTCTCATTAAATACGTGTTTAAGAAACGTAGAGTGGATATTAATGGTAATATCATGAACGTAGATCTTATCCCTATTCGACTTAGGGAATTTGACGTTATTTTGGGAATAGATCGTTATTCAATTACGGGTCAGTAATTGATTGCCAAAGAAGCGTATTAACCTTATGACTCCATCAAAGGTTGTGTTTTATGGTAAGAAGTCGCCAGACAAACGAGTTGTCGACGATGATGCGAGCCGTGAAGTTGTTTAAGACAATTTGTGTAGGATACTTAGCTTACATAGTCGATAGTCGAAAAGAGAATCGAAGGTAGAAGAAATACCGATTGTGAGGGACTTCACGACGTATTTCAGCACGATTTACCGGGACTTCCACCGATAGAGAGGTAGATTTCAGAATCGATTTGGCGCCGGAATCGCTCCAATATCGAAGGCACCATCTTGAATGGCACCAATAGAGATGAAGGAATTAATGGTACAACTACAAGAATTGTTGGACAAGAAGTACATTCAACCAAGCGTATCGCCGTGGGGAGCCTTGGTGTTGTTTGTGAAAAAAGGATGGATCGATCGACTCTGCATTGACTACGAGAGAACTGAATAAGGTCACGATTAAGAACGGATATCCATTACCGAGGATCGACGACTGTTTGATCAATTGAAGGGAGCGAGGTACTTTTCCAAGATAGACTTGAGAAGTGGTTATCATCAATTGAAGGTGAGTAGGAGGATGTACCAAAGACCTGCGTCGAGGAACACGATATGGTCACTACGAATTTTTAGTAATGTCGTTTGGTCTTACGAATGTTCTGCAGACATTTATGGGACTAATGAATGTTGTGTTCAATGGTTTTGGACAAGTTCAGTAGTGGTATTTATAGATGACATTTTGGTCTATTCGAAAACCAAAGAAGAACACGAAGAGCATTTGAGATTAACGTTGGAAGTATTGAGAAGGGAAAAGTTGTATGCCAAGTTTTTGAAATGAGAATTTTGGATTGAACGAGTGCAATTTCTTGGG
Organism: Panax quinquefolius; assembly: GCA_020205615.1. Taxonomy (NCBI): domain Eukaryota; kingdom Viridiplantae; phylum Streptophyta; class Magnoliopsida; order Apiales; family Araliaceae; genus Panax; species Panax quinquefolius. Next base: position 144,278,520 of record CM035155.1, on the reverse strand, counting down.
CACGTGATCGATAAAAACGGAATTTCGGTAGATCCATCCAAAGTCGAAGCCGTGATTAACTGGGATCAGCCGAGGACGCCATCGGAAGTACGAAGTTTTCTTGGATTGGCAGGATATTATAGAAGGTTCATACAAGACCAAGATCGCAACTCCGTTAACGAATTTAACTCGAAAAGCTGAAAAATTTGTTTGGACGGATAAGTGTGAGGAAAGTTTTCAAGAATTGAAGAAGAGGTTGAGTACGGCCCCTGTGTTATCTCTTCAAGAGGATACAGGAAATTTTGTTATTTATAGTGATGCATCGCATAAAGTACTTGGCTGTGTGCTGATGCAAAATGGCAAAGTCATTGCGTATGCATCACGACAGTTGAAGGATTACGAGAAGGGTTACCCAACCCATGATTTGGAGTTAAATTGCAGATTGTTTTTTGCTCTAAAAATTTGGAGGCACTATCTATACTGGGGAGAAGTGTGAAATATATACGGACCACAAGAGTCCGAAATATATTTTTACACGGAAGGATTTGAACATCGTCGTCAAAGAAGATGGTTGGAATTAATTAAGGATTACGATTGTGAGATTTTATACCATCCGGGAAAGCAAATGTGGTTGCCGGCGCCTTAAGTAGAAAGGGTCGTGAGAAATTGATGATGTTAATCGTCAGGAGGAGCTAATTACGTAAATGGAGAAACCGGAATTGGAAGTGAAGTATCCTATGGAGATTGATGAGAAGCTATTTGGATGCAACTGGGTACAACTCTACTAGATAAAGTAAAGGAGGCTCACTTCATGACGAAGAATGTAAAAGGTGACAAAGAAGATATCTCAAGGAACAAGAACCAAGATTTAAGATGGATAAGGAAGGAATCATCGAGATTTAAAAATAAAATCTAGATTCCGCCAGTACAAGAAATTAAGGAAGAAATTCTGAGTGAGGCTCATAGTTCGAGATATTCGATTCACCCTGGTAGTACAAAGATGTATCAAGATCTTCGACAACATTTCTGGTGGCCGAATTTGAAACGCGATGTTGCAGAATGTGTTGCCAAGTGTCTGACCTGTCAGAAAGTAAAAGTAGAACATCAGAGACCGAGTGGATTGCTACAACCGTTAGAAATCCCAGAATGGAAATGGGAACATATTACAATGGACTTCGTGGTTGGCCTTCCGACGACTCAGAAAGGTTACGACGCAGTATGGGTTATCGTTGACCGACTGACGAAATCCGCACACTTCCTTCCAATTAAAATCAGATTCAACTTAGATCAGTTGGCAAGGTTATATGTGAAAGAGATTGTTTCGAGACATGGAGTGCCGGTGTCAATTTTTTCTGATAGAGATCCGCGCTTCACATCAAAATTCTGGAAACGTCTTCAGGAATGCATGGGTACGCAATTGCGAATGAGTATGTGACTTACCACCCTCAAAATGCATTCGGACAGAGTGAGAGAACGATTCAAACATTAGAAGATATCCGAGAGCCCGTGTGATGGACTTCAAAGGAAATTGGGATGATCACCACCGTTAGTAGAGTTCGGCCACAACAACAGCTTACCACGCTTAGTATAGCATGCCGCTTACGAAGCGTTATCTGACGAAAAGTGCGAACTCCGCTTTACTGGGATGAAGTTGGTGAAAGACAATTGTTAGGGCTAGAATTGGTACAACAGATGGTAGAAATAGTCAAAGTGATCCGAGCACGACTAGTAGCGACTCAAGATCGACAGAAGAAATACGCTGATCCACATCGTAAAAATATCGAGTTTGAATCAGGTAGTTATGTTTTCTTGAAGGTCTCTCCCTGGAAGGGAAGATCAGGTTCGGAAAGAAAGGGAAATTGAGCCCAAGATTCATTGGACCCTTTGAAGTATTGAGAAGAATCGGAGAAGTCAAGACGAGGTAGCCTTACCTCCAAAGACTCGAGAATGTCCACAACGTCTTCCATGTTTTCAGTACACGACCTACAAGGCCGATTACAAGCATGTAATTGAATATGAACCCTACATTTTGAGAAAGACTTATCTTACGTAAGAAATTCTGTCCAAATTGTCGCCAAAGAAAAGAACAAGTTCTCGTAAATAAAGTTATACCTTCGTTAAGGTAATTTGGAGGAACCACAACGCCGACGGTTACGTGGGAACTCGAAGAGAATATGATGAAGAATTACCTCATTTATTTACTTAATTATGTGTAACCAATTCCGGGGGATGTAATCTTTTGTAAGGGGGAAATGTAACGGGTCGAATTTATCGAGTCGTGATTTCGGGGATGATTCCTTTTAAGGGGGAAAGATGTGACAAACGAGAATTTTGTAATTAATTTTAATATTTATTGAATTAAATAAATATTTTCGATGATTTAATTATTAGATTAAATAATTAATTGACGCATGATTGTGGTAGATTAATTTAATTATATGTGTTACATTTATTAAATTAATGTAGAGAGTTTTATTATCAAGTATGTAATTATGTCGACTTATCAATTAAATGAATTATTTAATTAAGCATGATGGTATTCTAATTAATTTATTTATTAATTAGAGATTTAATAATTTAATATAATTAATTAATGAGAAAATTAAATATATGACTATGTGAATTTATGAGAAGTTATTATATTTTATTTATATTAAATAAGATATATGAATTATCAAAAGTGGGTGTGACGTTAATTAAACTATATGATAAAGCTTTATTAAATTAAAGGAGTTTTGAAATCTATTATGTTAGCCAAACATGGCCTTTAGTGGGGTTCTTAGCAATTACCCATGATCGGGTTAATCGACCATTATCAACGCGTCAATCGAGTTCTTATCAGAAGACCCCAAATTTTTAAAATAAAAGGAATTTCCTTTATTTATTATTTTAAAATAGTAAGGGTTGATTTGTTTAATGTGGATAGTTAAGGGTTAAATACGCAAATATTTCAAAATAAGCAAGTGGTTATAAAATATTCATTTTTTGTCGGGGAATATTCGTTTGGTCGTGGAATATTACATCTTTGTCGGGAATATTCGCGACGACGCCGTTACCATGTGTGGGTCCCATAACGGAAAGCGATTGGATGAGGAAAACGACAAAGTTTGGGTGGTTATAAATAATTGGCGTAGTTATTACCAATTAAGATCATTGGAATACCGGTGGTTAAAATACGATGAATGGCGTGGTTGGTCGCACAAAGAAAGCATTACCAGATTACCTGAAGATTGTTGAATTATTGACTCGCACGTAAGATGGCACTACTCAATAATTTTTCAAGAGTTTCTTTATTCAATATTTTATTTTATTGATTCAATAATTCGCTGCGTTGGTATTTTATATTATTCATTGTTTCAATAATTGTCATCGCACAAGATTTCCCATTATCGGATCAATAATTCATATTATTTGAATAATATTATTAGATAACATTATTGGCAATGTCTAGAAAGTTCTGCTAAGGAGAGGTTTGGTCACCTAATTGGCGCATGATAAGGAGAGATCCTTATTGGAAAGCCCCTCTTCCTAGAACTACTGGTTGTCATAATTGTGATTCTATAATATTATTTGTGAATAATTAATTATTGATTCATATGATAAGGAAATATTTATTTTATATGAATATAAATGATGGATTTATTTATGTGGTTATTAATGAAGAAATTATTATTTGAGATGTTTTATTTTGTCGGATTGGAGGTATTAAAAGATCAAATCTAATTGTTATTACTGACTTTATTGTGTGAGTTATAATATTTAATCCAACCGTTGGATCGTTGTAATTTTTGGATATGTTATACATATATAAGTTGAGTATATGTCTACAAATTTTGAATCGTTAAAAATGAACGAATGATTTGTTATAAATTTTAAGAGGTGTCCGATTGTAAATTAGGTTATAAATGATTTTGGTGGAAAATTCTAGAATTGGTGGGCCCCACTTGTGGTTGGTGAAAAATGTGCTGAATTTTATTTCAAATGTGGTGGGTGGCAATAGTAGCGTGTAAAGCCATCGTGTAGTGAAAGTCAAGTCTGCAGCTTGTGGCTAACATTTTCCTATAAATGAAGAGGGCTAAGTTAGAATTGAAAATCACACCGTAAACAAAGTTTTCTCTTTCTCTCTATATTATTGAGCGTATTTTGTGAGTATTTAGATACTTTGAGAGTTCTTTATTCAAAGACAAGTTTCATTCAAAGATCACTTGAGACCTTTCCTTCCGAAGTATTGATTCTTTGAGGTAAGGGATATTATTTTTTTTCGTAATGATATTATTTCTTCAATATCATTATCTTTGAAAATGTTGATTTGAAGTTTTTATCAAATTTGGAACTTTTTCATGTATGGGGTTATTTATTCATGAGTTACTATTCACGAGTTACTATTCATGAGTTCTTATTCACGAGTTACTATTCACGAGTACTATTAATGAAGCGTGAAAATGTTTTTTGTGGAATTTCTATCTTTTGGTGTGTGAGTTCTTATTCACGATATCTAAGACTATTCACGATATACTGAAGACTATTCACGATATACGCAGATTATTCATAGAAAAATGAAATTTCTTCTTTTTCGTCTAAAATATCTATTCGGATACTAGCTTTGATTGTATCCATGTTTTGATCATTCTTGAATTTTACACCACTATGATTATTTTTGAGGTATTTTGGACGTGGATAAAACCAAGTATGAATCCTTAATCCTTAATCCTTGTCATTTTGTTTCTTTGGATTCGTTCTTTAAAATATTTTCATCATCCTCGGTCTTAAATGATGATATTATTGAATATCTTTGGCTTTGTAGTGCAAAGATGAATGATTTCTGAAGAATATCTTTGGCTCAGAAGTGCAAAGATGATGAGCAGGTGTTTAAATGAACATGACCGATCGATGAATATCTTTGGCCTTTAGTGCAAAGATGAAGCAGTGTTGAGATGAACATGACCGATTGATGAATATCTTTGGCCTTTAGTGCAAAAGATGAAGCAAGTATTGAGATGAACACGATCGATTGATGAATATCTTTGGCTCTGTAGTGCAAAGATGAATATTTGATTTGAGATGAATATTGATTGATGTTACGGGAATAAAATATTGATGATGAATTTGTTAAATTCATAGATTATAGTAGATTTCATTCTCTACGTAACTCTTCTATGAATTATTATTTCACACGCGAATATTGATCTGAAACTTGTTGTCTATTGTATTCTATCAGATTTTTCCCTGTTGGAGACTAACGATAATTTGTTGTATATTATCTTAGTCATAGTATTCTTTACTGGGCTAGTTGAGCTCACCCTTTTTCTTGTTATTCCATTTTTCTTCTCAGGAGGCGAGAATGTAGCGAGTACTAGTCGGGGTATGGAATGAAGGTTCTAGAGAGAGTTGTTTAGTAGTCCTCACCATTTTTGTAAAATAATGTATCAATAAATGTGATGGGGATTTATTTGAGTATAGATATTGTCTAAAAGATAATATTTGTATTTAAACTCACAGTTTCTTGTTGTAATAAAAAGTTGTAGTTGTTTACGTACCATGTATTTGGCGACTCGAGAATGGGTGTGGTGTATACCTATTTTGGGGGCGCCACGGTTAAGTATCGAGCTTAGGATATGATCTCCAGCGGAGATCGGGGAATAAAACTAGGAGGGAGAGACGAGTAAATCCTTCGCTAAGTGTGTCCTACCTAAGCTTATTTGTTGGTTGGTCATATTATAGGGTATTATGTGATTTGTTAATTTATTTAATTAACCCTTGTTTTATGATAGTTTTTTAGAATGGTCTCACGAGAACGTTAACAATGGAGTGAATGAGATCGTGGAGACACCTCTAATCGCCAACCGTGATAATGTGATGTCAAAGTGAAGAAGGAATTAGAGATATCCATGTGGTGAGTGAAGAATTGATAGTTGCATTTTAGATAATCGCAGAGGTAACAAATTGAGAGTGAGGAAGAAGAGAAGGAGAGGTACCAAGAGAGTTTATTAGAGGTATTTTATGATCGAAATATAGAATTGCAAAATCGTATTCATAAGTTAGAAGAGCAAAGCTAAAGAATTGCGAAAAATGTGAGCAAAAAAGGATGCAACGATTCAAGCTTGTGTTACCCGACACGTGATGCTTGAATGAAGCACTCTTTGGCAAGAGTATAAGATGATAAAGTGGAATCGAATTTGAAAGAAGAAATAAGCGAACAGTGAGAATGAGTGATGCATGGGTAAAAAGTCGCACGACGCGTTGATATTATGGAAAGAGATGTCCAATCTAAAAAGAAGATTTAACGATGACCGGAAGACGCGTAAGCAAAGAACATCAAAGACTATCAACAAATTCTAGGGGAAGAGAACGATCGCCGATTAGATGCTACTGAGATGTGGAGAGGAGGACATATAAGGTCAAACTGCTCAAAGCCTTCCAAGGTATGCTATAATTGTGGAAAAGAAGGACATATCGCTCGAGATTATACGATATCGAAACCCGATCCAGCGTGAATGGTGACTCAAAAAGGATGTCCCGAAAAAGTCAAAGTCAACGGTTCTTGGAAGAAGCGTTTGTCGTGGACCGGTAAAATGCGAGGAACCCGACGAAGTTAGCACAGGTTAGTTAATTATAAATTCTTGCGAAGTTTATACCTTACTAGATAAGGTTCTACCCATTCTTTTATCTCTCTTGCTTGCGCTCAACGTTTGAACTTGACTACGGAGAAATTAGACTTTGACCTATTTATGGAGAATCCGTTAGGAGAAACTTTCATTACATCTCGTTGTTTAGAAATCTTGTTTGATTCAGTTGGCACTATCACATTACCCGTTAACCTTATTTCTATAGAGATATTTGCTTTTGATGTGATTTTAAGGTTAACTACTCATCATGCCAAATTGATTGCTTTTGTAAGGTTGTTAGTTTTCATATTCCTAAGCAACCTGTTATTCGAATTCAAGCAATCAAACCATTGTAATCAAACATTTTCATATCAAGCCATGAAGTCATTCGTTTATTACGGATGTCAAGTTTTCTTAGTCCATGTTATGGATTTGAATAAAGACACGTCAGATTTGAATAATATTCCTGTTGTTATTGATTTTTCCTGATGTATTTCCTGAAGAATTTCTTGGCTTACTCCCAAAGCCTGATATTAAATTTTGTATCGACTTTGAACCCAGACAAAACTCATTTCTAAAATCTCATATAGAATGGCTCCTATTGAACTTCAGGAGTTAAAAATTCAACTATAGAATTTGGTACCTGAGCCTTTATCTTGTGACTTCCTTTGTGGAATGCACCGAAGCCAGACTCTCTGTAGGGGACGTCATATTCGTGCGATAGTAAACTGATAGGTGTCATTGTGACGTCTTTATCCAAGATTGGGATATGAGTCACGGTTGAGAGCAACCTAAGTCAAGAATGTCCAAATACGTAGCTTTCAGGCTTAGTTGGTTATTATCGGAGATTCGTTGAAGGATATTCTCGAATCGCTATTCCATTATCGCAAATTTGAATCGTAGAGATACAAAATTCGAATGGAGCAAAGAATGTGGGAAAAGCTTGAAGAACTCAAGAGGAGACTCATTTCAAAGACATGTTCTCGACCATGCCATCCCGGAAAAGCGAACGTGGTAATGACGTGTTGAGTGTAAGATCGATATAAGCACGAAAATGATATTGTCAAAGACTAATTTCGTATAATTTACAAATAATAGAGATGGAGATGAAAACTCTAGGTACCCACGTGATGATATACGAGTATAATCGACTTTTAGTTAAAGTCGCCAAGCCACCCAGGCCGAGCCGATGCGTATGAAGAGGAAAAAGTACAAGAAGGAGCTATTAGGGCGAGAATTGATGAAGAAGGAATACTTGAGTCCACTCTAGACTTTGTGTTCTAACGACTACGATTTGAGGTACAAGATTATGATGGAGGCACACAATACACCATTTGCAATCCATCTCGGAAGTACTAAAATGTATCGTGATCTTTGACATACATTTTGGTAGAATAATATGAAGAGAGAGATTGCAAAGTTTATCTCGATGTGTTTAACTTGCCAACGTGTAAAGGCGGAGCATCTAGTACCTAAGGGTCCGTTGCAACCACTTGAGATTAGGAATGGAAGTGGGAACACATTACCATGGATTTAGATTCACGGGTCTTCCTACGGTTTCTCAAGGCATCAATGCTATTTGGGTTATTGTTGATAGATTAACCAAATCCGCTCATTTCTTGCCGATCACGGAGACTTATTCCTTGAACGTCTTCTTTAGTATATGCGTAAATGAGATTGTGAGGTTGTATGGCATACTGTATCCATAGTTTTGGATAGTGACCCAAGATTCACTTCATGATTTTGGGTTAGAAAGCTATGGGCACGAATTTACGATCTGATTTGGCATACCATCCTCAAACGGATGGGCAATCGAGAGGACTACTCAAACTCTTGAAGATATATTAAAACTCGTGTCCTAGATTTCAAAGGAAGTTGGGATAAGTACTTGCCATTGGTGGAATTCTCATACAACAATAGTTATTAAACAAATATAGGCATGGTTCCATTTGAAGCATTATATGGACGAAAATGTCGGTTCTCAATATGTTGGGATGTGGTGGGTGAAGCAACATTGTTAGGACCCGAAAGTTAGTACGTATGACTCACCGAAAAGATCCAATTGATTCGACAACGATATATAAAGCGGCACAAGATCGACAAAAGAGTTATGCGGATCTTCATCGAAAGGACGTGGAATTTAGTGTAGGGGATCATGTATTATTGCGAGTTGCTCCATGGAAGGGAGTTACAAGATTTGGGAAGAGTGGAAAGCTCAAATCCACGATTTATTGGTCCATTTCAAATTCTTGACCGAGTAGGAAATGTAGCCTATAGACTTGCGTTATCTCCAAGTATGTCTCGGGTTCATAATGTGTTTCATATATCTGTACTTCGTAAATATGTGAAAGACCCGAACCACGTTATTGAGTTAGAACCGGACGAGATAGCCGAAGACTTAACGTATGAGGAGGTACTGTCAAGATCTTGGATAGGAAGGAGCATGTCCTACGCCAAGAAAGGTCATACCACAAGTTAAAGTTTTGTGGAGGAATCATGCTATAGAGGAAATGACACAGGAATTGGAAGCGAAATGAAAGCGAGGTATCCTCACCTTTTCAAACACCAGTATCGCACGTCAATTTCGAGGACGAAATTTCATAAGGAGGGAGGTTGTAAGACTCAAAATTTTTAAAATAAAAAGGAATTTCCTTTATTTATTATTTTAAAATAGTAAGGGTTGATTTGTTTAATGTGGATAGTTAAGGGTTAAATACGCAAATATTTCAAAATAAGCAAGTGGTTATAAAATATTCATTTTTGTCTGGGAATATTCGTTTGTGTCGTGGAATATTCGATCTTTGTTGGGAATATTAAATGCATGGTAGCGAGCCATGTGTGGGCCCCATAACTTGAAAGCGATTGGATGAGGAAAAGCACAAAGTTTTGGGTGGTTATAAATAATGGCGTAGTTATTCCAAATTAAGACCGTTGGAATACCCGGTGGTTAAAATACGATGTCGCGTGGTTTACAAGAAATACACGGTATCAAGACAAGATTGTTGAATTATTGACTCGCACGTAAGATGGCACTACTCAATAATTTTCACATGAGTTCTTTATTCAATATTTTATTTTATTGATTCAATAATTGCTTTGCGTTGGTATTTTATATTATTCTTTGTTTCAATAATTGTCACCGCATGATATTCCCATTATCGGATCAATAATTCATATTATTTGAATAATATTATTAGATAACATTATTGGCAATGTCTAGAAAGTTACTGTCTCAAGGAGAGGTTTGGTCACCTAATCAGCATGCCAAGATAGAGGAGAGATCCTTATCGAAAGCCCCTCTTTCTGAGGAACTACCTGGTTGTATAATTGTGATTCTCGTAATATTATTTGTGAATAATTAATTATTGATTCATATGATAAGGAAATATTTATTTTATATGAATATAAATGATGGATTTATTTATGTGGTTATTAATGAAGAAATTATTCTTTGAGATGTTTTATTTTGTCGGATTGGAGGTATTAAAAGATCAAATCGGTGTTATTCTGACTTTATTGTGTGAGTTATAATATTTAATCCTACCGTTGGATCGTTGTAATTTTTGGATATGTTATACATATATAAGTTGAGTATATGTCTACAAATTTTGAACCGTTAAAATGAGCGAATGATTTGTTATAAATTTTAAGAGGTGTCTGATTCGTAAATTAGGTTATAAATGATTTTGGTGGAAAATTCTAGAATTGGTGGGCCCCACTTGTGGTTGGTGAAAAAATGTGCTGAATTTTATTTCAAATGTGGTGGTGGCAATAGTAGCGAGTAAAGCCATCGTGTAGTGAGTCAAGTCTGCTTGGTACGGGCTAACATTTTCCTATAAATAGAGGGCTAAGTTAGAATTGAAAATCACACCGTAAACAAAGTTTTCTCTTTCTCTCACTATATTATTGAGCGTATTTTGTGAGTATTTAGATACTTTGAGAGTTCTTTTTCAAGACAAGTTTCATTCAAAGATCACTTGAGACCTTTCCTTCCTTAGAAGTATTGATTCTTTGAGGTAAGGGATATTATTTTTTTTCAGTAATGATATTATTTCTTCAATATCATTATCTTTGAAATGTTGATTTGAAGTTTTATCAAATTTGGAACTTTTTCATGTCCGGGGTTACTATTCATGAGTTACTATTCACGAGTTACTATTCATGAGTTACTATTCACGAGTTCTTATTCACGAGTACTATTCATGAAGCGTGAAAATGTTTTTTTGTGGAATTTCTATCTTTTGGTGTCTGAGAGTTCTTATTCACGATACTAAAGACTATTCACGATATCTGATGATTATTCATAGAAAAATGAAATTTCTTCTTTTCATCAAAATATCTATACGGATACTAGCTTTGATTGTATCCATGTTTTGATCATTCTTGAATTTTACACCACTATGATTATTTTTGAGGTATTTTGGGCGTGGATAAAACCAAGTATGAATCCTTAATCCTTAATCCTTGTCATTTTGTTTCTTTGGATTCGTTCTTTAAAAATATTTTCATCATCCTCGGTCTTAAATGATGATATTATTGAATATCTTTCACCTGTAGTGCAAAGATGAATGATTTCGAAGAATATCTTTGGCACTGTAGTGCAAAGATGAGCGGTGTTTAAATGAACATGACCGATCGATGAATATCTTTGGCCTTTAGTGCAAAGATGAGCAGTGTTGAGATGAACATGACCGATTGATGAATATCTTTGGCCTTTAGTGCAAAGATGAAGCAGTGTTGAGATGAACATGACCAGATTGATGAATATCTTTGGCTCAGTAGTGCAAAGATGAATATTTGATTTGAGATGAATATTGATTGATGTTACTGAGAATAAAATATTGATGATGATCGTTAAATTCATAGATTATAGTAGATTTCATTCTCTACGTAACTCTTCTATGAATTATTATTTCATTGCGAATATTGATCCAAAACTTGTTGTCTATTGTATTCTATCGATTTTTCCTCGTTGGAGACTAACGATAATTTGTTGTATATTATCTTAGTCATAGTATTCTTTTCTTGGGCTAGTTGAGCTCACCCTTTTTCTTGTTATTCCATTTTTCTTCTCGTGGAGGCGAGAATGTAGCGAGTACTTAGTCTGGGGTATGGAATGAAGGTTCTAGAGAGAGTTGTTTAGTAGTCCTCACCATTTTTGTAAAATAATGTATCAATAAATGTGATGGGGATTTATTTGAGTATAGATATTGTCTAAAAGATAATATTTGTATTTAAACTCACAGTTTTACTGTTGTAATAATAAAGTTGTAGTTGTTTCTGTACCATGTATTTGGCGACTCAGAATGGGTGTGGTGTATACCTATTTTGGGGGCGTCACACTTATAATACGACGTTCTCTTTTCTTTTCTTTTATTATTCTAAGTCTGGAAGAGCAGAGAAGGAGAGAGATTGAGAATTTATCAGAGAAAATTTGTGAGAATTAGAGATATTGTGAGTGTGTAATCATCAGGTAATTGTGAAAGGATCATCTTGGATCACCTCTTCCTAATCTATACTCTGGGTAATTTCTCCAAACCAAATTCTATTTTTACGTTATTTGAGTTTTATGAAAATGGCTTTCATTCATACTGTCAAGCCTCTGTAATTGAGATAGGAGTAATGATTATGGGTTTTGTATGTGTTATGGCACATCACATCGTATTTAATTATATATATTTTGTAAACCATATCATAAGTTTCATAATACGATGACTTGCTTTATTTCAAAATTTCTGAGTTTGGGTTTTTGGCCATATGGCCTTATACGTGGTATTTTATGTATTGATCGTATATTATCCCTAAATTTTACACTTGTATGTTGTTATGCATGTTGATACGAAGAGACCAAAATTTAAATAAACGGATTCGGTGTTATAACGAATCCGTAGTGACAATTTTCATGTTTTATTTTCAAAACCTTCAAGAACATCAAGAACAGTGAAAGTAAATGTGTTGATTTTGCAAATTATGTGTTGTAACTTGTTAAAAATCATGCTAGATGGGTTAAGTAATGATTATATATGTATTACAATGATTGGGTAAGTCTAAATTCGTGTAAAAAAAAATAACTAATTGGAAGTTATGGCCATATTCATGTATAATTTTACGTGTGATTGATTTTGGCCTAATTTGGCCTTGTTATGTTCGCGAACTGCATGAGCAGAAGCTATAAACCTAGAAAATGAGCATGGTAACCCGCTTCTGCCATGCGTTACTAAACTAAATTACCTTACCTAGAAATAAAAAATAAAAAAAAAAATAAAAATAAAAAAATAAAAAAAATAAAAAATAAAAATAAATAAATAAATATTTGATGAAAATTATTATTAAAATATTTATAAAATAAATTAAATATTTTAATTGAGATATTTATGAAATAAAATAAATATTCGATGAAAATTATTATTAAAATATTTATAAAATAAATTAAATATTTTAATTGAGATATTTATGATATAAAATAAATATTCGATGAAAATTATTATTAAAATATTTATAAAATAAATTAAATATTTTAATTGAGATATTATGGAATAAAATAAATATTCGATGAAAATTATTATTAAAATATTTATAAAATAAATTAAATATTTTAATTGAGATATTATGGAATAAATTAAATATTCGATGGAAATTATTATGAAATAATTTATTCGAGTGTAATAATAGTAAGAGAATGAAAATATTCTAATTTAATTAAGTAATTAAATTAGAAGGTAATGATTTGTTAAATAAAGTGGAGTTTATATTAAATAATTAAGTGAAAATGTAACTAATGAATGTCGTGAATACATATGGTATGTGTGTAGGATTTGTGGTGAGCGGAAGTAGTAATCGTTTAGCTTCACGACGAGGCAAGTTTCCTAACCCTACTTGTCATTATTGTTCAAGTTTATTAATTACCTCGAGTAAATTATCATTATTATTATTCATGTTCAAATGTTATATTAAAGATTGATTATCTTTTCAAAGCATGATTCAGGTTATACAATAATTGTCCTATTGTATACTTCCCGAGATTATTATTCAATTTGAATATCATTATTATTGAACCTTATTAGACTAGCGAACCCTTATTGATTCGACTAGTCCATAGTTGATAAGCGTTCTAAATTTAGAACCTCTTGATGAATTGTCAAACCAAACTTCCTTTAGTGCGGACTCGAATGTCAAACCGAGATGAACAACCCCGCAAAAGGATTTACTTATCGTTAAGCGTTAAGATATTTGTGCATGATGATTGTCTTAAGGGTTGATCCCCCAAGACGAGTAGTAGAAAAGTCCATAGTCTTATGACTGTTAAAGGTTTCAAGTATAACCCTTGATAACCTAGGACATAGTTCAAGGTCTTATGACCCTCAGAATTCTTTTATTTCTTATTATTCATTCTTGATTCAAAAGTTGAACTTTTATTCAGATGTCTTTGATTTACTCGCATGTTATTATACTGTTATTTCATTATTATACTTGTGGGCATTAGTGCTCACTCTTGCTTAATAATTACATTGCAGATAAGAACGAAAGAACTGACGAACCTTCCACTGGTAAAGGCAAGGGCAAAGTTAGCAAGTGTTGAAGACTTGTTATTTTATTTGATGATGTATTTAGGTTAGACTTAAGTTAATGATGTTGTTTAAGACTTAATTGTTTATGATTCCAAGATGGATGTTTAAGGTTAGAGTAACCTGGGATTGTATTTATTATGTAGTTGATGTAACCCCATAAGGGGAGATTTATTATTATTTCTATCTATTGCATGGTTTGCATTTATTATGGGTAGATAGATAGATGATATTTATACAGTGAACACCAAATCCCGTGGAATTGAAGTACCCGGATTTGGGGGTGTCACAATCATTCCTTTCCCTTTCCCATTTCTATTCCATTCCTTAAGCTATTTCATTCCTTAAGTCATTCCATTCTTTACATGTCAAGAAATGAGAACCAAACATAGTATAAGATTACATGAAATAAGAAGTGTCTGTAGTTCTGTAATAATAGTGATATTTATATATATATATATATATATATATCTAATGACAAAACAGAAACAAATTATAAAATGAATAACATATAAATCTGAATCCTTTGAATTCACAAAGTCTCCTTAAAGCAAATTTATCCTCTCACTGGTGTTAAGGATTAAATGAATAATTGCTTCCCAAGATAAAACGGATTTCCAGTTCTTAATTAGAAGCACTTCAAAATTAAGAACATTTTGAACAAAATTCAATGTTATGTACTGAACTGAATGAATAGTAATGATGCATGCATAAAGAAAACTAGGAAAACTTACTGCACAATTAACACTTTGGCAGAGAACGGGATTTTGCAGAAACGGGAAATAGGAAGTAACACTTTGACAGAGAACAAAATTTTGCAGAAACGGGAGAAGAGACAGAACGGGAAAAATTACTTATGTTTTTAATCGCGCCCACATAGATTAATTTATAGAATAATTACGCGGTTTATCAGTTGAGATATTACTGTTGGCGCGCAAACCGTTTATCAAAATTACGTAGTATTGATAATAACTTAAATAAAATATTATAATATATTAAACAGATTTTGTTTCAAAAAATTATATATCATGACCCACCCACCCTCCGGCCCGAACCCGGCCGGACGGCGGCGGCACGCGCGTGTGGGTTTGAACCAAGCCTTGGCTAGGTACTCTCCCTTCCACAAAAGTGGGGTGCCCCTTGGGGCCCTTTCCATTGAGCAAACATCTCATATATAAATTCTTCATTTTCCCCTCTAATGCCCTATGTGGGACTTTTACTATTTTTAATATTTCAAGTAGGTGACTTTGGAGTCAATTTTCTCATTCAATTCTTAATGGATTTGAACACATAAATATGCCACGTCATACTCCTCGTGGAGGAGAACGCATTAGTGCATGGACCCGACCTAACATTTCCGAAGTGTGGTCCCACATTAAATTAAGCCTCAAAATATTTAAATATTTATTTTTTCAAACCATTTCCAACAGTGTCATCTATTTTCCCCTTGTCATCATTGTTCTCATTATTCTATTTACTCTTTAATCCTTTAGATATTTGGCAAATTTCTATCAGATTTCTTTTTTATTTTTGAAATCATAAACAGTATCATGTGGGTCGGGTTCAAGGGATGGACAAGGGTCGTTTTCATTTTACTCGTCATGTTTCTTAGTCAATGAAGAAATTAAGTCAGGTAAATGTTTTTAGGGTCCTTAACACTAATATACAATAATTAGAAAGTATTTACAAAAATAAAACACAAACAACATAATTACAAAAATAACGCAATATAATATTATGCTTGCTAAAATTACGGATCTTTTTTCTCCCTACACGTCAGTTACCGACTTTCTCATCTCCAACCGCTCCTACAATCAAGCGACTGAACATAACATTCAAATTTGATATCGGAGAAATCCAAATCTTCTGTCGCGACACACATCTGAGATCGGAGAAGACGAAACTTTTTGTCACGACGGCACTCTGAGATCGCAAAATAGCATACAATATCACATCAAATTCGATACAAAACTGAATACAGAGGTATGTGAGTTTAAAATTGCTGTACATATAGTTTCCTATGGGTACTACGAATTCTTATATTGATTACCTTTCTTAAGTTTTTCACACTTAAAATGGTTACTACGAATTCCTATAACGATTGCTTGATTCACTGATATATTTTATTTATATTGGTTACTAAATAGATATAAATTGGTTACTATTTATTGTGTATTTGTTTGCTAAATAATGTTTATTTGATTACTTTTAAATGAGTTCTAATGATTTTTTTTATATTAATGTTTACTCATCAAATACACTGGTTACCTTCCTGCAACTGTTGGTTACTGTCTAATGTTGTATTGGTTACTGAATAACATTATACTGTCTAATGCTTTTCTGGTTACTGTATAACAATATATTGGTTACTAACTAATGCTAACTCGGTTACTGTATAACATTATAATGGTTACTGAATAACATTATACTGTCTAATGCTTTTTTGGTTACTGTCTAATGCTGACATTGTTACTGTATAAAAATATATTGGTTACTGACTAATACTGACTCAATCATTCTTTAAGTACATATTGATGTTTTTTATATTCTGGTTACTAAATAGATATATTTTGGTTACTGTCTAATCTAAATTTGGTTACTGTATAATGTTGTCAAGTTTGGAGTGTCGGATTTTGGCGTTTTCGGAGCCTTATTTTGTGGCAGTATTTGAAAATGGCATCCGAGAATGTTGAGAACATCAATGGAGCACAGGAGACCGTTGAGTCTCCACAGATTAATACTTGAGGACAATGTGCATCGTGAAGGCAACAATCCTCATGCAAACAACAACATGACCAAATGATGAACGATGGAATGTTACGAGGCTTCATGCAATTCATGCAACATCGGTAGGGCGGCTCCACGTCCAAAATATGAGTGGAAACACCGGCAACTCTCGGACGGTCCACCGCAAACAGTTCAAGGAGCTGGGACCACCGGAGTTTTTGAGAGCCAAAACCTCTAAAAGCGAGACGTGGATAAAACAGATCAACAAGATATTTGATGTCTTGGGTTGCTCAGGAGGAAAAGGTTCCTTCGCCACCTTCATGTTGCGGTGAGGCGATTCTTGGTGGGAATCAGAAGCGTACTCCAACCCGCCGTGATCAAGATGTCTTGGGAGAAGTTTCAAGAAGCTGTTCAACGACAAGTACTTTCCGAAAGTATTCATCATATAAAAGAGGTAGAGTTCATTAAACTGGAGCAAAACAACATGACCGTGTTGCAGTACGAAGCCAAGTTTGCCGAGCAGTCCCGGTTTGTGTCCCATTTGGTTGATAATGAGGAGAGAATGACGCGAATATTTCTAAGAGGTTTAAAACCCGAGATACGTCAATTGTAAGACCCAAATTTTTAAATAAAAAGGAATTTCCTTTATTTATTATTTTGAAATAGTAAGGGTTGATTTGATTAATGTGGATAGTTAAGGTTAAATACGCAAATATTTCAAAATAAGCAAGTGGTTATAAAATATTCATTATCGCTTGGGAATATTCGTTTGGTCGTGGAATATTCAGACTTTGGGAATATTCGCACGACTGCCAAGCAGCCATGTGTGGGCCCCATAACGGAAAAGAGATTGGATGAAGAAAACGACAAATATAAGTTATTTTTAAATAACGGCAGTAGTTGTTACCAATTAATATTGTTGGAATACCCGGTGGTTAAAACACACTAATACGCTGCGTTGTTGAACAAGAAGACACCAGATTGCACCAATTATTGATTCTTACGTAAGAAGGCACTACTCAATAATGGTTACAAAGAATTACTGCTCAAAGATTTTATTAAGTTAATAATTGTCATGCGTTGATATTTTATATTGTTCGTTGTTTCAATAATTGTCATTACACAAGATTTTCATTATCGAAGTAATAATTCATATTATCTGAATAATATTATTAGATAACATTATTGGCAATGTCTAGAAAGTTCTCGTCTAAGGAGAGGTTTGGTCACCTAATTGCGCCGCCAAGAAGAAGAAATTCTTATTGGAAAGCCCCTCTTCCAGGAGGAACCCTCGTCATCAATATTGTGATTTCGTAATATTATTTGTGAATAATTAATTATTGATTTATATGATGAGGAAAATATTGATTTTATGTGGATATAGATGGAGAAAATTTTTAAAATGACAATTGTTGAAAATTAATATTTTATCTTTTTCTGATAAAATAATTCATTTAAATATATTATTTTAATAATATATTAACGGTGATATTTTTACAACGAATGTGGGATATATGAGTATACGAGGAGGAAGAGTATTTTTGTTGCAATAAATGTTTAAAACATGTTAAACATGCTCATGGACCCCATTTATCGACCGAAATTTGATTATAAATGTAAAAATCGCCTGCTTGTGGATTTTTTGGCCAATTTTATTTGGAATTTTGAAAAACTTTCTTTCTGCAAAGTTGTAGAGAATTGAAATTCCTATAAAAACACGTGAGATTCAAATTTTTTTGATGAAAGGGCTATTTATTATGAATTATTGAAGTTCAAGTTCCGAAATAATTGATTTTTGGGAGTTTAAAATATTTTTTGTAAGAAAAACGTTTTTTTGTTGTAATTGAGTGGCTCACATGTGTTATAAATGATCTGAAATCAGATTTCTAAGGTGGGCTTGAATATTTTTAAGAAATATTATTATTTTATTAAATTTTCGCTTTGGTGTTCTAAGATTTTCCTATAAATAGGTGCTTAGGTTAGAATTGAAAATCACACCGTAAACTCAAGTTTTTTCTCTCTATATTATCGAGCATATTCTTGTGAGTATTTTGAGTATACTTTGAGTATTGCTAGATGCGGTGCAAGTTCCCTTCAAAGACTATACCCCCTAGATTCTAGCTAAGTAATCGATCTTTCGAGGTAAGGGATATTATTTTTTTTGTAATGATATTATTTCTTCAATATCATTATCTTCGAAATGTTGATCCAAGTTTTTATCAAATTTGAAACTTTTTTATGTCGGGGTTACTATTCATGGGTTACTATTATTCATGAGTTACTATTCACGAGTTACTATTCACGAAGTTACTATTCACGAAAGTTACTATTCGTAGTACTATTCATGAAGCGTGAAGATGTTTTTGTGGAATTTCTATCTTTTGGTGTCTGAGTTACTTATTCACGATATCAAGACTATTCACGATACCAAGACTATTCACGATACTGCAGATTATTCAATTTAAAAATAAAATTTCTTCTTTTTCGTCTAAAACATCTATTCGGATACTAACTCGATTGTATCCATGTTTTGATCATTCTTGAATTTTACACCACTATGATTATTTTTGAGGTATTTTTGGACGTGGATAAAACCAAGTACTAATCCTTAATCCTTAATCCTTGTCATTTTGTTTCACCGGATTCGCTTTAAAAAAAAATATTTTTCATCATCCTCGCCTTAAATGATGATATTATGGAATATCTTTGGCCCAGTAGTGCAAAGATGAATGATTTCTTAAGAATATCTTTGGCCCAGAAGAGCAAAGATGAATGATTTTCAAGAATATCTTCGCCCGTAGTGCAAAGATGAACAGTGTTTAAATGAACATGATTAATCGATGAATATCTTCGGCCCAGTAGTGCAAAAAGATGAATATTTGATTCCGATGTATATTGATTGATGTTACTGTGGATAAAAGATAGACGATGAACTTTTAAATTCATACATGAAGATAGTAGTTTGCATTCTCTACTTAACTCTTCTAATGAATTATTATTTCGCCATGTAATATTGATTTAAAATTTGTTGTCTATCAGATTCTATTATATTTTCCCCGTTGAAGACTAACGATAATTTGTTGTATATTATCTTAGTCATAATATTCTTTATCGAGCTAGTTGAGCTCACCCTTTTCCTTTTTGTTCCATTTTTCTCGTGGAGGCGAGAATATAGCGAGTATTTAGCTGGGTATGGAATGAAGGTTTTAGAAAGGATTGTTTAGTAGTCCTCACCATTTTTGTAAAATAATGTATCAATAAATGTGATGAGGATTTATTTGAGTATAGATATTGTTCAGAAGATAATATTTGTATTCAAACTCACGCTTTTATTGTTGTAATAATAAAGTTGTAGTTGTTTCGTACTCATGTATTTGACAACTCGTAATCAGTGATGTATACCTATTTTGGGGCGCCACAATTGGTATCGAGCTTAGGGATATGATCTCCGGCAGAGATCGGGGAATAGAACTAGGAGGGGGAGAGACGAGTAAATCCTTCGCTAGTGTGTCCTACCTAAGCTTATTTGTTAGTTGGTCAAGATATAGGATATTATGTGATATATTGATTTCTTAATTAACCCTTTGTTTTATGACAAGATTTGAGAATGTCGATCGAGAATATTAACAATGGAAATGAGACCGTGGAGATGCTCAGACTCACCAACGAGGAGAACGCGGCAACAGTCGGGCAATGTTCCTCCCGTGAACAACACCATTGAAAGCGAGATGATGAACGAGGGATGTTTAGAAGTTTTTGCAGCTCATGCAAAATCGCACGAGGAGACTCGTGTTCAAAATACAGGAGGAAATGATAGCAATTCACGGGTTGTCACAAACCAAGCGCTTCAAAGAGTTGGGACCACCGTAATTTAAGGAAAGCCGATCCGATCACGGCGAAACACGGGTCAAACAAATTACCAAGATATTCGATGTCTTGGGATGCATGGAGGAACAGAAGGTTCCATTCGCCACCTTTATGTTCCGTGGCGAAGCGAGATCATGGTGGGAGTCTCGTGTGAAGCGCATCCATCCACCGCACTCAAAGATGTCTTGGGAGACATTTCAGAATTATTTAATGACAAATACTTTCCGAAAGTGTTCATCATATGAAGGAAGTGGAGTTCATCGATTAGAACAAAACAACACGACGGTGTCTCAAAGACGAGGCAAAGTTTGCAGAGTTATCCGTGTTTGCACCTCATTTGGTGGAGAATGAGGAACGATGACGCGGATGTTTCTTAGAGGTTTGAAACCCCAAGATACGCCAAGATCTCATTTCTCATAAATTTTCTTTATTCGAGATGTTGTAAACAGGCTCAATTATTAGAGCGAGATAACTAGTACGGCCAATCGAGGGACCACAACCAGATCGTGACGTAGATAGCAGCCAATGTAATAATGATAACTCATGAGAAAGAAACAGACGGACAAAAATGGTAACCACTCGGTGGTAATCATGGCCATGAAAATGTAAGAAGCGAAGTCGGGAGGAGATTTTAAAAGAGGAGATTTAACAACTAATTATATGAAGAGACAAAGGTCGGCAAAGAATCGGGTTCTAAGGGAGGAGAACGACCACCCGGCCATATGCTACAAATGCGAAAAGAGGGACATATCACCAAACCGCCCACAACATTCAAGGTATGCTATAATTGTGGAAAGGAAGGACATATCGCCGAGATCAGACAAGAATGAAACCTAGTTCAATGGGGGACGGTGACTCAAAAGATCGTCCCCGTAAAAGTCAAAGTCAACGATTCCGGAAGAGCGTTTGTTGGATCGGTCATAATGCGAGGAACCCAAACGAGGTGATCACGGGTAAGCTATTTATAAATTCTTCACAAGTTTATACCTTACTTGATACGGTGTATACCCATTCATTTATCTCTCCGCATGTGCTCAACGCTTAAACTTGACTCGAGAAATTAGACTTTGACCTATCTGTGGAAACTCCGTTTAGAGAAACTTTCATCACATCCATTGCTTATAAATCTTGTTTGATTCAAGTTGGCACCATTACCTTCACCGTTGACCTTATCTCTTTAAAGATACTTGCTTTTGATGTGATTTTAGGGATTGATTGGTTAACTACTCATCATGCCAAAATTGATTGTTTTCGTAAGGTTGTTAGTTTTCATATTCCTAACCAAACCCGTTTGTATTTAATTCAAGCAACTAAACCATTAAAATCAATCATCGTCATATCTAATCATAAAGCTATTCGCTTATTAAAAACGGATGTCAAGCTTTCTTAGCCCATGTTATGGATTTGAATAAAGACACGCCAAATTTGAATAATATTCCCGTTGTTATCGACTTTCCCGACGATTTTTTCAAGAACTTCCTTGGCCTACCCCCGTAACGTGAAGTTGAATTCTTTATTGATCTTGAACCGGTACAAAGCCCATTTCTAAAACCCCATATCGAATGGCTCCTATTGAACTTCAGGGAGTTAAAGGTCCAACTACAGAATTGTTGGACATCGGTTTCATTCTGGCCCTAGTACATCTCCTGGGGTGCTCTGCTTTTATTTGTAAAGAAGAAAGACGGAGTATGCGACTTTGTATTGACTATCTGGAATTGAACCATGTCACCATCAAGAATAGGTATCCTCACCTCGTATTGATGACTTGTTTGACCATTGCAAGGGGCACAATTCTTTTCAAAAATCGATCTTCGCTCGATATCATCACCAAGATTAGAATCGAGGATATTCCAAAGACCGCCTTCAAAACTCCCAGATGGGCATTATGAATTCTTAGTCATGTCTTTCGGACTAACTAATGCTCCCCGCTGGCTTTCATGGATATGATGAACCGAGTATTCAAGGAATATTTGGATCAATTCGTTGTTGTCTTTATTGATGACATCCTCATATATTCCAAAAGCCGTGAAGATCATGAGCACCATTTGAAGTCGGTACTCCAAAGGCTTCGTGAAAACCAGATTATATGCCAAATTGAAGAAATGCGAAGTTCGCTTGAGGAAGTAGCATTCCTTGGGCACGTGGTGTCAAAACATGGAGTATCCGCTGATCCCGCCAAGATTGAAGCAATACAAAGTTAGGGAGCAAACCAAGTCATGATCAAGCACGTAGCTTTTTGGGCTTAATTTGGTTATTATCGGAGATTCGTGGAAGGGTTTTCTAGAATCGCTACTCCATTAACTCGCCTAACCTCGGAAGGATACAAAATTCGTTTGGAGCTAAGAATGCGAGAAAAGTTTCCAAGAGCTTAAGAGGAGACTTATTTTAAGACTGTTTCTAACAATACCATCCGGTTCGGATGGATTTGTTATCTACAAATGATGCTTCGTGCAAAGGGTTAGGATGTGTTCTCATGCAACGGGAAAGTCATAGCCTATGCCTCGCGACAACTTAAAGAGTATGAGAGGAATTATCCTACTCATGATCTAGAGTTAGCGTAAGCAATAACTTTTGCGCTTAAAAATATGGAGGCACTATCTATATGGGGAGAAAGTGGAGATATATTCGCACCATAAAAGCCTTAAATATTTCTTCACTCAAAAAGAACTCAACACGCGCGCAAATGACGCTGGCTCGAGCTATTGAAAGACTACAACCACACTATTCAATACCATCCCGGTAAAGTTTAACGTGGTAGCCGACGATCGAGTAGAAGATCATATGCGGAACGAAAAGCGATGATGTCAAGTATAATGATAGAGCCAACTTTAATAGAAAAGTTAAGGTTGCTTCAAGCCACCCAATCCCGGAAATGATGCGTATGAAGAAGAAAGTACAAGAAGGAGCTATTCCTAAGTTTAGAATTGATGAAGAAGGAATACTTTGAGTCCACTCTAGACTTTGTGTTCCTAACGACTCGATTTGAAGTACAAGATTATGATGGAGGCACACAATACACCATTTGCAATCCATCCTCGAAGTACTAAATGTATCGTGATCTTCGACATACATTTTGGTGGAACAATATGAAGAGAGAGATTGCAAAGTTTATCTCGATGTGTTTAACTTGCCAACGTAAAGGCGAGCATCTTGTACCTAAGGGTCCATTGCAACCACTTGAGATTCCGGAATGGAAGTGGGAACACATTACTATGGATTTCGTTACGGGTCTTCCTACGGTTTCTCAAGGCATCAATGCTATTTGGGTTATTGTTGATAGATTAACCAAGTCCGCTTCATTTTTGCCGACACGGAGACTTATTCCTTGAACGCCTTGCTAGTATGACGTGAATGAGATTGTGAGGTTGCATGGCATGCCCAGATCCATAGTTTCGGATCGTGACCCAAGATTCACTTCAAGATTTTGGGTTAGCTTGCAAAAAGCTATGGGCACGGAATTTGCGATTTAGTTGGCATACCATCCTCAAACCGGACGGACAATCGAGAGGACTATTCAAACTCTTGAAGATTTATTAAGACTGTGTCCTAGACTTCAAGGGTAGTTGGGATAAGTATTTACCATTGGTGGAATTCTCCTACAACAACAGCTTATCGTGCAAGTATAGGTGTGGCTCCATTTGAAGCATTATATGGACGAAAGTGTCGCTTCTCCAATATGTTGGGATGAGGTGGGTGAAGCAACATTGTTGGGACCCGAAGTTAAGACGTATGACTCACCGAAAAGATCCAAATGATTCGACAACGATACAAACAAGACAAGATCGATAAAAGAGTTATGCGGATCTTCATCGAAAGGACGGGAATTTAATGAAGGGGATCATGTATTGTCATGAAGTTGCTTCCATGGAAGGGAGTTACAAGATTTGGGAAGAGAGGAAAGCTCAATCCACGATTTATTGGTCCATTTCAAATTCTCGACCGAGTAGGAAATGTAGCCTATAGAATTGCGTTACCTCCGAGTATGTCTCAGATTCATAATGTGTTTCACATATCCGCATTTCATAAATATGTGAAAGACCAACCACGTTATTGAAGTTAGAACCCGGACGAGATAGCCAAGACTTAACGTATGAGGAGGTACCGCCAAGATCTTGGATAGGAAGGAGCATGTCCTACGCTACAAGAAAGGTCATACCACAAGTTAAAGTTTTGTGGAGGAATCATGCTATAGAGGAAATGACGGGAATTGGAAACGGAAATGAAAGCGAGGTATCCTCACCTTTTCAAACACTGTGCACGACGCCAATTTCGAGGACAAAATTTCATAAGGAGGGAGGTTGTAAGACCTCAAATTTTTAAATAAAAAGGAATTTCCTTTATTTATTATTTTGAAATAGTAAGGGTTGATTTGATTAATGTGGATAGTTAAGGGTTAAATACGCAAATATTTCAAAATAAGCAAGTGGTTATAAAATATTCATTATCGCTTGGGAATATTCGTTTTGGTCGTGGAATATTCGCATCGTTGGGAATATTCGCACGACGACTGCCAAGTAAATGACCATGTGTGCGCCCATAACTGAAAAAGCGATTGGATGAAGAAAACGACAAATATAAGTTGTTTTTAAATAACTGGCGTAGTTGTTACCGTTAATATTGTTGAATACCGGTGGTTAAAACACACTAATACGCGTTGTCGAAACAAGAAGATACCAGATTGCACCAATTATTGATTCTTACGTGAAGAAGGCACTACTCAATAATGGTTACAGAATTATCGCTCAAGATTTTATCGAGTTAATAATTCTTTGCGTTGATATTTTATATTGTCATTGTTTCAATAATTGTCATTACACAAGATTTTTCATTATCGGCAATAATTCATATTATCCTAATAATATTATTAGATAACATTATTGGCAATGTCTAGAAAGTTCGCTCTAAGGAGAGGTTTGGTCACCTAATTGCGCGCGCCAAGAAGAAGAAATTTTATTGGAAAGCCCCTTCCTGAACCGCCTCGTCATCAATATTGTGATTCTCGTAATATTATTTGTGAATAATTAATTATTGATTTATATGATGAGGAAAATATTGATTTTATGTGGATATAGATGGAGAAATTTTTAAAATGACAATTGTTGAAAATTAATATTTTATCTTTTTCTCGATAAAATAATTCATTTAAATATATTATTTTAATAATATATTAACTGTGATATTTTTACAACGAATGTGGGATATATGAGTATACGAGGAGGAAGAGTATTTTTGTTGCAATAAATGTTTAAAACATGTTAAACATGCTCATGGACCCCATTTATCGACCGAAATTTGATTATAAATTGTAAAATCGCCTCGCTTGTGGATTTCTTGGCCAATTTCTATTTGGAATTTGGAAAAACTTTCTTCCGCAAAGTTGTAGAGAATTGAAATTCCTATAAAAATTCGCGAGATTCGAATTTTCTGATGAAAGGGCTATTTATTATGAATTATTGAAGTTCAAGTTCAAATAATTGATTTTTGGGAGTTTAAAATATTTTTTGTAAGAAAAACGTTTTTGTTGTAATTGAGTGGCTCACATGTGTTATAAATGATCTGAAATCAAATTTCTAAGGTGGGCTTGAATATTTTTAAGAAATATTATTATTTTATTAAATTTTCGCTTTGGTGTTCTAAGCATTTTCCTATAAATATAGGTGCTTAGGTTAGAATTGAAAATCACACCGTAAACTCAAGTTTTCTCTCTATATTATCGAGTTTATTCTTGTGAGTATTTTGAGTATACTTTGAGTATTGCTAGATCGAAGTGCAAGTTCCCTTCAAAGACTATACCCTAGATTCTAGCTTGTAAGTATCGATCTTCGAGGTAAGGGATATTATTTTTTTGTAATGATATTATTTCTTCAATATCATTATCTTTGAAATGTTGATCCAAGTTTTTATCAAATTTGAAACTTTTTTTCATGTCTGGGGTTACTATTCATGGGTTACTATTCATGAGTTATTATTCACGAAGTTACTATTCATGAGTTACTATTCACGAAGTTACTATTCACAGTACTATTCATGAAGCGTGAAGATGTTTTTTTGTGGAATTTCTATCTTTTGGTGTGCCTGAGTTACTATTCACGATATAAGACTATTCACGATATCAAGACTATTCACGATATACAGATTATTCAATCGAAAAATAAAATTTCTTCTTTTCGTCTAAAACATCTATTCGGATACTAACTCGATTGTATCCATGTTTTGATCATTCTTGAATTTTACACCACTATGATTATTTTTGAGGTATTTTTGACGTGGATAAAACCAAGTATTTAATCCTTAATCCTTAATCCTTGTCATTTTGTTTCACCGGATTCGCTTCTTTAAAAAAAAAATATATTTTCATCATCCTCGCCTTAAATGATGATATTATGGAATATCTTTGGCTCAGAAAGTGCAAAAAGATGAATGATTTCTTAAGAATATCTTTGCCCAGTAGTGCAAAGATGAATGATTTTCAAGAATATCTTTGGCCGTATAGTGCAAAGATGAACAGTGTTTAAATGAACACGACTAATCGATGAATATCTTTGGCTCAGAGTGCAAAGATGAATATTTGATTCCGGATGTATATTGATTGATGTTGTTGTGGATAAAAGATAGACGATGAACTTTTAAATTCATACATAGAAGATAGTAGTTTGCATTTCTACTTAACTCTTCTAATGAATTATTATTTTCACATGTAATATTGATTTAAAATTTGTTGTCTATTGTATTCTATTATATTTTTCCTGTTGAAGACTAACGATAATTTGTTGTATATTATCTTAGTCATAATATTCTTTATCGAGCTAGTTGAGCTCACCCTTTTCCTTTTTGTTCCATTTTTCTCGTGGAGGCTAGAAGAATATATATTTAGCAGTGGGTATGGAATGAAGGTTTTAGAAAGGATTGTTTAGTAGTCCTCACCATTTTTGTAAAATAATGTATCAATAAATGTGATGAGGATTTAATTGAGTATAGATATTGTCTAGAAGATAATATTTGTATTCAAACTCACGCTTTTCTTGTTGTAATAATAAAGTTGTAGTTGTTTCGCACCATGTATTTGACAACTCGTAATAGTGATGTATACCTATTTTGGGGACGCCATGAGAATCAAGATGCCAAAAAATGGTAACCACTTTTTTGTGGTAATCGTGTACAAAACAATAAGAATGGACATTTCAAGAAGATGAGATTCAACAATGATGGAAAGACGTCAGCACCAGCACCCGTTGTGAAGGAAGGAGAACAACCATCTATTATATGCTTCAAATGTGGGGGGAGGGACACATTAGTCCAAACTGCGTGATGCCGTCCAAAGCATGTTATAATTGTGGAAGAGAAGGTCACCTAGCCCGATTTTGTCGTTCACCAAAGACAAGTTCAGCTAGGATAGAGGCACCAAAGGCCGTCCTAGAAAAGTCAAAGCCGGTAGTGCAAGGGAGAGCGTTTGTTGTGACCTCCCAGAAAATAAGGAACCCGAACGAGGTCATCACGGGTAAGCTTATCATAAACTCTAGTGAAGTCTATACCTTATTTGATACCGTTTCTACCCATTCTTTTACTTCTCCTACTTGCGGTCAACGTTTAAATTTGACTCCGGAGAAATTGGACTTTAACTTATCTGTTGAAACTCCATTGGGAGAAACCTTCATTACATCCATCGTTTATAAGTCTTGTTTAGTTCAAATCGGTACCCTCACATTACCTGTCGATCTTATTTCATTAAAAATACTTTTATTTGACGTGATTCTAGGGATTGATTGGTTAACTACTCATCATGCAAAAATTGATTGTTTTCGTAAGGTTGTTAGCTTTCATATTCCTAACCAACCTATTATGCGAATTCAATTAACCAAACCATTAAAATCAATCACTATCATCTCAAGCCATAAAGCTATTCGTTTATTGAAAAACGGATGTCAAGCTTTCTTAGCTCATGTCACGGATCTAAATAAAATATCGGGCTTTTGAATGATATTTCTATTGTTAATGAATTTCCTGATGTATTCCCTGAAGAACTTCCTAGCCTACCCCCAGAGTGTAAAATTGAATTTTATATCGACCTTGAACCCGGTACAAAACCTATTTCCAAAGCCCCATATCGAATGGCTCCTATTGAACTTCAGGAGTTAAAGACCCAACTGCAGGAATTGTTAGACATCGATTTCATTCGTCCAAGTACGTCTCCTTGGGGTGCTCCTGTTCTATTCGTGAAAAAGAAAGATGGGGGTATGCGACTTTGTATTGATTATCGGGAGTTGAACCATGTCACCATAAAAAATAAGTACCCATTGCCACGTATTGATGACCTGTTTAACCAGTTACAAGGAGCCAAATTCTTTTCAAAGATTGACCTTCGTTTCGGTTATCACCAATTGAAGATTAGAACCGATGACATTCCAAAGACGGCTTTCAGAACTCGGTACGGGCATTATGAATTCCTAGTCATGTCTTTTGGATTGACTAATGCTCCCGCCGCCTTCATGGATATGATGAACGAAAGTATTCAAGGAATATTTGGATCACTTTGTGGTCGTCTTCATTGATGACATCCTTATTTATTCCAAAAGCCGTGAAGATCATGAGCAACACTTGAGGCTGATACTCCAAAAGCTTCGTGAATATAAGCTTTATGCCAAGTTGAAGAAATATGAGTTACGGCGAGGAAGTAGCATTCCTTGGGCGCGTGGTGTCAAGTCATGGAATATCTGTTGACCCAAAGAAAGATTGAAGCTATTCAAAATGGGAGCAACCTAAATTAGTGACCAAGCACGTAGCTTTCTCGGCTTAGTTGGTTATTATCGGAGATTCGTAGGAAGGGTTTTTCGAATCGCTACTCCCTTAACTTCGATTAACTCGGAAAGATACAAAATTCGGTTGGAGCAAGGAATGTGAGAAGAGTTTTCAAGAACTCGAGAGGAGACTCATTTCAAAGACTGTGCTCGACAATACCATCCGGATCGGAGGATTTTTCATCTCTGATGATGCTTGGGCAAAGGGTTAGGTTGTGTTCTCATGCAACATGGGAAAGTCATAGCCTATGCCTCACGACAACTCAAAGAATATGAGAGGAATTATCATACTCATGATCTAGAGTTTGCAGCAGTCTTTTTTGCACTAAAGATTTGGAGGCATTATTTGTATGAGGAGAAAGTGGAGATCTTTACGGATCATAAAAGCCTCAAATATTTCTTCACTCAAAAGGAACTCAACATGTGACAACGACGTTTGCTTGAATTGTTGAAAGATTATGATCATACAATCCAATGCCATCCTGGAAAAGCGAACATAGTAGCTGACGCATTAAGTAGAAGATCATATACGGGTACGAGTGCGATATTGTCAACGCAAAGGCCCATTTTGTATGACTTGTAAAGGATGGAGATAGAGATAAAGACTTCAGGGACCCACGTGATGATGGCGAATATACGAGTAGAACCGACTTTAATCGATAAGGTTAAAGCTGCTCAAGATATAGACCTGGAGCTGATGCGTATGAGAAAGAAAGTGCAAGAAGGTGCTATGCCGGAAGCAAGAATCGATGATGAAGGAATACTTCGAGTCAACTCTAGACTTTGTGTTCCTAGCGACCCTGAGTTAAAGTACAAAATCATGATGGAGGTGCACAACACACCGTTTGCAATCCATCCTGGGAGTACCAAAATGTATCGTGATCTTCGACATACATTTTGGTGGAGCAATATGAAGAGAGAGATAGCGGGGTTTATCTCAAGGTGTCTAACTCTTCAACGAGTCAAGGCGGAGCATCAAGTGCCAAAAGGTCCATTGCAACCACTTGAAATTCCAGAATGGAAATGGGAGCACATTACCATGGATTTCGTTATTGGTCTTCCCAAGGTTTCTCAAGGCATAGATGCAATTTGGGTCATTGTTCATAGATTAACCAAGTCTGCTCATTTTTTACCGATATGAGAAACTTATACACTTGAACGTCTTGCTAGTATGTATATAAACGAGATTGTAAGATTTCATGGTATACCAGTATCCATAGTTTCTGATCGAGACCCAAGATTCACTTCAAGATTTTAGGTTAGTTTGCAAAAAGCTATGGGCATAGATTTACGATTTAGTTCGGCATATCATCCTCAGACGGACGAACAATCAGAGAGGACTATTCAAACTCTTGAAGATTTATTAAGACTTTGTGTCCTTTACTTCGAGGGAAGTTGGAACAAGTTCTTACCATTGGTGGTGTTTTCCTACAACAACAGCTATCAAGCAAGTATTGGCATGGCTCCATTCGAGGCGTTGTATGGAAGAAAGTATCGTTCCCAAGTATGTTGGGATGAGGTGGGTGAAGCAAAGTTGTTGGGACCGGATTTGGTACGTATGACTACGAAAAAGATTCAAACAATTCGACAACGTATAAAAACCTCACAAGATCGACAAAAGAGTTATGCTGATCTTCATCGAAAGGACGTGGAATTCAATATTGGAGATCATGTGTTGTTACGTGTTGCTACATGGAAAGGAGTTATGAGATTTGGAAAGAGAGGAAAGCTCAATCCTTGATTCATTAGCCCATTTTTAATCCTTGATCGAGTAGGAACTGTGGCATATAGACTCACTTTACCGCCAAGTATGTCTCGTGTTCATAACGTTTTTCACATATCCATGTTACATAAATATGTGGAAGACCCGAACCACATTATTGAATTAGAACCGGACGTGATAGAGGAAGATTTAACGTATGAAGAGTTACCTATTAAAATCTTGGATAAGAAGGATCATATTCTACGCTCCAAGGTTATACCTCAAGTTAAAGTTTTGTGGAGAAACCATGACGTGGAAGAAATGACTTGGGAGTTAGAATCTGAGATGAAGTCAAGATATCCTCACCTATTCGACATACTGTGCATCGCGTACCCTAATTTCGAGGGCGAAATTTCATAAGAATGGGAGGTTGTAAGACCCTAACTTTTATGAATAAAGATGATTTTTCTATAATTATCATTTTTGAATATTATGGAATGAATTTGTTATAATTTTATAGTTGTGGGTAGTATTTATAAATTCTGCAAAGTATGCAAGTTGTTATATTATATTCGATTGGTCGGAGAATATTCATTTTAGCAGGGAATATTCATACAACGGCGCAATCATTGGTGGACCCCATAACAGAATTATTGTCGGATTGAGAAAACGACAAAAATATATTTATGAAAATAACGGCAGAAGTTTTACCGTTAATACTGTTGAACTACTCGGTAGTAAAAGTACAGTAATACGCGTGGTTGCATAATAGCACACGGTATTGATTATTGATGCTTACGTGAGAAGTCACTAAGTTATACTCAATTATTGCTACAGTAATTAGTGCATCATATCTCTCATATTATTGATTCGATTATTGTCACAGTATCATCTACATAATATGTTATTTTATTAAATCAATAATTGAGACGGCAAAGTTATTCATATTATTAAATTGCAATATTTACAATGTCTAGAAGTTACATCGAGGAGGTTTGGTCACCTAATTGTGCTTGATAGGGAGAAATCCTTATCGAAAGCCCCCCTCTTTCTGGGAGCGACTGGTTGATAAATATTGTGAGTTATAATATTAATGATGAATGTTATTAAAATTAAAGTTGTGGTTTCGGAGTTGAATTTGGAGACGCGGACGTGATATTTGAGTCCCAAACGATGAAATTAGTAAAATAGACTATAAACACAAAATTTTCCGGATTTTACTATTTGGTGAAAAGTCAACAGTTGACTTTTTCGAGAAAAGTCAAACTTGAAATTTCAAAATTTATATTTTTGATAAAAATAGTTTCATTGTGTTGGAATTATTTGTGTTAGTGAAAATCTACATTTATGTCGATAATAATTGATGTCGGAGGTTATATCGACTAATTCGGGTATTTAACTTAGGATAAATGAGCAATTGATTGCTATTATTTCACATGATTATAACTATTTGTTCACATGTGTATACTATTGTTTCACATTCTTGTTACTATTAGGGGAGTTGGTGCAAGATTGATAATACTTGCATGACTAAGTTAAAAATTGAGGTATAGATGGAGGTACTATACTATAATTCGTATTTTCACTTGTCTAGAACTATTGATTCACATGATTTACTATTGAATCACATTATTTACTATTAGGGGAGGTGGTGCAAGTTTGATAATACTTGCATGACTAAATTAAAAATAAAGAAAAGTTGGAGGTATCATCTTTGAATTTTTCGAGCCCTAAAACGTGCAATTATTGAAACTATATTTTTCTATAAATAGAAGCTCATTCTTTCTTCATTTCTCACTAATTCACTAAAGTTATAGAGCAATTATTATAGAGATAAATTGGAGAGAGAAAATTCATAAAAGAAGAGAAGCCTGCTACCTCACTACTCCTATATCCAGTTTCTTTCAAAGGTAAGGGGTATTATTTCTTTCTTTCGTCTGCATGAAGAAAACTGTTGTTATTCCATTCTTTATTATTATGTTGGAATAAACTGGTTATGCAAAGTACCGCATACATGGTGAAATTCTTCTGTTATTCCATTATTTATTATTCTATTGGAACATCACGCATTCATGCTTTTTATGGGACTGGTTCGGTTCCATCTTTATTATTCTGTTTGAACATCACATTTGCATTTTCATAGCGGACTGGTTCCGTCTTTATTATTCTGTTGGAATATATCACATGCATGCGTTTTATGCTGGGACTGGTTCCGTCTTTATTATTCTCATTGGAATAACTCCGCTGCTTGTCTTCACCGCATGCTTGATAATTTCTTTTGTTATTCCATTCCTTATTATACTCAATTTGGTTAAAGTTTTGACTTTATACTCCATGAAATTAGTAGAATATCCTTGATATTTGCGCTTCATCCAGTAGCTTTTCATGGAAATATTCTTCTGAGCATTCTTGAATTTTACTCTACAAAGAAGTATCATGTTAACAATTTGGACGTTATTAGTTCCTGGATAAATTAATTCGTGAACTTGTTTTATTGAATTCTTATATCATTGCCATCATCCTCATGTTTATATTTTTTTTGAAAGTCATTTGTGGCATGTAGTGCATAGATGGACTTGGTATGATTATGACCAGGGATTATTCGGTATAATCATGACCATAATGTTATAAATGATGTGATAAAAGTCCTCATTGGCCCGTAGTGCATTGATGGACAGTTGTTGGCATGATCATGACCATTGATGAATACACGAATGTCCTTGGCCCGTAGTGAAAGTATTATGCACACAAGCCAATCATGTTTGATGATAAAGCATATACTTTGTAACAATCTTATTCATTTATTAATAAAAAGTATTAATTTATTAAAGGCTTTTAATTATCTACATGATGCTGTTTTATAATATGTGATAAACCCATAGTTTTAAGCAATGCTTTTAGAATAATGATGATGATCATTCTAATGAGATCTAAATTCTTAGAAAGCTTAAAACTAAAATAGTTCCCAATCGTTGGATTACTAAATTGGGATTAGTGAATCCGGATAGATTGGCACATACGTTGCTTGCTCATTGGATGAGGATGATTGATCTCATGATCATTTGTGTGGAGACACTAAAGCAAGTATGTAGGTGCTTATTGAAGAATAAGTTCACTGAACGTGGCTCGCTAAGGAATACCTAATGGAGTTTTACTTGCCTGTCAATAGGAATTCCAGTAGTGATAGTAGTACAAGTGATCCTTAGACTTGAGATCATCATAGTATCTTGTGTATGATGAGTTATACTTTGACTTATTCGTTAAGACCCTTAGGGTATATCAAAGGGTATGCTTGGGTATAATAAGTTGTACATGGAGATAATGTATGATCAATAAAGAATCTACCACTTCTATTAAAAGAAGAGAAATGTCCTATGTGATTCGATAAATGACAACCCTAAGTAGTCCTTGGTTAAGCGAGAATGAAATTAGAAAGGAGTTTCTAATTTGCATTATTTGGTGTTGTGCATGCATTTAAGGATCGAAATACATATAATTAAATAAAATAAGACTTGATAAGTAATTCCATGTCTTATATTTAATTGGGACATTGTATGGTGGAAGGATTGAATTATATCAAGTAACTATTTACTCAAAGGTTCTTTTATAATTAATGTTGAAATCTATATTATCTTGAAAGTCGTTGATCATTTAGGGAGGCTTATCCTATTGTAGAATAAATATTATTTATTTAAATAAATTAATTATTTAATTTATTTATTTAAATAAGATTAGAATTGTTCTAATTGATTTATTCACAACTAGGTTTAATATGGAGAACCTAAAGGGTCACACAATAAAAGGAAGAATAATGATTTAAGAAGTTAATGGCATAATCGTAATAATATGTTATGTATATTTAATTTAATTTATGGTGATAGAATAAATTAAATAGCTTAATATTTATTATTTAATATTTTAGAAATATTAAATATAAATTAATAAGAGAGTCTTATTAATATTATTACAATTATTATTATTATTTTAATTTCTAAAAGAGTTTAGGAATTAATTTAATATAAGTACTTCATTTATTCCTAATTGAATTAGGAAGAAAAATTAGTTAAAGGAGTTTAATTAATTATCCCTAATAATAAGATTGGGAGCCCCTTTAATTAAAAGGGTTTAATTAAATAATACCTTATTTTAATAGGGTTACTTGATATCTTTATAAGAGGAGTCTTATATCAGATATCAAGACTACGTTATAATTCCAATAGTTGGGAGAGTACGCTTTTTCTATAGAGATAGAAAAACTAGGGTTTAGCCAACCACCCATCTTCTTGAATTCTTCTTCTTCCTTGGTGGATCACCTCTAGAGGCCAAACACTTGGGTGGCTAACGTTGATCAAAAGAAGGAACCAAACCGGTGAATTCAAGTTGAGCGCGAAAGGATTTGGAGGTGAACTTGTACACGAGGAAGCTCGATCTTCAAGGGTATGATTTTATTCTTTATCTTTTCGTTTAATTAATAATTATGCATAAAGGGTGATCGGGTATATGGTTTGTAAAATTTTAAACTCGATTTTTACACGTTTCCGCTAATTTATGCAATTTGATTGCGTTCTTGAATATTACAAACCTAACAGTGGTATCAAAGCCAAACCTTTATGCAAATTATTAATTGTTCAGATTTAATTTGTATATTGATATGTGTTTAGAACAATTTAATTGGGCATAATTTTATTGTATAAAATTTAAAATATAAAAAAAAAAAAACGGTACAGTTTTTTTTTTCTGGCCAGATCCGTGATATTGCTAACTCTGTTACTTCACGTGGTTGGCTTATAAATATATCAATAATTTGGTATATATATATGATCACCTGTCAATTATTATTATTATTTTTTTTTTTGAAAAGCTGATTCACGGATTAGCAGGTTATATTCATCATGGATGGTGGCCACATGGCAGGTCATGCGAATTTGAAAAAGGCAGGTCATGCGAATTTGAAAATGCAGATCATGCGAATTTTGGATTTCAAGGATTCACGTGGATTATAACTTTATAATATATATAATAATTTTATAATTAAAATTAAAAAAAATTATTTTAATTTTAAAATTAAATTTCATGCTAACTAATTAGAGTTGGAATTGGATTCCATGATAACTAATTGGAGTTGAAATTGGATTTCATATTTCCTTAAATAAAGGAGTTTATTTGGATATGAAATAAGATTTCATATTATTCAAAATAAAGGAGTTTATTTGTGAATAAGGAAGTAAATCCATCTTTCCTTAAATAAAAGAGTTTATTTAGATATGGAATAAGATTTCATATTATTCAAAATAAAGGAGTTTATTTATGAATAGAAAGAAAATCCATGTTTCCTTTAATAAAGAGTTTTTTTTTTACTTGAATTGGATTCCATAATTAATTAAAATAAAGGAGTTTATTTTGATTAAAGATTTTGATTAAAATAAAATAGTTTATTTTATTCAAAATTGGATAAATTAAAATAAAATAGTTTTATTTTAATTTAAATTAGGATTAAAATAAAGGAGTTTATTTTGATTCAAAATTAGATTTTATACTAACTAAATTTGCCCATTAAATGATATCAATATATATATTGAATGTTTATTATTCATCGGATGAATGTTATGTATTGATGCATATGGTGATATGTATGATAATAAATGAGATTGATTATGGACAATTGACCAATGTGATTGGATTTTATTTTAGTTGGATGCATGAATGTATGGGTTTTATTAAATGGGTCTGCGTGCCTCGCCTTCTCTAATTTTTTCGAATGTAAATTCTATCTCCCTCCTATGTACTTCCCTCGATCACGATCAAGGTTTCTATTTATTTTAAATAGTTTTGTAATAGGAATAGTTAGAATTAATTTTGAAAATTGGAGATCAAGGAGAAGCGAGCGCTTGAAGACCCGTTTATAATGGAGCCTAGAGTTTAAATGTAATAGTTATATTTAAATATTATTTCTTGCACCCCTAGGGTTTGACCTTTTGGTTCACTTGGTGGCTCTAGTGAAACAAACTAGAATAAAAGTCCATAATCAATCAAGAGTAGAATATAGTATTCTATATGTGCATGCTTATACTATATATATTATATATTATATGCAAACATGCTTCGCATGTTCATTAATATGACGGCAGATTTATATATATATATATATATATATATATATATATATGCTTGTATTAAACAAGATGAGACAAATTAATAACAAACCCCTCAAATTTTTATATCAAGTCCTAAGCGTTCAAAGATATTTGGAATATCGAGCGTCGATTCTAGCATGATAAAATTAATAGAGTATTAAATATTTAATATGAGTTTGTTGTGTCACCACAAAGCAAGTATTAAGTATTTAAGATGTTAATTTATCACATTTGATGCTTATAAAGAAAATTGAACAATATTGTTTTGTTGTGTCACCACAAGGATGATATTTTTCTTTTTTGAATATATGGAGT
This sequence comes from Panax quinquefolius, assembly GCA_020205615.1. Lineage (NCBI taxonomy): Eukaryota > Viridiplantae > Streptophyta > Magnoliopsida > Apiales > Araliaceae > Panax > Panax quinquefolius. Next base: position 144,240,831 of record CM035155.1, on the reverse strand, counting down.
GCTAGGTCGGACTTAACTTGGATAATTTTGATTCGGATGTGCCACCACTTGATCAAAATAATCTAAGAGGCAAAAGAAAAGGAGTTGCATAGTTGATGTAATTGACAAAAGTTGTCTACCTATTTATTTATATATAGTTTGTTGTGTCACCACAAGGCTATATACATTTGAAATGGGATCCTTATTCTCACTAGCAAATCTTTAATTAGATTTTGCATAACTATATAAATGAGGGTAATATAGTTTGAAGAAAATAGTGGGAGATACCAATTTAAAACAAGACCTAAATTATTTTGGTAATTAATAAAAGAATGTATGTTAAAATATTGTTAATTACAAATTCATTTCTGTAATTTTTACAATGTCTAAATTACTATCACTTTGCTAAACATATTAGATGTTATTTAACCAAACCAAGTATTAAGCGGATTGGTTAAGGAATTTGAGAATAGTTCTCATGGCTAAAAAGTTATCTTATGTCCTTAATATCGCCTATCCTCGCAATGGTTGCAGACAATGCCTCTGAGGAAGACTTTGCTACTTTTACAAAGTGACAAGATGATGCACAGTTGGCTCAATGCATCATGCTCGCATCTATGAGTACCGAGCTTCAGTGTCAGCATGAAACTATGGATGCTCCTACTATATTCCCGCACATCAAGTAGTTAATGGTGAGGAAAGTAGGACCGATAGATATCGATATCTAAGGAGCTCTTCCGATCTAGAATGACCGGGATGACACTCTGAAAGATGATAAAAGTCCTTAACATTATCAATTTGATTGATCAATTAGGACAACGAGTTTTGTCATGGATGGAGAGTTGAGTCAAGATTTGATCTTGCACTCACTCCCGGACTCCTTTCACAATTGTTGTGAATTTTTCATATGAACAAGCTAAATATCAGCCTCGCTGATTTGCTTAACATATTGAAAAATGTTGAGTCACTTTCCAACCAAGAAAGATCAAGTCTTACTGGTAGGGGCCAAAGGATCTTCTGAAAAGAAGAACGATTCAAAGAAGGTAAATAGAAAGGCATAAAACAAAGGATAATAAGAACAAAACCGATATGGATAAGAAAGGAGTTTGCTTCCTTCGCTATAAGCCTGGACCTTTGGAAAGAAAGCTGCGAGAAGCATCTTGTAGAGGCTAACCAAAGAAGCTTAGTGAAGTTTTGGTTCTAATACAAATTTGTTCATGATTTAAAATAAATTTTTCTTTAAGTCAAGGTTCTACTTGGGTATTGGATACCGAGCTTTGGTTATCATAAATATAGATTTATGAAGGGACCAAGCGAAGTAGAAAGTTAAACAAAGATAAGTAATCCTATGTGTGAAAAAAATGAAACAAAGGTTGTTGCATTAACCATAGGAACTTATAGTTTAGCAATCGCCACTACGGGCAAATCTATTAAATCAATAAGTTGTTATTGTATTCCAATTCTCGTTGAAACATTATTTCTATTTTATTGTTGGACAATAAAATCTTTGGTATTATATTTAAAAACAATTGTTGTTCTATTTATAATAATAATGTTTTGTGTAGAACTAGAATATTACTTAATAGATTTAGTATACTTGACTTACGTGAAAAATTATTTTATAAATTGAACAAACTAGTATAAGAAAAGGAGATGATCATTCAAAGAGTTGAATGTATGTATTTGTTGAAATACAAGTGTGAATTATTTGAAAGGTTCAAAGAATTCAGAAGTGAAACAAATTGACAAAGTATTAAGATTCTTTGATTAGATCAAGGAATAAATACTTGAGCAATAAGTTTCTAGATCATCTCAAATGGTTTTCTCATAATGGGACGCCTCTTGATACGTAATAATTGATTGATGTATCTCGAAAGGAAAATCGTACCTTGTTGGACATAGTACGGTCCATAATATATTTTACCGACATTCCAAAGATATCCTTCAGGGTCATGTATCCTAGAAATGGTCGCATATCTACGAAAAAGGGTAACCTCGAAATCCACCCCAAGACTCCATAAAAGTTATGGACATGGAGGATTCCTAATCTTAAGTATGTTAAGATAAGGGTTGTCCAACTTATGTGAAAAAGTTTCAAAGGATAAGCTTGGGACAAGATTTGACAAGTCTGATTTGTTGGACATCCTAAAGTAAGTTTAGGGGCATGTGTTCTATAATCCTACTTAGCAAAAGGTGTTTGTTGCGAAACACAGCGCCTTCTAAGATAAAGGTGTTTATCATTAAAGGGGCTAGTGGGAGGATAATAGATCTTGAAGAGTTCAAGAACCACAAAACACTATAAGTCGAATAAGAGGAACACCGTAGATAGACTCTATTGTACCACAAACCGAATTGTAAATGCGGAATAGTCTTGAAAATACCTAGGAGGTATGGATTCATCATAGATGATGATGATGAGGTACGATCATAGATGATGATGATCCAGTTTTACATACGATGAGGTAAGAGTTCTAGTGTGTACAAAAGGGTCAGTGGGAGCATCGTGACATTCCTAGTACTATATGTTGATATACTACGAATGAGGAATTACATACCAATGCTACAATCAGTAAAGATAAAGTTGTCTAAACAATCCTCCATGAATGATTTGGGAAGAGTATCATTATTGGGGATGCAAATCTATATAGATAGATTTAAAAGGATGCTCAACTTAACCCAAGGAACGTATATTCATTTGATGCTAAAGTCGTTTAGCATGGCAAACTCCAAGAGATGTCTCATGTTGATGAGCTATGGAGTGTATCTCTCTTTATAGTCCCCACAGACTCCTAAAAAGAGAGATCGCATGAGTGACAATCATGTATGCAATGAAATGTACGAGACCTGATGTTGATCAGTCATATTATGGAGAAGTTCACTATGAGTCAGTGAAAAACATCTTAAAGTGCTTAACCGGCACTAAGGATGTGAGCATACATGGTGGGTCTGAATTAAAACTAGAGGGCTTTACAGACTCAAGTTTTTCAGACAGACCAAGATGACAGAAAATCCACTTTAAGGTAAAGCGTTATCTTGAATAGTGGTGCAGTGAAATTGGAAAGGTTCCAAACAGCAAAGAGTTGCTGGTTTAGTGATAAAGACAAAGTATATAGCTATAAATGAAGCTGCAAGTTGATTGTTTGGATTAAAAGTTCATTACAGAACTAGGAATAGTTCCTAAGTCTCATCTTGGATCTAAACATGTGTTGTGGCACTTTCATTTGATTATTAGAATCATTGAAAGATGGGAAATCACTATAGAGATAGTGGACTCTCATGAACAATATTACATATCCATTAACTAAAAGCTTATCCAACGGCGAGGATAATCGTCACTTAGAGAAGAAGAGTATGAGATACCATGACGATTGACTTTAGTGCAAGTGGGAGATTGAAAGTATTATGCACACAAGCCGATCATGTTTGATGATAAAGCATATACTTTGTAACAATCTTATTCATTTATTAATAAAAAGTATTAATTTATTAAAGGCTTTTAATTATCTACATGATCTGATTTTATAATATGTGATAAACCCATAGTTTTAAGCAATGCTTTTAGAATAATGATGATGATCATTCTAATGAGATCTAAATTCTTAGAAAGCTTAAAACTAAAATAGTTCCCAATCGTTGGATTACTAAATTGGGATTAGTGAATCCGGATAGATTGGCACATACGTTGCTTGCTTTCATTGGATGAGGATGATTGATCTCATGATCATTTGTGTGGAGACACTAAAAAGCAAGTATGTAGGTGCTTATTGGAGAATAAATTCCTTTGAGCGTGGCTCGCTAAGGAATACCTAATGGAGTTTACTTTGCTGTCGATAGGAATTCACAGTAGTGATAGTAATACAAGTGATCCTTGGACTTGAGATCATCATAGTATCTTGTGTATGATGAGTTATACTTTGACTTATTCCTTAAGACCCTTAGGGTATATCAAAGGGTATGCTTGGGTATAATAAGTTGTACATAGAGATAATGTATGATCGATAAAGAATCTACCACTTTATTAAAAAAGAGAAATGTCCTATGTGATTAGATAAATGACAACCCGGTAGTCCTTGGCGGCGAATGAAATTAGAAAGGAGTTTCTAATTTGCATTATTTGGTGTTGTGCATTTAAGTATCGAAATACATATAATTAAATAAAATAAGACTTGACAGTAATTACATGTCTTATATTTAATTGGACATTATATGGTGGAAGGATTGAATTATGCGGTAACTATTTACTCAAAGGTTCTTTTATGATTAATGTTGAAATCTATATTATACGGAAAGTCGTTGATCATTAGGAGACTTATCCTATTGTAGAATAAATATTATTTATTTAAATAAATTAATTATTTCATTTATTTATTTAAATAAGATTAGAATTGTTCTAATTGATTTATTCACTTAGGTTTAATATGGAGAACCTAAAGGGTCACACCATAAAAGGAAGAATAATGATTTAAGAAGTTAATGGCATAATCGTAATAATATGTTATGTATATTTAATTTAATCTATGGTGATAGAATAAATTAAATAGCTTAATATTTATTATTTAATATTTTAGAAATATTAAATATAAATTAATAAGAGGAGTCTTATTAATATTATTACAATTATTATTATTATTTTAATTTCTAAAAGAGTTTAGGAATTAATTTAATATAAGTACTCTCATTTATTCCTAATTGAATTAGGAAGAAAAATTAGTTAAAGGAGTTTAATTAATTATCCCTAATAAGATTAGGGAGCCCCTTTAATTAAAAGGGTTTAATTAAATAATACCTTATTTTAATAGGGTTACTTGATATCTTTATAAGAGGAGTCTTATATCAGATATCAAGACTACGTTATAATTCAATAGTTGGGAGAGTACGCTTTTTCTATAGAGATAGAAAAACTAGGGTTTAGCCAACCACCCATCTTCTTGAATTCTTCTTCTTCCTTGGTGGATCACCTCTAGAGGCCAAACACTTGGGTGGCTAACGTTGATCAAAAGAAGGAACCAAACCCGGTGAATTCAAGTTGAACGCGAAAGGATTTGGAGGTGAACTTGTACCTGAGGAAGCTCGATCTTCAAGGGTATGATTTTATTCTTTATCTTTTCGTTTAATTAATAATTATGCATAAAGGGTGATCCGGGTATATGGTTTGTAAAATTTTAAACTCTGATTTTTACACGTTTCCGCTAATTTATGCAATTTGATTGCGTTCTTGAATATTACAAACCTAACAGTGCATGGATAATTGTGGTTGTGATACTAAAGAATATCCTTGGCCGTAGTGCAGGGGTGATTCGATGATGTGGATTATTTATTAAGCTGAGTCCCAGCGATAAAAGTGATGAAAAACCTTTTAAATAATAAAAGATAGTAGATTTTATTCTCTACTTGTCTCTTTTAATGGATTGCTTGTTCCGCTGCAGTTAAACTTGATGTCTATTGTATTTTATCAGTTTAACATTGTTGAAGACTAATGATAATTTTTTTTGCATTATCTTAGTCATAATATTTCTTACTGGGCTAGTTGAGCTCACCCTTTTGCTTTCATTGTTCTCTTGAGAAATGAGAGCGTGGCGGGGACTAGTCGGCGGAGCAGAGTGACGGTCCAGAGGATAGCATTAGTAGTCCCTCACTATTACATTAAATAGTGTGACAATAAATGTAATGAGGACTTATTCTGAGAGTGGATATTGTCTAGAAGACAATATTTGTATTAAAACTCACAGCTCTTTTGTTGTATATTAAAGATTGTATTTGTATTCTGTACCATGTATTTGGCGACTCAGGATAGGTGATGTATACCTATTTTGGGGGCATCACAGTTGGTATATGGCTTAACTTCGTACAACTGTTAGGCTTTAGGTGGTAACAAACTGATGCGGTTGAAGAGCAGGCGTGTCAGTTTATGTAAAGATTTGATCTAGTGAGAATTTGGTAATTTTTGTCAAGTTTGGAGTGTCGGATTTTGGCATTTTCGGAGCCTAATTTCATTGGAAACGGGTCAACGATCAAAAGTCACAAGCATTGCTGGTGAACTGCAGGGTTTTTTGATCAAATTCCATCATTTAGGCCTTCAAAATTGCATGTAAAAATGAGGTTTATATTCTGGTTACTAAGATTATGTAATTTGGTTACTATCTAATATTGATTTGGTTACTTTACAATGTTTATTCAGTTGTTAGACGATGGAGACTGACAGTAACCAATACAACAAATTTAATTGTTTACAGGAATATATAATTGTTTAATGTTAGTAACCATTAACCACATGGTTGGTAACATTTTTGATGGTGTCTGATAACAAAATTGATGTTGATTAATATTTTAATTTTGATTCCATCATGAGTTATCAATATAAAGTAAACATATACAAGCTTTATAACGGTCTTGATACAAGCTTATAACAGTTTTGATACAAGCTTATAATTATTATACGTTCTTAACAAGCTTGTAACTATCTATGATAATTATCTAGTTACTAACAAGCTTGTAGATAAATAGGACACTCTCACATGTACATTTAACAATTGATGTTTGTCCCGATACATGTTTTGTAACTATCGGTTACTAATACTTGATAACTATAATGTAACATAATAAAATAGTAACCATATAATTATATGATAGTAACCAGAACAGGTTTTAATGGTAACCAAAACAGAAACATCATGTAATGAAACCCAGTTTAGGCAATCCATGTATACTAAACAATTACATATTAACCAGAATAAAAAAAATAAGTATCCAAAATCCCACATTGAGGACACAATAATAGTAACCAAACCATAAGGTAACAGTAACCAAATAGTTATATTAAAGTAACTAGAACATGTAAGATGTGTTTGTGGAAATGGAAGTAGGAATATATTTGAAGGAATTTACAAAAATAATACATCAATGTATACTAAGCAAATACATGGTTTATTATGACTTGGGTTTAATATTTACAAAAATAATACATCCACAAACTAATGATGCCTTAAACTTCTTCAACTGTCTTGGGTTCAATTTCTTGATAATAATGCCGGGGACTTCCATGTCACACCAATATATAACTTTTCTAATGAATTTTCTATTGCATTCCTCATAGTAAAGATTCCTTAACTGCAAATAAAAAAAATCAGATTTACACAGTCATTAGTAACCAGATATAAACAATATTTATATCATAAACAGTTTTCCAAACAAATACATTGTAACCAAAATAACATATAAAAGTAACCAAAATCTCAATTGAGGGAAAAAGAATGGTATCCAAATCATAAGCATTAAGTAACAAAAAATATACTAATGAAGTAACCAAACAGTTATATGTTAGTAACCAAAACATATATTAATGGTAACCAATACATAAACAACATATAGACCAAACAAAGTTTAGTCAACCCATATATTAAGCAAATATATGGTAACCAGAACAACAAAAAACAGTAAGCAAAATCTCAACTCAAAGAAACAAAAATGGAATCCAAATCAGAAACTAACAGTAACCAAAAACATACTAAAGAAGTAACCAAATATTTATATGATAATAACCAAAACATGTTTTAATGGTAACCAATACATAAACAACATGTACACCAAAACCAGTTTAGTCAACCATGTATACTAAGCAAATACATAGTAACCATAACAACATAAAAAAGTAACCAAAATACCAAATCAAGGTAACAAACATAGTATCAAGAATCTCAAGCTAATGAGAAGCAAAACATAATGCGAAGTAACCAAACGGTTATATGATAGTATCTATTTTTATTGTTTGGCGTAAGCTACAACGTAAGCATTACATCAAGCCCCCAGAAATTGGTCTAGTATACTAAACAACATGTAGACCAAACTCGGTTTTAATCGACCAATGTATACTAAGCAAATACATTGTAACCAAAACAACATATAAAAGTAACCAAAATCCCAATTGAGGGAAAAAGAATGGTATCCAAATCATAAGCTAACAGTAACAAAAAATATACTAATGAAGTAACCAAACAGTTATATGTTAGTAACCAAAACATATATTAATGGTAACCAATACATAAATAACATGTACACCAAAACCATTTTAGTCAACCATGTATACTAAGCAAATACATGGTAACCATAACAATATAAAAAAGTAACCAAAATACCAAATCAAGGTAACAAAAATGGTATCCGAATCCCAAGTTAACAGTAACCAAACAGTTATATGATAGTAACAATAACAAAATTTAAATTAACACACCTTTAAAAAATTTTGGTTTGGAAATATCTTTTGGCTATGAACTTGAGCTTCTTCCCATGACATTTGTCGCCATGATCTCTTTCCGAATAACATCAAGAAGCAAGTTTGAAGAAAAATTTCTATTATCTCGATAATAGAACATGTATGCTTTCTGATCCAAAACCTTCTTTTCACTAACTTAAACAACCTGTGAATCAACAAGTGCAGCAAAAGTAAATTAAAAAACAATCAAAAAAATAAAGGACTATTAGACTATGCAAACCAGTTGCATCCCCCAATAGCCTGAAGGAGATCAATATTCATTAACCAATTTACGCCACCCAGTACGTACAGCTATGATGAAGAAGAAGAAGAAAAAGAAGAATATTCATTAACCTTGTATGCAGGTCTAGTTAATTAGTCTAACAACTATGAAGAAGAAGAAGAAGAAGAAGAAGAAGAAGAAGAAGAAGAAGAAGAAGAAGAAGAAGAAGAGAGAGAAATATCAGTACGAAAATTATGGAAGTTGGGAGAAAAAGAAGTTTAACAACATAGGAACACGCGTTTAAAAAAAACCACCCGATTTGCCATATCAGCCCATTAATACTAATCCCTTAAATTAAGGAATCCTAATTGAACTAATATTGTAAATAAATATGGAAAAGTATAATATTTTTGTAATTATTTTATAGGTGTATGATTTTTGTAATTATTTCTAAAAATTTACTAATATATGTAATTTATCCTTTTTTAAGAAATCCTTTTTGGATTTGGGTAAACAAGTACTCTATTTAAAAACCCAATACGTTAAGAGTTCGGCTGATTTTTATTTCGGCCCAATCCTTAACACAAATTATTGAAAACAGTTTGGTTATGAACATTTTTTTTGGGCTGAGATAATATATGGAGCAAAAGTAATATATTTACTTTAAAGCAGATAAAGGGAAAATAACTAAATATATATACATATATTTATATTTATGTATTTGAAAAACATTTTTCAAACCAAACACTTATTTTATGAATTTAGTTTATTTGACATTAGATTGCTAATAAGTTGAAAAATATATGAAAACCCCAAAATAAGTCCACATAACCTATTTTGAATCGTCAAAACACATGGTACAAAATCTAAATACAAACTTCATTTATACAACTGCCGTGCAAAATACGGCAACATATAAACTGTGAGTTTGAATACAAATATTGTACCGTACATAATATGATAATATCCATATGCAAATTAAGTCTTCATTACAATTATTGTCACACTATTTTACAACATAATGAAGATTGATATAGTGACTATCTTGGACCGTCACTCCATACCATGATTACTATTAGTTATATTATCATTTCTTGAAGAGAACAATGAAAGAAAAATGTGAGCTCAACTAAACTAGTAAATAATATTATGACTAAGATAATGTAGAATAAATTATCCTTAGTCCTCAACAAGAAAAAATCTAATAGAATACAATAGACAACAAGTTTTAAATTAACAACAGCAACGAAATAACAATCCATTAGAAGAGTCAAGTAGTGTGACGCCCCCAAAATAGGTATACATCACCCATTCTGAGTCGCCAAATACATGGTACAGAAACAACTACAACTTTTATTATTACAATTTGTCGTGCAAAATACGACAACACACATGCTATGAGTTTAAATAAAAATATTGTCTTCTACATAATATCCACACTCAAATAAGTCCTCATTACATTTATTGATACACTATTTTACAAAAATAGTGAGGACTGCTAAACAACTGTCTAGGACCATCACTCTTTACCCCGACTGGTTCCTGCTATATTCTCACCTCCTGAGAAGAAAAATAGAACAAAAAGGAAAAGGGTGAGCTCAACTAGCCCAGTAAAGAATATTATGACTAAGATAAAGAACAACAATTTATCGTTAGCCTTCAACAAATCAGATAAAATATAATGGACAACCAGTTTTAGATCAATACTCGCAGCGAAAATAACAATTCATTAGAAGAGTTATGTAGAGAATGAAATCTACTATCATCTGTGAATTTAAAAGTCCATCATCAATATTTTATCCCTGTAACATCAATCAATATACATCTTGAATCAAATATTCATCTTTGCACTACGGGCCAAAGATATTCATTTGTATCACCAGTTGGTCATGTTCATCTCAACACCTGTTCATCTTTGCACTACGGGCCAAAGATATTCATCAGGTAATCATTCATCTTTGCACTATGGGCCAAAGATATTCATCAAGTATCACCATTAAAGACTGAGGATGATGAAAAATATTTTAGAGAACGAATCCAGTGAGATAGAAGAACAAAGATTAGGGATTCATACTTTAGATAATTCAAGTTTAAAAACATTCCATAATAATCCATAGTGAAGATCAAAACATGGATTCAATTTCAAAAATAAGGTCACAACAGATAACTTGAAAGAAGAATTTTTTATTTTATTTTTTTGTGAACAGTACCCATGAACAGTAACCGTGAACAGTATCCGTGAACAGTAACGGTGAACAGTACTCAGTCACAAAAAGTTCCAAATTTGATTAAAAAGTTCAAATCAATATTCCTATGAAATGATATTAGATGAAGCGAAATTTCTAATCATTTCAGGAATTATAGAAACAATACTTACCATAGTAAGTTCAAATTCAAGAATACGAGGTGAAATAATATCGCTTACATAATATGGAGTATGTAAGAAAATAATATTTCTCACGGGTACTGCAATAAAATAATATCCTTTACCTTAGTAGAAATTGGATTTGACTGGAATATCGGATATTATTCTGAGAAAATCTTGCAGAAAAACTACGCATTAAAGTATTCTTATACTCAAGAAAAACACTCACAATACTATAGTAAAAGTGCTTTGAGATTTCTGGTGTGATTTAGGATAGAGGGTTGCCCTCCTATTTATAGCAATGGAGGAAGGAAAAAGAAATAGATAAAGCGCCTGACATTTTTTTTTCTTCCTCCTCTACCTAACATCCTGCCTAACATGCATTCTCATATTTCAAATGGGTGAGGGCCACCCTTTGAAACTAGCTTGCAGGAATATCATGCCTAATTCACATTTTCCATATGTTGGGGCCACATTTGAAATGATTTAGCATAAAACCTACCACCCACCAGGAAAGAAAAAACAACAATAGGGGCCACCCTTTGAAAAATGTTTTGCATGAAGAAAAATAAGCCATCTCTGAAGAAAAAGAAAAGGACAGCTTACTGTATTTCTTTTGAAAACAAGTTTGTTTTGCAGTTAATACTCCACCACCAACCAACATAGGAAAATAACGAACAAGCTATACAATTTACTCACTCCTTTTCTTTAATCACATGCATATATATATATATATATATATATATATATATATATAATAAATAATATTATTGGAGAAAAGATAAAATACCAACTATCAACAAATAATTCCTACAAAATTCCATCAATTATATCCACATAAAAAAAATATATCCATCAATAAATGTTTCCTTATCATATAAATCAATAATTAATTATTCACAAATAATATTACAGAATCACAATTATGACAACCAGGCCATTCACAAGAAAGAAGGGGCTTTCCGATAAGGATTTCTCCTTACTGGCGCACAATTAGGTAACCAAACCTCTCCTTAGACAGAACTTTCTAGACATTTCCAATAATGCTATCTAATAATATTATTCAAATAATATGAATTATTGATCTGATAATGGAAATACTGTGAAATAACAATTATTGAAACAACAATAATATAAATTATCAACGCAGCAATTATTGAATCAATAAAATATTGAACAGTAATTACTATAACAATTATTGAGTAGTGCCTTCTTACGTAAGAATCAATAATTCAAAAATATTGTGCAACACAGGTAATACAAAGACAACCACGCCAGTACATCGTATTTTAACCACCGGATATTCCAAATGTTAATCTGATAATAATTACACGCCGTTATTTATAAAAACTCATACTTTGTCATTTTCTTCATCCGACAGTTATTCTGTTATGAGGCCCACGAATGGCTGCGCCGTCGTACGAATATTCCTCGACAATAAGAATATTCCACGACCAAACGAATATTCCCCGACAAAAATGAATATTTTATAACCACTTGCTTATTTTGTAAAATTCGCACATTTCACCCATAACTAAATCATTATATCAATTCAACACTTTATTATTCAAAAATAATAATTAGAGGAAATTCAATTTTGTTTATAAAAAGTTGGGGTCTTACAACCTCACCTCCTTATGAAATTTCGTCCTCGAAATTGACATACGTACCTGAAATGTCGAAAAGGTGAGGGTACCTCGCTTTCATTTCCGATTCCAATTCCCAGGTCATTTCCTCAAGTCCTCCACAAAACCTTAACTTGTGGTATAACCTTTGTTCGTAGGACATGCTCTTTCCTATCCAATATCTTGACAGGTACCTCCTCGTACGTTAAATCTTCGTCTATCTCGTCGGGTTCTAACGCAATAATGTGGTTTGGGTCTTTCACATACTTACGAAGCATAGATATATGAAAAACATTATAAACACGAGACACGCTTGGAGGTAATGCGAGTCTATAGGCCACATTTCCTATTCGATCAAGAATCTCAAATGGACCAACAAATCGTGGATTGAGCTTCCCTCTCTTCCCGAATCTTGTAACTCCCTTCCATGGAGCAATACGTAACAGTAAATGATCTCCAATATTAAACTCCACGTCCTTTCGATGAAGATTAACATAACTCTTTTGTCGATCTTGTGAGGTCTTTATACGTTACCGAATCATTTGAATCTTTTCTGTAGTTATGCATACTAATTCTGGTCCCAACAACGTTGCTTTACCCACCTCGTTCCAGCATACTGGAGAACGACATTTTTGTCCATACAACGCCTCGAATGGAGCCATGCCTATACTTGCTTGATAACTGTTGTTGTAGGAGAATTCCACCAATGGCAAGTACTTATCCCAACTTCCTTTAAAATCTAGGACACAGAGTCTTAATAGATCTTCAAGGGTTTGAATTATCCTTTCTGATTGCCCATCTGTTTGAGGATGGTATGCTGAACTGAATTGTAAATCCGTGCCCATAGCTTTCTGCAAGCTAACCCAAAATCGTGAAGTGAATCTTGGGTCACGATCTGAATCTATGGAAACTGGCATGCCATGTAATCTCATAATCTCATTTACGTACATACGAGCAAGACGTTCAAGGGAATAAGTCTCACGTATAGGCAAGAAATGAGCAGACTTGGTTAATCTATCAACAATAACCCAAATCGCGTCTATGCCTTGAGAAACCTTGGGAAGAGACCATAATTGAAATCCATGGTAATGTGTTCCCACTTCCATTCTGGAATCTCAAGTGGTTGCAATGGACCCTTTGGCACTTGATGCTCTGCCTTTACACGTTGACAAGTTAGACACCTCGAGATAAACTCCGCGATCTCTCTCTTCATATTGCTCCACAAAAATGTATGTCAAAGATCGTGGTACATTTTGGTACTCCCAGGATGGATTGCAAATGGTGTGTTGTGTGCCTCCATCCTGATTCTTTGCTTTAAGTCAGAGTCGTTAGGAACGCAAAGTCTGGAGTTGACTCTAAGTATTCCCTCTTCATCGATTCTTGCTTCCGAAATAACACCTTCTTGCACTTTCTTCTTCATACTTATCATCTCTGGGTCTGTGGTTTAACCAGCTTTAACTTTATCAATTAAAGTCGGTTCAACTCGTATATTTGCCATCATCACGTGGGTACTTGGAGCCTTTACCTCTATCTCCATCCTTTGCAAGTCGTACAAAATAGGCCTTTGTGTTAACAATATTGCACTCGTACTCGCATATGATCTTCTACTCTATGCGTCAGCTATAACGTTTGCTTTTCCAGGATGATATTGAATGTTATGGTCGTAATCCTTCAACAGCTCGAGCCAACGTCATTGTCGCATGTTGATTTCCTTTTGGGTGAAGAAAATATTTGAGGCTTTTATGATCCGTATAAATCTCCACTTTCTCCCCAGACAGGTAGTGTCTCCAGATTTTCAACGCAAAAATGACTGCTGCTAACTCCAGATCATGAGTAGGATAATTCCTCTAATATTCTTTGAGTTGTCACGAGGCATAGGCTATGACTTTCCCATGTTGCATGAGAACACATCCTAACCCTTTGCCTGAAGCATCGTTGTAGATAACAAATCCATTCGAACCAGATGGTATTGTTAGAACAGGTGCCGAAATGAGTCTCCTCTTAAGCTCTTGGAAACTCTTCTCACATTCCTCGCTCCATACGAATTTTGTATCTTTCCGAGTCAGCTGAGTTAACGGAGTAGCGATTCGAGAAAATCCTTCCACGAATCTCCGATAATAACCAGCTAAGCCCAAAAAGCTACGCACTTCGATCACCGACTTCAGTTGCTCCCAACTTTGTATTGCTTCAATCTTCGCCGGGTCAATAGATACTCCATGTTTTGACACCACGTGCCCAAGGAATGCTACTTCCTTAAGTCGGAATTCGCATTTCTTTAGCTTGGCATATAACTTGTTGTCACGAAGTCTTTGAAGTACCAGCTTCAAATGGTGTTCATGATCTTCACGGCTTTTGGAATAGATGAGAATGTCATCAATAAAGACAACAATGAACTGATCCAAATATTCCTTGAATACACGGTTCATCATATCCATGAAAGTAGCAGGAGCATTAGTCAATCCAAAAGACATGACTAAGAATTCATAATGCCCGTACCGAGTTCTAAAGGCAGTCTTTGAAATATCCTTAGTTTTAATCTTCAGCTGATGATATCCAGAACGAAGATCGATCTTTGAAAAGAATTGTGCTCCTTGCAATCGATCAAAACAGTCATCAATACGAGGTGGGGATACCTATTCTTGATGGTGACATGGTTCAATTCTCGGTAATCAATACAAAGTCGCATACTCCCGTCTTTCTTCTTTACAAAAATAAGCAGAGCACCCCAAGGAGATGTACAAAGAGCTAATGAAACCGATGTCTAACAATTCTGTAGTTGGACTTTTAACTCCTCGAAGTTCAATAGAGCCATTCGATATGGGGTTTTAGAAATGGGCTTTGTATTTAGGTTCAAGATCAATAAAGAATTCAACTTCACGTTCGGGGTAGACAAAGAAGTTCTTCAGAAATACGTCGGAAATTCATTAACAACGAGGAATATTATTCAAATCGGCGTGTTTTTGTTCAAGTCCATAATATGGGCTAAGAAAGCTTGACATCCGTTTTTCAATAAACGAATAGCTTTATGGCTTGATATGACAGTGACTGTTTTTAGTGGTTTAGTTGTTTGAATTTGTATGACAGGTTGGTTAGGAATATGAAAACTAACAACTTTACGAAAACAATCAATTTCGGCATGATGAGTGGTTAACCAATCAATCCCAAAAATCACATCAAATGCAAGTATCTTTAAAAAAATAAGATCAACAGGTAATGTGATTGTGCCAACTTGAATCAAGCAAGATTTATAAACTGTAAATGTAATGAAGGTTTCACCCAATGGAATTTCAACAGATAAGTTAAAGTCCAATTTCTTCGGAGTCAAGTTTAAATGTTGAGCACAAGCAGGAGAGATAAAAGAATGGGTAAAACCGGTATCTAGTAAGGTATAAACTTTGCAAGAGTTCAGGATTAGCTTACCCGTGATCACCTCGTTCGGGTTTCTCATGTTTTTTCCAGTCACAACAAACGCCCTTCCTTGAACCACCGGCTTTGTTTTGTCCGTAGTCGCCTTTGGTGTCGCCGTCCCAGTTGGACTTGACTTTGCTACCAGACAAAATCGGGCTATGTGACCATCTTTTCCACAATTAAAACACACCTCGGAAGGCTGTGAATAGTTTAGACTTATGTGTCCCTCCTCTCCGCATTTGTAGCATCTAATTGGCGGTCGTTCTCTTCCCCTAGAATTTGTTGTTGGTGCTGGTGCTGTTGCTGATGTCTTCCCGTCATTGTTGAATCTCCTCTTTTTAAAATTTCCACTTGACTCACCTCTCCTATTATTATGACCACGATTACCACCCGAGTGATTACCGCTTTTGTCCGTAGATTCTTCCTCCTCATTTGGTTATCATCGCTCTCGATGATTGCTTATCACCCCAGATGACACGATTGTGGTCCCTCGGTTGAACATACTCATTATCACGCTCTAATAATTGAGCCCTGTTGACAACATCTGAATACAAAGAAAATTTGTGAGAGATAAGGTATTGACGAATCTCAGGTTTTAGACCTCTCAGAAACATCCGCGTCATACGTTCCTCATTCTCTACCAAATGAGGTGCAAACCTGGATAACTCTGTGAACTTCGCCTCGTACTGGGACACCGTCATGCTGTTCTGTTCCAATCTAATAAACTCTACCTCCTTCATATGATGAATACTTTCAGGAAAGTACTTATCATTGATCAGTTTTTGAAATCTTTCCCAAGACATGTTGAGTACGGTATTGAGTGCGCTTAATGATTCCCACCAAGAATCATTTCACCACGGAACATAAAGGTGGCGAATGGAACATTCTGTTCTTCCGTGCATCCCAAGACATCGAATATCTTGGTAATTTGCTTGACCCATGTTTCCACCTTAATCGGATCCGGCTTTCCCCAGAAGTCTGGTGGTCCCAACTCCTTGAACTGCTTGGCTATGACAGACCACGCGTTGCTATCATTTCCACCCGTATTTTGTACATGAGTCTCCCTCAAATGATTTTACATGAACTGCAAAAGCTTCTAAACATTCCATCATTCATCGTTTGCTCCATAGTGTTGTTTACAGGAGGAATATTGCCTTCTTGTTGCACGTTCTCTTGGTTGGTGATTGAAGGTTATTCCACGGTCTCATACACTACATTGTTAACGTTCTCAGCTGTCATTCTTAAAAACTGCCATAAAACAGGGGTTAATTAAACAAATTAACATATCACATAATATTCCTAAATTATGACCGACCAACAAATAAGCTTAGATAGGACACACTAGCGAAGGATTTACTCGTCTCTCCCCTCATAGTTCTATTCCCCGATCTCCGCCAGAGACCATATCCCTAAGCTCTGATACCAACTGTGACGCCCCCAAAATAGGTATACATTACCCATTCTGAGTCGCCAAATACATGGTACAGAAACAACTACAACTTTTATTATTATAATTTGTCGTGCAAAATACGACAACACAAATGCTATGAGTTTAAATACAAATATTGTCTTCTAGACAATATCCACACTCAAATAAGTCCTCATTATATTTATTGATACACTATTTTACAAAAATAGTGAGGACTGCTAAACAACTGTCTAGGACCATCACTCTTTACCCCGACTGGTTCCTGCTATGTTCTCACCTCCTGAGAAGAAAAATGGAACAAAAAGGAAAAGGGTGAGCTCAACTAGCCCAGTAAAGAATATTATAACGAAGATAAAGAACAGCAATTTATCGTTAGCCTTCAACAAATCAGATAAAATATAATGGACAACCAGTTTTAGATCAATACTCACAGTGGAAATAAAAAGTCAATAGAAGAGTTATGTAGAGAATGAAATCTACTATCATCTGTGAATTTAAAAGTCCATCATCAATATTTTATCCCTGTAACATCAATCAATATACATCTTGAATCAAATATTCATCTTTGCACTACGGGCCAAAGATATTCATTTCATATCACCAGGTTGGTCATGTTCATCTCAACACTGTTCATCTTTGCACTACGGGCCAAAGATATTCATCAGGTAATCATTCATCTTTGCACTACGGGCCAAAAATATTCATCAAGTATCACCATTAAAGACTGAGGATGATGAAAAATATTTTAGAGAACGAATCCAGTGAGATAGAAGAACAAAGATTAGGGATTCGTACTCTAGATAATTCAAGTTTAAAAACGTTCCATAATAATCCATAGTGAAGATCAAAACATGGATTCAATTTCAAGAATAAGGTCACAACAGATAACTTGAAAGAAGAATTTTTTATTTTTTTGAGCGAGAATCGTGAGCGAGTGACGTGAACAATACCCATGAAGCGAATGCAGTGAACAAAGATGTACCCGTGAAAAAGATGCGTGAAGTGAGCGATAGCGGTGAATAGTACTCAGTCACGAAAAGTTCCAAATTTGATTAAAAAGTTTAGATCAATATTCCTATGAAATGATATTAGATGAAGCGAAATTTCTAATCATTTCAGGAATTATAGAAGCAATACTTACCATAGTAAGTTCAAATTCAAGAATACGAGGTGAAATAATATCGCTTACATAATATGGAGTATGAAAAAAAAAAAATATTTCTCACGAGTATTGCAATAAAATAATATCCTTTACCTTAGTAGAAACTGGATTTGACTGGAAAATCGGATATTATTTTGAGAAAATCTTGCAGAAAAACTACGCTTAAAGTATTCTTATACTCAAGAAAAATACTCACAATACTATAGTAAAAGTGCTTTGAGATTTCTGGTGTGATTTAGGATGGAGGGTTGCCCTCCTATGTAAGACCCCAGCTTTTATAAATAAAGATGAATTTTCTATAAATATTATTTTTGAATATTATGGAATAAATTTGATATAATGTTATAGTTGTGGGTAATATTTATAAATTTTGCAATGTAAGCAAGTTGTTATAAAATATTCGTTTGGTGGGGAATATTCTTTTTGTTGGGGAATATTAAATGACGACTACTCAATCGATGGTGGACCCATTAACGGAAGTATTATCGTAGTTAGAAAGCGACAAAATTATTTTTCTATAAAAATAACGGACAGGAGGTGTTACTGATTAAAACCATTGAACTACGGTAGTAAAAGTACAATGTCTGGCGTGGTTGCGTAGTAGTAGCACGGTATTGATTATTGATGCTTACGTGAGAAGTCACTTAGCTATACTCAATTATTGCTACTGATAATTCACGCATCATATCTCTTATATTATTGATTCAATTATTGTCACATTAAGATACGTATAATATGTTATATTATTAATTGAGACGACAAGTTATAAATGATTAATAATTGTTGAAAGATTAAATGTGTTGATTAAAAATAAAATGATTTGTGGTAATATTTATTCAATCCTTGATGTATATAAAGAGTCTGTTATGAGACGTTTGTGGTAAGTTTGATTATTTTATGGGGGGCCCATATGTCATCATCTAAGAGTCTCTTTGTCAATAGTATTTACCTTTGTGAATAGTAATTACCTTTGTGAATAGTATTTACCTTCGTCAATAGTATTTACCTTTGTGAATAGTAATTACCTTCGTCAATAGTAATTACCTTCGTCAATAGTAATTACCCCTTCGCATGAATAGTAGTTGTCCTTCAATATTACCAAGAGTTAAGCGCCTCTTGATTGTTCCAAGGGTTAATTACCCTTTCATAAATAGTAGTTGTCTCTTGATATTACCAAGAGTCATTTTGACCCTTTGTTAAGACCAAGAGCCACCCTTAGTTTTTCTACAAATAGAAAGCTCATTCCTTCATTATTTCTTACGAATTCATTGAAACTCAGAGAGAAACTATAGAGAGAAAGAAGAAAAGTATTCGCTACTTCACTTTTCCAATATTCAGTTCTTCTAAGGTAAGGGATATTATTTGTTGTACGTAAGGGGTGTTATTCTTTCTTATTCATGAAGAGAACTTACATTATTCCATTCTTTATTATTACATTGGAATAACTTGATATCTGTGGCATACCCTATACATAATCTGTATACATGGTTTACCCTATACTTGGTGACATTCTTCTATTATTACATTGGAACATCACATGCGTGTGTTTTACAGGACTGGTTAAAATCTTTATTATTATTACATTGGAACATCCTCGCGTCATGTGTTTTACAGGACTGGTTTAAATCTTTATAATTCTCTTTGGAATATCCTATCGTGTGTTTTACACCAGGATCCGGTTCCATCTTTATTATTACATTGGAACATCCTTGGTGTGAATTTCACGACACGGTTCCGTTATTATTATTCTGTTGGAATAACTTTGCATACATGCCAATCCGCATGCATGGTGATTTCTTTTGTTATTCCATTCTTTATTATACCCGGTTGGTTAAAACTTTGACTTCTATACTCCATGAAATTAGTGGAATATCCTTGATATTTGCGCTTCATCCGATATCCTTTCATGGAAATATTCTTCTCAAGATTCTTGAATTTTTACTCTACAAAGCGATATCATGTTGTGATTTGGATGTTATTGGTTTCTAGATAAATTAATTCTTGAACTTGTTTTATTGAATTCTTATATCATTGTCATCATCCTCATGTTTATATTATGTTGAAAGTTATCTTTGGCTTACGTGCATAGATGAACTTAGTATGATTATGACTGTGGTTCATTCTTAAGTATAATCATGGCTTGATATAAATGATGTGACAAAAGTCCTCGATTGGCTCGTAATGCGATTGATGGATAGTTTTTTTGGTATGATTATGACCGAGGGGTGATTCGATATAGTCGTGACCATTGATAATTTGATGAAAATCCTTGACCAGTGGTGCGGGGATGATTAGATATTGTGGTTTATTCATTAAAGCGAGTCTTAGTGATAAAAATTGATGAAAACCTTTTAAAACCTAAAAGATAGTAGACTTTATTTTCTACTTGACTCTTTTAATGGATTCAGATATTCCACGCAGATTAAACCGGGTTGTCTATTGTATTTTATCGGTTTAACATTGTTGAAGACTATTGATAATTTATTACGCATTATCTTAGTTATAATATTTCTTCTTGGACTAGTTGAGCTCACCCTTTCTTTCACTTTCATTCTCTTGAAATGAGAATATAATTGAGACAGCCGGGGAGCAGAGTAATGGTCCGAGAGGATAGCATTAGTAGTCCTCGCTATTACGTGAAATAGTGTGATAATAATTGTAATGAGGACTCCTTTTGAGTTTGTATAATATCTAGTAGACAATATTTGTATTCAAACTCACGGTTTATGTCGTATGCATACACGGCAGTTATATTAGTAAGTTTGTATTTGAATTTATGTACCATGTAAGTGGCGACCCAAGATGGGTGACGTATAGGTAATTTTGGGGGCGTCGCGGTTGGTATCGAGCTTAGGATATGATCCACAGCTAAGATCTTGAGATAAGAACTAGGAGGGAGAGACGGGAATTCCTTCGCTAGTATGACCTACCTAAGTTTATTTGTTATTTAATTGGTCGGTCGAGTATAGGGATAATATTTGATATATTAATTAACCCTTTTGCTTCACAATTCCTTCGTGTAATAAGAGTGTAGCTAGGTCGAGGCGGGAATAATGATTGGAATTGAGCGGTGGTCATCATTTAGTAGTTATATTTGGTGAATCAACTAGGGTGAGGCGAACCCAACGTTGGAAGAGTGTTTTGCCACTATCATACAAGATGTCTAATGACATACAACCTCGTGTCATCATAAAATGGGGTTGTGCTCATCCACTTGCTTGAGTATATTTTGAGCACTACCTATATGATCTTGGTGTTTGTTTGAAGTATAATTCTCAATTTGAGACAAGAGAGATAATGATAAGCCAAGAGAAGACTCACCATTGGGAAGAATATGATAGTAATCTTCTCATTTTTCTTTAGGGGTCTATTGGGTAAACCAAGGATAATTACGTGGCCATATGATATCTATCATAACCTAGAAGCATGGCCTCCCATATACGAAGGTTTCTTGAGCACTTCCCAAAGATTCTAATTTCTAAAAGCAGTTTTTGACTATACATTTATGTAAGGTGTCATTGTGACGTCTTATCCAAAGTTGGGATGAAAGTCACAGTTGGTATCAATGTAACGTCTTATCCAAGTCTTGGATAAGAGTAGCGATTTTGAATGATATTTCTATCATTAATAAATTTTTGACGTATTCTTGAAGATTTCCTAGCCTACCTAGGCGTGAAATCGAATTTTTATTATTGATCCCAAAGACAAAACCCATTTCTTAAACCCTCAAATATTTCTTCAACTAAAATGAGCAGTTTACGTGGTTTATGATGAAAGTCATAATAAAAGCATTGGACTAATGAAAATCATGGGTATACGTGGTATTAGTAAGTGTTATGATGAGTTATGTTGGTTAGTATGTGAAAACATGAAAGTTTCTTAAAAATCACAAGGAGTTAAAACCGATTTTGGTGAAAACGTAACATGAAATTCAATTGACCAAATCTCTTATTATATTTTGAATTTTTGAGTGTGGTTAAGTCCTAGAGTTAGATCTATGAGTTACTTAACTAATCCAAGTGGAATCAATGAAAAAGGTGTTGTAGATTTTCGTGTGGGGTGATTTTAGCAAAGGAGTCAAAACTTCAAAATGTCCAAAAATTTCACTGCCACGTTTTTTAAAGGGCTTTTTTCGGCCACTTAATTAGTGAAAAATTCAGGTCTTTTGGGACATAAAAGTATATGGTATAAAGAACATCGTGTCCAAAAATGAGCTCATTCCGACTTAAAATGAGCAAGTTATGACCATTTCAATATTTAGGTTTTTTTGACGAAAAAATGCTATAGCGGAGTTCTATAACTCAGATGACCATGAAATTTAAATGGAGGCTCACATTAACATGTGTAAAGGTCCTGCCAAGATTTTTGGGAATTTTGGAGTTAAACTTGAGGTAACTAATTTCTTAAGGAATTAATTAGAAATTAATTTTTGAAAAATAGTAAATGAATTTTAAAAATTAGGAGAAAAATATATTTTCATTATGGGACTATATTATGCTAAATCCCAGAAAAGAAATATTTTTGGGACTGATTTGGTATTTTTCATGAAAATAGTTTAATTACTGAACATATGAGTTAAATATGTTATGTGAAGTAACAAAGTTGAAAATAGGATTTTATGGCTAGAGAATCCTATATAGAGTATATGCATATTTTTTTTGAGGATTTGATAATTGGTGATGATATCTTATGAGTATGGCATTTTGAATGATTAAATGCATTATATGGTAAAGCGTAAACAATTGAGATAAATTGTTTATAAATTTAAGAAGTGATTAAAATATTGTTATAATATTAATGATATTAGATTATGAGATTATTAAGTGATTGATAACATGGGGATATTCTTGAATCTGGATAAATTATATTATAAATGTTTAATATTTATCCTTTATCTCATTTGATTGATTCTTTATATCATTATCCTCATACTTATATATTATGTTGAAAGTCATATGTGGTGGCATGAAGTGCATAGATGGACTTGGTATGATTATGATGTGGATTGTTTGGTATAATCATGTAGTAATTGAAAACACGATTATCTTTGGTAGTAGTGCATGGATAATTTGTGGTCGTGATACTTAATGAATACACGATTATCTTTGGTAGTAGTCGTGCATGGATAATTTGTGGTCGTGATACTTAATGAATACACGATTATCTTTGGTAGTAGTGCATGGATAATTTGTGGTCGTGATACTAATGAATACAAGATTATCTTTGGTAGTAGTGCATGGATAATTCGTGGTCGTGATACTAATGAATATCCTTGGCACGTAGTGCGGGGATGATTCGATGATATGGATTAATTATTGAGTTGAGTCTCAAAGAATGAAATATTAATTCATGGATGTGGTAAAAGTCATCTTTGGTAGTAGTGCATTGATAGACTGGTATGATTATGACCAAGGATTATTCGGTATAATCATAGTAGTAATTGAAAACATGAATATCCTTGGCCAAGAAGTGTATGGATAATTCGTGGTCGCGATACTATTAAGTGAGTCTCAAAGATTATTGGTTTCTGATTGTATATCTTTAGCTTCAGTAGGCAAAGATGAATTGTTAATGAATATCTTTGGCGGATTGCGAAGATGAATTTAATATTTTTAACGATAAAGGTATTCAAGGTATCCTCACCTCTTTATCATATCAGGTACGTACCCTAATTTCGAGGGCAAAATTTCATAAGAAGGGGAGGTTGTAAGACCCCAACTTTTATAAATAAAGATGAATTATCTATAAATATTATTTTTGAATATTATGGAATAAATTTGATATAATGTTATAGTTGTGGGTAATATTTATAAATTTTGCAAAAGTAAGCAAGTTGTTATAAAATATTCGTTTGGTGGGAATATTCTTTTTGTTTGGGGAATATTAAAGACGACTACTCAATCGATGGTGGACCCTATTAACGGAAGTATTGTCGTAGTTAGAAAGCGACAAAATTATCTTTCTATAAAAATAACGGCGGAGGTGTTACCGTTAAAGCTGTTGAACTACCATTAGTAAAAAAGTACGATGAATCTGGCGTGGTTGCATAGTAAGACTTTACCGGTATTGATTATTGATGCTTACGTGAGAAGTCACTTAGCTATACTCAATTATTACTACTGATGATAATTCTTTGATCATATCTCTTATATTATTGATTCAATTATTGTCACATTATCATCATATAATATGTTATATTATTAATTGAGACGACAAGTTATAAATGATTAATAATTGTTGAAAGATTAAATATGTGTTGATTAAAAATAAAATGATTTGTGGTAATATTTATTCAATCCTTGATGTATATAAAAAGTCATTATGAGACGTTTGTGGTAAGTTTGATTATTTTATGGGGGCCCATATGTCATCATCTAAGAGTCTCTTCGTCGATAGTATTTACCTTTGTGAATAGTAATTACCTTTGTGAATAGTATTTACCTTCGTCGATAGAATTTACCTTTGTGAATAGTAATTACCTTTGTGAATAGTAATTACCTTCAAATCGATAGTAATTACCTTCGAATAATAGTAATTATCCCTTCGCAAATAGTAGTTGTCCTTCAATATTACCAAGAGTTAATCGCTTCTTGATTGTTCCAAGGGTTAATTACCCCTTCATGAAATAGTAGTTGTCTCTTGATATTACCAAGAGTCACTTTGACCCTTCGTTAAGACCAAGAGCCACCCTCGCTTTTTTCTATAAATAGAAAGCTCATTCCTTCATTATTTCTTACGAATTCATCAAAACTACAGAGAGAAACTATAGAGAGAGAAAGAAGAAAAGTATTCGCTTACTTCACTTTTCCAATATTCGGTTCTTCTAAGGTAAGGGATATTATTTGTTGTATCGTAAAGTGGTGTTATTTTTCTTATTCATGAAGAGAACTTACATTATTCCATTCTTTATTATTACATTGGAATAACTCAGATACGCAGCATACCCTATACATAATCAGTATCACGTGGTTTACCCTATACTTGGTGACATTCTTCTATTATTCTCGTTGGAACATCGTATCGTGTGTTTTACAGAACCCGGGTTCGTCTTTATTATTATTACATTGGAACATCCTGTTGTGTGTGTTTTACGGACGGGACTGGTTCCGTCTTTATCATTACGTTGGAATATCCTATCGTGTGTTTACACCGGATCTGGTTGTTAGGTTTGTAATATTCATGGGCGCAATCAAATTGCAAAAATTAGCGGAAACGTGTAAAAAATCAGAGTTTAAAATTTTACAAACCATATACCCGGATAATCCTTTATGCGCAATTATTAATTTAAACGAAAAGATAAAGAATAAAATCATACCCTTGAAGATCGAGCTTCCTCAGGTACAAGTTCACCTCCAAATCCTTTCGCGTTCAACTTGAATCCACCGGGGTTTTGTTCCTTCCTTTGATCAACGTTAGCCACCCATGTGTTTGGCCTCTAGAGGTGATCCACCAAGGAAGAAGAAGGGTGGTTGGCTAAACCCTAGTTTTCTATCTCTATAGAAAGGGTGTACTCTCCCAACAATTGGAATTATGTCGTATGTTGAAAAAGTCAACAACCCCCACACACCCATAATAAGACTCCTCTTATTTATAGATGTGGGCAACCCACCTTAACAATTAAGGAATTGGGTTTTATTTAATTAATTAAATTCTTTTAATTAATTAAGCTCCCTAATCTTATTAGGGATAATTAATTAAACTCCTTTAACTAATTTTCCTTCCTAATCCAATTAGGAATAAATGAGAGTACTTATATTAAATTAATTCCTAAACTCTTTTAGAAATTAAAATAATAATAATTGTAATAATATTAATAAGACTCCTCTTATTAATTTATATTTAATATTTTTAAAATATTAAATAATAAATATTAAGCTATTTAATTTATTCTATCACCATAGATTAAATTAAATATACTTAAATATATTATTACGATTATGCCATTAACTTCTTAAATAATTATTCTTCCTTTTATGGTGTGACCCTTTAGGTTCTCCATATTAATTAAAGGTTGTGAATAAATCAATTAGAACAATTCTAATCTTATTTAAATAAATAAATTAAACAATTAATTTATTTAAATAAATAATATTTATTCTGATAGGGATAAGCTCTCCTAGCGATCAAGCGACTTTCCAAATAATATAGATTTCAACATTAATCATTAAAGAACCTTTGAGTAAATAGTTACCGTATAATTCAATCCTTCCACCATACAATGTCTCAATTAATTAAATATAAGGCATGGAATTCATTGTCAAGTCTTATTTTATTTAATTATATGTATTTCGATCCTTAAATGCACAACTCAAATAATGCAAATTAGAAACTCCTTTCTAATTTCATTCGCCGCCAAGGACTCTTTGGGTTGTCATTTATCGAATCACATAGGACATTTCTCTTCTTTTATTAGAAGTGGTAGATTCTTTATTGATCATACATTATCTCCATGTACAACTTATTATACCCAAGCATACCCTTTGATATACCCTAAGGGTCTTAAGGAATAAGTCAAAGTATAACTCATCATACACAAGATACTATGATGATCTCAAGTCCAAGGATTACTTTCAGACTACTATCACTACAGAATTCTATTGACAGCAAATAAAACTCCATTAGGTATTCCTTAGCGAGCCAACGTTCAATTGAACTTATTCTCTAATAAGCACCTACATACTTGCTTTAGTGTCTCCACACAAATGATCATGAGATCAATCATCCTCATCCAATGAAGCAAGTTAAACGTATGTACCAATCTATCCGGATTCACTAATCCCCAATTTAGTAATCCAACGATTGGGAACTATTTTAGTTTTAAGCTTTCTAAGAATTTAGATCTCATTAGAATGATCATCATCATTATTCTAAAAGCATTGCTTAAAACTATGGGTTTATCACATATTATAAAACAGCATCGTGTAGATAATTAAAAGCCTTTAATAAATTAATACTTTTTATTAATAAATGAATAAGATTGTTACAAAGTATATGCTTTATCATCAAACATGATTGGCTTGTGTGCATACTACTTTCAATCTCCCACTTGCACTAAAGCCATTCGTCATGGTATCTTATACTCTTCTTCTCTAAGTGACGATTATCCTGCTGTTGGATAAGCTTTAGTTAATGGATATGTAATGTTGTTCTTGAGAGTCCACTATCTCTATAGTGATTTCTCATCTTTCAATGATTCTAATAATCAAATGAAAGTGCCACAACACATGTTTAGATCCAAGATGAGACTTAGGAACTATTCCTAGTTCTGTAATGAACTTTTAATCCAAACAATCAACTTGCAGCTTCATTTATAGCTATATACTTTGTCTTTATCACTAAACCATCAACTCTTTGCTGTTTGGAACCTTTCCAATTCACTGCACCACTATTCAAGATAACGCTTTACCTTAAAGTGGATTTTTCTGTCATCTTGGTCTGTTTGAAAAAACTTGACTCTGTTAAGCCCTCTAGTTTTAATTTAGACCCACCATGAATATGATCACATCCTTAGTACCGGTTAAGAACTTTAAGATGTTTTTCACTGACTCACAGTGAACTTCTCCAGAATATGACTGATCAACATCAGGTCTCGTATATTTCATTGCATACATGATAGTTACTCATGTGATCTCTCTTTTGGAGTCTGTGGGGACTATTAAGAGAGATACACTCCATAGCTCATCGACATAAGACATCTCTTGGAGTTTGCCATGCTAAACGACTTTAGCATCAAATGAATATACATTCTTGGGTTAAGTTGAGCATCCTTTTAAATCTATCTATATAGATTTTATCCCCAATTAAGATACTCTTCCCAAATCATTCGTGGAGGAATTTTTAGACAAATTTATCTTTACTGATTGTAGCATTGGTATGTTATTCCTCATCCGTAGTATATCAACATATAATACTAGAAATTTCACGACGCTCCCACTGACCCTTTTGTACACACTAGAAGTCTTACCTCATCGAATGTAACTCTAGATCATCATCTTACATGATGTGTACCTCATCATCATCATCCATGATGAATCCATACCTCCTAGGTATCTTTGGTACTATATCCGCATTTACTGATTGATTTGTGGTGCAATACAGTCTATCTACTGAGTTCCTCTTATTTGACTTATAGTGTTTTGTGGTTATTGAACTCTTCAAGATCTATTATCCTCCCATTAGCCCTTTCAATGATAAACACCTTTATCTTAGAAGGAAGCGTGTTTCGCAATAAACACCTTTTGCTAAGTAGAATTATAGAACATATACCCAAAACTTACTTTAGGATGTCCCACAAATCGACACTTATAAAATCTTGTCCCAAGCTTATCCTTTGAAACCTTTTCACATAAGTTGGACAACCCTTATCTTAACATACTTAAGATTAGAATCCTCCCCATCCATAACTTTTATGGAGTCTTGAAATTTGGATTTAGAGATTACCTTTTCGTAGATATCACGACCATTTCTAGGACATGATCCTAGAAGGATACTGGAATGTCGGTAAAATAATTATGGACCGTACCATGTCCAACAAGGTACGATTTTTCCTTTCAGATACATCAATCAATTATTACGTATCAGGAGGCGTCCATTATGAGAAAACCATTTGAGATGATCTAGAAACTTATTGCTCAAGTATTTATTCCTTGATCCGATCAAAGAATCCTAATACTTTGCCAATTTGTTTCACTTTTGAATTCTTTGAACCTTTCAAATAATTCACACTTGTATTCAACAAATACACACATTCAACTCTTTGAATGATCATCTCATTTTCTTATACTAATTTGTTCGATATGCAAAATATTTTTTCATGTAAGTCAGTATACAAAATTTATTAAGTAATATTAGGTTCTATACAAAACATTATTATTATAAATAGAACAACAATTGTTCTTTATTATAATACCAAAGATTTCATTGTCCAACAATAAAATGGAAATAATATTTTTAACAAGAAGCGGAATACAATAACAACTTATTGACTTAATAGATTTGCCGTAGGCATTGTTAAATTATAAGTTTCTATGGCTAATGTAGCAACCTTTGTTACATTTCCGCATATAGGATTACTTATATTTGTTTAACTTTCTACTTACTGCTTGGTCCTTCATAAATCTATATTTATGATAACCAAAGTCGGTATCCAATACCCAAGTAGAACCTTGACTTAAAGAAAAATTTATTTCAATCATGAACAAAAATCAGATTAGAACCTAAAAACTTCACTAAGCTTCTTTGGTTAGCCTCTGCAAGATGCTTCTCGCAGATTTCTTTCCGGTGTCGGGCTTATTGGAGTGGAAGCAAACTCCTTTCTATCCGTATCGAGTTTTGTTCTTATTATCCTTTGTTTTTTGCCTTTCATTTTACCTTCTTTGAATCTTTCTTTTGAGGAAGATCCTTTGGCTCTACCAAGAAGACTTGATCTTTCTTGGTTGGAAAGTGACTTTCAACCTTTTTCAATATGTTAAGCAAAAATCGAAAGGCGATATCTAGCTTGTTCATATGAAAAATTCACAACAATTGTGAAAAGAGTCCAGAGAGTGAGTGCAAGATCAAATCTTGGCTCAACTCTCCATCCATGACAAAATCGGTTGTCTAATTGATCAATCAAATTGATTATGTTAAGAACTTTTTATGCATCTTTATAGTGCCATTGGCCATTCTAGATCGGAAGAGCTCCTTAGATATCGATATCTATCATCCCCACTTTCCTCACCATCAACTACTTGATGTGCGGGAATATAGTAGGAGCATCCATAGTTTCATCTTGTTGGCTGAAGCTCGTTCACTCATGGATGCGAGCATGATGCATTGAGCCAACTATGCATCATCTTGCCACTTTCTAAAAGTAGCAATCTTTCCTCGGAGGCATTATTCGCAACCATTGCGAGGATAGGCGTATTAAGGATATAAGATAGCTTTTCAAATTTATGAGAACTATTCTCAAATTCCTTAACCAATCCATTTAATTGATTGCAGTTAATTTAGCATCTAATATGCTTTGCGGTGATAGTAATTTTAGACATTGTAAAATTCTATAAATGAATTTGTAATTAACAACATTTTAACATACATTCTTTTATTAATTACCAAAATAAATTAGGTCTTGTTTTAAATTGGTATCTCCCACTTATTTTCTTCAAACTATATTACCCTCACTTATATAGTTCTAAGAAAATCTAATTAAAGATTTGCTAGTGAGAATAAGGATCCCATTTCAAATGTATATAGCCTTGTGGTGACACAACAAACTATATATAAATAATTAGGTAGACAACTTTTGTCAATTACATCAACTATGCAACTCCTTGTATTTTGCCTCTTAGATTATTTTGATCAGTGGTGGCACATCCGAATCAAAATTATCCAAGTTAAGTCCGACCTAGCACTCCATATATTCAAAAAGAAAAATATCATCCTTGTGGTGACACAACAAAATAATATTGTTCAATTTTCTTTATAAGCATCAAATGTGATAAATTAACATCTTAAATACTTAATACTTGCCTTGTGGTGACACAACAAACTCATATTAAATATTTAATACTCTATTAATTTTATCATGCTAGAAATGACGTTCGATATTCCAAATATCTTTGAACGCTTAGGACTTAATATAAAATTTTGAGGGTTTGTTATTAATTTGTCTCATCTTGTTTAGCTGCATTTACGTTATATATATATATAAAATACGCGTATATTAATGAACACATGCGAAGCATGTTTGCATAATATATAATATATATAGTATAAGCATGCACATATAGAATACTATATTCTACCCGGATTGATTATGGACTTTTATTCTAGTTTGGTTCACTAGAGCCACCAAGTGAACCAAAAGGTCAAACTCCCCTAGGGGTGCAAGAAATAATATTTAAATATAACTATTTACATTTAAACTAGGGGCTCCATTACAAACGGGTCTTCAAGCGCTCCTTGCTTCCTTGATCTCCAATTTTTCAAAAAAAAATTAATTCTAACTATTCCTATTACATAACTATTTTAAAATAAATAGAAACCTTGATCAAATGATCGAGGGAAGTACATAGGAGAGAGATAGAATTTACATTAAGAAAAATTAGAGAAGGCGAGTCTGTGAGACCCCATTTAATAAAACCCATACATTCATGCATCCAACTAAAATAAAATCCAATCGCATTGGTCGATAATCCATAATCAATCCCATTTATTATTATACACACATCATCGTATACATCGATAAATAACATTCATCTTATGAATAATAAACATTTAATATATATATTGATATCATTTAATGGGCAAATTTATTTAGTATAAAAGCTATTTTTGAATCAAAATAAACTCCTTTATTTTAATCCAAATTTAAATCAAAATAAAACTATTTTATTTTAATTTATCCAATTTTGAATAAAATAAACTATTTTATTTTAATCAAAATTTTAATCAAAATAAACTCCTTTATTTTAATTAATTATGGAATCCAATTCCATGTAATAAAAAAAAATCTTTAATTAAAATAAACTCTTTTATTTTAATTAATTATGGAATTCAATTCCATAAAAAAAAAATATTAAAGGAAACACGGATTATCTTTCCTATTCACAAATAAACTCCTTTATTTTGAATAATATGAAATCTTATTTCATATTTAAATAAACTCCTTTATTTAAGGAAACATGGATTCTCTTTCCTATTCACAAATAAACTCTTTTATTTTGAATAATATGAAATCTTATTTCATATTTAAATAAACTCCTTTATTTAAGGAAACATGGATTCTCTTTCCTATTCACAAATAAACTCTTTTATTTTGAATAATATGAAATCTTATTTCATATTTAAATAAACTCCTTTATTTAAGGAAACACGGATTCTCTTTCCTATTCACAAATAAACTCTTTTATTTTGAATAATATGAAATCTTATTTCATATCTAAATAAACTCCTTTATTTAAGGAAAAATAGAATCCAATTTCAACTCCAATTAGTTATCAT
The DNA here is from genome assembly GCA_020205615.1 of Panax quinquefolius. Taxonomy (NCBI): domain Eukaryota; kingdom Viridiplantae; phylum Streptophyta; class Magnoliopsida; order Apiales; family Araliaceae; genus Panax; species Panax quinquefolius. Next base: position 144,208,409 of record CM035155.1, on the reverse strand, counting down.
GGAATCCAATTCCAACTCTAATTAGTTAGCATGAGATTCTAATTTTAAAATTAAAATAAACTTTATATTTTAATATTAAAATAAACCTTTTATTTTAAAATTAAAATAAACTTTTATTTTAATTATAAAATAATTAATATATATATATATATATAACTATTATATATATATATATTAACGTTATATATATAAAATCTGTTAACTATATATATATATATCTGTTAACTATATATATATTAACGTTATATATATAATCCTTCTCCTTGAATTAAAATGCGAGATCTGGTGGCTCGTAAAGCAAGCCAATTTTTTTTTTTTTTTTTTTTGATTTGCATGACCTTGATTTCCGTGCCCCTTGTTAAAAAAATTTTGGCAGGACATCAGCAATTCGGTAATTTCAAAAAAAAACTTTGTTTTCCGTGCATCTCTTAAAAATTACAGCCATGATTTGGAAAATCATGATTTAAAGTGTTGTTATCATTAACCAATCATGCAATCATTAACCAATCATGCAATCATTAATCAATCATGCAATCATTAGCCATCATTGGCCATGATTTCCGCTAGCGCATATCATAATCATCGACCAATCATGCTGGTGATTTTCGATTTCCAGGTGCTCGCCTTTAAATCATTACATGATTGTTCTTTGACTTTAACTTTTTAACAGAAACATGATTTTTTTTTTTTTTTTTTTTAATTATTAAATTTTATACAATTAAATTATGCCCAATTAAATTGTTTCTAAACACATATCAATATAATATCAAATTAAAACAATTAATAATTAAGTATAAAGGTTTGGCTCGATGCCCTTTATTAGGTTTGTAATATTCATGAAGTATAATCAAATTGCAAAAATTAGCGGAAGCGTGTAAAAATCGAGTTTAAAATTTTACAAACCATATACCCGGATCATCCTTTATGCTGAATTATTAATTTAAACGAAAAGATAAAGAATAAAATCATACCCTTGAAGATCGAAGCTTCCTCGAGTACAAGTTCACCTCAAATCCTTTCGCGTTCAACTTGAATCCACAGGGGTTTTGTTCCTTCCTTTGATCGGCGTTAGCCACACGTGTGTTTGGCCTCTAGAGGTGATCCACCGAGGAAGAAGAAGGGTAGTTGGCTAAACCCTAGTTTTCTATCTCTATAGAAAGGTGTACTCTCCCAACAATTGGAATTATGTCAGTATGTTGAAAAAGTCAACAACCCCACACACCCATAATAAGACTCCTCTTATTTATAGATGTAGGGGCAACCCACCTTAACAATTAAGGAATTGGGTTTTATTTAATTAATTAAATTCTTTTAATTAATTAAGCTCCCTAATCTTATTAGGGATAATTAATTAAACTCCTTTAACTAATTTTCCTTCCTAATCCAATTAGGAATAAATGAGAGTACTTATATTAAATTAATTCCTAAACTCTTTTAGAAATTAAAATAATAATAATTGTAATAATATTAATAAGACTCCTCTTATTAATTTATATTTAATATTTTAAAATATTAAATAATAAATATTAAGCTATTTAATTTATTCTATCACCATAGATTAAATTAAATATACTTAATATATTATTACGATTATGCCATTAACTTCTTAAATAATTATTCTTCCTTTTATGGTGTGACCCTTTAGGTTCTCCATATTAAGCAGGTTGTGAATAAATCAATTAGAACAATTCTAATCTTATTTAAATAAATAAATTAAACAATTAATTAATTTAAATAAATAATATTTATTCTCTGATAGGGATAAGCCTCCTAGCGATCGGCGACTTTCCAAATAATATAGATTTCAACATTAATCATTAAAGAACCTTTGAGTAAATAGTTACAAGCATAATTCAATCCTTCCACCATACAATGATCCAATTAAATATAAGGCATGGAATTCTTGTCAAGTCTTATTTTATTTAATTATATGTATTTCGATCCTTAAATGCACAACTCAAATAATGCAAATTAGAAACTCCTTTCTAATTTCATTACGCTTAACGCCGAGGACTCTTGGGTTGTCATTTATCGAATCACATAGGACATTTCTCTTCTTTTATTAGAAGTGGTAGATTCTTTATTGATCATACATTATCTCCATGTACAACTTATTATACCCAAGCATACCCTTTGATATACCCTAAGGGTCTTAAGGAATAAGTCAAAGTATAACTCATCATACACAAGATACTTATGATGATCTCAAGTCCAAGGATTACTTCAGTACTACTATCACTACTGAGAATTCTATTGACAGCAAATAAAACTCCATTAGGTATTCCTTAGCGAGCCAATGCGTTCGATGAACTTATTCTCTAATAAGCACCTACATACTTGCTTTAGTGTCTCCACACAAATGATCGTGAGATCAATCATCCTCATCCAACGAAAGCAAGCAACGTATGTACCAATCTATCCGGATTCACTAATCCCCAATTTAGTAATCCAACGATTGGGAACTATTTTAGTTTTAAGCTTTTAAGAATTTAGATCTCATTAGAATGATCATCATCATTATTCTAAAAGCATTGCTTAAAACTATGGGTTTATCACATATTATAAAACAAAGATCGTGTAGATAATTAAAAGCCTTTAATAAATTAATACTTTTTATTAATAAATGAATAAGATTATTTACAAAGTATATGCTTTATCATCAAACATGATTGGGCTTGTGTGCATACTACTTTCATTGGTTCCATCTTTATTATTCTGTTGGAACATCCCGCCGATTGTGAATTTCACCGACTGGTTAGATTATTATTATTACATTGGAATAACTCATACATGCAATACCGCACGCATGGTGATTTCTTTTGTTATTCCATTCTTTATTATACCCCGGTTGGTTAAAACTTTGACTTCTATACTCCATGAAATTAGTGGAATATCCTTGATATTCAAGGCTTCATCCAAGATCCTTTCATGGAAATATTCTTCTCAAAGATTCTTGAATTTTACTCTACAAAGCGATGATCGTGTTGTGAGTTTGGATGTTATTGGTTCTAGATAAATTAATTCTTGAACTTGTTTTATTGAATTCTTATATCATTGTCATCATCCTCATGTTTATATTATGTTGAAAGTTATCTTTTGGCTTACGTGCATAGATGAACTTAGTATGATTATGACTGGGGTTCATTCGGTATAATCATGGCTTGATATAAATGATGTGACAAAAGTCCTCGGTGGCCTGTAATGCATGATGGATAGTTTTGGTATGATTATGACCGGGGGTGATTCGGTATAGTCATGACCATTGATAATTTGATGAAAATTCTTCGACAGTGGTACGAGGGATGATTAGATATTGTGGTTTATTCATTAAACCGAGTCTTAGTGATAAAATTGATGAAAACCTTTTAAAACCTAAAAGATAGTAAACTTTGTTTTCTACTTGACTCTTTTAATGGATTAGATATTCCATTTGTAGTTAAACCGGTTTGTCTATTGTATTTTATCGGTTTGACATTGTTGAAGACTATTGATAATTTATTCTCGCATTATCTTAGTTATAATATTTCTTCTTGGGCTAGTTGAGCTCACCCTTTCTTTCACCGTTCTCTCGTGAAATGAGAATATATTTGGGATAAGTCTGGGAGCGGAGTAATGGTCGAGAGGATAGCATTAGTAGTCCTCACTATTCGTGAAATAGTGTGATAATAATTGTAATGAGGACTCCTTTTGAGTTTGTATAATATCTAGTAGACAATATTTGTATTCAAACTCACGATTTATGTCGTATATTATACTTACAGATTATATTAGTAAGTTTGTATTTGAATTTATGTACCATGTAAGTGGCGACCCAAGATGGGTGACGTATACGTAATTTTGGGGGCGTCACATCCTATTTATAGCAACGGAGGAAGAAAAAAGAAATAGATAAAGCGCCTGACATTTTTTTTTCTTCCTCCTCTACCTAACATCCTGCTTAACATGAATTCTCATATTTCAAATGGGTGAAGGCCACCCTTTGAAACTAGCTTGCAGGAATATCATGCCTAATTCACATTTTCCATATGTTGGGGCCACATTTTGAAATGATTTAGCATAAAACCTACCACCCACCAGGAAAGAAAAAACAACAATAGGGGCCACCCTTTGAAAAATGTTTTGCAGGAAGAAAAATAAGCCATCTCTGAAGAAAAAGAAAAGGACAGCTTACTGTGTTTTTTTGAAAACAAATTTGTTTTGCAGTCAATACTCCACCACCAACCAACATAGAAAAATAACGGACAAGCTATACAATTTGCTCACTCCTTTTCTTTAGTCACATATATATATATATATATATATATATATATATATATATATATATTATAATAATATTATTGGAGAAAAGATAAAATACCAACTTTCAAACAACAAATAATTCTGCAGAATTCCTTCAATTATATCCATATAAAAAAATATATATCCATCAATAAATATTTCCTTATCATATAAATTAATAATTAATTATTCATAAATAATATTACTGAATCACAATTATGATAAACCGCACTGCTTTTGAAGGAAAGAGGGCTTTTCGATAAGGATTTCTCCTTCTTTGGTAGCCGCAATTAGGTGACCAAACCTCTCCTAAGATGTAACTTTCTAGACATTCATCAATAATGCTATCTAATAATATTATTCAAATAATATGAATTATTGATCCGATAATGAAAAATCTTGTGAAATGACAATTATTGAAACAACAATAATATAAATTATCAATATGACAATTATTGAATCAATAAAATATTGAAGCAAGAATTACTATAACAATTATTGAGTAGTGCCTTCTTACGTAAGAATCAATAATTCAAAAATATCGCGTCTTGATAAGCGTGTCGCTACAATAACGACGCCAGTATCAGTATTTTAACCACTAGGTAATCCAATGTGTTAAGCAGTAAGACGATTACGTAGATTATTTATAAATACTCATACTTTGTCATTTTCTTCATCAAAGCGGTTATTACATTATGAGGCCCACGAATAATAGTTACTACAGTAAGTAAAATATTTTATAACCACTTGTTTATTTTGTAAAATTCGCACATTTCACCCATAACTAAATCATTATATCAATTTAACACTTTATTATTCTAAAATAATAATTAGAGGAAATTCAATTTTATTTATAAAAAGTTGGGGTCTTACAAGTAGAGCATGATGTCTACTGTCTTTTATGATTTAAAAGTTCATCATCAATATTTTATCTATGTAACACCAATCAATAATTATTTTCAATTAATGAATTATATATGCACTACGAGCCAAAAATAATCGTTTGCATCCCAGTGATCATGATCATGTCAAACACCTGTCTATCTTTGCACTACGGACCAAAGAGAACTTTCATCATAAACTTTTGCCTGTAACATTAAAGGTCATGATTATACCAATACACAATTTTTTATCATAATCATACCAATCAATAGTCTATCTATGCACTACGGGTCAAAGATGACTTTCCATCACAAATTTAAGTATAAGGACAATGACAATGATATAAATAATGAATCAAGTGAGATAAAGGATAAATATTAAAGATTTATAATTCAATTTATCGAGAGTTCAATAATATCTAAATTGTCAACATGATAACTAATTGTGGAGTAAAATTCAATAATGACATTCATTTATCAAAAATAATTTGAATAAAAAAGAAACCAATTTTGCCCCGAATGAATAGTACTTTATAGACATTGTCAATAATGCAAATAATAATATGAATAACTGTGTCGTCTTAATTATTGTTTTAATAATATAAAATATTGTGCAGATGACACTGTGACAATAATTGAATCAATAATATGAGATACTATGCAGCAACTACTATGTCAATTATTAAATGAAAATGAGTGACTTCTTACGTAAGTATCAATAATCGTAAATATTTGTAATAATACTCATGCTTATCATCACAGCATTCTGGCATACTTAATTGTGAAACAACGCGTACATCTTGTATTTTTATCACCGGGTATTTCAACAGTTTAACGGTAAAGTCTTGTCGTTATTTTATGAAAAAGGTTATTTTTGTCGCTTTTTATATCCGACAGTTATTTCGTTGTGGGGTCCACCAATAATTGCATCGTCTTACGAATATTTCCCGACAAAAAAAATATTACTCGACCAAACAAATATTTTATGATAACTTGCTTACTTTACAAAATTTGCACATATCACCCATAATTATAATATTATATCAAATTAACACTTTACTATTCAAAATAATATTTAGAGAAAATTAAATCTTTATTCATAAAAGTTTAGAGTGTTATGAAATATCTTTAAAAATAAAATAAAATAAAAGCATATTTTAAATACCAAATATATATGTTGTACTATGGAGATGATTCTATCATATTTTTCTAACTAAACTAATATCCTAATGTTTATGGGATGTAATCCATATATATGAAAATTAATATAAGATATATTCTAATTATTTTTTTATTATCAAAATTAAAGATTAAGTTGAAAATAATCTAACATTCAAAAAAAGTCAATGATCGAACAAAAAAAAAGGACGAACTAAATTTTATATTTAATCATAGTATAAATTTAATTTCTTTGGAGTATATTATTATTGAATTTATATAATTTATTCTCTTCTCAAAATAAATTTTTATGGTGCGCTTCATAATTCGTTGACGATATCGACTCTTTCACTCCTTATAAAAAAGAGGTTGATCTTCATTCTAATACGATATACTATTTATTTCATAATAATAAATATTTTGTATAAAATATTTTAATTTGTTGTTCGTAATATTTTAAGAGAGTAAATTATTACAAAACTGCTGCTCGGGTTATTAGTTCCAAAATCACATAAATTATCCCAAAATTGTTTTGTTTTTTTTTTTAATATTTTATTTTTCTTTCTTTCACTTTCATGGAGTATTTATCCTCAAGTTTTTGTATCTCAAAAAATAAATTTATATTGATTTAAATCGCTATCCGGAGTTCCCTGAAAATTTCAAGAAAATAGGGGTTCATTCATTTCATTATTTTTTACAAAAAAAAAGCTCAAAAAAAGTTCTCACTCAACAAACAAATCCTTACCAATGAATTTTCCCATCTAATTCTATATTCCCGAAAACCCTAGGAATTATCGGTGTAGGGTTTCTCGCGCTGTCTCTTACCTTCAATCTCTAGATTTGGGTCTCTCTGTTTGTCTTGAATTTTTGGTTTGCAGGGATTAGAATTCCCGGGGCTTATATGTTTCGGTAGAACTGTTGATATGGATAGATTTGAAGGCGAGGCTGATTTTCTGGAAATTTCTAATTCTGAATTTAAATCGAATTCAACAGGTTTGCTTGGATTTTCATTTAGCTTCAGATTGTTCTGTTACCTGTTATTGATATGATTTTCTGGGTAACTTACATGTTTTTTTTCTTAGAAAAATCTACTTGCATGTTCAATTGAGATTTCTATCTAAGTCGATTCCAGACAGGATGGAAAATCAGTTGCCAATTTTTTTAAAGCAATTTTTTTTCCATTATACTGATGTCTGTTGTTAACTTAGCTTTTGGAGTTTTCAGTCAGTAATTTAGCGTGCCATTTAGTTGAGTTTATGCAGACTAACATGTGTATGTAATATGTATATGTGTATATGTAGTATATAAGGACAAACTAGGCTTCATTTCATTCACATTATGCTCTCAACTAAATTTTTCTGTATGTTGCAAGATTTGTATATAACATACCATTTGAGTAGATTTAAGAGCTTTAGATTGATTTTTAATGCATTGGAACCATTCTAGTGGGTCCATTCCACTTCCGATTATTTCCTGATTACGTTATTCCATATGGATTCATACTCACACTAGACAGCTTGAGCAATTCATCATTATTTCTTGTGCATTATAGAAATTGTTTTGATTCAATTATTTGTATGCAGTATTCGACGCATCTCAGTATGCATTTTTTGGCAACGATGTTGTTGAAGAAGTTGAGTTGGGAGGGTTAGAAGATGAAGATCTTACTGCGGTCGGATTTGACAATGGAGGTTATCAGTTGGATAGAGAAGAGGTTATTTCTTTAACCTTTATCCTCTGAATTCTTAGTATACGTATCAGAGATTAGGAATTACTGATTTGAGCTGTATATATGAGTACAACTATTTATTTTGTTTTTATTTACATGGTTCTTCTTTTCTTTATTTTATTTTTTCATTTTCACATGCAAGTATTCTATAGTTCCACTTTGATATATTAGGAGTTCTGAAGGGAATTTGAACTTGGCTTCTTGTTTGGGTTGGACAACCAAATACTGCTTATATGTTTCATCAACTGTGAATAAATCTTTATGCCTAAACTTCTAATTTATTATCATTTAATTTGATTTTTTCCCGTTTTGCTGAACTCCTTCTATTACTACTTGTTGGTGGAAGGGTTTTTAGGCGTAAGGTTTCTATCATATTGTGCATTTCATTACTTGAGCACTTATTGCACAGTGAATTTGGATTTGATTAATGGATTATCGCTTGGTAAGTGAAGGTGTTTTAGTCTGCTCCTTTCAAGATGAGTGGGTTTATCGGGCATAGTTATGTAACTGAATCAGATTCTGTGTTTTTATTAATCTGGGAAGATTTGGTCGACTCTGGATGTATGTTGTGGTTATGTTTTACTTCACGAAATACAGTGAATCTTTTCAACAACTTCCACTTGCAACAGAAGTGGCAGTACTAGTTTTTCGCCCAAGTTATTCTTCCCACTTACGCTTTACTTGTCCTGTATATTTGTGGCACTTTATGCTACTTACTTGTCTCATACAAGCGGGCCCAATTTCCAGTTTCAAATATCCTGTGTTTGTTTTAAATTTGTTTAATACCCGTCATTATACTGATTACCCTCCAATTAAGTTGAGTTTCAGTAGTTTCTCTTATGACAATTTGAGCCAATTGTATTTTGTTTTCTTCTTTAATAATGCTTCATTGACACCTTCACATTAATATTATAATATGCCCTACTCTTATCATCACCACCAATAAAGTTTGAGATATTGTATATTTGTATTTGCCCCAAGGCGGAGCCTTTCTCCACCTCCTTCCAACATTTCTTGATTTTTATAGCCGGATTATGTGGATGGAGGTTTGAGCTGTTTATTGAGACGATGATTTAAGACTGTAGGTGATTAGAAATAGTATACATCAACATTGCGCGGAGTGTCGATTATTTTGGTATGTAGGATGCAGCCAGAATGCAGTACGTAATCTAATATAGAATGTAATCCGATTACATTCTGCAGTTTAATGTGCCTCTATGTATAATCTGGGTCGTATTTGGAAAATGTAAATGATTATATAGGAAAACACAAGTTCTTTATTTGTTTTCTGAAAATATCTTATAGTGGAAACTAACATGCAAAAAGTTGTGTTATTACAGCATCAAAGTAAGATATTGATGTGTGATACTGTGCTTGTTTCTACAATGACTCGTAAACCATTACCTTATTGAGTTTTAATTGTCATGTTTTTTTTTGGCATTCTACAAAGCTGTAAACAAGGAAAATGGCTTGGATCCCCAGATATAGTGTTCTTGAACGAAAGTTTGTACGAGTGCCCAATTTGCTAGCAATTTAGCAGAATCTAGTAACTCTGATATGTTTTATATGTTTGTCTATCTATGACCTATATTTTGAAATTGAACTATTTTTCCCTTCCACCAATTCCTACCCCCACCCCTAATCCTGCATGGTGTCACGACAGGATAATTAAGTAAGTAACATGTGGCTTGATAGTTTTAGTGTAGGACGGTATAAGTATAACAGACTTTGTATATTTTTCTGGTTAGTTGAAAGTTGAGTGGACGCTAAGGCGTCACCTTGGTCAGCTAGGCATCTCAAATTGTCGCCTAGGCGACGACTTGGATGCCTAACTGGTTAAGGCGTCGCCTAGGAGTGAGATTGACAAAAAGCATAGCTCTACTGTATCAAAACAATCACAGCAGCGAACCACATATGGTGAGAAGAAGTGGAACCAGGTTGCGTACCTGTTGATGAATCTCATCGCTACATTTTTAGATCTCTAATCCAAGCTTTGGTGTTTCCATATCAGAGGAGAGAGAAAGTATTTGGCTTCTGTAGCAGCGCCGCAGCTGTAAGTATAGAAGAGGAAAGACGGCATGGTTAAGCGAGACCCTAGGGTTTTTTATTTGGTTCTGACGTCGTTTTGATGCGTCTTTCTTGTGTCCCTAATTTGGATGAACCATTTTTTCTTTCTTTTTTCCTTAATACTATTATATATTATGACTTTAAGCCCAATCCCAAGCCCAACACAGTAATACTCTTATTTGGTGGACCAAAACATTTCAATCAATGTGTATAAGTTATTCGTACAGACCGAAAAAGACCTTTTATTATTATTTTTTTAAAAATTGTCCATCCGTTTATTATTAACAGACCAAAAGAATTATCATTTAGTTTTTGAAGAAAGTCTACGTTTCTATAATCTGGTTACTAAAAATAGATCAATTAACATCTGAAATGTCTTATTATTAACACTAAGAAGTTATTGACTGTAAACCGATTTTAAGTATTAAGTTATAATTTGGAGATTTTATCTTTAATTTGATTGTGTTATGAGATATTTATTGCCTTATTATAACACATACAAATACTAGTACTATAAGAAGATGGACTAATAAATTTAAGAGATTTCTTCTCTTTTTCCTCCTTGTCTTATCATACTAGTACAAGTATTACTTGGATTGGCCTGTTTCATGAAATGATAGAAATTAATTCTGTATTGTTGATATAATTGTGTTTTTTTGAAGTAGAATAAATAATGTCTAAATTGCACATTGCGATCGACTTGTTACTATATGGATGCCATGGCGGGCGCTTTATCGCCTAGGCATCCTTGAGGTCAGTGTGGCTCCATGACAACTATGGTTAGTTGGCCTGTTGGCCTATATATAGTTGGCAATTATGGTGTAACTTTTAATTAATATCACATGCGTCTCTTGTCTCTCTATCTCTCTCTAACCTTAGACCTTCTAGATCTTGTCTTAATTTGTCTTCTTAATCTAATCTCTGTGATTCTCCCCATCTCTGCCGATTTCTCTCTTTAGTATCTATGATATCTCCTTCACTCAACTAATTCTTTCTCCAATCTTCCTAAAAACGAAACCTTAATTACATCACTAGGTTGTGACACATGGTATCTTTTACCAAATAAATTGTTGTCACGTCATGATTTAGTTATATATTTTTAAGTATATATATGTAAGCTCCTTTATTCAGTAAGGAGGTTCCCGTTGGTCCTAGATGCATTTATAAATGTTTTTTACAGGTAAAGGACTGTGCAAGTGTTTTAAGTCTTTACTGATGTAACATATATCAATGACACAATGTGAGTGTGTGAGTGTGTATATATATATATATATATATATATATATATATATATATATTTGATATATATTGTCTTTGAATGTTGTTTACCATTTTAGCATTTTTGTTTGTTATACTCTCAACCGATTAACCAAAATCTCATTCATTTAACTTGTTAGATCTATTTTCAATTTTTACCCGAATTGATTGACAATATTATTGCTGAATTTTCATGTTGATTTATTTTTCTTCCCTTTTCCCTTTTTCTCCCAGTAAGTGAATTTTCGCTGATCACATGTAGACAAATTTTTTAAAAATAAATTTTCCCTTAATTCCAGCAGATCGTACTGGGCTTTATATTAGTTCTTTCAGAAATTGTTTGTTTTCTTGATGCCACAGCTACCTGAAGCTGATTTGAAACTGAATTTCTTTCTTTAGAATAGCTACTCTCTCTCTATATATAAACTTTCTCCATCCCACAAAGGATGACTGAAGCACAATTTTTTGTCCTATAAAAGATGTGTAAAGTACACAATTCAAATGCAAAGTGTTATATAAATTTTATTTTTTACTCTCAAAAGTACTAGTAGGTCCACTACTTTAAAGAAAAAGATAGAATCTTTAGTGTACTTATGTGGGGTACATTATGGGTAAATTGCTCGTGTGATGAGGTGAGTTGATTTCGAACTTGGCTGCATTGTTCGTGAAGTATCTTAAGATCTAATATGTTATTTTAAGGCATGATATGAAATAGAGTTGTGCACTTTTTTGTTGTCCGCCTTTTCATAATCCAATGTTGCTTCCTGGATGTTTCTTGATATTAGGTTGGTCTCCTGGCCTCTTGCTTAGTGTGTATTGTTTTAGTACAACAAAATTTAAATATCTTTATTGCATTTCACTTTATAATGTACTGTTTTAGACATTCATAGCTTCTACGAACTTTCAGATTAGATGTAGTTTTGGTAAATGAGTAGCAAATGATCGGTGTTCTAAAATTCTCGCCTAGGCGCTAGGCTTCCCCTTGGCGCCCGCCTAGGTGCTAGGCCCCTCTAGCGCCTCACCTAGGCCCAAGGCGGCAAAAAATCCTTCAGAAATTACGCAGGCCTAAGCGGAGAGTTTTTATTTATTTTAATAACTACCCAAACCAGATCTTGTTATATTTATTTTTCTAATGATTTACCATATTCATAATACATGTTGTAATATATTAAATCACAACAAGAAGTGAACAATATCAAGTCAAAATGAATAATTCTATTATAGTTGTAATTTTTGAACTTGCACCAACTTCAAATTATATAAATGATGATACATTTGTAATATTTAGTTTAATTCAATATAATTCTTAAATTTATGTTTAGTTTCTTATGTTTTAATATTGAATTAAATTCTTGAAATTTTAAATTTTATTATTTAATAGTAATCTTATTTATGAATAAAACTAATACGTTAAAAATATGTTTGAACTTTGAACAATTGCATGTTTGTGTTTGACCTTTGACATTAGCAATATGGATATGTGTTTGAACTTTAAGCAAATGCCTATATTGTTTTGCTTTATATTATTGTTTTGTTTGGATAAATGTAAGATAAAATATTAAAATTGGCTTAAAATAAAAAATTCCGCCTAGGCCCCATAGGTGTTAGGCCCCCTCGGCCGCCCGACTCCCGCCTAACGCTTTTTAAAACATTGCAAATGATGCAAGGTTAACTGCTAGTTAATAAGGAAGTAGCCAATTGTCTCATACTCTACAGTTCCCTCTAAAGGTCTTAATTGGTGTAATTCCTTCTGTAGTGGGGAATATTAGGTGGGATGTTTATGCATTATGGTCGATCAGCGATGATTATAGAAACTAAATGCATGCCTTTGGGGTGCAGGTGTGGGTGTTCTCTTGCATGTTTGGGTGCAAAACTTTCTGTGCATATTGTTTGTTTGCCTGATGTTATTCAACTGTTTAACTTTTAGCAATTTGAGGGTGTCAGGAATATCAGGATGTGGTTGAATTTAAGCACCGGTTTAAAAATTCCAAATGTATTAATAATTTAATGGTGCAACTAACATACTTATCTTTTTTGCAGGGTGGTTTATTAGGATCTTTGTCCGAGGTTGATGATCTGGCTACTACATTTTCAAAGGTCGGGTTTCTTAGATACGGAAAAATCAGCATCAGCTTCATCAGTTAAATAATAAAGTTGATATATATATTAATACTAAGGCCCTAACTGATTAGCATATCTTTTTTCTAATTTTATTTTCTATTTTTGATCTCTTTTCTTTTTTGCTTTTCTACACTTTATAAAAGTTGGCGATTCTTTTTGTTATAAAAAAGAGTATGGCATATAGAACACCAACGTCAACAGTCAAAAAACTGCCTTGTTGGGGTCGGATCGGGGAAAATAGTGGGCTCAGGGTCAAATTGTCATCCCTATCTCTGGCATTGTTAGAATATATATTTTCTTGGTTTTGAGTCCAATAAAACAAAAAAGTTGGCAGAGTTTGTTTGGTTTGTTGATCTTCAAAAGAAAATCTAATTAACAAAACACAATTGATTTTGAATTTCCCGCTCACCCTAATAAACGATTAAAACTGTCTAAAGTTTGGGATAAATCTTACCGTCCATTATATCCTCTTTAAATTCAAAGGATAAAAAATTGCTCTCTCTCACTCTCAGATCCTCCTCCATTCTTCCTCCTCCTAAGCTTGCCCTCTGCCTTCTCCATTCTCTAGTGCCGACAATCTCTCCTCCCCTTCGTACGTAGTGCCGGAGGCACGAGTAGTACGGCTAGTATGTAAACATAAAGGATTCAAAATGATTCTTTCTACTCTGTTGTACTTGTACTCTAGTCAGTAAGATAAACTAATACTCCCTTTAGAAACATCTTCCTTTTTAGCTTGTTTTAAAATTAGTGATACATTTCCAATTAGATTATAAAATGACATGAAATTCGTAACATGTCATCACATGTACTACATTTCAAGTCAATGTTAGGGGTATGTTTGGAAAGATAAATATTCCTTAAAAGTCATTGTTTTAGAAAAGTATATCTTTGAAACAGAGGGGGTAAAACTTTGCTCTTTTGTTTTTTTTTTCAATTTCTTTACTATTATCAAAAAACAAACCGAGTTATGAAAAATACACCAATCAGGCCTTTTATGATTTTACTGAATTCCAAGTTGTGAGTAATATGCCAGGAAAGTAACAAAGAGAAATTAGTAGGTGGAAACTACCTATTAAAAATATGAAAGTTCCTCTTCTTTTATTTTTATAAATCTGATAATCCATTCATCAAACTATGTCTATATCTTATATCTTATTGGTCACATGTTAGTTTTGCCCATTGCATGCCCTCTATGGTAGTAATGATTAATATGGTGTTGGCTCATACTGAGCCAATTAATGTCTCTTAGTGTTGATTCTTGTGTAGTAACCTTTTTTTTGCTTTGGTCGGTGCATAGTAACTTATTACTGCTTCTTGAATTTGTATTTCCTTTCTTCTTGTCCACAGTTGAATAAGGTTGTCAGTGTTCCAAGAAGCGCTGGAGTTTTTGGTGATAGGGGATCCAGAGAAAGTGAGTACAATTATGGTGTATTATACGTGTTAGATATTTTTCTCTCCACGGATTTAGTTGAATATATGCGTGATATTGTGCGGTCATCCTGGTCTCAAGTTCAACTTTAGTGTCAGAGTTTGTGTTTGCAACACTAGGTTCCCCATGGTATTTTGAACAACTGCAGCATGTTCTTAAGTTGCTGGTATAATTGTGTATGTCTATAACACACACTTTTGAGCAGGCGAGGAATATAAGCACGCATGATGGTATTTTGAATGGGGTTGGTGTAATGTATTCATGCATGATGGTAGTTTGAATTGAATTTGTGTGACATAGTGTTTTTATGGCCACAAGATGAGATATATGTATATGTTAGTATACAGTTAAAGTTGCAATGCATTTGTAGGAGGGTTGTAACGCAATCTGTTCTCAATATAAACAATTTTCTCATGAAAAAAGGAGTTTTCTACATTTTGAGTTGCAATTCCTTGCTAAATACTATACCTTCTACTTGCTT
Source organism: Panax quinquefolius (assembly GCA_020205615.1). Taxonomy (NCBI): domain Eukaryota; kingdom Viridiplantae; phylum Streptophyta; class Magnoliopsida; order Apiales; family Araliaceae; genus Panax; species Panax quinquefolius. Next base: position 144,193,008 of record CM035155.1, on the reverse strand, counting down.
ATGGTTATGAATAGATGGCAAATCATGCACTTGTATTTCAGTATGTGGGTATTATTATCGTGACTACATAATTTTGACTTGCCATGCTTGGAGGGAGATATTGTGTAAAATCGTAGCACTTTAGCGTTTTCACTAACACTAAATAAATCAATGCAAGAGTTTTGCTGCGCACATTGATTTTTTAAGCAATAATAGGTATGGACTCTAAGTTCATGGGAATTTGAACAAAAAGGTCTTGCAATTTTCTCCTTGCAAGTCGATGTTAGACACCACAAGTATCTTGTATTTCTGTTGCTAGAAAAAGAGTGCACCATGAGAAAATTTTCATTATATGTACTGATTTCATTACATCAGTATCATTTTTCAATTCAAGTTCATGGCCTGAAAATACCAAGCTGCAGTCATAAATTTCACCTCTCTTCAGTTGTACCGAACATCATATCCCTTATATTCAAAGTTTGGGGCGGCTAAAGGATCAGATATTTCCTAATTTTTTAGGCGTAAGTATATATTGTACAGGACACAAGATCAATGCTTAGCACTGAAATTTCTGTTCATTTTAAGTCTCGCTGTTGATGCTAATGATTATTGCCTACTTACTCCAGGTTCTGCCGAATGGACACAATTGAATGATTTCCCCAACTGGTACGATCAGCATGCTGCGGAAAGTGCTGAAGAAAGCAAACGAGGGTTGTTGCAGCAACACTCTTCCACTGCTCATCCTGGGGAACCACATCTATTGTACAGAACATCCTCATTTCCTGTAAAGCAACAGCAATATATTCACCAACACCAATACTTCTCCGGTGATCCAGTTCTTGCTCCAAAATCATCTTTCCCTTCATCTCCTCCCCCTGGTGGCAGATCTCAACAACCTTCACCCAACCATCATTCACACCATTCTAATATTCCCTATCATCCAGGTGGGCACCAATTGCTACTGTCTTCACCCAGTCACTCTTCCTTCTCTAATCCTCAGCTTCAGCTGGCTACATTACCCCATGGTTCACAATTTGGCAAAAATTTGCCTCAATTTGCTCCTCCTGGTGTCACTGTCAATAGTCGATCGCCAAACCAATGGGTTAACAATACGAGCTTACACCCTGGAGATCATTCCAGCCTCTCAAACAATCTGTTGCAACAACAGATACCTCATCAAAATGGTTTAATGCCCCCACAGTTAATGCAGCAACAGTTAACACAACAACATAGATTGCACCATCAATTTCAGCCTTCATTTGGCCATTTTTCAGGGATGCAGCCCCAACTAATTAATCGCCATCTTCCTCCTGCCCATCCTATAATGAACAACTTTGAAGTGCTTGGATCAACTGATTTAAGAGATCAACCCAAATCATTGCCAAAAGCTAGGCAGGATCTACGGTATTCACACCAGGGTTCTGACACCAGTAGCCAAAGGAGTGGTAATGGATGGCCACGATTCAGAGCGAAGTATATGACAGCTGATGAAATTGAGAATATTCTCAGAATGCAGCTTGCTGCAACTCACAGTAATGATCCGTATGTTGATGATTATTACCACCAAGCTTTTCTGGCAAAAAAATATGCTGGTGCAAAGTCGAGACACCATTTCTGCCCAACCAACCTGAGAGATTGTCCTTCACGAGATCGAGCTAATACTGAGCCCCATGCCTTTCTCCAGGTTGATGCTCTTGGTAGGGTTTCCTTTTCTTCAATTCGTAGACCGCGTCCACTTCTTGAAGTTGACCCACCAAATTTGTCAGGCACTGAGAGCATTGAACAGAAAGGTTTGGAGAAGCCCTTGGAACAGGAACCCATGCTTGTTGCCAGAGTAACTATTGAGGATGGCCTTTCTCTTCTTCTTGATGTTGATGATATTGACCGTTTCCTACAGTTCAATCAACACCAAGATGTTGGGGTCCAGCTAAGGCAGCGACGGCAGGTCCTCCTGGAAGGCTTGGCAACATCACTTCAACTTGTTGATCCACTTGCCAAAAATGGCCACACAGTGGATCTGGCTCCCAAGGATGACTTTGTGTTCCTTCGGTTGGTCTCTCTTCCCAAGGGCCGGAAGCTTCTATCCAGGTACCTTCAGCTTCTCTTTACTGGTAATGAACTCATCCGAGTAGTCTGCATGGCCATATTCCGTCATTTAAGGTTCTTGTTTGGGGGCCTTCCTGCTGATCCAAGAGCTTCTGAAACAACTACCAACCTTGCAAAGACTGTCTCGTCTTGTGTTCGTGGCATGGAACTTAGATCACTCGGTGCTTGTCTTGCATCGGTGGTTTGTTCTGCAGAGCATCCTCCTCTTAGACCCCTTGGAAGCTCTGCTGGAGATGGTGCTTCTGTTATTCTGAAATCCGTCCTGGAGAGGGCAACTGAACTCCTAACAGATCCTCATGCTGCTGGCAACTGCAGCATGCCTAATAGGGCATTTTGGCAGGCCTCTTTTGACGACTTCTTTGGCCTTCTTTCGAGTTATTGCATCAGTAAGTATGACACTACTATGCAGTTGCTGTACGCACAGGGATCAGACATAGCTTCTATAGGTTCAGATTCAACAAGAGCTATCAGTAGAGAAATGCCGGTGGAACTTTTGCGTGCAAGTCTTCCACATACCAATGAACAACAAAGGAAGGTGTTATTAGACTTTGCACAGCGTTCCATGCCTGTGTTAGGATTTAATAGCAATATCGAGCAGAGTGGCAGTACATGAATGCTGAATTGTTGTTGTACTGATTTTGAACTGCAGATGTTGAAGTCTTTTATAAAATGTATCATTGACGCACAAATGTTAAAGGGTACATGCGTTCAGCGCATGTTTCCTACTTCGTCTTATTGGTTATATTGCTGGTTGCATGAGGTTGAAGGAGGATGAAAGATGCAGGTATTTGATTTACATGTATGCTTTTGCCCAACCTATATGCTATTGCTCGTGGAAGAATTTGTTGGGCTGGTTCTGTTTATTATGTTGGAACTTTGCCGGGTTTCACCTTTCTTGCGAGCTTATTTTGATGATCTGTTGTGCAATTCCTGATAATAACGAGGAATTAGGGATAGAACTGTACAGTTTTCAATTTGACGAAATCTCATGTTCCTTCTCTATTATATTCAAGGAGGTGAGAAGAATACAGTGTTTGGGTCCAATAGCTGCTGGTGGTCTTGTACTGGTACATGGAAACATGGATACTAGTTATTCAGATTTTGGGTTGATCATGGTTTATTTTATTTTCCTTATTTATTTTCCAGTGTTGGAGATGATCCTAAAGCCTGTATGAATGGTACATTGTTGCATTTGTCTCTTTGGTTTTGATACCTTGCAGCCTCTAATTTGCATTGACTTTTGATCATGGGATTTTGTTTTAGGGGAGAATTTGGCATGTGCAACAGAGGAGGGATATTGGTATCCCTTACTTATCCCAAGGCTATGTTTTATGTGCAAAATGATGGATGACATGAGGCTATTTATATTAATTTATTGCTACTCCCGACTCTAATTCATGTTTCTTTGCTCCTTTTCTTTGTTTAGATTAACAGTCCTGCGGTGGGGGATGGGGGGTGGGGGGCACCGGCCAATTTTTTTTAATTTTTTGACTCAAACAATTTATAATATTTATTGGAACTGGAATTTTACAAATTTTACAGAATTTAGTTATTTAGGTGTTATTTGGATACGTGGATTTTGTAAAAATTTTAGTTTCAATAAATATTATAAATTATTTAAATGTCATAAAAAAAATAAAAAAATTAGCGGCCGCCCAAAACTTATCCCCCTAGACTTTTCCTTAGATTAATTTAAAGTTCCTGCTGTCTAGAATAAACTGACATATTCTTCTGTTTGTTTCTTTTTATTATTAGTATTTTTCTTGTTATCAATGTGTCCAAGCGTATTTTATGCAAAATATTCCCCTTAAGGCCATAACCAAAGCTTTATACTATGACAGCAGTAGTATGGTAGAGCATTTTGCTAATTTTAATTTTTCTTTGTATGAGATATTAAGTTCTAGTTCTGGTGAAACTCTTCTAATCCCCTAATAGTAATAGGGTAAAAGACTCAACAAAGAACATATAAGATTGTTATTGACTTGTATATATTTTTAAATTTAAATTTAATATAAATATATTTAATTTTAATCAATATTTTAATAAATTATTTACAAAATATTATTATTTCGTAACTTTTAATAAGTTTTAACAAAATTTACAAATTCAAATCTTTCTTTAAATCCATTTGATTTCCCCAAACAAAATCCGAAAGTGTGTGTATATATGGGGTCGAAGAGGAGGTTTAGGTAAGAAAGAAAAGAAAAAAACTGCTCACAACAAGGAAGGGAGGGAGGGGAATTTAATCCGTTCAAGTGTAATTAACCTCCATCAATTGAGTTATCAAACTTTATGGTTGCTAATACAGTACTGACATTCAGAGAGAGATCACCATCCAACTTGCGTGTCAATATTGTATTAATCAATTAACCAAAGTTAACTTTATGTTAACTACTCCCCATTTTCAAGTTGTAGAATAGCAAGACTGTGAAATACCCTCGATAAATATCAGGACTTCGGGAGTGCGTGATCTGGGAGATCCTCCATAAAGGAAGCTTTTTTCTCTTCTTTATCCATATATTTACTAATTAACAACGTGGGTAAAAAAATTGAGAAGATGCGTTAAAAAATAGGAGATGAGAGGTGAAAAATTGAATAAATTAAAAGGTAAAGTAAGAAAGAAAAAAGATTTTATTTTTTGTGTTTACACAATAAAAAAAGAAGATGCTTGATATTGCCAGAGCAACATTGTTGCTACCAGAGTAATAAGTGTCTCACTTAAAGTTTTAAATGTTAATGTGAGTAAAAATAACTCATCAATAGTAAATTACCAAGTGTAATTAATGTAACTATTAATAAGGGCAGTGTAGTAATTTCGCTCATGGAGTGTTCTACAAGAATACTCAAATCCAATAAGCAATAAAATTCCCTTCATGTTTAATCAGCTAAGTAGTAACAATCTAGGATGAATTCTAAATCCAAGCATGACTCTTATTCCTAACTCCTAAAAGAAAGGACTCTCATGTTATAAATAAGATATACTCCAACACAATTCATGGACATAATTCTAACTCCCATAATAATTCTCTTTCTTCATATCAGCTTTCTGTTACGTGATGATTGATGCATCAGATTGACGCTGTTTGTGTAAAAAGAATAAATAGTCATATATTTTTCACAAGTTAGAAAATCAACATGGTGAATACTCGCGATGGTGCACGGGGTCACAACCCTCCACATCCTCCACCTCCTAACAATAAAAAACAATGAGCACAATTTGCTCATATTCCACAATCCTCTCGCCATCATCCTCCACCTCTTCACATTCCAGAATAACCTATCCACACTCATAGTGGACCCTATATTATGCACTCCCAATTACCAATTCAAGTAGATTTCGTTCCCAGATCAAACATAATTGCGGTGATCTAATTTGTAGACGAATCCAGAATAATCGTCAACATGACAAGAGGAACAACCCCTATAGGCGTGATCGCCTAAGGACATATGATAGTTAACCAACTGAGGAAAAGTCTAAACAATCTCCAAGAGCAACTACAAGATCTAGAGAGGGAACCTAGACAACTACAAATATCAGAACACCATCAAAACAATTAGACTGCGCTCAAGACCTAATGCCCATGAGGAGGCAAAAATCGAAAGAGAGGTACAGAGGCTCTCCAAGAATGATAAGGAGTCCAATCGTCCCAAGGAATTCAAGGGGCAGATGATATATAAGGCAGTACCTCCTTCATTCACTCAAGATGTCATGGATGAACCGTTCCCTGATGGTTTTACGATGCCCTAAATGGATAAGTATGATGGAATAGGTGATCCTATAAATCATATACTTACTTTTGATGCTCTTTTGTTGTTACATAATGTCTCAGATGCTATAAATTGTATGACTTTTCGATAAACCCTAAAGGGTCCAACCCATGCTTGGTACATACAGTTTACTATAGCCTCAATACATTCTTTAATTTTGATCAATTGAGTGAATTGTTTGTCAATTAGTTCATTGGAGGAAAGACTCATGCCAAAAGTTCAACATTGCTTATGTCCATAATTCAACAGAATTGAGATTCATTGGGGGACTATTTGAACCTATTCACCAAGGAGGCATTAAAAGTCCCTAACATAGATCAATCCATAGCAGTGGTGACTTTTACTAATGGAACAACCATCAAACATTTGAAGGTGTCTTGGCAAAGAATACTCCCCAAACCATGGCATAACTCCAAAGAAAGGTAGGAAAATAAATAGTTATTGAGGATATTGTCCAGCCAAAGTGTAAGACCCCAACTTTTATGAATAAAGAATAATTTTCTCGAAATATATTTTTTGAATATTATGGTGTGGATTTGATATAATGTTATAGTTGTGGGTAATATTTACAAATTTTGCAAAGTAAGCAAGTGGTTATATAATATTTGATTGGTCGGGGAATATTCTTTTTAACATGGAATATTAAATGACGACCAACACAATCATTGGTGGACCCTAACGGAAGTATTGTCGTAGTTAGAAAGCAGTAATTATCTTTTATAAAAATAACGGCGGAAGTGTTACAGATTAAAACCGTTGAACTACCCGGTAGTAAAAGTACGATGTCATGTGGTTGAATAATAGTAGCACACGGTATTGATTATTGATGCTTACGTGAGAAGTCACTCAGTTATACTCAATTATTGCTAAAGTAATTGTTGCATCATATCTCTCATATTATTGATTCAATTATTATCACAGTATCATCTGCATAAAATGTTATATTATTAAATCAATAATTGAGACGACAAAGTTATTCATATTATTATTTGCAATATTGATGATGTCAGAAGTTACATCAAAGAGAGGTTTGGTCACCTAATTGCGCGCCAATAAGGAGAAATCCTTATCGGAAAGTCCCCTCTTTCCTGGGAACGACTTGGTTGTTAAATATTATGAGTTATAATATTAATGATGAATAAGTTCGTGTTGATTAAAGATGAAATTGATAATTCCATTGTGTGGGAATTATTAGTGTTAGTGGAAATCGATATTTATTTCGATAATAATTAATGTCTGGAGGTTATATTGACCAATCGAGTATTTAACCGGATAAATGAGCAATTAATTGCTATTAATTCACATGCTTATAACTATGTGTTCACATGTGTGTACTATTGATTCACATGATTTACTATTAGGGGAGTTGGTACATGATTGATAATACTTGCATGACTAAATTAAAAATGAAGGTATAGTTGAAGGTACTATATTGTAATTAATTTTTTCACATGATTATACTATTGAGTCACATGAATGAACTATTAATTCACATGATTTACTATTAGGGGAGGTGGTGGAAGTTTGATAATACTTGCAGGACTAAATTAAAAATGAAAGAAAAGTTGAAGGTATTGTCTTTGTAATATTTTGAGCCAAAAAGCGTGCAATTATCGAAACTATATTTTCCTATAAATAGAATCTCATTCTTCCTTCATTTCTCACCAATTCACTAAAGCTTTAGAGCAATTATTATAGAGAGAAATTATAGAGAGAAAGAAGAAGAGAAGTCTGCTATCTCACTATTCCAATATCTAGTTTCTTATAAGGTAAGGGGTATTATTCTTTCGTATTCATGAAGAGAGTTATTTTCTTTCAATACTCGTAAGGGTTGTTATTCCTTTCTTTATTATTATATTGGAATAACTGCTTCATATCTGAAGTACCTTATATATGGTAAAATTCTTACATTATTACATTCTTTATTATTACGTTGGAATATAACTTTATGCATGCATCGGCCTATCGCATGCTCGGTGAATTCTCATTGTTATTCCATTCTTTATTATTACATTTGGAATATCACATCATGCGGATTACGCATAACACGGTTCCATTCTTTATTATTACATTTGGAATATCACATGCATGCGGATTACGCATTTGACCGATTCCATTCTTTATTATTTCATTGAATATCACATGCATGCGATTACGCATGACTGGTTCCATTCTTTATTATTCGATTGGGAATAACACATGCATGCGATTCTATCGCATGCTGGTGAATTTTACATTATTCCATTTTTATTATTACGTTGGAATAACTCGCATACATGTGGATTACCACATGCATGGTGAATGATCCTTCGTATTCATTCCTTATTAAATTATGGAAATGATCTGTCTACGTGGATTACCGCATGGCGAGCGAAAATCCATTTGTAGTTTCATATATTGTATTATACTCAGTTAGTTAAAGTTTTGACTTCTATACTCCATGAAATTAGTAGAATATCCTGGATATTTGTGCTTCATCCAGTATCTTTTCATGGAAATATTCTTCTGAGCATTCTTGAATTTTACTCCACAAAGCATTATCATGTTGACAATTTGGACATTATTGATTTCAGGATAAATTAACTTATAAATCTTTAAAATTTATTCTTGAACTTGTTTTATTGAATTATTATGGCATTGTCATCATCCTCATGCTTATATTGTGATGAAAGTCATCTTTGGCTTATGTGCATAGATGGAATCGGTATGATTATGACCAAGGATCATTTGGTATAATCATGATCTGTAATGTTATAAATGATGTGGTAAAAGTCCTCAATGGCCTGTAGTGCATTGATGGACAGTTTTTGGTATGATTATGACCAGGGCTTATTCGGTATAGTTATGACCATTGATGATTTAATGAATATCCTTGGCCCGTAGTGCGGGGATGATTCAATGATGTGGTTTATTTATTGTCGAGTGAGTCAAATGATAAAAATTGATGAAAATATTTTAAATCATAGAAGATAGTAGATAGCATGCTCTATTTGACTCTTCTAATGGATTGCTTATTCAGCCATGATTAAACTTGATGTCTATTGTATTTTATCGGTTTAACATTATTGAAGACTAATGATAATTTATTCGCATTATCTTAGTCATAATATTTCTTCTTGGGCTAGTTGAGCTCACCCTTTTGCTTTCATTGTTCTCTTGTGAAATGAGAGCGTGGTAGGGACTAATAGGGAATGGAGTGATGATTCGAGATGGTGTATTAGTAGTCCTCACTATTCTATAAAATAGTGTGACAATAAATGTAATGAGGACTCTATTTGAGAGTGGATATTGTCTAGAAGGCAATATTCTTGTTTAAACTCTCAGCTATGTTTTGTCGTATATTACACGATGATTGTATAATTAAGTTTGTATTTGTATTCTGTACCATGTATTTGGTGACTCAAGATGGGTGATGTAAACCTATTTTGGGGGCATCACATTTGGTATCAAAGCTTAGGGATATGATCCATGGCTGAGATGTGAGACAAGAACTAGGAGGGGAGAGATGGGGAATTCCTTCGCTAGTATGACCTACCTAAGTTTATTTGGTATTTAATTGGTCGGTCCGAGTATAGGGATAATATGTGATATGTTAATTAACCCTTATTTTGTGGCAGTATTTGAAAATGGCATCCAAAAATATTGAGATAAACAATGAAGCACATGAGACTGTTGAGTCACCACAGATTAATACCCAGGATAATGTGCAATAGGAAGACAATAATCCTCATGTAAACAATAACACCGATGAAATGGTGAACGATGGGATGTTCAGAGGCTTTATTCAATTCATGCAACATCAAGTGAGAAGCGGCTCTCATCCAAAATGCGGTGGAAACATTGACAACTCTTAGGCGGTCCGCTAAGCGATTCAAGGAGCTGGGACCACACGAGTTTTTGGAGAGCCAAAACCACTTAAAGGCGGAGGCGTGGATAAAGCAGATCAACAAGATATTTGTTGTCTTGGGATGCTCAGGAGCAAAAGGTTCCCTTTGTCACCTTCATGTATTGCGGCGAGGTGATTCTTGGTGGGAATCAGTACGCGTACTCAACCTGCCGCACTCAAAATGTCTTGGGAGAAGTTCTAAGAGCTATTCAACGACAAGTACTTTTCTGAAAGTATTCGTCACATGAAGGAGGTAGAGTTCATCAATCTTAAGCAAAACAATATGATCGTGGCATAGTACGAAGCTAAGTTTGTCGAGTTGTCTCGGCTTGCGTCCCACTTGGTTGATAATGAGGAGAGAATGACGCGAATGTTTCTAAGAGTTTTGAAACCCGAGATACGTCAATACCTTATCTCTCATAAACTGTGTTTGTATTCAGATGTTGTGAATAGGGCTCAGTTATTGGAGTGCGATAATGAGTCAACCCAACCAAGAGAGAGAAGTCGACAAGTCGATAATACCAGTGGTAGCAGTCATCGAAGCGGTGACAACAAACGTGGAGGGAATCAACATGCCAGAAATGGTAATCACTTCGGTGGTAATCATGGCCATGACAATAAGAGTGGACATTTCAAGAAGAGGAGATTCAATAATGATGGAAAGACGTCAACACCAGCACCTATTGTTAAGGAAGGAGAACGACCGCTGGTCGTATGTTACAAATGTGGAGGGGAAGGACACATAAGTCCAAACTGCACGATACAGTCCAAAGCATGTTATAATTGTGGAAAAGAAGGTCACCTAGCCTGATTTTGTCGTGCACCAAAGTCAAGTCCAGCTGGGATGGAGGCATCAAAGGGTGTCCCAGACAAGACAAAACCGGTAGTTCAAGAGAGAACGTTTGTCGTAACCTCCCAAAAAGCGAGGAATCCGAACGAGATGATCACGGGTAAGCTAATCATAAACTCTAGTGAAGTTTATACTTTATTTGATACCGGTTCTACTCATTCCTTTATTTCTCCTATTTGTGCTCAACGTTTAAATTTGACTCTGGAGAAATTAGACTTTGACTTATCTATTGAAACTCCGTTGGGAGAAACCTTCATTACATCCACGATTTATAAGTCTTGTTTGATTCAAATCGGTAATCGCACGTTACCTGTCGTTCTTATTTCTTTGAAAATACTTGCATTTGATGTGATTTTAGGGATTGATTGGTTAACTACTCATCACGCTAAAATCGATTGTTTTCGTAAGATTGTTAGCTTTTATATTTCTAACCAACCTATTATACGAATTCAAGCAATCAAACCACTAAAGTCAATCACTGTCGTATCAAGCCATAAAGTTATTCGTTTATTGAAAAATGGATGTCAAGCTTTCTTAGCCCATGTCAAGGATTTAAATAAAAATACGTCAGATTTAAATGATATTTCTATTGTTAATAAATTTTCTGACGTATTCCCTGAAGAACTTCCTGGCCTACCCCCAGAGTGTGAAATTGAATTTTGTATCGACCTTGAATCCGGTACAAAACCCATTTCCAAAGCCCCATATCGAATGGCTCTATTGAACTTGAGGAGTTAAAACCCAACTACTGAGGAATTGTTAGACATTGGTTTCATTCGTCCTAGTACGTCTCCTTGGGGTGCTCCTGTTCTATTCGTGAAGAAGAAAGATGGAAGTATGCAACTTTGTATTGATTATCGGGAGTTGAATCATTTCACCATCAAAAATAGGTACCCATTGCCTCACATTGATGACCTGTTTGACCAGTTGCAGGGAGCCAAATTCTTTTCAAAGATTGATCTTTGTTCCGGATATCATCAATTGAAGATTAAAACTGATGACATTCCAAAGACTACTTTCAGAACTTGGTACAGGCATTATGAATTCCTAGTTATGTCTTTTGGATTGACTAATGCTCCTGCTGCCTTCATGGACATGATGAACCGAGTATTCAAGGAATATTTGGATCACTTTGTGATCGTCTTTATTGATGACATCCTCATATACTCTAAAAGCCGTGAAGACCATGAGAAACACTTGAGGCTGATACTTCAAAAGCTTCGTGAAAACAAGCTTTATGCCAAGTTGAAGAAATATGAGTTCTGGCTTGAGGAAGTTGCATTCCTTGGGCACGTGATATCAAATCATGGACACTACAAGAAAAAAGCTTTATTCCGATGGAATCTTCCGTCGGACCTAATCCTATTCCGTCGAACATATACTATTTCCGACGAAAAATTCCATCCGAAATTCGGTCGTAAATAATCGCGTCGAAAATAAGATCCGTCGAGAATTCTGTCGGATATACCTTATCTTCGACGAACTTATCGCCGACGGAATTTCGTCGGACATCACTTATTTTCGACAGAATATGTAGGACGAAACTTTTCGTCGGATAAAAAGGTCCTATTTTCGACGGACTTATTCTCTCGAAATTATCTTATTACCGACTGAAAATTAAAATAAACCAAAAATTATAAAAACTGACTGCTCATTAAGGTTGACGGAATTTTTGTCGGACATAGGATATTTACGGCAGATGAGTTCCGTCGAAGATGGAGTACTTACGACTGAAATTAGAATATTTCGACATTTATTAAAAATTGTTTTTTGTTATCTCCGAGGGAATTTCCGTCGTAACTACCTTATTATGTCGAAATTAACTACTTTTTTTTTTAAAATACAGATTTTAAAAGTTCAGTTTCCAGGTGTTTAAACCCATTAATGTACAGTAACTTTGTCACAACCCAATACATGATATTATAAACACAGTATCTCACATTCAAATATGCAACGTAGCACTAAAACCTAATCTTCAACTTGTGGCGCCCCAAAATAGGTATACATCACCTATTACGAGTTGTCAATACATGGTACGTAAACAACTACAACTTTATTATTACAACAAGAAAGCGTGAGTTTGAATACAAATATTATCTTACTAGATAATATCTATACCCAAATAAATCCTCATCACATTTATTGATACATTATTTTACAAAAATGGTGAGGACTACTAAACAATCCTTTCTAAAACCTTCATTCCATACCCAGACTAAAGACATTTATATTCTCGCCTCCACGAGAAAAATGGAACAAAAAAGAAAAGGGTGAGCTCAACTAGCTCAAGAAAGAATATTATGACTAAGATAATATACAACAAATTACCGTTAGTCTTCAACAGGAAAAATTTAATAGAATCTGATAGACAACAAATTTTAAATCAATATTCGCAGTGAAGTAATAATTCATTAGAAGAGTTAAGTAGAGAATGCAAACTACTATCTTCTATGTATGAATTTAAAAGTTCATCGTCTATCTTTTATCCCTGTAACATCAATCAATATACATCGGAATCAAATATTCATCTTTGCACTACTGAGCCAAAGATATTCATCGATTGGTCATGTATTCATTTAAACACTGTTCATCTTTGCACTACTACCAAAGATATTCTTGAAATCATTCATCTTTGCACTACTGGCCAAAGATATTCAATAATATCATCATTTAAGGCGAGGATGACGAAAAATATTTTTAAAGAAGCGAATCCGGTGAAACAAAATGACAAGGATTAAGGATTAAGGATTAGTACTTTGTTTTATCCATGTTCAAAAATACCCCAAAAATAATCTTAGTGGTGTAAAATTCAAGAATGATCAAAACATGGATACAATCAAAGCTAGTATCCGAATAGATGTTTTGGACAAAAGAAGAAATTTTATTTTTAGGTGAATAGTGTCAGATATCGTGAATAGTGTCGTATATCGTGAATAGTAAATCCGACACCAAAAGATAGAAATTCCACAAAAACATCTTCACGCTTCATGAATAGTACTCGTGAATAGTAATCGTGAATAGTAACTCATGAATAGTAACTTGTGAATAGTAACTCATGAATAGTAACCCCGACATGAAAAAGTTCCAAATTTGATAAAAAGTTCAGATTAATATTTCAAAGATAATGATATTGAAGAAATAATATCATTTGAGAAGAAAATAACATCCCTTACCTCAAAGAATCATTACTTGAATGAAAGGTCGAAGTGATCTTTGAATGAAACTTATCTTGAACAAAGAACTCTCAAAATATCTAAATACTCACAAAATACGCTCAATAATATAGAGAGAGAAAGAGAGAAAGCTTATGTTTCTGGTGTGATTTTCAATTCTAACTTAGTCCTCTATTTATAGGAAAATGTTAGCCACCAAGGCAGACTTGACACGATACACGATGGCTTTACCTGCTACTATTGCCACCCACCACATTTGAAATAAAATTCAGCACATTTCTTCACCAACCACAAGTGGGGCCCACTCAATTCTAGAATTTTCCACCAAAATCAATTATAAACCTAATTTCCGAATCAGTCACCTCTTAAAATTCATAACAAATCATTCGTTCATTTTTAACGGTTCAAAATTTGTGGACATATACTCAACTTATGTATGTATAACATATCCAAAAATTACAACGATCCAACGGTCGGATTAAAAATTATAACTCACGTAATATATCGTAAAAATACTGATTTGATTTTTAATACCTCCATTCCAACAAAATTACTGATAAAACACCACAACATTAAATCATTCAATTATAACCATATAAAATAAATAAATCCGTCATTTATATCCACATCAAATAAATATTTTCTTATCATATAAATCAATAATTAATTATTCCCAAATAATATTACGAGAATCACAATTATGATAACCGTGAGGCGGTTCAGGAAAGAGGGGCTTTCAGATAAGGATTTCTCCATCTTGGCGCGCAATTAGGTGACCAAACCTCTCCCTCGATGTAACTTTCTAGACATTGCCAATAATGCTATCTAATAATATTATTTAAATAATATGAATTATTGATCCGATAATGGAGATAATAATGCGGTGACAATTATTGAACAACAATAATATAAAATATCAACGCAAAGAATTATTGAATCAATAAAATAAAATATTGAGCAAGAACTCTACATGAAAATTATTGAGTAGTGCCTTCTTTACGTAAGGATCAATAATTCAACAATACGTGCAATACCGTGTCTTCTTTGTGCAACCCGCCAGACATTCTTTGTATTTTAACCATAGGGTATTCCAACGGTCTTAACTTGGTAACAATTACGTAGTTATTTTTAACCAACTTATATTTGTGCGTTTTCTTCATCCAATCGCTTTCAGTTATGGGGCCCACATGGTCGCTGCTTGCAGTAAATACGAATATTCCCACAAGCAAGATTTAATATTCCACGACCAAACGAATATTCCCCGACAACAATGAATATTTTATAACTACTTGCTTATTTTGAAATATTTGCGTATTTAACCCCTAACTATCCACATTAATCAAATCAACCCTTACTATTTCAAAATAATAAATAGAGAAAATTAAATTTCATTAATAATAAGTTGGGGTCTTACAACCTCCTCTCCTTATGAAATTTCGTCCTCGAAATTGACGTACGTACCTGGTGTTTCGAAAAGATGAGGATACCTCGCTTTCATTTCCGTTTCCAATTCCCAGGTCATTTCCTCTATAGCATGATTCCTCCACAAAACTTTAACTTGTGGTATGACCTTTGCGCGTAGGACATGCTCCTTCCTATCCAAAATCTTGACAGGTACCTCCTCATACGTTAGGTCTTCGACTATCTCGTCCGGTTCTAACTCTATAACGTGGTTCGGGTCTTTCACATATTTACGAAGTACAGATATGTGAAACACATTATGAACACGAGACATACTTGGAGGTAACGCAAGTCTATAGGCTACATTTCCTACTCGGTCAAGAATTTGAAATGGACCAATAAATCGTGGATTGAGCTTTCCTCTCTTCCCAAATCTTGTAACTCCCTTCCATGGAGCAACTCGCAAAAATACATGATCCCCTACACTAAATTCCACGTCCTTTCGATGAAGATCCGCATAACTCTTTTGTTGATCTTGTGCCTTTTTTGTATCGTTGTCGAATCATTTGGATCTTTTCGGTAGTCATACGCACTTAACTCGGGTCCCAACAATGTTGCTTCACCCACCTCATCCCAACATATTGGAGAGCGACATTTTCGTCCATATAATGCTTGAATGGAGCTACACCTATATACTTGCTCGATAAGCTGTTGTTGTAGGAGAATTCTACCAATGGTAAATACTTATCCCAATCGCCCTTGAAGTCTCAGGACACGAGTCTTAATAAATCTTCAAGAGTTTGAATAGTCCCTCTCGATTGTCCGTCCAGTTTGGGGATGGTATGCGAACTAAATCGCAAATCTGCGCCCATAGCTTTTTGCAAGCTAACCCAAAATCTTGAAGTGAATCTTGGGTCACGATCCAAAACTATGGATACAGGCATGCCATGCAACCTCACAATCTCATTTACGTACATACTAGCAAGACGTTCAAGGAATAAGTCTCCGTGTCGGCAAGAAATGAGAGACTTGGTTAATCTATCAACAATAACCCAAATAGCATTGATGCCTTGAGAAACCGTAGGAAGACCCGTGAACGAAATCCATGGTAATGTGTTCCCACTTCCATTCGAAATCTCAAGTGGTTGCAACGGACCCTTAGGTACTAGATGCTTCGCCTTTTTCACGTTGACAAGTTAAACACATTGAGATAAACTTTGCAATCTCTCTCTTCATATTGTTCCACCAAAATGTATGTCGAAGATCACGATACATTTTAGTACTTCCAGGATGGATTGTAAATGGTGTATTGTGTGCCTCCATCATAATCTTGTACAATATCAGGAAGAGGGGTGGTAGAATCTAACGGTTCAGAACCCCTCCTAATAGTCTCTAGCTCAGCTATACGCTCGTCCCGAAGCTTCTGAAATCGGTCCTGTAATGTATTCTGTATACGTATGTTAATTATATCATTTTATTTATGATTGAATATTATTAAAAGCTAAATTATAAGATGAGTTTTACACGTATAGCTAAAGCTGCCTGAGACAAAGCACGCTCGTCCTTAGGCGTGTGGGCTCGATCCCAAAACTCTAGCATGGTAGGATCTCGACCCAAGGTCCTCCCCAATGCCTAATACAAACATTCATAAAACAGGTCTTAAGTATTTGTGTGAGAACTTGACACATAAATAACTAAATACAACGCACTTACCGTCTTCGCCTCCTCAAACGACTGAGAACCAGTGGTGTGTACTATTCGGAGCTGACCATGGTTCTTCTTTGCCTGCTCGAACTTTTTCTTGAAGTCATTAGCCTCCCAGTGAGCACACATAGCCTTCCAGGCTAAATCGGAGACTATCTTGGGTCGATGATCTCGATGGTGGTCGAAATTTGGTTCACAATCGCGCCTAAGCTCCCATCCGTCGCATCTCATCTGACCATCCGAGTAATTCGCGCAATGACGTGATGCTCAATCACAACATCGCCAGCTGACTGAGAGATGCTCGGGTCAAATCGATAATAAAGCTATAACAAAAGATTATTTAAAATTAAGAACATTTGATTTCGTCATCCTAATACAACTATGTGGTGATAATATGCTTAACTTATGTGAAACTCCCATGAGGCGATCGTATAAAAGTGGCATCGCATCACAGATATCTTGGTGAACCGCATGCACCCTCTCGGGAGATGCATTAAACAAATCGCATGTAGGGTGTGCTTAGCCACCGAGTCTAGTATACTACAGAAAAAGTATAACAATACGTGTTATGTGAATTGTGTTTTGCAATAACTGATAGAAATAGTAGGAATATATTAACACTACTTGCTTTGGAAAGCGACATCCTTTGCATCTTGTAAGTGGCACCATGACGGACAACCAAAGATACCGAGGTTCGTCCCTCGGTGTCATCGACGAGGTGCATCTGTAATAATTGTATTTAACATAGTACTTCAATAATCATTATAATTAATGCAACTTGAGATATATTTAAATCCTAGTTAAGATAACTGACTCGCGCCTGAAGAAGAGCCTCCATCGTAGCTCCGTCTCGATCTGGGATCGCCCACCACCTCGGCGACCTCCACCGTTATGTCTAGCCATGAATATCCTACTACAATAACAAAATTGGTAGATTACGAGTATGTAAGGTTTATCAATATATGGTAAGGACTAATATGAAAGCTCATTTTTAATTACGCACGTCATTAAACCCATCAAAATCAACGTGTATATCATTATCGGATTCGGTATCTTCCTCATCCTCAGTTTCGAGATCAGTTTCGTCATTGTTATCATCCTCAACGACTACATAATCATTTATGTGTACGGTGGCCTCGACATCCTTATCGTCAGGTATGTCAATGACATTAGTACTCACCACATCTTTAGCATGGAACACTACGGCCAATGGGTTGCTCACATCTTCTTGCAACGCCTCATCCATACCAAACATGTTATCAGCATTAAATGAGCGTGTTTTAGTAGTGACTACTGTGTACCAGGGGCTTCGAGTATTTACGATATTAGGAGCGTAATACACTTGAGTCACTTGACTTGTTAACACGTACACGTCATCAGAATTTAACACCGACTTGATATTCACGGTTGTGATTCTATTACGATCAACTTTAACCCCCTTTTCAGTATCAAACCAGCTATTAAATGTAACTACCTTTTTACCGCCGTGATAATTTAGCACAACTACATCCTGTAAACGACCATAGTAATTGGACTCAAAATCTTGATAACAGCTTCCTAACACCACAACCCCAGAATTGACTGATGTGAGTTCATGCAAGTCATCGACTCTAAATCTATACCCATTAACGATGCAACCAGGAAAAGAACTAACAACTTTGTAAGGTCCTTGGATGACATCTATAAAATGCTTAGAAATACTCTCCGCTTCAACCCTTTTCTTAAACCACTGTTGGAAATTAGCATTAGTGAATGTTTCCAATTCTGCTGCAGTAAAAGTTGGGTTAGAAGCATACGCTTCCTCTTCGAATGAACTGCGATATTAGTCAAATGTCTTTAACATATATAGAGATGACTACACTTGTAAATTGTACTAACTGGAGCAAATAAGCTTAGACTTACGTGATGTATGATGATACTTCGGGCATATTTAGAAGCACGTATATAGATACAATCTTCAACTCTTTGTCGCTTAAGTAAGTCAGAGTCTCAGGGCCAAATGGTTTAGCCGGATATGTGAATACAACTAACTCATCATCAGCATGAGTCATTGGACCAACAACCTCATTCCTTGCTAAACGGTTGTGCTTCGTTGAGACAACATCGTCAAAATACAATGAGCAGAAGTTGACAAGCTCTTCCTATGTATATCGTTCAGTAATAGAACCCTCTACACGAGCTTTGTTCTTGACCTTTTGTTTTAATCGGTGTATATACCTACGATAAATAATATGCAGACTTAGTGAAGTATTATTAATATGAGTAGGATAGAGCAATTATAGCAGTTTATATATTACCTCTCAAAAGGATACATCCACCGATATTGCACCGGTCCTCCAAGTTTGAGTTCATACGGCAGATAAATAGGCAGATGTTCCATCGAGTCAAAAAATCCTGGAGGGAAGATCATTTCAAGCTTGCACATGGTATGCACAATATTCTTCTCCATCTGCTCGACATCACTGTACTTAATTATAGTTGAACAAATATATCGAAAGAAATTTGACAGTTCGGTCAATGCATCCAGAACTTTTCTGGGTAACATCTCACGAAATGCAATTGGAATCAACTTCTGCATGAATACATGACAATCATGACTCTTGAATCCATAAATTTTCAATTGCTCAACCTTACAACAACGTGTTATATTCGACGCATATTCATTTGGGAGCTTCAACCCACTAACCCACTTACAGACGTCTTCAAATTGTTGTTTAGTAAGACTAAATGGAGCTTTAGGTTTCGTAGTGTTAGGGCGAAGCCACAATTCTGGCCTAATGTTCAATGCCTCCAAATCTTTTCGAGCATTGTCATTGTCTTTAGTTTTACCACTCGTATCTAACACGGTGTAAAACAAGTTCTCGAAAACATTCTTTTCGGTATGCATGACATCTATACAATGACGAACTGAAAGTGTGCCCCAATACGACAACTCAAACCATATAGACAAGTGTGTCCAATTATGAGTCTTCGCGTACCCGGCTGCTCTCAATTTATTGTGTTCCTTCCCTGGCAAAGGAAAATCAAGTTGATTTAACCACTCCAAGACCTCACTGCCCGACAGCCAACCAACAACCCCCTTCTTCTCTATCTTTCTGTTGAACTGTGTAGACATCTTTCTGTAATTGTGATCAAGAGGCAAGAATCTACGAGCAGTTCCAAAGAAACTACATTTCTACCCTTACTGCAATTGGTTGCCTTGCACATCCCCCATACACACTGGACAGGACAGCTTCCCGTGAGTTGACCAACCACTAACCATCCCAAGAGCCGGAAAGTCAGTGATAGTCCATAACAGGGCTGCCTTCATCACAAAATTCTCGCATATCAATTTATTATACGTCTGAACCCCTGTCTCCCACAACATCTTTAGTTCATCCACTAACGGTCGAAGGTACACATTAAGATCTTTTGTAGGACTTTTATCCCCCGGAATGAGTAAAGTCAAAAACAAATGTGGATCCCTCATGCACATTGCCGGTGGATAAGCTGAGACTAATCCCCTCCCATCACGTGGTATCCTACGATACATTCAACTCCGGTCGGCTGACATTTTTAACTACACAAAAGTACGCATTAAGTTAATTTGGATATTCATGCATGCATTAGATTTACCTAGTATCTCTACAAGATAGGGGTAAGGCTTCTATCCCATTATTGGATGTGTCTCGTCACTAGTGCAAACACGTTGAGTACGTTTCATGAGTTTCAAGAAAATTTTAATGAAGACTCTCCCATGGTCTCCAAGCACACGAAATAGACTAAGATAACTTAATCTAAGTATGCACTCGGAGAACATATAGAGATAACAGTCTATTAATCCTCAAAATAACAAAAAATGTACCGTTTCGTATTTGCACCGGCCTAAGTGAGAGACATAACATCTAATAACAGTCCCAAACTGGGGACTGTTTGACATTCACTCCTATTGAGGGTATGTCAAACGGGTTTCTAAGTTTCAAAGTATAGTACATATATAATTGAAAATGCTATTTAGTTTATTGAAAATAGTGGCAAACTACACAAATGCTACTTAGTTTATGAGAATTGTTATGTGGAATCTCTACTTGAGTCGGCAACCGGGAAAAAAAAGGGGTCGTAGTTCCTGTTGTGTTCTTTACTCGAATAATAAAGTTAATTCAATTACTGCAAACATTCCTCACTGTTCCATCATAACAGATGACAACATCTCGAAGGAGTTCCATTAAGGTATTGAACAAAGTTTCAGCTTAAGCAACCCTCTAGATGAACAAACGATCACTTCTCTGCTAGGAATGAATCATCTTCCCATATGGGTCCAATCCATGATATAGACAGCTTCTCACCACTCCGAATTCCTCCAATGGATAGTTCTCATTCAAGAGGTGAGACATTCTGTGAGAACTACCCATCTGAGGAATTCAGAGTGGTGAGAAGCTGTTTATATCATAGATTGGACCCATATGGGGAGATGATTCATTCCTATGGGAGAAGTGATCGTTCGCTCATTTAGAGGGTTGCTTAACCTAGAACTTTGTTCAACAACTTACTGGCACTCCTTTCGGATGTTGCCATTTGTTATGATGGAACAGTGAGGAATGTCTGCAGTAATTCAATTACCTTTATTATTCGAGTATAGGACACAAACAGGAACTACGACCCCTTTTTTTTAATTATTGCCGAGAGGCGGTTTGAGTACTATTAGTCTAACTGCTATGTATGTCCGAAACTCTGCATACAAGAAAGAGTACATATATATATGTAGGGAGAGTATTATTGCATTTATATATTGAAAATTGTGGCAAACTAAGCAAATGCTACTTAGTTTATTTTGCCAATGATAATAAACTAAGTAAGTGATACTTAGTTTATGAGAATTGTTATTTGGAATCTATAGAGACTTCTGTTCGACATTCACTCCTACTTAGTTTATTTTGCCAATGATAAACTAAGTAAGTGGTACTTAGTTTATGAGAATTGTTAGGAATTTATAAAGACTAAGTAATTAATTTATTATTATATTTTGCCAATGATAAACTAAGTAAGTGGTACTTAGTTTATTATTATATTTTCTTTTATTTTAATTTGTAGTATATTATATTATAGTATATAATTGGTTTATAAATTTAAATCGAATTAAATTTATTTTTATTATTTATTTTATATTGTATTATATTATATAAGTTCAAATGTAATTTAATTTAATTTAATTTATTTAAATTTAATTTAATTTAATTTAATTTAATTTAATTTTATTTATTTAAATTAAATTAAATTTATTTTATATTTTATTTTAATTAAATTAAATTAAATTGAAATTATTTGATTATATTTTATTTTATTCTTTATTGAATTGAATTTTATTTGTATAATATTATATATTTGTAAATATTTTTATTAAATTTAATTTATTTATTAAATTAAATAAAATTTGTTTGCTTTTATTTAATTTACTTCAAATTAGTTTATATTTTAATATTGGGACTAATTACTAATATTATTGAAATAATTCTGACAAAATCTTGCAAATGCATACCTCTAACAGAATTTCTGTTACAAATTTAGTCGAAAATTGCAAATATATCAAAATTCAAAACAGTCCTAAAATCAGTTAAATTCAAAATTGAAAACTAATTAAATTACATAAACAATACAAACAATATATACTGCATAATTATCCATTCTCAATCAAAATATATACCAAATTTTAGCCCCAAATTTCAGCCTCAAATCCAAATTTCAGTCAAATATATAACAAAATTTTAACCTATACCAATTTTCAAGACCTCAAATCCAATTGCAAAGCCAAATTGATGCACATACTGAGAACCAATTAAGGAATTTACCAATTTTCGGACTCAAATCAATATATACATACAATATAAAAATTATTCAATCCATCGATTTTGTACATCATCATCAAAATGAAACAACATTTGAACTCATACCTTTTGGAGCTAATAAAGCGTCCGTAGCGTGTGGTGGTGGTGGTGGTGGTCGGTAATTTGGAATTGGAAATGGGTGAAATTTGGAGGTGGCTCTTGGTCTTGGTGGTGGTGATGGTCGGCGGCTATAGGGGCGCCTGGCGGTGGGGAGAAGGGAAGGCAATTTGGTGGTGGCGGTGGAGTTGTTGGTGGCAGGTGGGCGCCGGAGATGAGAGTGAGAGAAGAGAGGCTGAGATGAGAGAGTGAGAGAGGAGAGATTGAGAGAGTGAGAGAGGAGAGACTGAGATGAGAGAGTGAGAGAGGAGAGATAATTAAAAATGAGAGAATACGGGGAGACGCTGGCCTGAGTCAGTCGAATAAGTTTTATAAGATATTTTCGACGGAATTTCCGTTGGACATACGTCCCTCGGAATTAACTTATCTTCGACATACAGTCCCTCGGACATAGCTATAATTTCGTCGAACTTAAGTTTCGCGCTGACGGGAAATTTGTCGCCATATGAGGCCTTATATTCCCGACGGATTTTCCTCGAAAATAAACTATTTTGGACTGAATTAATTTCGACCAAATATTTCGTCGAAATTAAATTATTTACGACTGAATACATTCTGTCGAACTTAGATTCGTCGGTATCTGTTGACTCAACGAAGATTGAAGCAATTCAAACCTGGGAGCAACCAAAGTCAGTGACCGAAGTACGTAGTTTCTCGGCTTAACTGGTTATTATCGGAGATTCGTGGAAGGATTTTCTAGAATCGCTACTCCATTAACTCAACTGACTCGAAAAGATACAAAGTTTGGTTGGAGCAGAGAATGTGAGAAGGGTTTTCAAGAACTCAAGAGAAGACTCATTTCAGCACCTGTTCTGACAATACCATCTGGCTCGAGGGGATTTGTCATCTACAGTTGTAACCCCCCCAAAATAGGTATACATCACCTATTCTGAGTCGCCAAATACATGGTACAAAATATAAATACAATCTTTAATATACAACAAGATAGCTGTGAGTTTTAATACAAATATTGTCTTCTAGACAATATCCACTCTCAGAATAAGTCCTCAATACATTTATTGTCACACTATTTAACAGAATAGTGAGGACTACTAATGCTATTATCTGGACCGTCACTCCATTCCCCGACTAGTCCCGGCTACGTTCTCAATTCCTGAAGAGAACAGTGAAAGAAAGGGTGAGCTCAACTAGCCCAGTAAGAAATATTATGACTAAGATAATGCAGAATAAATTATCATTAGTCTTCAACAGTGTTAAACCGATAAAATACAATAGACATCAAGTTTAAGCTGCGGTGAACACTTGCAATCCATTAAAAGAGTCAAGTAGAGAATAAAATCTACTATCTTTTATGATTTAAAAGGTTTTTCATCACTTTTATCGCTGGGACTCAGCTCAATAAATAAACCACACCATCCCTGCACTACGGCCAAGGGTATTCATTAGTATCACAACCACAAATTATCCATGCACTACGGGCCAAGGATATTCGTGTATTCATCAATGGTCATGATCATGCCAACAACTGTCCATCAATGCACTACGGGCCAATGAGGACTTTTATCACATCATTTGTAATATTACGGTCATGATTACACCGAATAATCCCTAGTCATAATCATACCAAGTCCATCTATGCTCTACAGGCCACAGATGACTTTTAAAAAATATAAACATGAGGATGATGACAATGATATAAGAATTCAATAAAACAAGTTCAAGAATTAATTTATTCAAGAACTAATAACGTCCAAATTGTCAACATGATACTTCTTTGTAAAGTAAAATTCAAGAATGCTCAGAAGAATATTTCCATGAAAAGATACCGGATGAAGCGCAAATATTAAGGATATTCCACTAATTTCATGGAGTATAGAAGTCAAAACTTTAACCAACTAAGTATAATAAAGAATGGAATAACAAAAGAAATCACCATGCATGCGGTACTTTGCATAGACAGGTTATTCCAACAGAATAATAAATAACGGAACTTGTGCGGCGTGAAGCGCATGATGACAAGAATATTTCAATGAGAATAATAAAGAATGGAATAACAACAGAAATCACCATGCATGCGTTACTTGGCAGATACATACGAGTTATTCAACGAGAATAAATAAATAACTGAGTCGAAGGTAAATTAAATTCGCCATGACAGGATGTTCCAATGAGAATAATAAAAGGCGGAACTAAAGTCCCGTAAATGCTGTGACGAGGATATTCTAACAGAATATTAAAGAATGGAATAACAATAGAATTTCACCATGTATACGGTACTTCACATAGACTCTTTCCTGTAGAATAATAAATAAGGGAATAACAGGAGAATTTCACCAAGTATAGGGTAGACCGCGTATACAGGTTATTCCAACAGAATAATAAAGAATGGAATAACAGAAGTTCTCTTCATGAATACAAAAGAAATAATACCCCTTACCGTAAAAGAAACTTGATATCGGAGTAGTGAAGTAACAGAATACTTTTCTTCTTTCTCTCTATAGTTTCTCTCTCTAGAGTTTCAGTGAATTCGTAAGAAATAATGAAGGAATGAGCTTCTATTTATAGAAGAATGGACTGCATAGTAACTAATTCATGAACGGTCCTGATTGATTTACTTTTAATCGGACGGTCCATATTTAAAGCAAAATCTTTTATATAAAATATAATATATTCTATTTATAATCTAATAAAATGAATAACTTTAAAAAAAAATTTACTATGCAAACACTATGCAGGCACTATGCAAACACTATGCATAATAAAATATAATATTTTCTAATTATTGTCTAATAAAATAGATAACTTTATAAAAGTATTACATTTTATATAAAAAGATTTTACTATTAGCCTAATAAAAGCGAATAACTTTATAAAAGTATTACATTTTTATATAAAAAGTTTTTTACATTTTATTACGTTAATAATACAAATAAAACAAAACTTCATCATCATTATTATTATTCACACTATTAATCGATCAGGTCGTTCCCAGGAAAGAGGGGGCTTTTCAATAAGGATTTCTCCTTATTGGCGTGCAATTAGGTGACCAAACCTCTCCTTGGTAGAACTTCTAGACATCGTTAATAATGGAAATAATAATATTAAAAACTTTGTCGTCTCAATAAAATATCGACAATAATTGAATCAATTAACGTGAGATACTATGCAACAATTACTGAAGCAATAATTGAACAAAACTTAGTGACTTCTCACGTAAGCATCAATAATCAATACCGTATGCTACTATGCAACCACACGTATTCCTGTACTTTTAACACCGGGTGTTTCAACAGTTAACGGTAAAACTTCCGCCGTTATTTTTATAAAAATATTTTTGTCGTTTTCTTAATCTGACAATAATTCCATTGTGGGGTCCACCAATGATTATGTCGTCGTACGAATATTCCCTATTAAAACGTATATTCCCCAACCAATCGAATATTATATAACAACTTGCGTACTTTGCAAAATTTATAAATATTACCCACAACTATAACATTATATCAAATTCATTCCATAATATTCAAAAATGATAATTATAGAAAATTCATTTTTATTCATAAAAGTTGGGGTCTTACAATCTCCTTTCTTATGAAATTTAAGCCCTCGAAATTAGAGTGCGATACACGGTATGTCGAAGAGGTAAGGATACCTTGATTTCATTTCAGATTCTAACTCCCAGGTCATTTCCTCAACATCGTGGTTTCTCCATAACACTTTGACTTGAGGTATAACCTTGGAGCGTAGAATATGTTCCTTCTTATCCAAAATTTGAATAGGAACCTCTTCATACGTTAAATCTTCCGCTATTTCGTCCGGTTCTTGCTCAATAATGTGGTTTGGGTCTTTCACATATTTACGTAACATGGTTATATGAAAAATGTTATGAACACGAGACATACTTGGCGGTAAAGCAAGTCTATAGGCTACAGTCCCTACTCGATCGAGTATTAAAAATGGGCCAATGAATCGGGGATTAAGCTTTCCTCTCTTTCCAAATCTCGTAACTCCTTTCCATGGAGCAACACGTAATAACACGTGATCTCCAATATCGAATTTCACGTCCTTTTGATGAAGATCAACATAACTCTTTTATCGGTCTTGTGAGGTTTTTATACGTTGTCGGATCGTTTGAATCTTTTTCGTAGTTATACGTACCAACTCCGGTCCCAACAACGTTGCTTCACCCACCTCATCCCAGCATACTGGAGAATGACACTTTCTTCCATACAACGCCTCGAATGGAGCCATGCTAATACTTGCTTGATAACTGTTGTTGTAGGAAAACTCCACCAATGATAAGAAATTATCCCAACTTCCCTTAAAGTCAAGGACACAAAGTCTTATAAATCTTCAAGAATTTGAATAGTCCTCTCTGATTGTCCGTCCGTCTGAGGATGATATGCCGAACTAAATCGTAATCTGTGCCCATAATTTTTTGCAAACTAACTCAAAATCGTGAAGTGAATCTTGGGTCTCAATCAGAAATTATGGATATTGGCATACCATGCAGTCTTACAATCTCGTTTATGTACATACGAGCAAGACGTTCAAGTGTATAAGTTTCTCGTATTGGTAAAAAATGAGCAGACTTGGTCAATTTATCAACAATGACCCAAATTGCATCTATGCCTTGAGAAACTTTGGGAAGACCAGTAACGAAATCCATGGTGATATGCTCCCACTTCCATTCTGGAATTTCAAGTTATTGCAATGGACCTTTTGGTACTTGATGCTCCGCCTTGACTCGTTGACAAGTTAAACACCTTAAGATAAACAACGCTATCTCCCTCTTCATATTGCCCCACCAAAATGTATGTCGAAGATCATGATACATTTTGTTACTCCCAGGATGGATTACAAACGGTGTGTTATGCGCATCCATCATGATTTTATACTTTAAATTAGGGTCGTTAGAAACACAAAGTCTGGAGTTGACTTGAAGTATTCATTCTTCATCGATTCTTGCTTCTGGCATAACACCTTCTTGCACTTTCTTCCTCATACGTATCAGCTCTAGGTCTGTAGCTTGAGCAACTTTAACTTTATCGATTAAAGTCGGTTCTACTCATATATTCGCCATCATCACGTGGGTCCCTGGAGTCTTTATCTCTATCTCCATCCTTTGCAAGTCATACAAAATGGGCCTTTGCGTTGACAATATCACACTCGTACCCGCATATGATATTCTACTCAATGCGTCAGCTACCACGTTTGCTTTTCCAAGATGGTATTAGATGGTATGATCATAATCTTTCAACAGTTCAAGCCAACGTCGTTGTCGCATGTTGAGTTCCTTTTGAGTGAAGAAATATTTGAGGCTTTTATGATCCGTAAAGATCTCCACTTTCTCCCCATACAAGTAATGCCTCCAAATCTTTAGTGCAAAAATGACTGCTGCCAACTCTAGATCATGAGTAGGAAAATTTCTCTCATATTCTTTGAGTTGTCGAGAGGCATAGGCTATGACTTTCCCATATTGCATGAGAACACATCTTTACCCTTTGCCTGAAGCATCAGTGTAGATGACAAATCCCTCTGAGCTAGATGGTATTGTCAGAACAAGTGCTGAAATGAGTCTTCTCTTGAGTTCTTGAAAACTATTCTCACATTCCTCGTTCCAACCGAATTTTGTATCTTTCCGATTCAGCTGAGTTAAGGGAGTAGTGATTCGAGAAAACCCTTCTACGAATCTCCGATAATAACCAGCTAAGCCGAGAAAGCTACGTATTTCGGTCACTGATTTAGGTTGCTCCCAGCTTTGAATAGCTTCAATCTTTGCCGAGTCAACAGATATTCCATGACTTGATACCACATGCCCAAGGAATGCTACTTCCTCAAGCCAGAACTCACATTTCTTTAACTTGGCATAAAACTTATATTCACGAAGCTTTTGGAGTATCAGCCTCAAGTGTTGCTCATGATCTTCACGGCTTTTGGAATAAATAAGGATGTCATCAATAAAGACGACCACAAAGTGATCCAAATATTCCTTGAATATTTGGTTCATCATATCCATGAAGGCGGAGGAGCATTAGTCAATCCAAAAGACATGACTAGGAATTCATAATGCCCGTCTGGGGAGTTACGAAAAGCCGTCTTTGGAATGTCATCGGTTCTAATCTTCAATTGGTGATATCCGAACAAAGATCAATCTTTGAAAAGAATTTGGCGCCTTGCAATCGGGTCAAACAGGTCATCAAATACGTGGCAATGGGTACCTATTTTGATGGTGACATGATTTAACTCCGATAATCAATACAAAGTCGCATACTCCTATCTTTCTTCTTCACGAATAGAGCAGGGAGCACCCCGAAGAGGCGTCTTTAGAGACGAATGAAACCGATGTCTAACAATTCCTACAGTTGGGTCTTTAACTCCTGAAGTTCAATAGGAGCCATTCGATATGGGGCTTTGGAAATGGGTTTTGTACCGGGTTCAAGGTAGATACAAAATTCAATTTCACGCTCTGGGGGTAGGCCAGGAAGTTTTTCAGGGAATACGTCAGAAAATTCATTAACCATAGAAATATCATTCAAAACTGATGTATTTTTGTTTAGATCCGTGACATGAGTTAAGAAAGCTTGACATTCGTTTTTCAATAAACAAATAGCTTTATGGCGTGAGATGACAGTGATTGATTTTAATGGTTTGGTTGCTTAAATTCACATAATAGGTTGATTAGGAATATGAAAGCTAACAACCTTACGAAAACAATCAATTTTTGCATGATGAGTAGTTAACCAATCAATCCCTAGAATTACGTCAAATGCAAGTATTTTCAATTAAATAAGATCGACAGGTAATGTGAGGGTACCGATTTGAACCAAACAAGACTTATAAACAGTGGATGTAATGAAGGTTTCTCCCAACGGAGTTTTAACAGATAAGTCAAAGTCTAATTTCTCCGGAGTCAAATTTAAACGTTGAGTGCAAGTAGGAGAAATAAAAGAATGGGTAGAACCGGTATCAAATAAGGTATATACTTCGTTAGAGTTTATGATAAGCTTACCCGTGATAACCTCGTTCGGGTTCCTTGCTTTCTGGGAGGTTACAACAAACGCTCTCCCTTGAACTACCGGTTTTGTCTTGTCTGGGACGACCTTTGATGCCTCCATCCCAGCTGGACTTGTCTTCGGTGCACGACAAAATCGGGCCAGGTGTCCTTCTCTTCCATAATTCCAACATGCTTTGGAGGGCATCGTGCAGTTTGGACTGATGTGTCCCACCCCTCCACATTTGAAGCATATGATAGGTGGTCGTTCTCCTTCCTTAACGACAGGTGCTGATGCTGACGTATTTGCATCATTGTTGAATCTTCTTTTCTTGAAATGTCCATTCTTATTGTTTTGTCCATGATTACCACCGAAGTGGTTACCATTTCTGGAATGTTGATTCCCTCCACGCTTATTGTCACCGCTTCGATGACTGTTATCACTGGTATTATCATTTTACCGGCTGCTCTATTTTGGTTGAGTTGACTCATTATCGCGCTCCAATAACTGAGCTCTATTAACAACATCTGAATACAAACACAATTTATGAGAGATAAGATATTGACGTATCTTTGGTTTCAAACCTCTTAGAAATATTCGCGTCCTCATTATCAACCAAATGGGATGCAAACCGGGACAACTCGACAAACTTGGCTTCGTACTGCGACACGGTCATGTTGTTTTGCTCCAGCTTGATGAACTCTACCTCTTTCATGTGACGAATACTTTCGGGAAAGTACTTGTCGTTGAACAATTCTTGGAACTTCTCCCAAGTCATCTTGATCTGCAGTGAGTTGAGTACGTTTCTGATTCCCACCAAGAATGTCGCCACCGCCATAGACATGAAGGTGGCAAAGGAACCTTTTGCTCCTCGGAGCATCCCAAGATATCAAATATCTTGTTGATAATCTTTATCCACGTCTCCGCCTTAAGTGGTTTGGGCTCTCCAAAAAACTTCGGTGGTCCCAGCTCCTTGAACTATTTGGCGGTGACCGTCCGAGAGTTGCCAGTGTTTCCACCTACATTTTGGACAGGAGCCGCTCTCGCCTGATATTGCATGAATTGCAGAAAGCCTCTGAACATTCCATCGTTCATCATCTGGTCAGTGTTGTTGTTTGCCTGTAGATTGTCGCCTTCCTGATGCACATTATCCTAATTATTGATCTGTGGAGACTCAACGGTCTCTTGTGCTCCATTGATGTTCTCAATATTCTCGGATGCCATTTTCAAACACTGCCACAAAATAAGGGTTAATTAACATATCACATATTATCCCTATACTCTGACCGACCAATTAAATATCAAATAAACTTAGGTAGGTCATACTAGTGAAGGAATTCCCCGTCTCTCCCCTCCTAGTTCTTGTCTCATATATCAGCCAGGGATCATATCCCTAAGCTTTGATACCAACTGTAACGCCCCCAAAATAGGTATACATCACTTATTTTGAGTCGCCAAATACATGGTACAATATACAAATACAATCTTTAATATACAACAAGATAGTTGTTAGTTTTAATACAAATATTGTCTTCTAGACAATATCCACTCTCAGAATAAGTCCTCAATACATTTATTGTCACTTTATTTAATGAATAGTGAGGACTACTAATGCTATTATCGGATAGTCACTCCGGTTTTCCGACTAGTCCGGCACGTTCTCAATTCACAAGAGAACGGTGAAAGAAAGGGTGAGCTCAACTAGCCCAAGAAGAAATATTATGACTAAGATAATGCGAATAAATTATCATTAGTCTTCACGATGTTAAACCGATAAAATACAATAGACATCAAGTTTAAGCTGCTGTGGAACATGCAATCCATTAAAAGAGTCAAGTAGAGAATAAAATCTACTATCTTTTATGATTTAAAAGGTTTTCATCACTTTTATCATTGGGACTCATTTCAATAAATAAACCACACCATCCCCGCACTACTGACCGAGGGTATTCATTAGTATCACAACCACAAATTATCCATGCACTACGGCCGAGGATATTCGTGTATTCATCAATGGTCATGATCATGCCAACAACTGTCCATCAATGCACTACGGGCCAATGAGGACTTTTACCACATCATTTGTAACATTACGGTCATGATTACACCGAATAATCCCTGGTCATAATCATACCAAGTCCATATATGCTCTACAGCCACAAATGACTTTCAAACAATATAAATATGAGGATGATGACAATGATATAAGAATTCAATAAAACAAGTTCAAGAATTAATTTATTCAGGAACTAATAACGTCCAAATTGTCAACATGATACTTCTTTGTAAAGTAAAATTCAAGAATACTCAGAAGAATATTTCCATGAAAAGATACTGGATGAAGCGCAAATATTAAGGATATTCCACTAATTTCATGGAGTATAGAAGTCAAAACTTTAACCAACTAAGTATAATAAAGAATGGAATAACAAAAGAAATCACCATGCATGCGGTACTTTGCATAGACATGTTATTCTAACAGAATAATAAATAACGGAACCGGTCCCGGCGTAAAGCATACGTACGAGGATATTCAACAAAGAATAATAAAGAATGGAATAACAACAAAAATCACCATGCATGCGGTACTTGAGCATACAGGTTATTCAATGAGAATAATAAATAACGGAACCAAAGTTAGGGAAAATTTCGCATGCCTTACAAGATGTTCCAACAGAATAATAATAAAAGCGAATTCAGTCCCAGGCGTAAACGCATATGACGAGGATATTCCAACAGAATATTAAAGAAAGGAATAACAATAGAATTTCACCATGTATGCGGTACTTCACATAAACAGGTTATTCTAGTAGAATAATAAATAATGGAATAACAGGAGAATTTCACCAAGTATAGGGTAGACCGCGTATACAGGTTATTCCAACAGAATAATAAAGAATGGAATAACAGAAGTTCTCTTCATGAATACAAAAGAAATAATACCCCTTAACGTAAAAGAAACTTGATATCGAAGTAGTGAAGTAACAGAATACTTTTCTTCTTTCTCTCTATAGTTTCTCTCTCTAGAGTTTCAGTGAATTCGTAAGAAATAATGAAGGAATGAGCTTCTATTTATAGAAGAATGGACTGCATAGTAACTAATTCATGAACGATCCAGATTGATTTACTTTTAATCGGATGGTCCATATTTAAAGCAAAATCTTTTAAATAAAATATAATATATTCTATTTATAATCTAATAAAACGAATAACTTTAAAAAAGATTTTACTATGCAAACACTATGCAGGCACTATGCATAATAAAATATAATATATTCTAATTATTGTCTAATAAAAGCAGATAACTTTATAAAAGTATTACATTTTATATAAAAAGATTTTACTATTAGCCTAATAAAAGCGAATAACTTTATAAAAGTATTACATTTTTTATATAAAAAGATTTTACATTTTATTACGTTAATAATACAAATAAAACAAAACTTTATCATCATTATTATTATTCACACTATTAATCGATCAGGTCGTTCCCAGGAAAGAGGGGGCTTTCCAATAAGGATTTCTCCCTATTGGCGCGCAATTGGGTGACCAAACCTCTCCTTGGTAGAACTTCTAGACATCGTTAATAATGCAAATAATAATATTAATAACTTCGTCGTCTCAATAAAATATCGACAATAATTGAATCAATTAACATGAGATACTATGCAATAATTACTGAAGAAATAATTGAACAAAACTTAGTGTCTTCTCACGTAAGCATCAATAATCAATACCGTGTGCTACTATGCAACCACACGTATTCCTGTACTTTTAACACCGGGTGTTTCAACAGTTAATGGTAAAACTTCCGCCGTTATTTTTATAAAAATATTTTTATCGTTTTCTCAATCCGACAATAATTCCGTTGTGGGATCCATTGATGATTAGGTAAATAAATGCGAATATTCCCTGTTAAAACGAATATTCCCCGACCAATCAAATATTATATAACAACTTGCATACTTTGCAAAATTTATAAATATTACCCACAACTATAATATTATATCAAATTCATTCCATAATATTTAAAAATGATAATTATAGAATATTCATTTTTATTCATAAAAGTTGGGGTCTTACAACAGTGATGCTTCAGGCAAGGGGTTAGGATGTGTTCTCATATAACATGGGAAAGTCATAGCCTATGCCTCACGACAACTAAAAGAATATGAGAGAAATTATCTTACTCATGATCTAGAGTTGGCAACTGTCGTTTTTGCGTTTAAGATTTGGAGGCATTACCTGTATGGAGAGAAGGTGGAGATCTATATGGATCATAAAAGCCTCAAATATTTCTTCACTCAAAAGGAACTCAACATGCGGCAACGACGATGGCTTGAGCTGTTGAAAGATTATGATCATACCATCCAATACCATCTTGAAAAAGCGAATGTAGTAGCTGACGCATTGAGTAGAAGATCATATGCGGGTACGAGTGCAATATTGTCAACGCAAAGACCCATTTTGTATTACTTACAGAGGATGGAGATAGAGTTAAAGACTTCAGGGACCCATGTGATGATGAAGAATATACGAGTAGAACCGACTTTAATTGATAAAGTTAAAGCTGCTCAAGCTACAGACCTGGAGCTAATGCGTATGAGGAAGAAAGTGCAAGAAGGTGCTATTCCGAAAGTAAGAATCGATGAAGAAGGAATACTTGAGTCAACTCCGGACTTTGTGTTCCTAACGATTACGACTTGAAGTATAAAATCATGATGGGCGCACTGACACACCGTTTGCAGTAATCCATCTTGGGGAGTACCAAAATGTATTGTGATCTTGACATACATTTTGGTGGAGCAATATGAGAGAGAGATAGCGGATTTTATCTCAAGGTGTCTAACTTGTCAAGCGAGTCAAGCAAGAGCATCAAGTGCCAAAAGGTCCATTGCAACTACTTTAAATTCCGAATGGAAGTGGGAGCACATTACCATGCATTTCATTCATTTGGTCTTCCCAAGGTTTCTCAAGGCATAGATGCGATTTGGGTCATTGTTGATAGATTGACCAAGTCTGCTCATTTCTTACAGATACGAGAAACTTATAAACTTGAATGTCTTGCTAATATGTACATAAACGAGATTGTAAAATTGCATGGTGCCAGTATCCATAGTTTCTGATCGAGACCCAAGATTCACTTCACGGTTTTGGGTTAGTTTACAAAAAGCTATGGGCACGGATTTACGATTTAGTTCGGCATATCATCCTCAAACGGATGGGCAGTCAGAAAGGACTATTCAAACTCTTGAAGATTTATTAAGACTCTGTGTCCTTGACTTCAAGGGAAGTTGGGACAAGTTCTTACCATTGGTGGAGTTTTCCTACAACAATAGTTACCAAGCAAGTATTGGCATGGCTCCATTTGAGGCGTTGTATGGAAGAAAGTGTCGTTCTCCGGTATGCTGGGATGAGGTAGGTGAAGCAACATTGTTAGGACCGGAGTTGGTAAGTATGACTACAGAAAAGATTCAAACGATCCGACAATGTATAAAAACCTCACAAGATCGACAAAAGAGTTATGCTGATCTTCATCGAAAAGACGTGGAATTCAATATTGGAGATCATGTGTTGTTACGTGTTGTTCCATGGAAAGGAGTTACAAGATTTGGAAAGAGAGGAAAGCTCAATCCTCGATTCATTGGCCCATTTTTAATCCTCGATCGAGTAGGAACTGTGGCCTATAGACTCGCCTTACCGCCAAGTATATCTCGTGTTCATAACATTTTTCATATATCTATGTTACGTAAATATGTGAAAGACCCGAACCACATTATTGAATTAGAACCAGACGATATAGAGGAAGATTTAACGTATGAAAAGTTACCTGTTAAAATTTTGGATAAAAAGGATCACATTCTACGCTCCAAGGTTATACCTCAAGTCAAAGTTTTGTGGAGAAACCACGATGTGGAAGAAATGACCTGGAAGTTAGAATCTGAGATGAAGTCAAGATATCTTCACCTCTTCGATATACTAGGTACGTACCCTAATTTCAAGGATGAAATTACATAAGAAGGGGAGGTTGTAAGACCCCAACTTTTATGAATAAAGAATAATTATCTCGAAATATATTTTTGAATATTATGGTGTGGATTTGATATAATGTTATAGTTGTGGGTAATATTTACAAATTTTGCAAAGTAAGCAAGTGGTTATATAATATTCGATTGGTCGGGGAATATTCTTTTTAATAGAGAATATTTGTACGACGTCACAATCATTGGTGGACCCCCTAACGGAAGTATTGTCGTAGTTAGAAAGCAGCATGTAATTATCTTTTATAAAAATAACGGCGCGGAGTGTTACCGTTAAAACTGTTGAACTACCCATTAGTAAAAATACGATGAATCTGGCGTGGTTGCATAAGTAAGCGCACATTATTGATTATTGATGCTTACGTGAGAAGTCACTCGGTTATACTCAATTATTGCTACGATAATCACGATCATATCTCTCATATTATTGATTCAATTATTGTCACAGTATCATCTGCATAATATGTTATATTATTAAATCAATAATTGAGACGACAAAGTTATTCATATTATTATTTGCAATATTGACAATGTCTAGAAGTTACATCGATGATGAGAGGTTTGGTCACCTAATGCGCCAATAAGGAGAAATCCTTATCGGAAATCCTCCTCTTTCCTGGGAACGACCTGGTTGTTAAATATTGTGAGTTATAATATTAATGATGAATAAGTTCGTGTTAATTAAAGATGAAATTGATAATTCCTTTGTGTGGGAATTATTAGTGTTAGTGAAAATCGACATTTATTTCAATAATAATTAATGTCTAGAGGTTATATTGACCAATCGAGTATTTAACCGGATAAATAAACAATTAATTGCTATTAAGTCACATGCTTATAACTATGTGTTCACATGTGTGTACTATTGATTCACATGATTTACTATTAGGGGAGTTGGTGCAAGATTGATAATACTTGCATGACTAAATTAAAAATGGAGGTATAGTTGAAGGTACTATACTGTAATTAGTTTTTTTACTTGATTATACTATTGAGTCACATAAATGAACTATTAATTCACATGATTTACTATTAGGAGAGGTGGTGAAAGTTTGATAATACTTGCAGGACTAAATTAAAAATGAAAGAAAAGTTGAACGTATTGTACTGTAATATTTCGAGCCCCAAAACGTGCAATTATCGAAACTATATTTTCCTATAAATAGAAGCTCATTCTTCCTTCATTTCTCACCAATTCACTAAAGCTTTAGAGCAATTATTATAGAGAGAAAGAAGAAGAGAAGTCTGCTACCTCACTATTCCAATATCTAGTTTCTTCTAAGGTAAGGGGTATTATTCTTTCGTATTCATGAAGAGAGTTATTTTCTTTCAATACTCGTAAGGGTTGTTATTCCTTTCTTTATTATTATGTTGGAATAACCTGTCTATGCGAAGTACCGTATACATGGTAAAATTCTTCTGTTATTACATTCTTTATTATTACATTTGAATAACTTTATGCATGCGATCTATCGCATGCACAGTGAATCTGTTGTTATTCCATTCTTTATTATTCTATTGGAATATCCTGTTTATGCGGATTACGCATGACCGGTTCCATTCTTTATTATTCATTGGAATATCACATGCATGCGGATTACGCATTGACTGATTCCATTCTTTATTATTCGTTAGAATATCACATGCATGCGGATTTGACGCATTGACCTAGTTCCATTCTTTATTATTAGGTTGGGAATAACAC
This sequence comes from Panax quinquefolius, assembly GCA_020205615.1. NCBI lineage: Eukaryota > Viridiplantae > Streptophyta > Magnoliopsida > Apiales > Araliaceae > Panax > Panax quinquefolius. The sequence goes on along the minus strand of CM035155.1, from coordinate 144,155,461 downwards.
ATGCATGCGGTCTATCGCATGCTCGGTGAATTCTTCTGTTATTCCATTCTTTATTATTACATTGGAATAACTTTGTCATGTGGATTACTATATGCGTGGTGAATGATCCTTCGTATTCATTCCTTATTAAATTGTGGAAATGATCTGTCTACGTGGATTATTGCATGCATGGAAATGAAAATCCATTTGCGATTTCATATATTGTATTATACTCGATTGGTTAAAGTTTTGACTTCTATACTCCATGAAATTAGTAGAATATCCTCGGATATTTGTGCTTCATCCGAAGATCTTTTCATGAAAATATTCTTCTGAGCATTCTTGAATTCTACTCCACAAAGCAGTATCATGTTGACAATTTGGACGTTATTGATTTTAGGATAAATTAACTTATAAATCTTTAAAATTTATTCTTGAACTTGTTTTATTGAATTATTATAGCATTGTCATCATCCTCATGCTTATATTGTGATGAAAGTCATCTTTGGCTTACGTGCATAGATGGACTCGGTATGATTATGACCAGGGATCATTCGGTATAATCATGACCTGTAATGTTATAAATGATGTGGTAAAAGTCCTCAATGACCTGTAGTGCATTGATGGACAGTTTTTGGTATGATTATGACCAGGGATTATTCGGTATAGTCATGACCATTGATGATTTAATGAATATCCTTGGCGTAGTAGTGCGAGGATGATTCGATGATGTGGTTTATTTATTAAGCTGAGTCTCAGCGATAAAAATTGATGAAAATATTTTAAATCATAGAAGATAGTAGATATCATGCTCTACTTGACTCTTCTAATGGATTACTTATTCACCGCAGAGTTAAACTTGATGTCTATTGTATTTTATCGGTTTAACATTATTGAAGACTAATGATAATTTATTACGCATTATCTTAGTCATAATATTTTTTCTTTGGGCTAGATTGAGCTCACCCTTTTGCTTTCATTGTTCTCTTGAGGAAAATGAGAACGTAATGGACTAGTCGGGAAGCGGAGTGATGGTCCGAGATGGTGTATTAGTAGTCCTTACTATTCTATAAAATAGTGTGATAATAAATATAATGAGGACTCTATTTGAGAGTGAATATTGTCTAGAAGGCAATATTCCTGTTTAAACTCTCAGCTATGTTTTGTCGTATATTACACGACGGTTGTATAATTAAGTTTATATTTGTATTCTGTACCATATATTTGGTGACTCAAGATGGGTGATGTATACCTATTTTGGGGGCGTCACACAAAGAACACTCCTAGGATTGATGATAGGAAGATAAGGAATGATGACTAGGATTAGGGACAACAACAATGGAAAAAGATCAAGAGGGAATAATGAGTCTTCAAATGTGTAATCATTTTTAGGGTACTCTAAATATACACCTCTGACTTCTTAAAGATGTCAAATTTTGATGAAAATAGATTTTGAAACATATGTGAGATAACTTAAACCCATGAAGGTTGATTCGGGAAAAAAAGATCAAAATCAATATTGCAGATACCACAAAGATCATGGGCATGACACCAATGATTACAGATTGAAGGATGAGATAGAACACCTCATAAGAGGGGGGCCACCTGGAAAGGTTTGTTAAACAAGAAGATGTAAGGAAGTTTAGGAATCACATAGATAACAAGAGTGAAAGAAGAAAATAAAATAATCATGAGAATCAAAATGAAGGTTGTGATAGGCAGAATCAGAAGGAGGAACCCAGAAAGGATCGAGGTCCTCCAGCAAGAGGAGAAGTTATCCTTGTGATCTTAAGAGGACCAACAGCTGGAGGTACCTTCAATTCATCAAAGAAAGCGTTTGCAAATGAGGTTCTATTGTAGAGACACCACCAACAAAAGATCGATTAGAGCATGTAATATCTTTTATTGGTGATGATTTAAATGGTGTTAAATTTTCATATGAGGATCCTTTAGTCATAGACATGATAGTTGGAACTTTATTAATAGGAAGTGGTTAGCATGAAGTTCAATTTTGGATAAGTTGGTCAATTGACCAATAGAGTGTTGACACGCATACGAGAGTCTATGTGTGTTAGTATTTTATTGATAAATTGACCAACTTACCAAAAAATAAACTTTATGCTAACCGGATCCTTATTAATAAGGGGCAGTGTAGTAATTTTGCTCATGGAGTGTTCTACAAAAATACTCAGTCTAATAAGGAATATAATTCTTGTGATGTTTTTAGCCATTGAGTAACAATCTAGGAAGGATTCTAAATCCAAGCAGAACTTTTATTTCTAACTCTTGAAAGAGAGATAACTCTCATGTTATAAATAAGAAATGCTCCAACACAATATTAAGACATAATTCTTACTCCTATAATATTTTTTTCTCCTAATATCAACGTTTTAACTTAAACATCGAAGATTCCTTCTGAAGCCCCTTATAAAATATCATTAAATATATATTTATTGTGACAACATTAATTTTGCTATCAGAAAAGAAGGGGAAAAAACTCATTTTCCTCCATCTTTATTAATAAAGATACATTTGATAGCCTAATGCTTGATAAAATATGGTTATGGGTTGGTTTTGATTTATAAAATATGGTTATAGTTCCATTTAAGAACTAAAACCACATGATTTGGAACCAGTTATGGTTCAAATATAGGTCGACTCATATTTTAAATTTTAAACTCACCATTATTATGATCTAATTAAATAAATTATTAAATTGAAATTATTATTAGATATATCATATATACATAATCACTAAACATTTTAAGATGTTTTGACTTTTTATGAGAACTTTTAAAAAATAAAATTGTGACCATCACAATTAAATTAACTAAGTAATAATATGATATAAAAATTATTAATATAAAATATTTAATGCTAAAAAAGTATACTAATAAAATTTTAAATTGAAATTATTAATACCCTTCCATATTTAAATAAATTTTCTCCATCTTAATTCTTTTAATTAAAAGTTAGAATCAACTGTTTCAGCATATATTAATGCTAAAAAAAATTAACTGCAACAAAATTGCTTCTTGTCATGCCATCTATTTAAAAATTAATTCAAGAAAATAAATAAAATAAATAAGCTATGAATGTCGTTTAAATATTAAAACATATCTATACCAGTTTAGGGTGATTAGATACAAAGGGCAACCACCATGTAATACCTGAGTCCCGGATATCAATGTGCTTATCATGATATCATCAAAGCTAGCAGAATATTTGAAATAAATTATGAGTTAAAAAATGGTTAATTGGGTTGAGCCTATATTTCTTTTAAGAAATATAAGTCCAAATTTTAACCAACTTAAATAAATAAAAATAATTAACCAACTTATTTAGTTTCAGTTAATTTGAGTTGACTCAACAGTTAAATAACTAGATTGCCGGGTCTAGCTTTCACTAATCAAATTACTATTTTTACAATGGAATCTATTGGGCCAGACATAAAAGCCCACAGCCAGTTTAAGTTAGAGTTCTTGAGGCTGGGCCAGGAAAAGCCCGAAAAGTAAAATCCTCCACGTACATGTCAATTGTCGGAGAAGAAAAACTAAATTAAACCAAAAAATAGCAAGGTAGGGTTTAGGGTTTTAGGAGAGCCGGGAAATAAATCGAAGAAGAAGGGTTCTTCATCAAGCCTACACATTTTATCTTTATATTTATAACTCTCTCTATATATATTCTTTTTCGCATTGATTTTTGACACAATAGAGTTAGATAGAGAAATGATTAGGGGTGGAAAAAGCTACGTTTCTTCGTCGCCGGCGTTCTCCAATGATGCAAAGAAACTAATAGTTTGCACCGGAAATTCTGTCTCCATTTTCAGCACCTCCACTGGGTTACAGGTTATTTCAATTGCTTTTCATATTTATTTTATTAAATGTAATTTACGAAACGGTAATTTGTGAGGATGAATTACGCTTGGTTGACTGAGCTGAGTTATAATTGCAGATAAGTGAGTTGGAAGGTCATACAGCACTGGTGACATCGGTCATAGTGGTACCAGCTTCAAGTAAATTATTGCGCTATTGTTGGACATCTTCTCTTGATGGTACTATTAGGTATTGGGATTTTTCAGTTCCCGAATTGATGAAAACTATCAATATTCGCTACCCAATTTACTCCATGGTAATTTTTTCCACTTTTTGAAAGTTAATTATTTATTGAATTGCCGCTTTTAATCATGGGTTACACACCTGGCTGCTAAGATGGCTATTTACAGCTATGGGTTGATATTAAGCTTCGACTTTATACTGTTCTAAAGTTGTTAAATGTAGGATTTTGAAGCTAGGTTCTTATTTTCTTATAGGGGTTTGTGGAAACATTGCATTAGAACATAATTTCTTTTTTTCCTCCTGAATTAAATTGGAAATTATTTCTCCTATTTATAATTCCTGGTCAACTACTTTGCACCTTTTATTCAATTATTAGGTTCTATTGCTTATGTGTCTTTTTCAAGCTGGTGGTGATTACTAGTTGGTTTTTATTTTGATATTCAGGTTATTCTACGCATATATTTATGTACCGGACTATTAAGCCTACCTTCCGAGAGTGATGAGAAGTCACCTGATCTTTTTGCTTATGTGTCTATTGATGAAATGAAAGAACAGGAGAAGCTGCCTAACACTTTACATGGACAGATCCGGAAATGTAATTTGACTGAATCTCGTTTAGTTGGTGGAGTGACTTTAGCAGAGGTGCACTTTTTGTTATGAAGTTCTAATGTTGTTCTTATGCTCACCTACACATATACTTACATTTTTGCTATATATATAAATTCTACATTACTATATATATATGTACCTGTATGTTTAATATGTAAAATAGAATTTGAGATATATATGTGTACTTTGTTATTTGAAAATGAAAAATATAAAATGTAAAGTATTTTGATTTGTAAACAATTAATAAAAGACACTAGAAAGGATTTTGTATTAAGTGCTGAAAGCAAACACTGCGAAGAGATTAGCTGCTATAGCAACAAGTAGCATGATGAATACTTTGCCTTGACCTATAATTAACTTGCCTGTTCTTCTTGGAATATGTGTACATTGGTTATATCCTATAACTGTGCATATATGTAAATTTGCAGATTCTAATTTGCTAGTGACACTAAAGTTCATTTTTACACTTATCTTATATGAGAAGCGACAGATATAGAAAAATCTTATTGCTCGAGACTCAGATGTGCAAAATCTTGAAGATATCAAAAGTTCTTGATATTTCTCCTCTTCTTTTTTTTTTAAAAAAAAATTATTTTACCTTTAACCTTTCGTAAGTGCTATAGTACTAGAAAACTACAAGGTATGTTATTTTCCTCGTCATTGTTTGATTTGCTTCACTTGGTTATGTGAGTGAATGTTTGTTTGTAGAAATAACTGGCGACAGATTGTGAATACTTGTCTATAGGGAGCAAATGTAATAGTACAATAGATACACATAAAACATGGTTTCTCTAGCACGGTTTGAAGAACTCTAAATTTATCTTTTTGTACTCTTATTTCAATTCTTTACTTGGTGATACTATGATGTTCAAAATAACAAATTAGGTTCCATTCTAAATAGACTTGGCATAGTCCTATGGGATATATTAGTGACAATAGCTTGTAATAGCTGGTCTTCTGTTGTGATATGCATTAAAGATACAGTTTTCAGTAAAAAGGGAATATTGATTCTTCTTTTCATAAACTTAAGTTCTTGAATTATTAAAGAGAATGCATTGTGTTATTCATGATGAATCAAATAATGTGAATAAAAGAGAGAATGCCTACTGTAATGTTTTGGTGATGTTTGCAAGTGACCGTCTTTCTATTTCGGGATGTCCGAACTCGGTAACTATGTAATGCTAATCAGGATATTGGTTCATTTACTGTTCAATTTGACTGTATTACCCCTTGTATTTGGCTCCTTGTTCCCCCAACACTTATATAATGCCCTACTTTTCTTATCAAAAAAATAAAAATATAAAGGTATATCATCCGTTACTTTTATGGGTTTAATGAGAAATAGGTTTAAAATGTTTGTCTAGCAGTGTGCTTTCTTAAACTAAGCGACGAGGGTATCTTCAATAGGGACACAGTTGGTCATTATGTTTCACAAGTTTCGTAATTTTTCATGCATCTGAATATGCTTGTGTTTCGTGATTGGAGTTGCATGAATTTTCTTTTTAACCTTTTTACAGACTCCAGAACCTGAGTTTATAACATTTTCTTCCTCTGGGAAATACATTGGAATCAAAGAAAAGCGCAAGTTACGTATATGGGAAGTCCCAACAAAAGATTCTGAGCGCGTCTTTTATAAGAAAATAAGATTGCATCACACCAAAAACTTCACCACGTTTGCTTTTCATCCAACTGAAAGAATTGTAGCGGCAGGTGATGTAACAGGGAGGATCTTAATATGGAGGGGTTTTGGTAATAGAACATTTTCTGTTGGTGATAAATCAGCAATCGGAGAATTAATGAAGATTGATGGTGGGAGGCCTGGGGTGAGGGGGGATGACGATGCTGATTCTTGCACTGTATGGCATTGGCACTCTGCAGAAGTGAAGGTCCTCTTTTTCTCTTCTGATGGAGCTTATTTGTACTCAGGTAGAGAGAAACTACTTTGAACTGTATTGGGCCTTTTTGGTAAATTACAAATATGTAAATACCATGTGATAATTAAGAACTGTTATGATTTGAATATCATTTTAATCACCCCCCCCCCCCCCCCCGGCTTATTATTTGTGATTTTTCTAAAAGTTTCATTTGTTTATGGTGAACTAGTATTGCAAAGTTATATATGAACTATCTGCTGGAATTTAGGTGGGAAAGAAGGAGTCCTCATGGTATGGCAGCTAGACACAGGGAAAAGGAAATTTCTACCAAGAATAGGATCTCCACTATTATATTTTACAAGTTCTCTAGATCCTTCAATTTCCTCTGTAAGAATATCTTTTATGTACTAGAACCTAGAGTTTTTCTATGATGATTAATGTTGTCTGTTGCAATGTGAACTAATTCCTAACAAAGTAAGTTTCTTCAGATATCCTGTGCTGATAATCGTATTCATCTACTGAAAATGCCTTCGATGGAGATTCTGAAGTCCATTTCTGGGATCAAGGTTTGTGACAATAAGATTGATTATATTTTAAAAGGTGTTCTATTAGTAATTTAGATAATCTGGGTTAGTTGCACATGCCTAATTGCAATTGTAGTTTAAATGGGTGGTTGGTTGCGGCGACTTTCAAAGAGGAAAACAAAATGGAACATTACAAAATACAAAACTTGCATATTTGCAGGTCTTTCACTCTTCCTTGATCTGTATCTGTTTAGATCGTCGTTAAATTGGAATTATATTAATCATTTTCTCCATCTCTCTTTCCCCATATGTAGCATGCAGAGCAATATCTGTAAGATTGACATATTCTTGATGTTTACTCTTCATACGAACCATTACATAACTCTATTTAAAGTGCTCGTCTCTTTTTCTTACACAATTTAATTGTTTATGTATTCCACCATATTTTCTTGTGCCAGTTTGAGTACACAATGGTCATCATTCTTAGAAAGGTTCTTACATTGTATTTCAGCTTCCTGGTTCAGTCCCAGAGATATATAAAGGCTCGTTTGGTGGTTTGGCCTTTGATTACACTGCTGGATTAGCTGCAATTCGTACAGACAATTACTGTATCCAATTATACAGCTTGTTAGATGACCGTGAAATTTCAGAGGTGAGCATGAGTAATCATCAATTAGGTGCTTCATAAGGTTAAATTTAATAACCTAAATTTGACTTCTTATGCACTGATGCACAAGAAGTTATCCTCAAATAGTTGTCATCCTTGTTTCTGGCAATTATATAGTAGGCAGTATACACTAATGCTTTTATCTTTTCTCATGTAAGCTGAAACATGAGACACATTTACTACAACTTATCCATGTACATATCTTTTTTTGTAGTTTCTTTCCCTTTTACTGTATTATGCATATTCTGGAAAATTGCTCCCCCATTGTGTGCCTGGTAAATCTACACAGTTGAATTATATGATTCAACAAATCCTCTTTTGCTTGCTAGAAGATAATGGTTGGAAGCTAAAGTATCATGAATTTACAAATTTTCAGGTTCAAGTCATGGAAAGAAATCATCAACCAGTTGACGAAGTCACGGTATACAAAGTTCCTTCTTTGTTCTCCGATTTCATGTTGAGTTATGTACAATAAACCATAAATTTGGTCATAAAAGGGTACTACAAGTATTTAAAATTATGTTAACTATCATTATAGTCCAATTATTAGTTTTGGTGGATAGCTTTGTTCTTCTTAATACTCCCCTCCTCTCTCCCTCAAAAAAGAAAAAGAAAGAAATAGAGAAAGTAAAATTCCTTTCTGATTTAAATGCATTTTTTCTACTTCCTTTTTCAGCATTCAGAGACTACTTTTGAAAATTATTTTTTCAGCTTTTCCCATAAATATTGACTTGTAAATTGGCATTTTTTGTTGACAAGCGACTTTCCAATTGGAATTTCCTGCTAAGTATCAATGTTTTGCAAGAGTTTTCAAGATATATTGTTTTCCTTTTCTGCTGCAACAGAAATATCACATAAAATTTTGTCGTTTAAATACTTATTCAACAATGATTGTAATATAATTAGTAGGTATAAGAGGATGAATTTATTGCATAACAATTCCTTTTATATTTATACTAATTAATTAAATATTCACGTGTGCTAATTATATCTTACCATTTACCTTCATATTCATGTAATCTTCAATTTTTATATGCAGGTAATAGTAACTTTAGTGGCTCTATCCCTAGATGGATCTGTGATGTGTACTGTTGAAAGTAGGCTTTCTGAAGAGGGAATTGGGGGGCTTGTGAGTCTGAAGTTCTGGGCATGTGGGTCTCAGAGTAAAGACTTCAGTTTGTCCACCATCATATATGAACCACACAGGTTTGTCTTTATTCTATTGGAAGTTGGAGAAGAAAAAATTATTTATTTTGGATGTTTAGATTCTTTCCATAGCAAGCCCCGATAAAATATAGGACTATAGGAGTTGGCATGTTTATAGTTCTTTCACAACAATCTCTGAGAATTATAGGAGTCATGCATGAGTATTTTTCATATTGGGTAGACTATCACCAAAATATACAACGAAAATTCTGAACTGAAAATTTTGGTGAAAGTCTATAACCTAAATTGGCACAGATATGAACATTCCACTACTTGCTGGATTCTTTACAGGGACGCTGGTATTTCTTGCATAGCTTTCCATCCTACTCGTCATATGGCTGTCAGCTCATCTTATGGTGGTGACTTCAAGGTAAGTGGTAACATGATCAATTTGTAACTCTAGTAAGCTTTCACCAATGTAACACTTGCAAATTCCCAGGTGTGGGCGAGCAATCATGTAATTCAGAAGAAGGATCAATTGCCACCAAATAATGGGTGGACATGCCACGCTGTTGGTTCGTATAAGTATGGTTTTCCATCCAGAGCCATGGAAAATTTTTACCTTGGAACATAGTTTGTTAAATGACATACAACTTAATAATTAACATGTAGTATAATAATGAATGTTGAATTCAAATTTTTCTCAGTTAAAACCAAGGTGCTTTTAATATAATTTGTGAATGTCATTTCATCTTATAACAACAAATTTAGTAAGGTGGATCTTTGTTCTAAAGATAATTCAGTCTTTGGCTACAAGCTATTTGCAATGTATCAATGATTAGCATCTTAAGCATCTGCAAATCTTTTCTTGTTAACAATAACTTGTGGATGTAAACATACTTCCAGTTGCCACTGTTTAATTATGTTGAGAATTTGTTATCATTAACTCTTTATATTGTTATCAATAACTTCCAGTTGCCACTGTTTAATTATGTTGAGAATTTGTTATCAATAACTCTTTATATTTATTGTAAATGGTATTTTATCTTTTTCGCTGGTAGGAAGAAGCCAATGACAGCTGCTGCATTTTCTGCCGACGGTTCTGTTTTGGCTGTTGCTGCAGAAACTTTAATTACTTTATGGGATCCCGAGAAGAATGTTCTGGTGGCTGTAATTGGAGAGAGCCTTGAGGTAATTCCCCCGCCAGTTTATCATTTTTGTGTTGTATTTGCTCTGTAAGAAAAAATAGTAGTGAGGAGCAAGGGGGCAGGATTTACGATATTTTAAGACTTAATACTGTAGCTTGATGCCATGTTCTTCAGTTCTATTAGCTTAACTTTTTAGATGTATGTGAACTTTCCGTCCTCTCTCCTTCCTTCTGTCTAACCTACTTCTCTTTGGCAGCCAATCGTGAAAATCTCATTTATTGGGAAGTCAGAGTATCTTGTATCTGCCTCCAGAGGTTCAATCCCACAACTATCTGTTTGGAGTATGTCAAAGCTGTCTATGTCGTGGTCATATAAGCTTCATACAGAAGGTATGAGTGCTCTCTCTTCTCTAATGTTTACTTAATCAGTTATAATACATTCAAAAAGTGCCGAAACTACGGGGACAACCCATGTACATAATATAGACTGTGGGAAACTAACTTGTAATCCATATCTTCCAAGGAAAGTCTAAAACCAGAATTAGTAGATCCCGGAGAAGCTCCTTGCACCCAAAAACAATAAGTTTAGCCTGTTTGACTTCTGCTACATAAGGGACTCCTCTTTTCTCTCTCTCTCTCTCTCTCTCCCCCCCTTTCTTACTCTCTCCGAGTAATTGCATAAGGCATAAGCTGGATTTTCCAGGCTAACTCTCATTCTCTTCTTTTGCTATACGTACTCTAGCTTAAAATAAACCTAAAACCATCACTGGCATTACCTAAGGAAATACTGATGGTAATTGGTAACAATATCGTACGCCAGAGCTCCCTAGTCACTGTACAGTGTATGTATCAGTATTATTTTCAAGTAGGTGATGGTCCTGAGGGAGATGGAAGCATTTAAAATAATTGAATTTTCACATCCTTTCACAATACACACCTGTGCCAGTCACCTATCTGGTTTAGTTATCTTTTAATCATTAAAATTGATTCTTGTGGCATATCCAGTTTTACACTTGCAAAAATTTGAATTGATGAAAGTAAGAAGTTATCAAATGTTAATCTGCTTATCCACATATATTTTGTGATTCATGTATGCTTATCAACCAAGTGTTTTATAATTTTATTGGATCTTCCTTTCTTTTAGGTATTGTGGGAATTGGAAACAAGGAACATTTTGGCTGTAGGTTATGTTATTAGAGTGTTGTGGGGAAAGGTGGTTTTTGGTTGCCCGTATGCACTGTCTGATACAGTGCGTTGCTTGTGATGTGTGTACATGGGTTAACCCCTTTTCGGTGCTTATGTGTACATCTTGTCGCATCGGTAGTTCTGGTCTCTCTTTTTACGCGCGCGTGTGCGTATATATCTCAAGAAAGTGATTGGCATAGCTTGTTTTGGTTGCCCTTTTTCTTATCCTCTCCAGTGTGTACATGGGTTCACCCCTTTTTCGGGGCTTACGATGAATACATTCTTTTTTTCCTCTTGCCAATTTCCTTGTTTGTTTAAGTAATGTATCTTTTCATTGTAAATGAATCAAGTTAAAAGTACTGGATATTGTTTGTTTACATCTTGTCACTTTGGTAGTTCTGTCTGATATGTCTCTCTCTCTCTATATATAAATCAATCCAAATCCATATAAATATTATTTTGTGTGAAAAAACATTCTGCGGATGGAATTCAGGTTTCAAGAACAAGCGTTAGAGTTGCATTAATGCACCAGCATTTAGGTTCACTCTTTGTTGTACTTAAAACTCAGTGTTCATCCTTCTCTTAATAAAAATCAGTCGCTGAATATTTTGTGATTTTTTTTGTTTTTGTCCAAGTGCACCGACAAAAATGGAACTTCCGACCACATTTCAAAACTGTGACGACTGTTCCATTATATGAACATCAGTATCTTATGAGTTCCCTTTTTAAGGCCCTTTGTTATGGATTCTTATAAAGGTTTAGTAGCACATGTGCATCTCATGAAAGTTTATCATTTTGAAACAATTCTTCTGCTGAAAATAGTTTCACAGTTTCCTATCATTAAGTTGTTTTTTATATTTTTTTCTTCTGTCATCTAACCTAGTATCCTATGTATTTGTGCAGCTGTAACATCTACCGTGGACGATTCCTTTTTTGCTGTTCTTGGCCTTCTATCCAAGTCATCTAAATCCGAGGAGTCTAATGAAAGCACATTACACGGTGTAGACGGAATTATCTTGTTATTCAATGTAGATGATCCTGTTCCTGTTACTACCTGGTTTGTAAGGAAGGTAAGTGCATATTTCTGCCCCCCTTGTTATATTGAGGGAGTATCATTGTCCGATTGAGACAATCGGTGGATATTTGGGTGGGGGTATTTGTTGAACTGTAAGATTGACCTGGAGGTACCGTTGGCCACTTTCATGCCTAATAGACAAAGATTATTACAAATAAATCTTCCTGCATTGCTTCATTTTCTTCTACACTTCTGCTGCAGGCTAAGGGAGGGGGGCTTGCTTTTGTTCATCAAAACCCAAGATCCTTGGAAGAGAATACTTCAGATGGAAAACCAGCCTCAGTCTTACTTGCTTATATAAATGCTGATCATGAGTATGTCCTTTTTCACTCACATGGCGAGCAACTTCATGAAGGTGGGATTTCTCATCGAGAGAGTCTTGCAGCGTTGGAGGAAACAGGTAGGGCTCCCACATCCTATACCATTTATAGATTATTAATATCATATTATAACAGTAACTATGCAGAGCTGCATGACCATTATTGCTTGTTTTCTTTCAAATTCTTTTTGGCAAGTGTTGTTCTTTTATTTATTTTAGTTGGTCATTATTCACTGATATGAATTGCACACAAGTATGCTTTGTCTTTCTTCAACATACACAGTTCACGGGGATCACAAAATTCAAATGTTTTTCTTTTAGTTAGTTAATCATGATTATATGGTAATGTAGACGATATTAACCAACAGTGCTTTTTGAAATTATTCCAACTAAAAGGTGACATTTCAAACTTGAAAGAATTTCATCTAAAGTCTAAACTAAGCTGGAATCCTATAGTACTAATACAGCTTGTATAGCAATGAATTACATGCGAGTAAAAGCTTGCTAAACTCTGTAGAGAGTCCAAGCCATTATGGACCTTCAGGTGGAATTGCTCTTCAAACACTGGGGTTTAACCATCAAAGGCCAGTGTATCATATTATAGATATACATTTAAATCTATGGATAAAGTTATCTGTACAAAAACTTTTATTACTTGCCTGACATGTTATATATGCACATAAGCAAATGAGCACAAAATGGTACTCTCCATCTGCCCTCCCTTGGCTGAAAGAGTTTGACCAAAGTGGGTTGGATAATTTATTCCACACTCTTTCAAGTTTTGAGTTCATTTGTCAATCACCAAAAAAAGAAAAATGAAAATGAATAATTTTTTGATTTAGTTGTCTGCCTTTCTTTTAACAGGGCCAGGTGGGTATGAATCTATCTATGGACAGCTACCAGAGTTGAAGTTGAAGAAAAATCCAACTCAATCAGTCCCATTAGTACCATCTGAACGGCCCTGGGAAACAATTTTCAGTGGATCATCGCATAATCTACCTTCTCTTACTAAATTATGTTCAGTGTTTCTCGAGTCATTGCTTGAAAAAAGAACTGCTGTTTTGGAATGAATATGGGCGTGGTTCTTCATTTTGCTGCCTGGGCAATTCAGTATAAAGTTATACGACAGACCAGAAGTACTGCATCCTTTTTCAGAGCTGAAAAGGAAGCTGTGCAAGTTGACATGCAAATACAAAGCCACTCTATGATGGGTATAATTTATTTGTCCATGCAACTTGGACAACGAGGGCAGCAGCAGAAAGGAGTGTAGCATGAAGACTTGATTCTTTTGAAAGCAGAAATTGCAAGTGATAATAGATGAACAAAAGCAGCAGCTCGTATATTTATCATCTTTTGTTTTTCTTAATGTTATAATCAAAATTTTTAAAGATTAAACTGTTTATGCGGGTGTTCTGTTAATCCAGTTGTAATTGCTTTACTCTTGATATGCATAATTAGCTAGTCTTTTATAATGTACACCTGTACCAAACATGGGTAACATCTATAGCCTAATCGCTATAGTAAAGGCAGCATTGGAGGCATTTAGTAATGACTCTCCGAAGTGGAGCTATTGACACTAAACATGGGTATCATTGCAGTTTTTTTAGTTTCCATTTTCCAGCTTCTTGTGACAATTAGTGTTCGACCGACGCTCCTTATTGCACTAATGATCAATAGAGACACTAGAATTGAACCCTGACCTACCCACAATGTAGGAACATCTGAGGGATCCAAGTGCCTGACACCGACGACAGTCAGGTTTCCTAAAGAGGTGAATGAACAATTAAACCACGAGAATCGACTGAAATATCTTCCAAACCATGACCAACACCCTCTCTGACGAAGAGGCTATCACAGTTATCAAATCAACTAGAGTATAGCTGCGCTCCCTAAAGAAGTCCCAAAACTTTTGGCTGGAAGAGATACACTCTCACTTGCTAGCTTCCGTAAAGATTTCACCATTTGTGGTAGTTTCATCTATAGACCCTTTATAAAAAGTACAGCATACCATGTAACCCAAAATAAAAAGTAAATGTTAGAACAGTCAAACAAAAGACAAGCCGCCTTGTTCAGGAAGACCCACTACAGGAGGCACACGAGGCCTCAACAGATCAATGTTCTTGCAAGTGTGATTTCTCTTGTTTAGATAAACATAATATTAATAGAGACAGATGAACCTGGGTATTGGGGCATTTTTGAGGGACGGTTAATGAGTCTATAGAGTCAGGGCGTCACCGTAGAAGAAGTTCATTAATTAATATGAAATCACACACATGTATATATAGGGAAATATGGAGGTGCACAATTTTATAACTTTTAAAATTATAGGGTCAACGATCGTAGAGTGAATTCACTCTACGATCGTAGAGTAGTCAATCCACAATTTGTGAATTCACTCTACTATCGTGGACTACTCTATGATCATAGAGTGAAATCACTCTCTACGTGTAACTTTAAAAATTACACTGCTGTGTACCTCCATTTTTACCATATATATATATTAACGAATTAAAACAAGGTAAAAGATTAAGGTAGTGATTTTTGCGAAAACATAGCATGCATAAAGGTATACAGAAGCAACTGAACTAAATACTAAGTTAATGCCTCAAGCATAAATACTTGAGTAATGCCTGAAGTATAAATACTAACAGTAATATAATCTCCAGAGTGTGACAAGAATATAACTGAATTAACAAAATCAATAAAACAAAATTGAAGAACGAATCAAACTGACTAAGTGGTTATTTCATATCGAGCTCATAATAAAATAAAAATATATTTTACCATACATACAAGTCAAAAAACTGTCACATAGACAAATAAAAATAATACCACACAGTCAAATCACATATCGGACCGTGCAATTCAAATGTATGCAAAATCGAAAGGTGTGCTCGGCACAAATACCACCAATTTGCAGAACAGAAAACGATATTGACAATGGCTGATGGGGACAAGTCATAAGTGATGCCAAATGTTCAACTTTTAAATGGAGCATTCAGGGTTAAGAATTCGAGCTTGAGGTGAGGGTGTTACCCTTGTGACGGTATGATGCAGTTTTAGGGGTGAATTAGATGTAGAAGTACAATTATGTGACTTTTGACTTCCATAAATTGAGGCCGATCGACTTTTCAAAAGAAAGGCAGGAAAATCACTATTAAGGGAACTACTGACACAACAATGTTGCAGCAGCTTTCAAATAAGGCACTAGAAAAGTTAGTTAAGAGTAAGTCATTGAGGTTTATAGGTCAATTATTTGCTATCACCGCCAAGGAGAAAAAGGGAACAAATATAAAAAATTCACAAGAAATTCAGCAATTAATTACTCCATTACTCACTGAGTTCAGGGATCTCTTCCACAAACCCAAGACTTTGCCTCCTCACATTACTTATGACCACCACATTAAATTGAAGGATAAAACTGCCATAACGAATGCGAGACCTTACAGGTATCTTTATGTTCAAAAGAATGCGATTAAGAAAATGGTTAAAGAGATGTTAACAAATGATATCATTAAACATAGTACTATTCCATTTGCATCTCCAGTGTTACTTGTGAAGAAAAAGGATGGAACATGGAGATTTTGTATAAATTATAGGACTTTGAATAAGTTGACTAAGAAAGATAAATTTCCTATTCCTGTGATAGATAAGTTATTGAATGAATTCAATGGTGTAATATATTTCTTCAAAATTGACTTAAGGGCTGCCTACATACAAGTGAGAATAAATGAGATGGAATACAACTTTCAAAACACACGGTGGTCATTACGAATTCTTGGTAAATGCCTTTTGGCTTAACCAATGCCCCGATTACGTTTCAAGCCCTTATGAATAATGTGTTTATTGACTTAGAAAGTGTGTGTTAATATTCTTTAATGATATATTAATATACAACAAAAGTTTGGAGTTATATATGGAGTATTTGAGAAAAGTTTTCTTGTTGTTAAGGGAACATCAATTATATGCAAAGTACTCCAAATATACATTTGTGCAAACTCAGGTGGAGTATTTGGGGTATGTGGTTTCTAGTTTTGAAGTGGCAATTGACCTAAGTAAGGTCGAAGTATGTTTAACTGGCCCAAGCCAACAACTATGAATGAATTGAAGACATTTTTGTGACTCATGGTGTATTATAGAAAATTTGTACGGGTATATGGAGTAATAACTAAACGCTTGACAAACTTGCTGTAAAAAGATAAATTCTGGTAAAATGAGGGTGCAGATAGTTCATTTGAGCAACTCAAGGGAGCATTATCCACCACTCATATCTTAACTATGCCTAATTTTTTTAAGGAGTTTGGTATGGAAATGGATGCTTGTAATATAAGCATTTGAGTTATTTTGCTGCAGGATAATAAGCATATTGCTTACATGAGGAAAACTTTGGGACCTAGGACAATGAGATTGTCAACTTATGAGAAGGAGTTATTAGCTATTATGTTAATTCCCGGGGGCACACAATAGATCTAAAAAGGGGGGGGGGGGGGGAGGGGGTTGAATAGATCCTTTAAAACTTATTCTTTATTTTCTTTTATCTTGTCAAATGATTAACAGATAATGTATAGAGGAATCAATTCATGCACACCGGAATAGATTAAGATCCCCTTCAAGAATATAACATTAAACACAGTTCTAATGTTGAGTAAGTTGCAAGCAGATATAGCAGTTATAGTACTGAATGTAAATAACATAAAGTAAATGACACCAGAGGTTTTAAGTGGTTCAGAGACTAAATACTCATAATCCACTTTTCTGCTTCAACAAACAGGAATTCCACTAAGGATTTGATCAACTTCGAATCACTAAGATTTCTTTAAGACCAGTAGCCTTGGAACTCTAGTTTACTAAGAACTTTTCAAGCCCAGCAGACTTGAAAACTCTAGTTCACTAAGAACTCTTCAAGCTTAGCAGACTTGAAAACTGTAGACTAATCCCAGCAGACTTAGAATCTCTTGTACCCTCTAGTACTCAGCAAGCCCAACAGATTTGACTTTGCTTTAGTCACTAAGACAAGGACCCTGCAGGCCCTGGTTGCTTGGATGTTTGTTTGTTGTTGTTGGGATGCTAAGATGACATTCAGCTTATTCATCTTCTGGTACTTAACAACTTCTTGTGATCATTAGGCATTCAACATTGGTATTTGATCACATCTAATGGACTTCTAAGATGTACGTTCAGTTTGACATCTTGTTGGTACTTAGCAGTCTGACTCATCCCTTGGTGCCGCTGTTCTTTGTTGTTGATGTTTGTCTTTATCTGATATTCAACATTGCACATTATCACCATTGAGGTACTGCTAAGTCTTTGCATATCAGCTTGACTTCTTTGGGTACTTAGCAGTCCTTGAACACTGGTTGTCTTGTGTACAGATTCAACTCTGTATCTTCCTCTCTTCAGCTCAGTGTGTTCATGGTGAAACGTAGAGTGGCTTAAGTATTCTGCTTTCTGATCTGCCACTCTAGTTGTTGTCTTTTTGGCCTTCTGACTCTCAGTACAGATGCCACTTCGTTGTCATACTCCTTTGTATTGAGTGAAGCTTTGTCACGGTAAGACTCTCGTAAGGTATGCTTCACTCTCTCTATGGTAGTCTCACTATCACTGAGACGTTTTTCTCTGTTAAGCTTCATTTCAAGTCAAAAACACTATCTTCTTTGAAGTTTTGGCTCTTTATAGATTCATCTATCATCTTCCCGTTGGAACATAGCCGTTGGGAGTCTTCCGTTGAAGAGCTTTCTTTGGAGCATTTAATGCTTTAGATATTCTGAAATCTTTGATGTAGACATACTGGGTTGATGTGACAACTCCTTTTTGACTTGCCTGACACAGTAGTTTGCTTTATCACCTAATACTTCTGAAACGTCACTTTTGGCAGAATAGTAGATAGTCACCCTTTTCTTTTGTTTCCTCGATTTACATCAAGGATGTTTGGACAGTATATCGGGATCCTTAATTCACAATGTTCAAATGTCAGTCTTGTGACGCCCCCAAAATAGGTCCATACAACCCATTCCGAGTCGCCAAATATATGGTACAAAATTCAAATACAAACTTCATTTACACAATTATTAACTGTCGTACAGAATACGACAAAACATAGACTGTGAGTTTCAATACAAATATCGTCTCGTAGACAATATCCAAACTCAAATAAAGTCCTCATTACAATTATTATTACACTATTTTATAGAATAGTGAGGACTACTATAGCCACCATCTTGGACGATCACTCTATTCCTCGACTAGTCCCAACTATATTCTCATTTCCTGAAGAGAAAAATGAAAGAAAAAGGTGAGCTCAACTATCTCAATAAAGAATATTATGATTAAGATAATGTAGAATAAATTATCCTTAGTCTTCAACAGTGTAAAAACTGATATAATACAATAGACAACAAGTTTAACTGCGGCAAAATAAACAATCCATTAGAAGAGTCAAGTAGAGCATGATTTCTACTATCTTCTATGATTTAAAAGTTCATCATCAATATTTTATCTCTGTAACACAACTCAATAAATATTTCACATCAGTGAATTATCCATGCACTACAGGCCAAGAATATTCGTTAGTATCACCAGTGGTCATGATCATGCCAAACAACTGTCCATGTATGCACTACGGGCCAAAGAAGACTTTTACCACATTATTTATCTGTAACATTACAGGTCATGATTATACCAATACACAATTTTTGGTCATAATCATACCAATCAACAATCCATCTATGCACTATGGGCCAAAGATGACTTTCACAACAATATAAGCATGAGGATGATGACAATGATATATGAAATCAATCAAGCGAGATCAAAGATAAATATTAAAAATTTATAATTCAATTTATCCAGAGTTTAAGAATGTCTAAATTGTCAACATGATAATTAATTGTGGAGTAAAATTCAAGAATGATATTCATGTATCAAAAATAATTTGGACAAAAAAGAAACCAATTTTGTTGTGAATAGTACTCCGGATGAATAGTACCCGAGTGAATAGTACCCAAGTATGAAAAGATTAAAATTTAATAAGAAAGTTCAGAAAAATATTTTAGTGAAACGATACTAGATGAAGCGCAAAATTCAAGAATATTCTACTAATTTCAAGGAGTATAGAATCAATACTTATCAAAATAAGTGTAGATTTAAGAATATGAAACGAAATAATATTACTTACATATTACAGAGTATGGAAGAAAATATTATTTCTTACGAATATTGAATGAAAATAATATCCCTTACCTTAGTAGGAGAGTAATTCCAACTGGTATAGCGGAGATATTCTTGAAGAAAACTTGCACTATTTGCTACACTCAAAGTATTCTTATGCTCAAAAGAAATACGCACAATATTATAGAAGAAAAATTATCTGATTCTAGTGTGATTTTCATTTCTTAACTAAGCATCCTATTTATAGGATAATGTCAGGGTACTATTTAAAAGAAAATCACGGGTGAACAGAAGAAACTTCACGGGCGCAGAACCGACGAATTTATGTGATTTTTCTAATATTTACTATTCATCACTATGCAATAATGTGACGCCCCCAAAATAGGTATACACAACACATTCTGAGTCGCCAAATACATGGTACAAAATTCAAATACAAATTTAATTATACAAGTGTCGTGTAAAATAAGACAAAATATAAGCTGAGAGTTTTAACACGAATATTATCTCATAGACAATATCCAAACTCAAATGGAGTCCTGATTACAAATATTATCACACTATTTTATAAAATAGTGAGGACTACTACAGCCACCATCTCGGACCGTCACTCCATTTCCCGACTAGTCCCAGCTATATTCTCATTTCCTGAAGAGAACAATGAAAGCAAAGGGTGAGCTCAACTAGCCCAAAGAAAGAATATTATGAATAAGATAATATGAATAAATTATCGTTAGCCTTCAACAAAGGTGTAAAACTAATAGAATACAATGACAACAAGTTTAAGCAAGATCGGAACAAACAATCCATTTAAGAGTCAAGTAGAGCATGATATCTACTATCTTCTATGATTTAAGAGTTCATCATCAATATTTTATCTCTGTAACATATTTCAATAAATAATCCACATCACCGAATTATTCATGCACTACGGGCTAAGGATATTCGTTAGTATCACATCCACGAATTATCCATGCACTACGGGCCAAGGATATTCATTATTATCACCAATGGTCATGATCATGCCAACAACTGTCCATTAATGCACTATGGGCCAATGAGGACTTTTACCACATCATTTGTAACATTACAGGTTATGATTATAACGATACATAATTCTTGGTCATAATCATACCAATCAACAGTCCATCTATGCAGTACGAGCCAAAGATGATTTTCATCACAATATAAGCATGAGGATGATGAAAATGATATAAACATCAATCAAACGAAATCAAGGATAAATATTAATGATTTTTAATTTATCCAGAGTTTAAAAATGTCTAAATTATCAATATGATAACTATTTTGTGGAGTAAAATTCAAGAATAATATTCATGTATCAAAAATAATTTGGACAGAAAGGAAATCAATTTTTGCCGTGTTGTACGCGAGTGAATAGTACCCCGTGAATAGTACTTCGTGAATAGTACCCCGTGAATAGTACACCGACATAAAAAGATTAAAATTTAACAAGAATGTTCAGAAAAGTATTTCCGTGAAACGATACTAGATGAATCGCAAATTTCTAGGATATTCTACTAATTTCAAGGAGTATAAAAGCAATACTTATTGTTAGTTTCCGGAGGCACAATAGTTATCTAGAAGGGGGGTTGAATAAATATTTAAAAACTTTTCTTTTTAGTTAGTTAGTTATGATAGTGATTAAAACACAGCGGAATGAATATTTGTTTAATCTCCTTATAAATATCTTGAATTAATGAGAGTGAGGCAGTTATGGCAGTTATAACACAAATATAATAGACACAACAGTTTTAAGTAGTTCAAAGCACTTAAAGCTCCTAATCCACTCTTCTACTCCTCGAGTAGGAAATCCACTAAAGATGTCTGTTACACTTTTTGAATCTCACAAATTCCTTTTAGACCAGCAGTCTAGGCACTTCTTAGTTCACTCTTGAACTCTTCAAGTCCAGCAGACTTGGCTCTTCACAGTTCACTTAGAACTCTTCAAGTCCTTCTAACTTGGAACTCTTACTTCAGTTGGTTGGTAGTTGTTGAGTTCGTGATTGATGCTACCCAGTTACAGTTAATCACTTGTTCGAAAGAACTGAGTAGCTGAGCAAGCTTCCTCTTTTTCTCAGATGGTAAAGTTGAGCGTTGAGTGTTCTTGTGCGTTTTTATTCAATGCTTGCTTAGATTTTTCATCTGCATATGTTCTGCATATATGTGATCCTTGAAATCTATCCGTTGAAGCCATTTGTTGAAGCATTAAATGTGTTTTACATTTCTGAAATTTGATGGAGACTTTTCTGCACACCTTCTGAATTGCATTTTGGCCCACTTACACAGCAGACTACTTTCTCACCTAACACCTGAAAATGTGTTTTTCCTCTGTCCTATGGTCCTTTCCTTAGCTTCTTGAATACGTTCCTTTTGTTGAATACTAAGGATATCTTTTGTACCATAGGGACTGGAGAGGACTTCAACGTTTCAAACCTATTCCACTTTTGTTGGAATTTATCTTTAAATAAAAGTAGGGCTCGATGCTTCTGACACAAGACAGATTATACTCTACGATCCATATTGTGGTGCCTTGTCACATTGGTGCTTGTCCTGAAGAGAACACTACGATCTCTCTCAAGGATTTGCACACTATAATCTTTGCACACTACGATCATCACTTGTTCGTCTTGTAGGCTTTACGTTTTCCAAAGCACACTACGATCTCTGAGTTAGCTTCGGCAAACGTCTGGACTACTCTACGACTTTTGGAGAGGCCCTTCAAGGCAGATATACTACGATCTTCTATTGCTCTACAATCCTGCCTTGGATTCTGCAAACTGTTGATCTGCTCTATAGACTGCGATTCTTGTTGAAGACTATCTATTCTTTTCAAGTCATAGATCAAACTAACATATGTGATCTCTTTATCTATTCATTCGTTTATAGAATGACGAACATTAAAAACTAAGATCAACTTAACAAATTTGATCTATCACTAAGTCCTTGTACATATATTCCTGGAAGGACTTTACATATAATCATGAGTATTTACTTTAAATATCAAATCAAAATATGCATTCTTCTAACAATCTCCCCCTATTTGATGTTGACATAACCAAGGAGAATTGTTGTCATGATTATCAAGTTCCAGATGCATTTTTAGGAAAGCAAACATGACTTAATATTTTAGTGAGCAGCTGAAATTTCTAGAGAATAAGCATGAATTTATTGATGTTTGAAGAATAGATATTATAGTTAAGCTTTACATCAATAAGAGTTTAAGTTTCACCTTATCTCTATTTCTTCGACCTTTTGCTTCTTGGAGGGTTTGCATATTCCTCAGCTCTTCTTCTCCTGCTAGCTTCATCTCTTCGAGCTATTTCCTCCAGCTCGCTTTGACTGAGTCTTTCACTGTTATCATGTCTGTTCATGAATTCGGGATCTCTTATTGGCATTCTTAGACTTGTTGTTGTCACTTAAGGAGAGCTGGGAGAAGGCCTTTGACTCCTTAATGGTTGAGCCATTAACACTTCCTGTTGATCAGATCGTTGAGTCTGATGGCTGGTTCGTGGAGTCTGTTGGTGGAATTGCCTTGCAAGAGGATTCCTCGAAGATTGAGTTTGAAATTAACCTTTGCCTCTGCCTTGAACTCTGCCTTGAATTCTTTTTCCTTTATTCTCCCCCTTTATGTCAGCATCAAGGGTTCGAATGTCTTTTAAAAGGCGAGTCACTCCTTGGACAAGCTCGTTGAGTTGACTCTGAGTTTGAGCAATATCTTCTCGATTTTCTTGAATCAACGCATTAGATCGAGCATCCCATTATTGAAGAACAACTAGTATATTGTCAGTCTGCTGTCTTTGGCTGACGTAAAATTGTTGAAACTCTTTTACAATAGCTTGCAGATTAAGGAAGTTCTCCATCATCAGTTTATTCTGAGCTTCCTGAGTGGACTGCAAAACAAGAACAACATCTCTGTGTCTTTTGGAGGTTAGAAAGTGAATGTCATCCCTGTCCTTTATGCTCTGAATCATTTCCTTGATAAGCTCTTTAAGTTTCTTAGTGAGCGTAGAGCTTAAAGAGCTTGGGAGATTATTTGCAACATTGATCATTGTTGTTAGTCTCATCTGAATGAGTTCAGTGTGTTCTTCAAGACTCTCATCGAGTTCCTTGATCACTTTCTTGGACATGACTGACAAATCAACTTTAGTGGGTAGCTCTGACAGAAGTTCATTGAGATGGAGAATTTGTGAGGGAGGTGGTGTGCTCTTGAATTGATCTTGTAATGAGTAGAGGGTAAGATCAAGGTTGAAGTATTCGTTGCTGGATGAGGAGGGAATATCGGATGGAGGGGCCTGTGTTTGGGTGTATGTAGTAGGTGGCTCTACGATTTGGACTTGGGACTCTATACTGGGGTTAGAGTCTGTAATCGTAGAGATGATAGGAGGTGGGAGAAGTATAAAGTTGGTCATATTTGGTTCATTAGTTACAGAATTTTGGGATTCTGCAACTGGAAATTGATTTAGTGGATGTAGAATCACTTCTAACTATCGTGGGAATTCATAAAATTGACTGAATGAAGATGATGGAAAGTGATTGACTCTGAAGAGGGTTGGGATAGACAGTACCTCATGTTCATTCTTTGAAGAGGAGTTATTTGTGAGTAACTTCTTGGCAAAGTTGAAACTTCCTGGGAATCCATGAGCTAGCACAGAGATGGCTGGATATTCTTTGAAGCTCCAAAACATGTGATTCTAGGAGTTTAGAATTTGAGCTTGATGGAAAGGCATCATGGGTAGATAGGAAAACAGTTGGTCATAGTTAGCTTTTCTGTACCCATCAATGCCCACAACAATGATCTCGACCTCGTCACCTTCATCCTCTTCTCTGTTTTCGTTTGAGGATTCCAGTATATCAATGGCCTCATGATGTTCTTGCATTGGTTCTCCCTCATTTTCTACAGGAGCCTCTTCTTCTGTCATTAGGATATCATGAGCCTTCCCCTCAGCATGATCATCCTCCTGCACGATTAGTAGCTCCCTCTCAGCTGGAGCATTTTTTAGGATGAGAGCTTCAGGCATCTCCCCCTCAGCTGGCGTATTCTCTATGATTAGAACTTCAGGTGTCTCCCCCTCAGCTTGAGCTATGTCCTTTTGGCTTTCTTTGGACAGTTCCTTTTCAGCAGCCATCTCTCTGTCTTTCTTTTTGAGTACTCCTTCATTAACAAGGATATACTTTTTAACCAGTTTTCTTCTTATTTTTCTAGGCTGAGTCACATCCTCAGGACTTTCTTGAGCTTGACTTTGTCTGTTGATCGGCCCAGAACATCCGATCAAGCTGACTTGATTATTCGATCTGGTCTCTACGATTGGTAGAGACTCTACGATCGAAGAGACATATGGCCTCTTGGATTTATGGCTGATTTTATTCTTCTTCAGCAGTTGTGATATGGTAGCTCTGTCTTCTTCTGCCTCAGCCTGCTGTTGCTTCCTTCTTAGGATCCTTATAGTCTCAATGTTAGAGGACTCTACGGGTTTACCAGTTGTTGATCCCTGGGGTTCTTCTGCTATTCTGGCCTTTAACTTTCTCTTGCCCTTGCTTTTTCTGACCAGGGCAGTGGGTTCTTCCTTGTTTGTTTCTTCTTCTTCTTCTTCTTCTTCTTCTTCTTCAGTCTCCCTGACAACAGACATATTTCCTGGAATCCCTGACTCCTTTACATCAGAAGTTCTACCACTAGATTCAGACACCATACACACATTTTTTGCTGGATTCCTTTTCCAATTCTCGAATAGTTATTGGGTCATTCGTCTGTTTGGATTGATGGACTCTCCTTCATCGTCCCCAATTTTGTCACCCAGAGCAGACTGTAGGATGATGCTTATGAATCGTCCGTAGAGCATCTTTTGAGAGCTCTTTGTCTTCTTTGAGCTGGTGATCCACTTTCCAATCCATTCAAGTAATAGAGCTCCATATTTAAGTTGTATTCCATAACATATGGCAGTCATGAGCTTGAGTTTCACCTCATTTATAGAGTCGAGACCAGAACTCTTGCAACATATACATTTTCCAACAATGTTAGCCAGAAATTCGTACCTTTGAGGAAATTCTTTCTTCTTATATCCTTTCACAGAGGGGGACTTCTTGTGATGCATCCTTTTAAGTCCCTCATGGAAGTCTATGCCATCTATGGACGAATACCCTTCAGATTTAAAACCTAGGTCTAGGTTAATGTCTTCAGCCTTTAGCCTGATTTCCACGTCCTTGACTTTCGTAGTGATGGCGTCATTTTCAAACATGCCATTTCTGTAGAATTCTTTCACCAGCTTAGGGTAGATCAATGTGTCTGTACCCAGACCCTCTTCAGGACCAGCCTTCTTTAATAGTGATAGAGTTTTATGAAACTTGGGTTCAGCTGTTTTGAACTCATCAAAGCAGAGTCTGTAGCCAGAGATGACGTTGGAAGCCGCCATTGATTTCTTTGCAAGGAGTATAACTGTCTGAGCTTTCTTGAGATTTAGGGTTTATGGCTTGAGAGAGAATAAGAGAGATAAGCTTTTTGAACTTCTGATTTCAAAAAGGCAATTTCAATTTGTACTTGTAACTTCCCTCTCTTTATTTTGCTTAGTGGGACAGGTGTCGAAATCTACTTGGCTCTACGAATCTGACTGAGGAGGATTGTACTAAATTGCCCTTAACCTTTTCTGAGCTAGTGTGTCCTTAGCAAGGACTACGATCGTTGAGATGGTCCTTATAATCGTCGAGTTTGTTTTTCGTTCGTCGAGTTTGTTCAGCAATCATCGAGTCTGAACTGTAATCGTCGAGTCTGACCGTGTCCTTGTGATGAACTTTTGACTTAGCATTCTTCTTGGTTCAAGGTAACTCAGGAAGGTCCAACCTCATAGAGTGAGTTAAGGGTTAGGTTTGTTCCTAAGGTACTTGTCAGAGAAATTGCTTTGTTTTGTTGATAGGACTCTACTATCATTGAGTCTGCACTACGATCGATGCGTCTGTACTGCGATCATTGTCTTTTATGATACTTCAGCTCTACGATCGTGAACTTCCTTTGATCATGTCTATGATTTCAAACATAGCCTTTGCATCTTTATAGTTAGCACAAACTAGAGCATACTTTTCATGGTTGTAAGTTAAGCATGCCTAGCTCACTTATTAACTTGTTAAATCTGGATTCATCTAGGGGTTTTGTAAAGACATCAGCAAGTTGATTTACAGTAGGGATATATTGTAAAGATATAGTTCCATTTTGCACATGATCCCTAATGAAGTGATACCTTATTTCTATATGCTTAGTTCTAGAATGCATGACATGATTATGAGTTATTGCAATTGCACTTGTGTTATCACGTTGAATTGCCCCAAAAGCAGGATATACATCACCCATCTTGAGTCGCTAGATACACATGTACATAAATTCAAATACAACTTAATTATACAACAATCGTGTAAAATACGACAAAACATAATTGAGAGTTTAAACAAGAATATTGTCATCTAGACAATATCCACACTCAATGGTGTCCTCATTATAATTATTATCACATTATTCAGTAGAATAGTGAGGACTACTAAAGCCATTTATCTTGGACCATCACTCCATTCCCCGACTCCGGCCCCATCTATATTCTCATTTCAAGAGAACAATGAAAGAAAGGGTGAGCTCAACTAGCCCAAGAAGAAATATTAGGACTAAGATAATGCGTAATAAATTATCCTTAGCCTTCAACAAAGATATCAACCGATAGAATACAATAGACAACAAGTTTTAGATCAACAATCGCAATGAAATAAGCAATCCATTAGAAGAGTCAAGTAGAGCATAAAATCTACTATCTTCTATGATTTAAAAAGTTTTCATCAACTTTATCACGAGACTCAAATTTTAATAAATAAAATCGAATCATCCTCGCACTACACGACCAAGGATATTCATGTAATCATCAATGGTCATGATTATACCGAATAATCCTCGGTCATAATCATACCAACAACTCGCCCATCAATGAACTATGTGCCAATGAGGATTTTTACCACATCATTCGTCACATTACGGCCATGATTTATACCGAATAATCCTCGGTCATAATCATACCAAGTCCATCTATGCACGTAAGTCAAAGATAACTTTAATCACAATATAAGCATGAGGATGATGACAATGACATAATAATTCAATAAAACAAGTTTAAGGATAAATTTTAAAGATTTATAATTTAATTTATCCAGGAATCAATAACGTCCAAATTGTCAACATGATACTGCTTTGTAGAGTAAAATTCAAGAATAATATTCATGTACCAAAAATAATTTGGATTAAAAGAAATATATTTTTTTCGGGTGAATAGTACCTCATGAATACCTTGAATAGTACTTCTGTGAATAGTACCCTATACATGAAAAAATGTCCCAAATACCCGAAAGTGAATGATACTAGAGTGAATAATAATCGGGTGAATAGTAAACCCGTGAATAGTAACTCATGAATAGTACTTCGACACCTAAAAGTACCCGAATACCCGAAAGTGAATAATACTAGAGTGAATAGTAATCTGTGAATAGTAACTCGTGAATAGTAACTTAAAAAAAAATACCAAAGAAAATGATATTTCATGCGAGTACAAAAGAAATGATATCCTAGATGAGTATAATAGAATATACTTAAAGCGCAAATGGATTTTCATCACCATGCGATAATCCACGTAGATGCAGATCATTTCCACAATTTAATAAAGAATGAATACGAAGGATCATTCACCACCGTGCATGCAGTAATCCACATAGACAAGTTATTCAATGTAATAATAAAGAATGGAATAATAGAAGAATTCACCATGTACGATCAAGATAGACATCGCGCATGCGAAAAGTTATTCCCAATGTAGAATAATAAAGAATGGAACCGGACATGCGTAATCCGCATGCATGAGATGGATATTCTAATGTAATAATAAAGAATGGAACCAGGTCATGCGTAATCCGCACGCAGACATGTGATATTCCAATGTAATAATAAAGAATGGAATAACAACAGAATTCACTGTGCATGCGATAGACCACATACATAAGTTATTCCAAATGTAATAATAAAGAATGGAATAACAAAAGAATTTCACCATGTATGCGGTACTTCAGATGTACAAAGTTATTCCAACATAATAATAAAGAATGGAATAACAACCCTTACGAGTATTGAAAGAAAATAACTCTCTTCATGAATACGAAAGAATAATATACCTCTTACCTTAGAAAAAATCGGATATCTTTGGAATAGTGAGGTAGCAAACTTCTTCTTCTTCTTTCTCTCTATAATTTCTCTCTATAATAATTGCTCTATAGCTTTAGTGAATTGGTGAGAAATGAAGGAAGAATGAGCTTCTATTTATAGGAAAATATAGTTTCGATAATTACATGTTTTGGGGCTCAAAATATTACAAAGATAATACCTTCTCTTTTTCTTCATTTTTAATTTAGTCCCGCAAGTATTATCAAACTTGCACCATCTCCCTAATAGTAAATCATGTGAATCAATAGTTAAATCATGTGAATCAATAGTTCTAAAAATGTGAATTATTAATTACAAAGTATAGTACTCCATCTATATACCTCCATTTTTAACTTAGTCATGCAAGTATTATCAATCTTGCACCAACTCCCCTAATAGTAAATGAATGTAAATCAATAGTACACACATGTGAACAAATAGTTATAATCATGTGAATTAATAGCAATTAATTGCTCATTTATCCAATTAATTACCCAATTGGTCAATATAACCTCCAAACATCAATTATTATCGAAATAAATGTCGATTTCCACTAACACTAATAATTCCAACACAATGGAACTATCAATTTCATCCTTAATCAACACGAACTTATTCATCATTAATATTATAATTCATAATATTTAACAACCAGGTTATTCCCAAGAAAGAGGGGGCTCTCCGATAAGGATTTCTCCTTATTAACGCCCAATTAGGTGACCAAACCTCTCCTTGACAGAACTTCTAGACATTGTCAATATTCTAAATAATAATATGAATAACTTTGCCATCTCAATTATTGATTTAATAATATAACATATTATACAGATGATACTGTGACAATAATTGAATCAATAATATGAGAGATATGATGCAAAGCAATTATCGTAGTAATAATTGAGTATAATCGAGTGACTTTTTCACGTAAGCATCAATAATCAATACCGTGTGCTACTATGCAACCACACGTAGACATCATACTTTTTTACTACCGGTAGTTCAACAGCTTTTAATAAAGAACACTTTTCGCGTTATTTTATAAAATGATAATTCTGTCATTTTTTAATTACGACAATACTTCCGTTGTGGGGTCCACCAATGATTGTGCCGTCGTAAGGATATTCCCCAACAAAAAAAATATTCTCCGACCAAACGAATATTTATAACAACTTGCATACTTTGCAAAATTAATAAATACTACCTACAACTATAATATTATATCAAATCCATACCATAATATTAAAAAAAATATTTCTAGAAATTTAAATCTTTATTCATAAAATTTGGGGTCTCACAATCTTCCCTCCTTATGAAATTTTGCCCTCAAAATTTACGTACGTACCTGGTATGCCGAAGAGATGAGGATACCTTGACTTCATTTCAAATTCTAACTCTTGAGGTATAACCTTTGAGTGTTGAACATGATCCTTCTTATCTAAGATTTTAACACATATCTCCTCATACGTTAAATCTTTTGCTATCTCGTTTAGTTCTAATTCAATAATGTGGTTCGGGTCGTCCACATATTTACGTAACATCGATATGTGAAAAATATTATGAACATGCGACATACTTGGCGGTAAAACGAGTCTATAGGCCACAGTTCCTACTCGATCGAGGATTTCAAATAGACCAATAAAATTGAGGGTTGAGAGATCATCGATTCTCGCTTCTAGAATAACGCCTTCTTGAACCTTCTTCTTCATATTCATCAGCTCCAGGTTTGTAGTTTGAGTGGCTTTAACTATATCGATTAAAGTCCATTCTAATCGTATATTCGTTATCTTCACGTGGATCCCTAGAGTCTTTAACTCTATCTTTATCATTTGTAAGTTATATGAAATAGGTTTTTGTGTTAACAACATCGCACTCGTAAACGCATACGATCTTTTACTCAACACGTCAGCTACCACGTTCGCTCTTCCACAATGATATTGATTGGTATAGTCGTAATCTTCAATAGCTCGAGCCAACGTCTTTGGAACATTATACGTTCATTTTGGTTGAAGAAATATTTAAGGGTTTTAGAAATGGATTTTGTACTGCGGTCAATACAAAATTCGATTTCACGCTCTGGGGTAGGCTAGGAAGTCTTCAGAGAATACGTCAGGAAATTTATTAACAATAGAAATGTCATTCAAAACTGTGACTCTTATCCAAGACTTGGATAGCACGTCACATTGATACCTATCAACTTGCCATCGTCATTCACGGCTTCCCCTACAGAAAGTCTGGCTTCGGTGCATTTCACAGAAGGAAGTCACCAGCGAAAGGCTCGGGGCTCTTTACTTATGACTTAATATAACAGTGATTGAATTTAGTGGTTTGGTTGCTCAAATTCGTATAACAGGTTGGTTAGGAATATGAAAGCTAACAACCTTACGAAAAATATGATGAGTAGTTAACCAATCGATTCCTAAAATCACATCAAAGGCAAGTATTTTCAAAGAGATAAGATCGACAGGTAACGTGAAAATGTCGATTTGAATCAACAAGATTTATAAATAGTGGAGGTAATGAAGGTTTCTATTAAAGAAGTTTCAACCAATAAGTTAAAGTCTAACTTCTCTGGAGTCAAATTTAAACGTTGAGCGCAAGCAAGAGAGATAAAAGAATGGGTAGAACCGATATCTAATAAGGTATAGACTTCGCAAGAATTTATAATTAACTAACCCATGCTAACTTCGTTTGGGTTACTCACTTTTTGAGAAGTCACGAAAAATGCTCTTCTTGAAACCACCGACTTTGTTTTGTCCGTATCTGTCTTTGGTGCCACCGTCCCAGCTGGACTTGATTTTGGTGCATGACAAAATCGGGCTAGGTGACCTTCTTTTCCACAATTGTAACATGTTTTTGATCGCATCATGCAGCTTTGACCGATATGTCCCTCCCCCGCATTTGAAGCATACAATTGGTGGTGGTCGTTCTCCTTCCTTGAAAATGGGTGTTGGTGTTTCTTTGTCTTTCCATCGTTGTTGAACCTTTCTTCTTGAAATTTCCACTCCTATTATTTTGGCCATGATTACCACCAAGTGGTTACCATTCTTGGCATGATAATTTCCCCCATGTTATGGTTATCATTGTTCGATGGCCGTTGCCACTGCGATTATTATTATCGTGTTGTTGGTCGTTGCCTTTTGGTCAGGTTGACTCATTATCGCGCTCCAATAACTGAGCCCTATTCACAACATCTGAATATAAACAAAGTTTGTGAGAAATGAGGTATTGACATATTTTGGGTTTCAAACCTCTAAGAAACATTCGCTTCATTCGCTCCTCATTATCAACCAAATGGGATGTAAATCGGGATAACTCCGCAAATTTAACCTCGTACTGCGACACGGTTATATTGTTTTGCTCCAGCTTGATGAACTCTACCTCCTTCATATGACGAATACTTTCGAGAAAATACTTGTCGTTGAATGACTCTTCGAACTTCTCCCAAGACATCTCTTGAAAGGCCAGTGGGTATATTTTCTGATTCCCACCAATAATTTGTCTCTTCACGCAACATAAAGGTGGCAAAGGAAACTTTTGCTCCTCTGAGCATCCCAAGACATCAAATATCTTGGTGATGATCCGCTTTAACCACGTCTCCGCCTTAAGTGGTTCTCGCTTTCCCAAAAACTCCGTGGTCCCAGCTCCTTGAATCGCTTAGCGGTGACCAATCCGTGGGTTGCCATTGTTTCCACCCTATATTTTGAACAGAGAGTCTCTCTCACCGATGTTGCATGAATTGCATAAAGCCTTTGAACATCCCATCGCTCATCATTTGATCGGTGTTGTTATTTACCGAGGATTATTATCTTCCTGTTGCACATTATCACGGTATTGATCGTTGGGTGACTCAACGGCCTCATGTGCTTCATTCTTTGATCTCAACATTTTTAGATGCCATTTTCAAACACCGCCACAAAACAAGGGTTAATTGACATATCACATATTATCCCTATACTCCGACCAACCAATTAAATACCAAATAAACTTAGGTAGGTCATACTAGCAAAGGAATTCCCTGCCTCTACCCTCCTAGTTCTTGTCTCACATCTCAGCCAGGGATCATATCCCTAAGCTTTGATACCAACTGTGACGCCCCAAAAAATAGGTATACATCACCCATCTTGAGTCGCCAGATACATGGTACATAAATTCAAAATACAACTTAATTATACAACAGTCATGTAAAATACGACAAAACATAATGAGAGTTTAAAAAAGAATATTGTCATCTAGACAATATCCACACTCAATGGTGTCCTCATTATAATTATTATCACATTATTTCGTAGAATAGTGAGGACTACTAAAGCCATTTATCCTGGACCATCACTCCATTTCCCGACTGTGTCTCAAACTATATTCTCATTTCTCAAGAGAACAATGAAAGAAAGGGTGAGCTTAACTAGCCCAAGAAGAAATATTATGACTAAGATAATGCGTAATAAATTATCCTTAGCCTTCAACAAAGATAACAACCGATAGAATACAATAGACAACAAGTTTTAGATCAACAATCGCAATGGAAATAAGCAATCCATTAGAAGAGTCAAGTAGAGCATAAAATCTACTATCTTCTATGATTTAAAAGTTTTTCATCAACTTTATCACGAGACTCAACTTAATTAATAAATAAAATCAAATCATCCCTCGCACTACGACCAAGGATATTCATGTAATCATAAATGGTCATGATTATACCGAATAATCCCTGGTCATAATCATACCAACAACTGTCCATCAATGAACTACAGGCCAATGAGGACTTTTACCACATCATTCGTCACATTACGGTCATGATTATACCGAATAATCCCTGGTCATAATAATAACACGTCCATCTATGCACGTAAGCCAAAGATGACTTTAATCACAATATAAGCATGGGGATGATGACAATGACATAATAATTCAATAAAACAAGTTCAAGGATAAATTTTAAAGATTTATAATTTAATTTATCCAGGAATCAATAATGTCCAAATTGTCAACATGATACTGCTTTATAGAGTAAAATTCAAGAATAATATTCATGTACCAAAAATAATTTGGACAGAAAAGAAATATATTTTTTGGGTGAATAGTAACCCGTGAATAGTACTTCGGGAATAGTACCCAGTGAATAGTACACTGACATAAAAAGTGTCCCGAATACCCGAGTGAATGATACTAGAGTGAATAGTAATCGGGTGAATAGTAATCCATGAATAGTAACTCGTGAATAGTACTCTGGCACGAAAAGTATCCCGAATACCCGAGTGAAAAATACTAGAGTGAATAGTAACTGGGTGAATAATAACCCGTGAATAGTAATTCTTAACAAAAAAATACCAAAGAAAATGATATTTCATGACGAGTACAAAAAAAATGATATTCCAGATGAGTATAATAGAATATACGAAACTACAAATGGATATTCACCCGCCATGTGGTAATCCACGTAGACAGATCACTTTCACAATTTAATAAAGAATGAATACGAAGGATCATTCACCATGCATGCGGTAATCCACATAGACAAAGTTATTCCAATGTAATAATAAAAATGGAATAATGTAAGAATTCACCATGCATGCGATAGACCGCATGCAAAAAGTTATTCCCAATGTAATAATAAAGAATTGAACCAGTCACGCAGAATCCGCATGCATGTGATATTCCAATGTAATAATAAAGAATGGAACAAGAAGGTCATGCGTAATCCGCATGCAAACATGGATATTCCAATAGAATAATAAAGAATGGAATAACAACAGAATTCACCTGTGATATGCGATAGATCCGCATAAAAAGTTATTCCAATGTAATAATAAAGAATGGAATAATGAAGAATTTCACCATGATATGCGGTATTTGATGATGTATGAGTTATTCCAACATAATAATAAAGAATGGAATAACAACCCTTATTTAGTATTAAAAGAAAATAACTCTCTTCATGAATACAAAAGAATAATACCCCTTACCTCAAAAAAAAAATCGGATATTGGAATAGTGAGGTAAGTAGTACTTTTCTTCTTCTTTCTCTCTATAATTTCTCTCTATAATAATTGCTTCTATAGCTTTAGTGAATTGGTGAGAAATGAAGGAAGAATGAGCTTCTATTTATAGAAAAATATAGTTTTGATAATTATACGTTTTGGGGCTCAAAATATTACAGTATAATACCTTCCTCTTTTCCTTCATTTTTAATTCAGTCCTGCAAGTATTATCAAACTTGCACCATCTCCCCTAATAGTAAATTATGTGAATTAATAGTAAATCATGTGAATCAATAGTTCTAGACATGTGAAAATATGAATTATAGTATAATACCTCCATCTATACCTCTATTTTTAACTTAGTCATGCAAGTATTATCAATCTTGCACCAACTCCCCTAATAGTAAATGAATGTGATTCAATAGTACACACATGTGAACAAATAGTTATAATCATGTGAATCAATAGCAATTAATTGCTCATTTATCCGGTTAATTACCCGATTGGTCAATATAACCTCCAGACATCAATTATTATCGAAATAAATGTCGATTTCCACTGACACTAATAATTCCAACACAATGGAACTATCAATTTCATCTTAATCAACACGAACTTATTCATCATTAATATTATAATTCATAATATTTAACAAACAACCGTGTCGTTCCCAGAAAAGGGGCTTTTCGATAAGGATTTCTCCTTATTGGCGCGCGTAATTAGGTGACCAAACCTCTCCTCGATGTAACTTCTAGACATTGTCAATATTGTAAATAATAATATGAATAACTTTGCCGTCTCAATTATTGATTTAATAATATAACATATTATACAGATGATACTGTGATAATAATTGAATTAATAATATGAGAGATATGATGCAACAATTATCGAAAGCAATAATTGAGTATAACTGAGTGACTTCTTACGTAAGCATCAATAATCAATACCGTGTGCTATTATGCAACCACGCGTATTACTGTTCTTTTACTACTAGGTAGTTCAACAGTTTTAATGGTAACACTTTTGTCGTTTATAAAATGATAATTCTGTTATTTTTTAATTATGACAATACTTCTGTTGTGGGGTCCACCAATGATTGTGCCATCATACGGATATTCCCCAACAAAAAGAATATTCCCCGACCAAACGAATATTTTATAACAACTTGCATACTTTGCAAAATTTTTAAATACTTCCCACAACTATAACATTATATCAAATCAGCACCATAATATTAAAAATTTTTTTTTGAGAAATTTATATCTTTATTCATAAAATTTGGGGTCTCACACAGCTTAAATGAGATTCTTTAGGATTAGCTTTGAAATCTAGCACAAATGCATGTTTCAAACATTATATCCGGTTCATCTTTGGCGTTAGATATAAAAGAAAGCCTATCATACCTCTGTATTGAGTTATATAAATACTTTTACCTTTTTCATCTTTGTCAAGCTTGGTTGCAGGAGCAATTGGGGTTTTCACGGGAGAGGTTGATTCCATGCCATACTTTTTAAGTAAGTCTTTAATGTACTTGGCTTGGTTTATGAAGATTCCTTCATCAGTCTGCTTTACTTGCAGTCCAAGGAAGACGTTCAGCTCTCCCATCATACTCATTTCAAACTTGCTCTACATAAGTTTGGAGAATCTCTTGCATAACTTTTCATCAGTAGATCCAAAAATAATGTCATCAACGTATATTTGAACTAGTAAGACTTTATCTTTATGCTTTCTAAGAAATAGTGTGGTATCTACTCTACCTCTAGTTAACCAATTTTCAATAAGGAAGTTAGTTAGTGTTTCATACCATGCTCTAAGTGCTTGCTTAAGACCATATAAGACTTTGTCTAATCTAAAGACATAATTAGAAAGAGATGAATTGATGAAACATGGAGGTTGCTCAACATAGACTTCTTCTTGAAGTTCACCATTCAAGAATGCACTTTTGCCATCCATCTGAAAGACCTTGAATTTCATGTGAGCAGCAAAGGCAAGGAATATTCTGATGGCTTTTAGTTTGGAAACAAGTGCAAATGTCTCATCATAGTAAATTCCTTCTTCCTGAGAGTAGCCCTTGGCTACTAGTCTTGCCTTATTCCTGGTTATTACTCCATCTTCATCCATCTTATTTCTGAAGACCCACTTGGTTCCAATAATAGGATGATTCTTTGGTCTTGGTACCAATCTCCATACTTTGCTTCTTTCGAACTGATTAAGTTCCTCCTGCATGGCCTCTATCCAGCTGGAGTCTTCCATATCATCCTCTATCTTCTTTGGTTCCATTTGTGACAGGAAACTTAGATAAAAGCATTTATTTTGGGTGGCAACTCTTATTTTGACTCTTGCACTCAGATCTGTAATGATTAGATCTTGAGTGTGATCTCTTGCCCATCTGCTTCCTGTTGGGACATCTATTCTTATCCCTTCTTGATAGCTTAGATAAAAGCATTCATTTTGAGTAAGATTTATTTCTTCTTCTTAGTGCGGAGGTTCGTTGTCTGGCATAAGCCTCTCTACGATCTCATTTCCTTGCTCAACGATTTCACTATCTGGTACTACGATCGTAGTGTTGAGCTCGACGACCTCGTCCATAGTGTCTGAACTGTTGGTCGTAGTGTCTTGAATCATAGTTTTGTCTAAGTCTGTCTCATCAAAGATGATGTGAATCGAGACCTCAACACTCAATGTCTTCTTGTTAAACACTCTGTAGGCCTTACTGTCTGTGGCATATCCAAGAAAGATTCCTTCGTCTGACTTTGGTTAAAATTTTTTCAAGTACTGCTTTCCATTATTGAGAATGTAGCATGCACAGCCGAAAACATGAAAATAGCTGACACTTGGCTTTCTTCCTTTCCACAGTTCATAAGAAGTCTTCTTAAATGTAGAGTGTATGAGTGATTTGTTCTGAGTGTAGCATGCAGTGTTGACAACTTTTGCCCAGAAGTATTCAGGCAGATGGGCTGCTGCTTGTAGAGTCCTTCCAACCTCTATCAATGTCCTGTTCTTTCTCTCAGCTACTCCATTTTGTTGGGGAGTTCATGGAGCTGAGAAGTTGTGACTAATGCCATTGTCTGTGCAGAACCGGTCCATTTCTGAGAAGTCAAATTCTCTGCCATTTTCTCTCCTTTTTCGTTCATCACTAGCTTGAACATTTTGATCAGTTGAGAGCTTGTTTCATCCTTTTAGGTTAGAAAGAACACCCATATAAATCTGGTATAGTCGTCGACTACGACCAAAGAGTATCTTTTTCCTCCAAGGCTCGTCGTTGGAATTGGCCCAAACAGATCCATGTGTAGCAACTGCAGAGGCTTGTCATTTGAGTTGGTAGTTTTTCTCTTGAATGAGCTTCTGGTCTGCTTTCCAAGTTGACAGGCATTGCATGGCCTTTCTTTTACGAAGTTAAACTTGGGTAAGCCTGCAACTAAATCTTTTGAAGCTAATTTTGACAAGCTTTTGAAGTTGAGATGAGATAATCTTCGATGTCATAGCCAGCTCATTTCTTCAGATGCTTTAGCCAGATAGCAAATTGTCTTGTCTGAGCTTAGTTGTCCAAGATTCACCGTGTAGACATATCCTTCTCTTATACTGGTTAACTTTACAGTAGATGTCTTCAGGTCTAGGACTTGACATTTATTGTTGAGGAATGTTTACTTGACGACCCTTGTTACAGAGTTGGCTAGTGCTTAGAAGATTATGTTGTAGTCCTTCCACATAGGCCACTGTACTGAAAGATACTGCACCATTTCCAGCTGACCCATATCCTCTTGTCTTGCCAGAGCCGTTGTATCCAAAGATGACCGAGGGACCCTCCTTCTCTATATAGTTTGATAGAAGGGCTTTGTTCCCAATCATGTGCCTTGAGCATCCACTATCCAGATATCAGGTTGTGATCATGGAGCTCTTTTCCTGAAGCAACATTAAACCTTCATTTTGGAACCTGTTAGTTCCCAGTAGGCACAATATAGATCTAGAAGGGGGGGGTTGAATAGATCTTTAGAATTTCAATTTCAAATACTTTTTCTCTATTAAGTTGTATTGCTCATTAAGTAGCAAATGACAAACATAAGAATCTTTTCAAGTACAGCGGAATAAGTAAAAGATCCCCTTCATTGATATATTCATAATTAAACATACATTATTCGTAGAGTTAATTTAGTAGCAAGCAGTTAACACATACATAGCAGTTATAACAGTTAATATACATAATGTAAATGACATAAAGTAAAAGAAATAAGGGGTTTTTAGTGGTTCAGAGACTCAAGCTCCTAATCCACTCTTCTACTTTTAATCTAGTAGGATTTCCACTAAGGAAGGGCAACACCCTGAATCACTAAGATTCCTTCAAGGTCACCAGCCTTGGGACTTCAGTTCACTAAGAACTCTTCAAGGCCAGCAGCCTTGGGACTTCAGTTCACTAAGAACTCTTCAAGGCCAACAGTCTTGGGACTTCAGTTCACTAAGAACTCTTAAAGGCCAGCAGCCTTGGAACTTCTCTAGTTCCCTAGGAACTCTTCAAGCCCAGCAGGCTTAGAACTTCATTTAGTCCCTCCGGACAAGGACCCCTTAGGCCCTGGCTTCTTATTGTTGAGTTGTTTGTTTGTTTGTTGGAGTTGGTGCTGAGCTGCTAAGATGTCTTTAAGCTCTGAACATCTTCTGTACTTAGCAGCTTGGCGTGATCATCCTTGAAGTGCAGTTGAGTGTTGCATGATGCTCAACTTCTTCAGTTACTCAACCACTTCTGATGATCCCTTGATAAACTACCTTGAAGATCATTCCTCTTGATACTTGATGGCTGCACATGATGGGTTTCTAAGATGACTGCAAGCTCTTTTGCTAGGTACTTAGAAACTTTCTCATGCTTGCCACCATGATGGCGTTGGTGATCTTCTTTCTTGATACTTGATGCCTTCTCATGATGGACTTGCTAAGATGACTATGAGCTCTCCTCTATGGTACTTAAAGTCTTCTCATGATGGACATCAAGATGACATTGATGCTCTTCTATCTCTCGGTAGTTCAGAACACTCTTTTTGTAGTAAAACTCTCACTTCTACATTATAGAACTCTCACTTCTACTTCTTTCTTTTTCTGTCTCTGTGTTCTTGGTGGATCGTAGAGTGAGTCTTTAGACCTTCATTGGTCACTCACTATTTACGTTGGTTAGATCAGTCCACCACTTCTCCAAACTCAGTAACTCCAGCAACCTTCGATCTTTGAAGCTCTTGTTAATTTATACTCCTTCCCAATACTTACGTTGGAAAGTAGCCGTTGAAAGCTATTCAAATATCTTCATAAATCTCGAGTTGACTGAGGTAGACTGCAGATGTGACATGTCATACTTTTTTGACACTGCAGTCTATTATTTCACCTACCCCGTCAGAGATGTCACTTTAATGTCTTGGGCAGGTCGAAGAATTTTTTTCCTCCTTCTGATTTCTTGATCAGAGGTTGTCTTTTTGCATTGATGCTCTCAATAAGCTCTTGTCCGAATATTACCCTTCAGATTAAACAGTTGTCAATGCTTCAGTCTTCAGCTATTCGAACTCTACGATTCTGATGCATGTCTTCATGGACCTGATCGTAGTGTCTTGTTGACTGGTAGAGACAACACTACGATCTTGAAGAGTGTTGATTGGATCTTCAATATAGAACACCTCTTCCTTCTTTTGTGTAGTGCTTCAACACTTCTGTTTGCCTCAGCAGCTCTCAGATACTGATGGTTTGACTTCTTTGTTCTGGCCCCTTCTGAATAGCAAGACACTTCAGATTTATGGCGTGTCTAGCTCGCTTTCACCTTGTGATCTCCCGTTCACTTATCGTAAATGGACTGACCCAATGCTTAATCACTTTAGCCTTGTTCTTCAGAAGCTGTCCAGTATCTCTGTATGCACTCCATCAGTTCTTTCTTTGTTTAGCAAACACTACGATCCTGGTAACTTCCAAGATCGTCGTCTTCTATCTACTTGACACCTACTTCACTTGCTGACTTTCCTTAGTTAGTTACAGAAGTCTTCTTCTGATCTCCTTGTGGAAGACTTCATCTGGAATGGCTTCACAACTCAATCTTGATGCTGATTGGGTTGGTGCTTAGATCTTCTATTGGCTTGCATGCCATTCGTTGAGTGCTCTCTAGTTTCTTTCAGGTCGGACGTATCTATGCAGTGCCAACCAGAGGTTTCATTCCTTTGGATATTTTGGGAGTGCTCATTTGTTGAGAATCGTATTTTCTCTATAATTCTGTCTTGGTATTGTGAGCACATCTGTTGAGGTCTTAGTTTTACACTCTATGATTCAGCTTTGGCTGTGCAGACACTACGACTCCGAGATCAGATCTTGACACTCTATGATTTCTGTCGTTGTGCTTGTTGTCTTCATCTGATCTTGCTTGACTACGATCTCTGCCTCTGGTATGATTTGTAGACTCTACGACTCTGAGTGTAGTCTATGATTCTTTACTTGGCTTTGGCAGATACTCGGTCGGCTCGTAGGTAGGCTGTCTCTATGATTCTGAACATGACTTCCTCAGCAGACTATGGCCCTGAGGAAGTTCTCCTCGACACACTACGATCCTTCCTCGTCTCTCCTGGAAGTCTACGAACTCCGAGATCTACTATCTTGCAGACTACGATTACGCTTTCGATAACTCTCGAGTTTTCCTTGACTCTCCTGGCAGACTACGATTTCTGGTGCAGTGCTCGACGATCAGACAAGCCTATCTATTACATCATAAGATCAACCTAACATGCTTGATCTTTCTATATTTATAGTCCTTGTACATCATTTCTTTTAAGGACTTTACAAAGCTGTTTTGCTTATGTAGGATCAACCTAACACATTTGATCAATTCATTCTAAGTCCTTGTACATATGTTTCTATTATCTATCAAAGGACTTTATAGCTTTTCTTAATGCAAGCATACTTGCATATTCATTCATATATATATATATATCATAATCAAATCATATGTAAATAGGAATATCATTCACATGCTTATTCCTAACAATCTCCTCCTATTTGATTATGACAAAAACAATAAGTGCATATGCATGTTATGAATGAATCTTATATACAGTGAGCAGCTGTATTTCTAAAATAGATAATCATGAATGTCATTTATAATGATGTGGAATTTAATACACTGACATTTTACATCCTGGATCCAGAACATACCTAACTAGTTAGAGATATACATCTTTGGTTCCATGTATGCTTCCAGGATGTCTGTTGATCAACTATTCATCTGTTTGATTCCTTTGCTCCAGCTCCCCCTAGGATGTGGAGCTATTCATTTCTTCTTCTTCTGGTTCTGTCTCTGGCTCCCCTTCAGCCTTAGGCTCATCATCATTTGGCTCCCCCTTAGATGATGATTCAGCTCCCCCTAATGTTGTCTTCTTCTTTTCTTTCCTTTTGCTCTCCTTGCTCTTTTTAGAGTGCTCCCCCTCAGCCTTAGGCTCATCATCCTTTGGCTCCCCCTTAGATGATGATTCAGCTCCCCTTGGTGTTGTCTTCTTCTTTTCTTTCCTTTTGCTCTCCTTGATCTTTTTAGAGTGCTTCTTATTCTTCCACTTTCT
This sequence comes from Panax quinquefolius, assembly GCA_020205615.1. Lineage (NCBI taxonomy): Eukaryota > Viridiplantae > Streptophyta > Magnoliopsida > Apiales > Araliaceae > Panax > Panax quinquefolius. The sequence continues at coordinate 144,112,924 of CM035155.1, read as the reverse complement.
ATGCCTCTTTTTCTCCCCCTTTTTGTCATTAATCAATTGGGAGAGCTGCTCCATTAGATAAGAGGAGTTATCGACTTTAATTTTGAGTTCTTGTTGGGTTAACTCAAGTTTTATAGAGAAGGACTGATTCATGTTGTCAATCTTGTCAAAGAGGGCTTGGAATTGTTCTTCATTTTCCTTTTACGCTCGTAGAGCTTCAGCCTTTTGATCATGTAGGGCCTTCAGATAGATGTGATCTCTCTCTTTAATTTTAAGAGATACATCAGCCATCGTTGCTTGGAGTTTGTCTTGAACTGGATGATCTCCTGTTGCAGTCATCACCATATTTGACTCCTCATTGATTAGAGATAATTTCTCAACCAACTCAACAGAATTCTTCAACAGCTCCTGCTCCATAGGAATTTGGTCATCTGATTGAACAACTTCTTGTTGAGCACTGGATTGGACTCTACGATTTTCATCCTTGGACAGATTTTTGAAAGTGTTGACAATCTGAAAAATCGTTGAGTACCAATCGCTATTGGAGGATGAAGAAATGTCAAATAACTGAGCTTGGGCAGATGGTGGCTTCTTATTCTAAATTTGAACATTATCAGTGGTAGAGTGAACAGACTCTATGATTATCTCCTTGGCCATAATCCTTCAGCCTTTAGAGTCCACTCTACGATCGTAGGGAATATAGTGATTTCCAGTATGTATGTAGACTTTCTAGTGAGGCTGATCCTTTATTATTTGAGTTGGAAATTTCTTGATTCTTGGGAAGTTCTGTGCCACCAACTTTACGTTGGGAAGGTGAGAAAAGACCCATGTTAGATAACTGTTGTCTTCAGTGAGAGATGTCTTTACCCATGGCATATAAGGGTGGAACCATCTTATTGCATGGGTCTTAACTTCAGGCTCATATATTATAGTCGACGTGTCTAGCTTTATTGCCTTACGATTGTTGAGTGCATTCTCTGTAGTCATCATTACCACATTTAGTCTTTCGTTCCCATGATTTATCCATCTGCCAGGGAGCACATCCAGTGGTTCATCAATTTCGACTACAATCTTTCTCCTGTGATTTACAGGATGAGGAATGTGAAAATCTTTTGGTTCTTCTTCGTCAGAACTGGGATTTCTTCCATCTTTTCTTATATCATACTGACTCCTTTCCTCTGATTCTTCATGTTGAGTTTCATCATCAAAGCTTTCTCTAACATCTTCTCCTCCGAATTCATCTTTGTCACTACTGGTCCCATCTTCAGCATTCTCTCCCTGTGATTCAGATTCATTATCATTTAATTCAATGACTGCATTAGAGTGACCACTTCTCTTTTTGGAGGCAAATTGAGCAATTAATCTAAGGCTCTTTCTTCTCCTTGGAGGTTCAACTATGGGAGAATCAGATACTTCTTCTTCTTCAGACTCTGAGGCCTTTGAGTCATCAGACAAGCTTTCCTGATTTTCAGCATTGGTGGGGGCATGTCCTTCTTCTTTAGAATCATTATTTATATCACCAGACAGGCTAGCTTGATGTTCAGCAATAGTAGGGGCATGTTTTTCTTCCTCAGACTTTACATCTTTTGAGTTTGTTAGAGCGTTTGCTGTAGAGGATATTGTTGTGTCAACCTGCAGCCTTTCTTTATCATCAGCGTGGATGCTCTGAGACTTCTCCTTAGGGCTTGCACATTCCTTTCCTTCATCATCAACCTTGGCTTTTTCTTTCATAGATTCAACTTCTTCCTCATTATTGAACTTGCTCCTGTTAGGTTTGTAATATTCTTGAGCGCAATCAAATTGCAAAATAATGCGGAAGCGTGTAAAAATCAGAGTTTAAAATTTTTTACAAACCATATACCCGGATCACCCTTTATGCATAATTATTAATTAAACGAAAAGATAAAGAATAAAATCATACCCTTGAAGATCGAGCTTCCTCAGGTACAAGTTCACCTCCAAATCCTTTCGCGTCCAACTTGAATCCACCGGGGTTTTGTTCCTTCCTTTGATCAACGTTAGCCACCCATATGTTTGGCCTCTAGAGGTGATCCACCAAGGAATAATAATGATTCAAGAAGAAGGGTGTTATGGCTAACCCTAGTTTTCTATCTCTATAGAAAAGGCGTACTCCCAACAACTTGGAATTATTACGTAGTTGTTAAAGTCAACAACCCCCCACCCATAATAAGACTCCTCTTATTTATAGATGTGGGCAACCCACCTTAACAATTAAGGAATTGGGTTTATTTAATTAATTAAATTCTTTTAATTAATTAAGCTCCCTAATCTTATTAGGGATAATTAATTAAACTCTTTTAATTAATTTAACCTCCTAATCTTATTAGGAATAAATGAGAGTACTTATATTAAATTAATTCCTAAACTCTTTTAGAAATTAAAATAATAATAATTGTAATAATATTAATAAGACTCCTCTTATTTAATTTATATTTAATATTTTAAAATATTAAATAATAAATATTAAGCTATTTAATTTATTCTATCACCATAGATTAAATTAAATATACATAACTTATATTATTACGATTATGCCATTTACTTCTTAAATAATTATTATTCCTTTTTTATGGTGTGACCCTTTAGGTTCTCCATATTAAACCTAGGTTGTGAATAAATCAATTAGAACAATTCTAATCTTATTTAAATAAATAAATTAAATAATTAATTAATTTAAATAAATAATATTTATTCTACAATAGGGATAAGCCTCCTAGCGATCAACGACTTTCCGGATAATATAGATTTCAACATTAATCATAAAAGAACCTTTGAGTAAATAGTTACCAAATGACAATTCAATCCTTCCACCATACAATGTCCCAATTAAATATAAGACATGGAATTCTTTGTCAAGTCTTATTTTATTTAATTATATGTATTTCGACTCTTAAATGCACAACTCCAAATAATGCAAATTAGAAACTCCTTTCTAATTTCATTCGCGCTTTGGCCAAGGACTCTTTGGGTTGTCATTTATCGAATCACATAGGACATTTCTCTTCTTTTATTAAGTGGTAGATTCTTTATTGATCATACATTATCTCCATGTATAACTTATTATACCCAAGCATACCCTTTGATATACCCTAAGGGTCTTAAGGAATAAGTCAAAGTATAACTCATCATACATAAGATACTATGATGATCTCAAGTCCAAGGATTACTTATACTACTATCACTCTGAGAATTCCTATTGACAGCAAATAAAACTCCATTAGGTATTCCTTAGCGAGCCAATGCGTCAAATGAACTTATTCTCTAATAAGCACCTACATACTTGCTTTAGTGTCTCCACACAAATGATCATGAGATCAATCATCCTCATCCAATGAAAGCAAGCAACGTATGTACCAATCTATCCGGATTCACTAATCCCCAATTTAGTAATCCAATGATTGGGAACTATTTTAGTTTTAAGCTTTCTAAGAATTTAGATCTCATTAGAATGATCATCATCATTATTCTAAAAGCATTGCTTAAAACTATGGGTTTATCACATATTATAAAACAAAGATCATGTAGATAATTAAAAGCCTTTAATAAATTAATACTTTTATTAATAAATGAATAAGATTGTTTACAAAGTATATGCTTTATCATCAAACATGATTGGCTTGTGTGCATACTACTTTCAATCTCCCACTTGCACTAAAGCCAATCGTCATGGTATCTCATACTCTTCTTCTCTAAGTGACGATTATCCCATTGTTAGATAAGCTTTAGTTAATGGATATGTAATGTTGTTCATGAGAGTCCACTATCTCTATAGTGATTTCCCATCTTTCAATGATTCTAATAATCAAATGAAAGTGCCACAACACATGTTTAGATCCAAGATGAGACTTAGGAACTATTCCTAGTTACGTAATGAACTTTTAATCCAAACAATCAACTTGCAGACTTCATTTATAGTTATATACTTTGTCTTTATCACTAAACCAAGAACTCTTTCTTTGTTTGGAACCTTTCAATTCAACGCACCCTTTATTCAAGGTAACGCTTTACCTTAAAGTGGATTTTCATCATCTTGGTCATGTCTCAAAAACTTGAGTCTGTTAAGCCCTCTAGTTTTAATTTAGACCTACCATGAATATGATCACATCCTTAGTCTTGGGTTAAGCACTTTAAGATGTTTTCAACGACTCATAGTGAACTTCTCCGAATATGGTGATCGATCAACATCGGGTCTCGTACATTTCATTGCATACATGATTGTCACTCATGCGACCTCTCTTTCAGAGAGTGCGTGGGGACTAATAAAGAGATACACTCCATAGCTCATCGACATGAGACATCTCTTGGAGTTTGCCATGCTAAACGACTTTAGCATCAAATGAATATACGTTCCTTGGGTTAAGTCGAGCATCCTGTTGTATCTATCTATATAGATTTTATCCCCAATTAAGATACTCTTCCCAAACCATTCATGGAGGAATGTTCAGACAACTTTATTATTACTGATTGTAGCATTAGTATGTCATTCCTTATCCGTAGTATATCAACATATATTACTAGGAATGCCACGGCGCTCCCACTGACCCTTTTGTACACACTAGAACTCTTACCTCATCGTATGTAACTCTGGATCATCATCTTCTATGATGCGTACCTCATCATCATCATCCATGATGAATCCATACCTCTAGGTATCTTGAAGATTATTCAGATTTACGATTCGGTTTGTGGTATAATAGGTCTATTTACTGAGGTTCCTCTTATTTGACTTATAGTTTTTGTGGTTCTTGAACTCTTCAAGATCTATTATCCTCCCACTAGCCCTTTTAATGATAAACACCTTTATCTTAAGCGGCGTGTTTCGTAACAAACACCTTTTGCTAAGTAGGATTATAGAACATATACCCTAAACTTACTTTAGGATGTCCCACAAATTTGTACATGTCAAATCTTGTCCCAAGCTTATCCTTTGAAATCGTTTCACATAAGTTGGACAACCCCTTATCTTAACATACTTAAGATTAGGAATCCTCCATGTCCATAACTTTTATGGAGTCTTGGGGAAATGGATTTTGAGGTTACCTTTTTCGTAGATATGCAGTCATTTCTAGGACATGACCCTAGAAGGATACTGGAATGTCGGTAAAATCATTATGGATCGCACCATGTCCAACAAGGTACGATTTTTCATTCAGATACATCAATCAATTATTACGTATCATGAGGTGTCCATTATGAGAAAAACCATTTGAGTAGATCTAGAAACTTATTGCACAAGTATTTATTCCTTGATCTAATCAAAGAGTCTTAATACTTTGCAAATTTGTTTCACTTTTGAATTCTTTGAACCTTTCAAATAATTCACACTTGTATTTCAGCAAATACACACATTCAACTCTTTGAATGATCATCTCATTTTCTTATACTAATTTGTTCAATATGCAAAATTATTTTCATGTAAGTCAAGTATACAAAATCCATTAAGTAATATTCCAGTTCTATACAAAACATTATTATTATAAATAGAACAACAATTGTTCTTAATTATAATACCAAAGATTTCATTGTCCAACAATAAAATGAAAATAATATTTTTAACAAGAACTGGAATACAATAACAACTTATTGACTTAATAGATTTGCCCGTAGGCATTGCTAAACTATAAGTTTCTATGGCTAATATGGCAACCTTTGTCACATTTCCCGCACATAGGATTACTTATCTTTGTTTAACTTTCTACTTCTGCTTGGTCCCTTCATAAATCTATATTTATGATAACCAAAGTCGGTATCCAATACCCAAGTAGAACCTTGACTTAAAGAAAAATTTATTTAAATCATGAACAAAATTGTATTGTAACCGAAACTTCACTAAGCTTCTTTGGTTAGCCTCTGCAAGATGCTTCTCGCATTTTCTTTCCAGTGTCCAGGCTTATTGCAGTGGAAGCAACCTCCTTTGCTATCCATATCAGTTTTGTTCTTATTATCCTTTGTTTATGCCTTTCTATTTACCTTCTTTGAATCGTTCTTCTTTTCAGAAGATCCTTTGGCCCCTACCAGTAAGACTTGATCTTTCTTGGTTGGAAAGTGACTCTCAACATTTTCCAATATGTTAAGCAAATCAGCGAGGCTGATATCTAGCTTGTTCATATGAAAAATTCACAACAATTGTGAAAGGAGTCCGGGAGTGAGTGCAAGATCAAATCTTGGCTCAACTCTCCATCCACGACAAAACTCGTTGTCCTAATTGATCAATCAAATTGATAATGTTAAGGACTTTTATCTGTACTGTAGTGTCATCGTCATTCTAGATCGGAAGAGCTCCTTAGATATCCGATATCTATCAGTCCTACTTTCTTCACCATCAACTACTTGATGTGCAGGAATATAGTAGGAGCATCCATAGTTTCATCTCGTGGCTCAAGCTCGTTACTTATAGATCTGAGCATGATGCATTGAGCCAACTATGCATCATCTTGCCACTTTCTAAAAGTAGCAATCTCTTCCTCAGAGGCATTGTCTGCAACCAATGCAGGGATAGGCATATTAAGGACATAAGATAACTTTTCAGCCGTGAGAACTTTTCTCAAATTCCTTAACTTATCCGTTTAATTCGGTCTGGTTAATTTAGCATCTAATATGCTTCGCAGTGATAGTAATTTTAGACATTGTAAAATTTCGTAAATGAATTTGTAATTAACAACATTTTAACATACATTCTTTTATTAATTACCAAAATAAATTAGGTCTTGTTTTAAATTGGTATCCCCCACTATTTTCTTCAAACTATATTACCTCACTTATATAGTTCGCAAAATCTAATTAAAGATTTGCTAGTGAGAATAAGGATCCCATTTCAAATGTATATAGCCTTGTGGTGACAAAACAAACTATATATAAATAAATAGATAGACATGACTTTTTGTCAATTACATCAACTATGCAACTCCTTTTCTTTTGCCTCTTAGATTATTTTGATCAAGTGGTGGCACATCAGAATCAAAATTATCCAAGTTAAGTCCGACCTAGCACTCCATATATTCAAAAAGAAAATATCATCCTTGTGGTGACACAACAAAACAATATTGTTCAATTTTCTTTATAAGCATCAAATGTGATAAATTAACATCTTAAGTACTTAATACTTGCCTTGTGGTGACACAACAAACTCATATTAAATATTTAATACTCTATTAATTTTATCATGCTAGAAAGCTTGACGTTCGATATTCCAAATATCTTTGAACGCTTAGGACTTAATATAAAAATTGAGGGGTTTGTTATTAATTTGTCTCATCTTGTTTAGCGCGCATGCACATATATATATAAAATACGCGTCATATTGATGAACATGCGAAGCATGTTTGCATAATATATAATATATATAAAGTATAAGCATGCACATATAGAATACTATATTCTACCCGGATTGATTATGGACTTTTATTCTAGTTTGGTTCACTAGAGCCACCAAGTGAACCAAAAGGTCAAACCCTAGGGGTGCAAGAAATAATATTTAAATATAACTATTACATTTAAACCCGGGCTCTATTACAAACGGGTCTTCAAGCGCTTCTTGTCCCTTGATCTCTAATTCTTCAAAATTAATTCTAAATATTTCTATTACAAAACTATTTTAAAATAAATAGAAACCTTGATCGTGAGTTAAGGGAAGTACATAGGAGGAGATAGAATTTACATTCGGAAAAATTAGAGAAGGCGAAGTCTGTGAGACCCCATTTAATAAAACCCATACATTCATGCATCCAACTAAAATAAAATCCAATCACATTGGTCAATAGTCCATAATCAATCCCATTTATTATCATACACATCATCATATGCATCAATAAATAACATTCATCCTATGAATAATAAACATTTAATATATATATTGATATCATTTAATGGGCAAATTTAGTTAGTATAAAATCTATATTTTGAATCAAAATAAACTCCTTTATTTTAATCCAAATTTAAATCAAAATAAAACTATTTTATTTTAATTTATCCTATTTTGAATAAAATAAACTATTTTATTTTAATCAAAATCTTTAATCAAAATAAACTCCTTTATTTTAATTAATTATGGGATCCAATTCCATATATATATAAAAAATTTAATTAAAATAAACTCTTTTATTTTAATTAATTATGAATCCAATTCCATGTAAAAAAAATCTTTAATTAAAATAAACTCTTTTATTTTAATTAATTATGGAATCAATTCCATGTAAAAAAAAAAAATCTTTTATTAAAGGAAACACGGATATTCTTTTCCTATTCACAAATAAACTCCTTTATTTTGAATAATATGAAATCTTATTTCATATTTAAATAAACTCCTTTATTTAAGGAAACATGGATTTTCTTTCCTATTCACAAATAAACTCTTTTATTTTGAATAATATGAAATCCTATTTCATATCTAAATAAACTCCTTTATTTAAGGAAAGCATGGATTCTCTTTTCCTATTCACAAATAAACTCTTTTATTTTGAATAATATGAAATCTTATTTCATATCTAAATAAACTCCTTTATTTAAGGAAAGATGGAATACAATTTCAACTCCAATTAGTTATCATGGAATCCAATTCCAACTCTAATTAGTTAGCATGAAATTCTAATTTTAAAATTAAAATAAACCTTTTTTATTTTAATATTAAAATAAACTTTTATTTTAAAATTAAAATAAACATTTTATTTTAATTATAAAATAATTAAGAATAATATATATATATAACTATATATATATATATATATATATATATATATATATATATATATATTCACTCACCGAATTCTTGATAATTCCAAATTGCTTTTATATATCATATGCATCAGCTTGATTTCCGTTTGTTTGTTTTTTTTTTTTTTTTTAACATGAATTCCTTGTTGCCTAAACAACTACACTAATCAACAAAAAAAAAAAAAAAACTTATACCCACGTGATTGTTATTCACGGCTTGTCATCTCAAAACAAAAAAAAAACGGCAGCCTTGAAATTCGTGCCATGCTCCCTTGTGTTTATTTATTTATTTTTTTTATTCCGTGCATGTTGCCATTGAAGAAATAAAGCAACGGTTTATTTCACCAAGCAACCAGATTTTCGGTTTTCAAAAAATTTGCAACGGTTTTTTTTTTTTTAAAATAAATTTTATACAATAAATTATGCCCAATTAAATTGTTCTAAACACATATCAATATACATATCAAATCTGAACAATTAATAATTCGCATAAAGGTTTGGCTCGATGCCTTTATTAGGTTTGTAATATTTCTTGGCCTTAATCAAATTGCAAAATAATGCGGAAGCGTGTAAAAATCAGAGTTTAAAATTTTTTACAAACCATATACCCGGATCACCCTTTATGCATAATTATTAATTAAACGAAAAGATAAAGAATAAAATCATACCCTTGAAGATCGAGCTTCCTCAGGTACAAGTTCACCTCCAAATCCTTTCGCGTCAACTTGAATCCACGGGTTTTGTTCCTTCCTTTGATCAACGTTAGCCACCCATATGTTTGGCCTCTAGAGGTGATCCACCAAGGAATAATAATGATTCAAGAAGAAGGTGTTATGGCTAACCCTAGTTTTCTATCTCTATAGAAAAGGCGTACTCCCAACAACTTGGAATTATTACGTAGTTGTAAAAGTCAACAACCCCCACCCATAATAAGACTCCTCTTATTTATAGATGTGGGCAACCCACCTTAACAATTAAGGAATTGGGTTTATTTAATTAATTAAATTCTTTTAATTAATTAAGCTCTCTAATCTTATTAGGGATAATTAATTAAACTCTTTTAATTAATTTAACCTCCTAATCTTATTAGGAATAAATGAGAGTACTTATATTAAATTAATTCCTAAACTCTTTTAGAAATTAAAATAATAATAATTGTAATAATATTAATATGACTCCTCTTATTTAATTTATATTTAATATTTCTAAAATATTAAATAATAAATATTAAGCTATTTAATTTATTCTATCACCATAGATTAAATTAAATATACATAACATATTATTACGATTATGCCATTTACTTCTTAAATAATTATTCTTCCTTTTATGGTGTGACCCTTTAGGTTCTCCATATTAAACCTAGGTTGTGAATAAATCAATTAGAACAATTCTAATCTTATTTAAATAAATAAATTAAATAATTATTTTATTTAAATAAATAATATTTATTCTACAATAGGATAAGCCTCCACAGCGATCAACGACTTTCCGGATAATATAGATTTCAACATTAATCATAAAAGAACCTTTGAGTAAATAGTTATCGTACAATTCAATCCTTCCACCATACAATGTCCCAATTAAATATAAGACATGGAATTCTTTGTCAAGTCTTATTTTATTTAATTATATGTATTTCGACTCTTAAATACACAACTCAAATAATGCAAATTAGAAACTCCTTTCTAATTTCATTTCGCCGCCGAGGACTCATTGGGTTGTCATTTATCGAATCACATAGGATATTTCTCTTCTTTTATTAGAAGTGGTAGATTCTTTATTGATCATACATTATCTCCATGTATAACTTATTATACCCAAGCATACCCTTTGATATACCCTAAGGGTCTTAAGGAATAAGTCAAAGTATAACTCATCATACATAAGATACTATGATGATCTCAAGTCCAAGGATTACTTGTATTACTATCACTACAGGAATTCCTATTGACAGGCAAGTAAAACTCCATTAGGTATTCCTTAGCGAGCCACGTTCAGTGAACTTATTCTCTAATAAGCACCTACATACTTGCTTTAGTGTCTCAACACAAATGATCATGAGATCAATCATCCTCATCCAATGAGCAAGCAACGTATGTACCAATCTATCCGGATTCACTAATCCCCAATTTAGTAATCCAATGATTGGGAACTATTTTAGTTTTAAGCTTTCTAAGAATTTAGATCTCATTAGAATGATCATCATCATTATTCTAAAAGCATTGCTTAAAACTATGGGTTTATCACATATTATAAAACAGCATCATGTAGATAATTAAAAGCCTTTAATAAATTAATACTTTTTATTAATAAATAAATAAGATTGTTTACAAAGTATATGCTTTATCATCAAACATGATTGGCTTGTGTGCATACTACTTTCAGCTCCTTGAGGATTCAATCTTTAAATTTTCAGTTCCTTTCTCATCTTCAGACTCTTCATATTCTTCTTGGTTGGATGGACTTTCCTCGGGAGCCGGGGCTGATTTCTTCATCACTTTTGCTTTCTTCTTGGGTGGTTCTTGGAGTAGTTTGTTGCTCCTTCTTTTTGGGTTTTTAGCAGTTGATTCGGGTTTCTCTTCTGCTCCTTGTTTCTTCTTGTCAGTGGACACATGGCTTAACGAAACCTTTGCATTCTTCACACTCTTAGGCTTCTTCTTTGCTGATGTGAAAGCAACTGATGCATAGTCATCAGACTCAGAGCTTTCCACCTCCTTTGCTTTTCTATTCTTTGCAGAGTTCTTTCTGCTGCTTCCTGTTGTAGTTAACCTTCTATTTTCCTTTGGGTTTTTCTTCCAATTCACGAACAGTTGTGGAGACATTACTTTGTGAACATTCAAAGATTCTCCCTCATCATCCTTGATTTTGCTTCCCAGCTTCTTCTTTAGCACTATACTTTGTTAGGGGTTTTTCTGTAGACTTCTTCAACTCAGCCTTTTTTACCCATTTGGAGATCTGGTCAAACAGGATAACTCCAAAGTTGATTCGCTTCTTCAGCACTATTGCAGACATAATATTCAATTGTTGATCAAGCACAGTGTCATGTGCCGTATCCTTGCATAGTATACATTTGCCTACTATCTCAGCAAGGAACTTGAATTCCTCAGGAAACTCCTTCTTCTTCATGTCCTTTAGACTAGGTTTTCTTTGGTACCCCATAATCTCCTTTGCTTTCTCAGTATCAATCTCATCAAGGTTTTTCAGTCCTAGGTCAGGAAAACCTATGCATTGGTTGATATCAGATGATTTCAGTTTTAGAAACTGACCTTTAACCTTGGTTGAAAGAGTTAAGCATTTATGGATGCATTTGAGTAGAATTCCTTAACCCGATTCGGTGTATACCGAAAGTGCTTGCCTCAAGACATTCTGAGAATCCAGCTTTCTTCACAAGTTCAAGAATGTCTCTGAACTTCTTTTCAGATTTCTCAAATGACTTAGTTCCGAGCTGAATGTCAGTGATTACTCGCCAATCTTCCATTTGAATGATTTGAGGAATATGTATATTGATTCGGGGAGATTTATGGTGTATGGCTGATTGTGATTTGGACTATGGAAATTTGAGTGGTTTGGCTTCGAAGAGAATTCTAGAGTTTGAAAATGGGAGGGAGAGAGATTAGATAGGTTAGGGTAACTATTTGCAGATTTTGAATTTATCTTTATGGCAGTTTCTTTTGACTCTGCATACTCTGTGATGTGTCAACCAGTCATTGGTTGCACGATGCCCAGTAACTAGCTGTAATTCCCCATTAACTTGTCAGTCAGATGTATCTTTTAGAAGAGTAGACGTTTGATTGACGTGGATTGACCGTTGACATCTTCAGTTCATAGAGTAACATGATAAAACAACTATAGACTCTACATTTTCCTTTGTGAATTCAACGATCAACTTTTGAGAGATGTTGCAGTGAACGATTTTGGCAATTCTTCTCATTTTGAATCTTCATGATTCAGTCATTGATTTGCTTCATGAAGTCTTGGGCACATCTCTTCAGCAAAACATCTTTCCAATCATTATTCGAACTTGTCTCCCATTATCTGAATGCTTAAGAAATTGTCCTGTTCTTCTAGCTCCTCATAAGTTAAGAGTAGCCTCTTGTAAGACTGCGATCGTCGAGTCTGTTTCTATGATTGTTGAGGTTGGACTACGATCGTTGAGTTCTCTCAAACTCTACTCTGCTATCACTGACTGTCTTGATTCTTGAGATGAACTTGATTAAGCAATTCTTCTGGGTTAAAGTAGCTCAAGAAGGGCCAACCTCTTAGAGTGAGCTAAGGGTCAGGTTTGTCCCTGAGGCGCTTTCTAGATGAATTTCTTTAGGAGTAATTTTCACTGATATCTCTTTTAACCTTTTCTGGTGAGAAGGTCCTTTATCAACTTTAGACAATTGCATTTGCTATGATCGTAGTGTCTTCTTGCTTTTACACTACGATCATATGTTTGATTGTAGGCTGTAAGACCCCAACTTATTATAAATGAAATTTAATTTCCTCTATTTATTATTTTGAAATAGTAAGAGTTGATTCGATTAATGTGGTTAGTTATGGGTAAAATGTGCAAATATTTCAAATAAGCAAGTGGTTATAAAATATTCATTGTCGGGGAATATTTGTTTGGTCGTGGAATATTCTTACTGTCGGGGAATATTCATACGATGGCGCAGCTTTGTGTGGGCCCCATAACGGAAAGCGATTGGATGAAAAAAATGACAAGAATAAGTTGTTTATAAAATACAGAGTGGTTATTTAGATTATCTTTGTTGGAATACTCGGTAGTTAAAACACAAGATTATATGGTATTGCACCAATTATTGATTCTTACGTAAGAAGGCACTACTCAATAATTGTTACAGTAATTACGGTTCAATATTTTATTATATTAATTCAATAATTGCTACGTTGATATTTTATATTATTGTTGTTTCAATAATTGTCATTACACAATATTTTCCATTATCAGATCAATAATTTATATTATTTGAATAATATTATCAGATAGCATTATTGGCAATGTCTAGAAAGTTTTGTCTAAGGAGAGGTTTAGTCACATAATTGCGCGCCAGTAAAGGAGAAATCCTTATTGGAAAGCCCCCTCTTTCACAGAAAGCGCACGGTTGTCGAGATTGTGATTCGTAATATTATTTGTGAATAATTAATTATTAATTTATATGATAAGAAAAATATTCATTTTATGTGGATATAGATGGAGAAAATTTTAAAGTAACAATTGTTGAAAAATTGATAGTTTATCTTTTCTGATAAATAATTCATTTAAATATATTATTATATTTTAATAATATAATAATGGTGATATTTTTACAATGAATGTGGTATATGAATATATGAGGAGGAAGAGACTTTTTGTTGCAAAAGTTATTTAAAACATGTTAAACATGTCTGTGGGCCCATTTCTTGACTGAAATTTGATTATAGCTTATAAAATCGCCCGTTTGTGGATTTCAGTCAGTTTCTGTTTGGAATTTAGAAAAACTTTCTTCTGCAAAGTTGTAGAGAATGAAATTTCCTATGAAAGAAACATAAGGTTTGAATTTTTCTGACAAAAAGGCTATTTATTATGAATTATTGAAGTTCCGAAATAATTAATTTTTGGAGTTTAAAATATTTATTTGAAGAAAATGTTTTTTCACACTTGGTTGGGCCCCACATGAATGTTAAGCATGCTGAATTCAATCTTCTAGGTGTGCGTAGGAATTTTATTATTAATAATAATATTTTATTAAATTTTCTGCTTTGGCATTCTAAGTATTTTCCTATAAATAGGGTGTTTAGGTTAGAATTGAAAATTACACCAGAAACTGAAGTTTTTTTTTTTCTCTCTCTATATTATCGAGCGTATTCTTGTGAGTATTTTGATACTTTGAGTGTTGCTATACGGTGCAAGTTCTTTCAGCGTTATATCTGATATTCCAGCCAAAAGTACTATTATTTTCGAGGTAAGGGATATTTTTTTTTAAAAAATGATATTATTTCTTCTAATATCATTATGCCGGATTATTGGTAAGATTTTTCTTGTAAAATTATTGTCTTTTAGTGTCGAGGTTACTATTCACGTACACGACACTATTCATGTATACGACACTATTCGCAAATACGGCACTATTCACAAAAAAAATTATTTTTTTCGTTTTTTGTCCAAAATATCTTTTATGGATACTAGCTTTAATTTTACCAATGTTTTGGTCATTCTTGAATTTTACTTCACTATGATTATTTATGAAGTATTTTTGAACTCGGATTGTTTAAAGTACGAATCCTTAATAATTGTTCTTTTGTTTCACTGGATTCGTTTTCTTTAAAATATTTTTCATAATCTTCAGTCCTAAATGATGGTATTACTGAATATCTTTGGCTTGTAGTGCAAAGATGGTTGATTTTCTTATGAATATCTTTGACCCGTAGTGCAAAGATGTACAGGTATTGAGATGAACATGACCGACTGATGAATATCTTTGACCTGTAGTGCAAAGGTGAATATTTGATTCAAGATGTATATTGGTGATGTTCTGAGGATAAAATATTGATGATGGACTTTTAAATTCATAGATAATAGTAGATTTTATTCTCTACGTAACGCTTCTATGAATTATTATTTTCGCTGCGAATATTGATCTGAAACTTGTTGTCTATTGTATTCCATCAGATTTTTCCCTGTTGAAGACTAACGATAATTTGTTCTATATTATCATAGTCATAATATTCTTTACTGGGCTAGTTGAGCTCACCTTTTTCCTTTTTGTTCCATTTTTTTTCTCAGGAGGCGCAAATGTAGCGAGTACTAGTCGGGGTATAGAATGAAGGTCCTAGAAAGTTGTTTTAGTAGTCCTCACCATTTTTGTAAAATAATGTATCAATAATTGTAATGAGGACTTATTTGGGTGTGAATATTGTCTAGATGACAATATTTGTATTTAAACTCACAGTTTTTATGTTGTATTAATAAAGTTGTAGTTGTTTCTGTACCATGTTATTGACGACTCAAAATGGGTGATGTATACCTATTTTGGGGGCATCACAGTTGGTATCAGAGCTTAGAGATATGGTCTCTGGCGGAGATCGGGGAATAGAACTAGGAGGGGAGAGACGAGTAAATCCTTCACTAGTATGTCCTACCTAACCTTATTAGTTGGTTGGTCAGAGTATAGGGTTATTATGTGCATGTTAATTTCTTTAATTAACCTTTGTTTTGTGGCAGTAATTGAGAATGGCAACTGAGAATGTTAGCAGTGGAGTAAATAAGATCGTTGAGACACCTTTAAACACCAATCAGGATAACGTGATGTCAGGCGAAGAAGAAATTGGAGATATCCATGTGGTAAGTGAAGAACTAATAGTTTCACCTGAGCTAGTTGCAGAGGTAGCAGCTGAGAGTGAGGAAGAAGAGGAAGAAGAGGAACCTGAGGAGAATTTATTAGAAGAATTTTATGATCGAAATTTAGAATTACAAAATCGTATTCATAAGTTAGAAGAGCAGGCTGAAGAACGGCAGGCGGTCATGGAACAAAGAGATGCAACAATTCAAAATTGTATTACCCAATGTGCGATGCTTGAACAGAAGCACTCTTTGGTAGAGTATAAGATATTAGAGCTAGAATCTGAGAATGCTATGATCAAAGTTCTAATAAAAGAAGAAGCAACCTAACGAATGAGAATGGAGGATGCATGGGTAAAAGCCGCACGACGCGTTGATATTTTAGAAAAAGATGTCCGATCCAATAAGGCCAAAAGAGATGAAATGGATTTCGCTTTTTGGACAGCAATTGGGAGAATCCAACATATAGTTCGGAACTACTCTGTGCAGAGTGGTCAACCACAATTCGATATGGATCGGAGAGTAATGATTCAAATCATGGATCAAGAATTGAATGAAGCAATGAAGGGCGGAATGTACTTTATAGCAAAGTTAAGTCCAGTTGGTTCGGTGGCACCAGAGGCAGATACGGACAAGTCAAAGTTAGCCGTTCCTGGAAGAACGTTTGTCGTAACTACCCAAAATGCGAAGAACCCGAACGAAGGTATCATGGATTAGTTAATTATAAATTCTTGCAAAATCTATACCATATTAGATACCGGTTCTACCCATTCATTTATCTCTCCTGCTTGTGCTCAACGTTTAAACTTGACTCAGAAGAAAATTAGACTTTGACTTATCTGTTGACACTCCGTTAGGAGAAACTTTCATTACATCCACTATTTACAAATTTTTTATTTATCCAAGTTGGCACCATCACATTACCTGTTGATCTTATCTCTTTAAAGATACATGATTTTGATGTGATTTTAGGGATTGATTGGTTAACTACTCATCATGCCAAATTTAATTGCTTTCGTAAGGTTGTTAGTTTTTATATTCCTAAGCAACCTGTTATTCGAATTCAAGCAATCAAACCATTGAAGTCAAACACTTTCATATCAAGCCATAAAGTCATTCGTTTATTGAAAAACGGATGTCAAGTTTTCTTAGCCCATGTTATGGATTTGAATAAAGACACGTCAGATTTGAATAATATTTCTGTTGTTAGTAAATTTCTTTACGTATTTCCTGAAGAATTTCTTGGCCTACCCCCAAAGCGTGATATTAAATTTTGTATCGACTTTGAACCTAGTACAAAACCCATTTCTAAAATCTCATATTGAATGACTCTTATTGAACTTCAGGAGTTAAAAACCCAACTATAGAAGTTGGTACCCGAGCCTCTATCAGATGACTTCCTTTGTGGAATGCACCAAAGCCAGACTCTCCATAGGGGACGCTATATTCGTACGGTAGGAAACTGATAGGTGCCATTATGACGTGCTATCCAAGATTGGGATATGAGTCACAGTTGAGAGCAACCTAAGTCAGTAATTGAAATACGTAGCTTTCTAGGCTTAGTTGATTACTATCGGAGATTCGTGGAAGGATTTTCTCGAATCGCTACTCCGTTAACTCAACTGACTCGAAAAGATATAAAATTCGTATGGAGCGAGGAATACGAAAAGAGTTTCCAAGAGCTTAAGAGGAGACTCATTTCGGCACCTGTTCTGACAATACCATCTGGTTTGGATGGATTTGTTATCTCTGATGATGCTTGAGCAAAGGGTTAGGAAGTGTTCTCATGCAACATGGGAAAGTCATAGCCTATGCCTCGCGACAACTTAAAGAATATGAGAGGAATTATCCTACTCATGATCTAGAGTTGGTAGCAGTCGTTTTCGCGCTAAAGATCTGGAGGCACTATCTATATGGAGAGAAAGTGGAGATATATTCAGACCATAAAAGCCTCAAATATTTCTTCACCCAAAAGGAACTCAACATACGGCAACGACGTTGGCTCGAGCTGTTAAAAGATTATGACTATACCATTCAATACCATCCTGGAAAAGCGAACATGGTAGCTGACACGTTGAGTAGAAGATCATATACAGAAACGAGTGCGATGATGTCAAGTATACGCATAGAGCCAACTTTAATAGAAAAAGTTAAAGTTGCTCAAGCCACCGACCCGGAGCTGACGCGTATGAAGAAGAAAGTACAAGAATGTGCTATTTCAGAAGCAAGAATCGATGAAGAAGGAATACTTCGAGTACACTCCAGACTTTGTGTTCCTAATGACTCTGATTTGAAGAACAAGATCATGATGGAGGCACACAATACACCATTAACAATTCATCCTAGAAGTACCAAAATGTATCATGATCTCCGACATACATTTTGGTGGAACAATATGAAGAGAGAGATTGCAAAGTTTATCTTGAGGTGTTTAACTTGTTAACATGTAAAGGCGGAGCATCAAGTGCCTAAGGGTCCATTGAAACCACTTGAGATTCCGAAATGGAAGTGGGAACACATTACCATGGATTTCGTTATGGGTCTTCCAACGGTTTCTCAAGGCATAAATGCTATTTGGGTTATTGTTGATAGATTAACCAAGTCTGCTCATTTTTTGCCGATACGGGAGACTTATTCCCTTGAATGTCTTGCTCGTATGTATGTAACTAAGATTGTGAGATTGCATGGCATGCCAGTATCCATAGTTTCGAATCGTGACCCAAGATTCACTTCACGATTTTGGGTTAGCTTACAAAAAGCTATGGGCACGAATTTACGATTCAGCTCGGCATACCATCCTCAAACAGACGGACAATCAGAGAGGACAATTCAAACTCTTGAAGATCTATTAAGACTCTGTGTCCTAGACTTCAAAGGGAGTTGGGATAAGTATTTACCATTGGTGGAATTCTCCTACAACAACAGTTATCAGGCAAGTATAGGTGTGGCCCCATTTGAAGCATTGTATGGACGAAAATGTCGCTCTCTAGTATGTTGGGATGAGGTTGGTGAAGCAACATTGTTGGGACCAAAGTTGGTATGTATGACTACGGAAAAGATTCAAATGATTCGACAACGTATACAAACGGCACATGATCGGCAAAAGAGTTATGCGGATCTTCATCAAAAGGACGTGGAATTTAGTATTGGGGATCATGTATTATTGCGTGTTGCTCCATGGAAGGGAGTTACAAGATTTGGGAAATGTGGAAAGCTTAATCCACGATTTATTGGTCCATTTTAGATTCTTGACCGAGTAGAAAATGTAGCCTATAGACTACGCTTTTACATGAAGTATGTCTCGTGTTCATAATGTTTTTCACATATCTGTGCTTCGTAAATATGTGAAAGACCCGAACCATATTATTGAGTTAGAACCAGACGAGATAGCCAAAGACTTAACGTACGAGGAGGTACCTGTCAAGATCTTGGATAGGAAGGAGCATGTCCTACGCACAAAGGTCATACCACAAGTTAAAGTTTTGTGGAGGAACCGTGCTATTGAGGAAATGACCTGGGAGTTGGAAACAGAAATAAAAGCGAGGTATCCTCACCTTTTCGAAACACCAGGTACGTGCGTCAATTTCGAGGATGAAATTTCATAAGGAGGGGAGGTTGTAAGACCCCAACTTATTATAAATGAAATTTAATTTCCTCTATTTATTATTTTGAAATAGTAAGGGTTGATTCGATTAATGTGGTTAGTTATGGGTAAAATGTGCAAATATTTCAAATAAGCAAGTGGTTATAAAATATTCATTGTCGGGGAATATTTGTTTGGTCGTGGAATATTCTTCTTTGTGGGGAATATTAAATGACAATGACAATGTAGACTTTGTATGGGCCCCATAAGCTTGAAGCGATTGGATGAAGAAAACGACAAGAATAAGTTGTTTATAAATAACAGCGTAGTTGTTATCGTTAATACTGTTGGAATACTCGGTGGTTAAAATACAGTAACACACAGTATTGCACCAATTATTGATTCTTAAGTAAGAAGGCACTACTCAATAATTATTACATTAATTACGATTCAATATTTTATTCTATTAATTCAATAATTGCTACGTTGATATTTTATATTATTGTTATTTCAATAATTGTCATTACACAGTATTTTCCATTATCAGATCAATAATTTATATTATTTGAATAATATTATCAGATAGCATTATTGGCAATGTCTTGAAAGTTTTGTCTAAGGAGTGGTTTGGTCACCTAAATGCGCGCCAATAAGGAGAAATCCTTATTGGAAAGCCCCCTCTTTCCTGGGAACTGCCTGGTTGTCAGTATTGTGATTCTGTAATATTATTTGTGAATAATTAATTATTGATTTATATGATAAGGAAAATATTCATTTTATGTGGATATAGATGGAGAAAATTTTAAAGTAACAATTGTTGAAAAATTGATAGTTTATCTTTTCTGATAAATAATTCATTTAAATATATTATTATATTTTAATAATATAATAATGGTGATATTTTTACAATGAATGTGGTATATGAATATATGAGGAGGAAGAGACTTTTTGTTGCAAAAGTTATTTAAAACATGTTAAACATGTCTGTGGGCCCATTTCTTGACTGAAATTTGATTATAGCTTTATAAAATCGCTTGGTTTGTGGATTTGATTAGTTTACATTTGGAATTTGGAAAAACTTTCTTCTGCAAAGTTGTAGAGAATGAAATTTCCTATGAAAGAAACATAAGGTTTGAATTTTTCTGACAAAAAAGGCTATTTATTATGAATTATTGAAGTTCAGAAATAATTAATTTTTTGGAGTTTAAAATATTTATTTGAAGAAAAATGTTTTTTACACTTGGTTGGGCCCCAGATGAATGTTAAGCATGCTGAATTCAATCTTCTAGGTGTGCGTAGGAATTTTATTATTAATAATAATATTTTATTAAATTTTTTACTTTGGTGTTCTAAGCATTTTTCTATAAATAGGGTGCTTAGGTTAGAATTGAAAATCACACCAGAAACTGAAGTTTTCTCTCTCTATATTATCGAGCGTATTCTTGTGAGTATTTTGATACTTTGAGTGTTGCTATACGATGCAAGTTCTTTCAGCGTTATATCTGATATTCTAGCCAGAAGTACTATTCTTTTCGAGGTAAGGGATATTATTTTTTTTAAAAATGATATTATTTCTTCTAATATCATTATGCCGGATTATTGGTAAGATTTTTCTTGGGAAATTCTTGTCTTTTAGTGTCGAGGTTACTATTCACGTATACGGCACTATTCACATATACGACGACACTATTCACAAATACGGCACTATTCACAGAAAAATTAAATTTTTTCGTTTTTTGTCCAAAATATTTATTATGGATACTAGCTTTGATTGTATCTATGTTTTGGTCATTCTTGAATTTTACTTCACTATGATTATTTATGAAGTATTTTTGAACTCGGATTGTTTAAAGTACAAATCCTTAATAATTGTTCTTTTGTTTCACTGGATTCGTTTTCTTTTAAATATTTTTCATCACCTTCAGTCCTAAATGATGGTATTACTGAATATCTTTGGCCTGTAGTGCAAAGATGGTTGATTTTCTTATGAATATCTTTGACCCGTAGTGCAAAGATGTACAGGTGTTGAGATGAACATGACCGACTGATGAATATCTTTGGCCTGTAGTGCAAAGATGAATATTTGATTCAAGATGTATATTGACTGATGTTACATGGATAAAATATTGATGATGGACTTTTAAATTTATAGATAATAGTAGATTTTATTCTCTACGTAACTCTTGTATGAATTATTATTTCCGCTGCGAATATTGATCTGAAACTTGTTGTCTATTGTATTCCATCAGATTTTTCCCTGTTGAAGACTAACGATAATTTGATCTATATTATCTTAGTCATAATATTCTTTACTGGGCTAGTTGAGCTCACCATTTTCTTTTTTGTTCCATTTTTTTTCTTAGGAGGCGAGAATGTAGCGAGTACTAGTCGGGGTATGGAATGAAGGTCCTAGAAAGTTGTTTTAGTAGTCCTCACCATTTTTGTAAAATAATGTATCAATAATTATAATGAGGACTTATTTGGGTGTGAATATTGTCTAGATGACAATATTTGTATTTAAACTCACAGTTTTTATGTTGTATTATTAATGTTGTAGTTGTTTCTGTACCATGTTATTGACGACTCAAAATGGGTGATGTATACCTATTTTGGGGCGCCATGATTAATATCGAGCTTAGAGATATGGTCTCTGGCGGAGATCGGGGAATAGAACTAGGAGGGGAGAGACGAGTAAATCTTTCGCTAGTATATCCTACCTATGCTTATTTGTTGGTTGGTCAGAGTATATGGTTATTATGTGCATGTTAATTTCTTTAATTAACCTTTGTTTTATGGCAGTAATTGAGAATGGCAACTAAGAATGTTAGTAGTGGAGTAAATAAGATCATTGAGACACCTCTAAACACCAATTAGGATAACGTGATGTCAGGCGAAGAAGAAATTAGAGATATCCATGTGGTAAATGAAGAACTAATAGTTTCACCTGAGCTAGTTGCAGAGGTAGCAGCTGAGAGTGAGGAAGAAGAGGAAGAAGAGGAACCTGAGGAGAATTTATTAGAAGAATTTTATGATCAAAATTTAGAATTACAAAATCGTATTCATAAGTTAGAAGAGCAGGCTGAAGAACGGCAGGCGGTCATGGAACAAAGAGATGCAACAATTCAAAATTGTATTACCCAATGTGCGATGCTTGAACAGAAGCACTCTTTGGCAGAGTATAAGATATTAGAGCTAGAATCTGAGAATGCTATGATCAAAGTTCTAATAAAAGAAGAAGCAACCGAACGAATGAGAATGGAGGATGCATGGGTAAAAGCCGCACGACGCGTTGATATTTTAGAAAAAGATGTCCGATCCAATAAGGCCAAAAGAGATGAAATGGATTTCGCTTTTTGGACAGCAATTGGGAGAATCCAACACATAGTTCGGAACTACTCTGTGCAGAGTGGTCAACCACAATTCGATATGGATCGGAGAGTAATGATTCAAATCATGGATCAAGAATTGAATGAAGTAATGAAGGGCGAAATGTACTTTATAACAAAGTTAAGTCCAGTTTGGACGGTGGCACCAGAGGCAGATACGGACAAGTCAAAGTTAGCCGTTCCTGGAAGAGCGTTTGTTGTAACTACCCAAAATGCGAAGAACCCGAACGAAGGTATCATGGATTAATTAATTATAAATTCTTGCGAAATCTATACCTTATTAGATACCGGTTCTACCCATTCATTTATCTCTCCTGCTTGTGCTCAATGTTTAAACTTGACTCAGAATAAAATTAGACTTTGACTTATCTGTTGACACTCCGTTAGGAGAAACTTTCATTACATCCACTATTTACAAATTTTTTATTTATCTAAGTTGGCACCATCACATTACCTGTTAATCTTATCTCTTTAAAGATACTTGATTTTGATGTGATTTTAGGGATTGATTGGTTAACTACTCATCATGCCAAATTTAATTGCTTTCGTAAGGTTGTTAGTTTTTATATTCCTAAGCAACCTGTTATTCGAATTCAAGCAATCAAACCATTGAAGTCAAACACTTTCATATCAAGCCATAAAGTCATTCGTTTATTGAAAAACGGATGTCAAGTTTTCTTAGCCCATGTTATGGATTTGAATAAAGACACGTCAGATTTGAATAATATTTCTGTTGTTAGTAAATTTCTTTACGTATTTCCTGAAGAATTTCTTGGCCTACCCCCAAAGCGTGATATTGAATTTTGTATCGACTTTGAACCCGGTACAAAACCCACTTCTAAAATCTCATATTGAATGACTCTTATTGAACTTCAGGAGTTAAAAACCTAACTATGGAAGTTGGTACCCGAGCCTCTATCTGATGACTTCCTTTATGGAATGCACCAAAGCCAGACTCTCCACAGGGGATGCTATATTCGTACGGTAGTAAACTGATAGGTGCCATTATGACGTGCTATCCAAGATTGGGATATGAGTCACAGTTGAGAGCAACCTAAGTCAGTAATTGAAATACGTAGCTTTCTAGGCTTAGTTGATTACTATCGGAGATTCGTGGAAGGATTTTCTCGAATCGCTACTCCATTAACTCAGCTGACTCGGAAAGATACAAAATTCGTATGGAGCGAGGAATGCGAAAAGAGTTTCCAAGAGCTTAAGAGGAGACTCATTTCGGCACCTGTTTTGACAATACCATCTGGTTCGGATGGATTTGTTATCTACAACGATGCTTCAGGCAAAGGGTTAGGATGTGTTCTTATGCAACATGGTAAAGTCATAGCCTATGCCTCGCGACAACTTAAAGAATATGAGAGGACTTATCCTACTCATGATCTAGAGTTGGCAGCAGTCGTTTTCACGCTAAAGATCTGGAGGCACTATCTATATGGAGAGAAAGTGGAGATATATTCAGACCATAAAAGCCTCAAATATTTCTTCACCCAAAAGGATCTCAACATACGGCAACGACGTTGGCTCGAGCTGTTAAAAGATTATGACCATACCATTCAATACCATCCTGGAAAAGCGAACGTGGTAGCTGACACATTGAGTAGAAGATCATATGCAGAAACGAGTGCGATGATGTCAAGTATACGCATAGAGCCAACTTTAATTGAAAAAGTTAAAGTTGCTCAAGCCACCGACCCAGAGCTGATGAGTATGAAGAAGAAAGTATAAGAATGTGCTATTTCAGAAGCAAGAATCGATGAAGAAGGAATACTTCGAGTACACTCTAGACTTTGTGTTCCTAATGACTCTGATTTGAAGAACAAGATCATGATGGAGGCACACAATACACCATTTACAATTCATCCTAGAAGTACCAAAATGTATCATGATCTTCGACATACATTTTGGTGGAACAATATGAAGAGAGAGATTGCAAAGTTTATTTCGAGGTGTTTAACTTGTCAACATGTAAAGGCGGAGCATCAAGTGCCTAAGGGTCCATTGCAACCACTTGAGATTCCAAAATGGAAGTGGGAACACATTACCATGGATTTCGTTATGGGTCTTCCAACGGTTTCTCAAGGCATAAATGCTATTTGGGTTATTGTTGATAGATTAACCAAGTCTGCTCATTTTTTGCCGATACGGGAGACTTATTCCCTTGAATGTCTTGCTCGTATGTATGTAAATAAGATTGTGAGATTGCATGGCATGCCAGTATCCATAATTTCGAATCGTGACCCAAGATTCACTTCACGATTTTGGGTTAGCTTGCAAAAAGCTATGGGCACAAATTTACGATTCAGCTCGGCATACCATCCTCAAACAGACGGACAATCAGAGAAGACTATTCAAACTCTTGAAGATCTATTAAGACTCTGTGTCCTAGACTTCAAAGGGAGTTGGGATAAGTATTTACCATTGGTGGAATTCTCCTCAACAACAGCAGTTATCGCAAGTATAGGTGTGGCCCCATTTGAAGCATTGTATGGGACGAAAAATGTCGCTCTACAGTATGTTGGGATGAGGTTGGTGAAGCAACATTGTTGGGACCAAAGTTGGTATGTATGACTACTGGAAAAGATCCAAATGATTGACAAGCGTATACAAAGCGGCACAAGATCGAAACCAAAAGAGTTATGCGGATCTTCATCGAAAGGACGTGGAATTTAGTATTGGGGATCATGTATTATTGCGTGTTGCTCCATGGAAGGGAGTTACAAGATTTGGGAAATGTGGAAAGCTTAATCCACGATTTATTCGTCCATTTTAGATTCTTGACCGAGTAGAAAATGTAGCCTATAGACTCGCCTTACCTTCAAGTATGTCTCGTGTTCATAATGTTTTTCACATATCTGTGCTTCGTAAATATGTGAAAGACCCGAACCATGTTATTGAGTTTGAACCAGATGAGATAGCCAAAGACTTAACGTACGAGGAGGTACCTGTCAAGATCTTGGATAGGAAGGAGCATGTCCTACGCACAAAGGTCATACCACAAGTTAAAGTTTTGTGGAGGAACCATCTTATTGAGGAAATGACACAGGAGTTGGAAACAAAATAAAAGCGAGGTATCCTCACCTTTTGAAAACACAGTCACGTATGCGTCAATTTCGAGGATGAAATTTCATAAGGAGGGGAGGTTGTAAGACCCCAACTTATTATAAATGAAATTTAATTTCCTCTATTTATTATTTTGAAATAGTAAGCGTTGATTCGATTAATGTGGATAGTTATGGGTAAAATGTGCAAATATTTCAAATAAGCAAGTGGTTATAAAATATTCATTGTCAGAGAATATTTGTTTGGTCGTGGAATATTCTTTACCGTGTGGGAATATTAGATGACGATGGCCTTGACCTTTGTATGGGCCCCATAATGAGAAAGCGATTGGATGAAGAAAGCACAAGAATAAGTTTTTATAAATAACAAGTAGTAGTTATTACAGATTAATATTGTTGGAATACTCGTTGGTTAAAACACGATGTAGACACGAGATTGCACCAATTATTGATTCTTACGTGAAGGCACTACTCAATAATTATTACGGTAATTATGATTCAATATTTTATTCTATTAATTCAATAATTGTTACGTTGATATTTTATATTATTGTTGTTTCAATTATTGTCACTACACATTATTTTCCATTATCAGATCAATAATTTATATTATTTGAATAATATTATCAGATAGCATTATTGGCAATGCCTTGAAAGTTTTGTCTAAGGAGAGGTTTGGTCACCTAAATGCGCGCCAATAAGGAGAAATCCTTATTGAAAAGACCCCTCTTTCCTAGGAACTGTCTGGTTGTCAGTATTGTGATTCTGTAATATTATTTGTGAATAATTAATTATTGATTTATATGATAAGGAAAATATTCATTTTATGTGGATATAGATGGAAAAAATTTTAAAGTAACAATTGTTGAAAAATTGATAGTTTATCTTTTCTGATAAATAATTCATTTAAATATATTATTATATTTTAATAATATAATAATGGTGATATTTTTACAATGAATGTGGGATATATGAATATATGAGGAGGAAGAGAATTTTTGTTGCAAAAGTTATTTAAAACATGTTAAACATGTCTGTGGGCCCATTTCTTGACTAAAATTTGATTATAGCCTATAAAATTGCCCGTTTGTGAATTTCAGTCAGTTTCTATTTGGAATTTGGAAAAATTTTCTTCTGCAAAGTTGTAGAGAATGAAATTTCCTATGGAAAAAATAGAAGGTTTGAATTTTTCTGACAAAAAGGCTATTTATTATGAATTATTGAAGTTTTGAAATAATTAATTTTTTTGAGTTTAAAATATTTATTTGAAGAAAAATATTTTTTACACTTGGTTGGGCCCCACATGAATGTTAAGCATGCTGAATTCAATCTTCTAGGTGTGCGTAGGAATTTTATTATTAATAATAATATTTTATTAAATTTTTTGCTTTGGTGTTCTAAGCATTTTCCTATAAATAGGGTGCTTAGGTTAGAATTGAAAATCACACCAGAAACTGAAGTTTTCTCTCTCTATATTATCGAGCGTATTCTTGTGAGTATTTTGATACTTTGAGTGTTGCCATACGATGCAAGTTCTTTCAGCGTTATATCTGATATTCCAGTCAGAAGTACTATTCTTTTCGAGGTAAGGGATATTATTTTTTTTAAAAATGATATTATTTCTTCTAATATCATTATGCCGGATTATTGGTAAGATTTTTCTTGTGAAATTCTTGTCTTTTAGTGTCGAGGTTACTATTCACGTATACGGCACTATTCACATATACGACACTATTCACAAATACGACACTATTCACAGAAAAATTAAATTTTTCATTTTTTGTACAAAATATCTATTATGGATACTAGCTTTGATTGTATCCATGTTTTGGTCATTCTTGAATTTTACTTCACTATGATTATTTATGAAGTATTTTTGAACTCGGATTGTTTAAAGTACGAATCCTTAATAATTATTCTTTTGTTTCACTGGATTCATTTTCTTTAAATTATTTTTCATCATCTTCAGTCCTAAATGATGGTATTACTGAATATCTTTGGCCTGTAGTGCAAAGATGGTTGATTTTCTTATGAATATCTTTGACCCGTAGTGCAAAGATGTACAGGTGTTGAGATGAACACGACTGACTGATGAATATCTTTGGCTTGTAGTGCAAAGATGAATATTTGATTCAAGATGTATATTGACTGATGTTACAGGGATAAAATATTGATGATGGACTTTTAAATTCATAGATAATAGTAGATTTTATTCTCTACGTAACTCTTCTATGAATTATTATTTCCGCTGCGAATATCGATCTGAAACTTGTTGTCTATTGTATTCCATCAGATTTTTCCCTGTTGAAGACTAACGATAATTTGTTCTATATTATCTTAGTCATAATATTCTTTACTGGGCTAGTTGAGCTCACCCTTTTCCTTTTTGTTCCATTTTTTTTCTCAGGAGGCGAGAATGTAGCGAGTACTAGTCGGGGTATGGAATGAAGGTCCTAGAAAGTTGTTTTAGTAGTCCTCACCATTTTTGTAAAATAATGTATCAATAATTGTAATGAGGACTTATTTGGGTGTGAATATTGTCTAGATGACAATATTTGTATTTAAACTCACAGTTTTTATGTTGTATTAATAAAGTTGTAGTTTTTTCTATACTATGTTATTGACGACTCAAAATGGGTGATGTATACCTATTTTGGGGGCGTCACATAGGCACTCCACGATTTTGAATTGGGTGGCTGATAGGTTATCAATAGTACGTTTTGAGACGTTCCTACTGACTATGGATCTTCATTTGGTTCATCAGCCATAAAGTTTTAGGACTCTGTAGCTGGTATATTGCTTCATAAAACATTTCAGTACTGTTGTTCCTTAACAGATCACTGCTCCCCATGTTGTCTTTTCAGTGAGGTGTGATTCCTTTTTCCTTGTGCACATAAGGAAGCATCCCTGTATATCTTCTTCTAACTGAAGTCATTAAATCTTCTTATATCGTAGAAATGAGTATCTTCAGGGTTGATCATTCTACGATCTTTTGATAGAACTACAAACGTAGTCTTCCTTATCAGCTTGTGTTCGTGGAGTTCTGCTCCCGTACTCAGTTCCTAATGTTTGATGCTCGATAGTCCTCTGATATGAGCTTCCTTGAGAACAAGTTTTTCATGCTTGAGCATCTAAGACCCTTTTTCATCTCTGGTTGAGTGGCCTGCTTTCATATAAAGATATGCAGCCATTTGAGCTTCATTTAGATTAGCTCAGCAGGTCTTTAAGGACAGGCTTTGACACATAGGAATTTGTCAAGATTATTTCTGAACATTCCTAAGCCTTCTGCTGGTTGACTCTTCTTGACTGAAGTCTTTTGCTTTAGTATTCCTTAGTGTGGTCAGATAGACCAAGTACCTGCAGGTTATACCTTTCTAATTTTTGGTACCCATGGTTAAATGGGTCCTGCTAGGTTAGTTTACTAAACCCTGTTCCTCATATATTTGGATAATCATCATATTGACCACCATTAGTCGTATTCATGCATATACTTCATTTAGATAATATTTTGAGATGCATGGTGGTGAGTGTGAGAGAAATCTGCCATTTTAATAAAACACTCTTTTCCTTGATGGTTTCATCATATGCTAAGTTATGATCACAGAGTTTAAATGTTCACAGAGTGAGAATCAGCTCTACGATTTATTAGCATCTGGTTGATTCGTGGAGGTGATCAGTTTCAATGAATCTTCAAGATTCTCTTGTAGATCTGATCATACTTTGTGTGTCATTAAACACTTAGACCATAGGATGTACAAAGCACATCAACCCATTAGCGAAGATTTCTTCACATTTAATCGACTTGTGATTCTCTTAAAACCATTTTAGGTCTCTTTTAAGTTATCATCTTCAATCTAAAACTTGGATGGAGAGAAAGTTTATAGACATTTGAGTTTCTATCATCAGTGTACTTTCTCTTTTCACCTTTTTAGATAGATTATGAATACTTGAAGAAAAACTGTTATAGTTCATGAGTAAGGTGCAAATATGATGTTCATATCTATATTTGTGAGGAACCGTGCCTTTTTTTTGCTGTTAGTTTCTTAACAGTCATTTATCTTAGATATACTTAGTTTAGGCATTGATGTGCATGTTTTCTCATTTGCTTCTGACAGTCAGTTGCTCCAGTTGATCTTCAGTGAATCAGTCGTGGTCTTGAAGATTCAAGCTAAGAGAGTGTCAGCATTTTTAAGTTCTTTGACATCATTGAGTTTACAAGGCTTACATCCAGCTGCTGGTTGGCCAGATACATGTTTGAGAGGTTCTTTTTTCTTCTCTGAATAAAGCATTTCTTAGCATATATGGCCTTTTCATCTCTTCAGGCTGGTGGATGTTTGACTCTTTTCTGTTGATGTCATTTGAGCTTTCTAGCCTGGTCTTCAGACAACAAGATTGACTGCGAGCAAGGATTGGTCTTGTTGATATGGCAATCGAGAGTATGGACCAATCTGAGCAGCTTCAGATGTATTTGCACATTTACCTGTACACAATATTTCCAACGTGTGAGCTCATCTGCATATAACAAGTAACTTACTACTAAACTAAGTTTAGAACAATGTTTGTGCCTAGGATCAGACTCAAAGCGATTAGCTTTTGAATATAGCATGAGAACCTGCTCTGATACCAATTTTTAGTTCCTAGTAGGCACAATATAAATCTAGAGGGGGGGGGGGATTGAATAGATCTTTAGAATTTCTATTTCAAATACTTTTTCTCTATTAAGTTATATCGCTCATTAAGTAGCAAATGACAAACATAAGAATCTTTTCAAGTACAACGGAATAAGTAAAAGATCCCCTTCATTGATATATTCATAATCAAACATACATTGTTCGTAGAGTTAATTTAGTAGCAAGTAGTTAACACATACATAGCAGTTATAACAGTTAATGTACATAATGTAAATGACATAAAGTAAAAGACACAAGGGGTTTTAAGTGGTTTAGAGACTCAAGCGCCTAATCCACTCTTCTGCTTTCAATCTAGCAGGATTTCTACTAAGGAGGGGAAGTACCCTGAATCACTAAGATTCCTTCAAGGCCACCAACCTTGGGACTTCAGTTCACTAAGAACTCTTCAAGGCCAGCAGCCTTGGAACTTCTCTAGTTCCCTTGGAACTCTTCAAGCCCAGCAGGCTTGGAATCTTCTTTCTTGATACTTGATACCTTCTCATGATGGACTTGCTAAGATGATTGTGAGCTCTCCTCTATGGTACTTATTGTCTTCTCATGATGGACATCAAGATGACATTGATGCTCTTCTATCTCTCGGCAGTTCAGAACACTCTTTTTGTAGTAGAACTCTAACTTCTACATTGTAGAACTCTCACTTCTACTTCTTTCTTTTTCTGTCTCTAAGTGTTCTTGGTGGATCGTAGAGTGAGTCTTTAGACCTTCATTGGTCACTCACTATTTATGTTGGTTAGATCAGTCCACTACTTCTCCAAACTCAGTAACTCTAGCAACCTTCGATCTTTGAAGCTCTTGCTAAATACTCCTTCTCAATCCTTTCGTTGGAAAGTAACCATTGAAAGCTATTTAAATATCTTCATAGATCTCGAGTTGATTGAGGTAGACTGCAGATGTGACATGTCATACTTTTTTGACCTTTGCGATTCTCTCTTGTTTCACCTACCGTCGTCGAGATGTCACTTTAATATCTTGGGCAGGTCGAAGACTTTATTTCCTCCTTCTGATTTCTCGATCAGAGGTTGTCCTTTTGCATTAATGCTCTCAATAAGCTCTTGTCCGAATATTACCCTTCAGATTGAACAGTTGTCAATGCTTCAGTCTTCAGCTATTCGAACTCTACGATTCTGATGCATGTCTTCATGGACCTGATCGTAGTGTCTTGTTGACTGGTAGAAACAACACTACGATCTTGATGAGTGTTGATTGGATCTTCAATGTAGAACACCTCTTCCTTCTCTTGTGTAGTGCTTCAACACTTCTATTTGCCTCAACAGCTCTCAGATACTGATGGTTTGACTTCTTTGTTCTGGCCCCTTCTGAATAGCAAGACACTTCAGATTTGTGGCGTGTCCAGCTCACTTTCTCTTTATGATCTATCGTTCACTTATCGTAAATGGACTGACCCAATGCTTAATCACTTTAGCCTTGTTCTTCAGAAGCTGTCCAGTATCTCTGTATGCACTCCATCAGTTCTTTCTTTGTTTGGCAAACACTACGATCCTGGTAACTTCCAAGATCGTTGTCTTCTGTCTGCTGATGCGACTACTATACTTCGACTTTCCTTGAAACCGATTCTGAGAGTCTTCTTACGATCTCGTTGTGGAAGACTTCATCTCGAATGTCTTCATAACTCAATCTTGATGCTGATTGGGTTGGTGCTTAGACCTTCTGTTAGCTTGCATGCCATTCATTGAGTGCTCTCTGGTTTCCTTCAGGTGGGACATATCTATGCAGTGCTAAAAAGAGGTTTCATTCCTTTGAATATTCTGGGAGTGCTCATTTGTTGAGAATCGTATTTGCTCTACTATTCTGCCTTGGCATTATGAGCACATCTGTTGAGGTCTTAGTTCTGCACTCTACGATTCAGCTTTGGATGTGCAGACACTACGACTCCGAGATCAGATCTTGACACTCTATGATTTCTGTCGTTGTGCTTGTTGTCTTCATCTGATCTTGCTCGACTATGATCTCTGCCTCTGGTATGATTATTAGACTCTACGACTCTGAGTGTAGTCTATGATTCTTGACTTGGCTTTGGCAGATACTCGGTCGGCTCGTAGGCAGGCTATCTCTACGATTCTGAACATGACTTCCTCAGCAAACTACGGCCCTGAGGAAGTTCTCCTCGACACATTACGATCCTTCCTCATCTCTCCTGGAAGTCTACGAACTCCGAGATCTACTATCTTGCAGACTACGATTCTGCCTCGATAGCTCTCGAGTTTTCCTTGACTCTCCTAGCAGACTACGATTTCTGGTGAAGTGCTCGATGATCAGACAAGCCTATCTATTACATCATAAGATCAACCTAACATGCTTGATCTTTCTATATTTATAGTCCTTGTACATCATTTCTTTTTAAGGACTTCTGAAATTTGTTTTGCTTATGTAGGATCAACCTAACACATTTGATCAATTCATTCTAAGTCCTTGTACATATGTTTCTATTATCTATCAAAGGACTTTACATCTTTTCTTAATGCAAGCATACTTGCATATTCATTCATATATATATATATATATATATCATAATCAAATCATATGTAAATAGGAATATCATTCACATGCTTATTCTTGACAGTACCTATACTTGCATGGGTCCTACTTTGTTAGTGCCCTTGGGGACCCAAATCTGCTTGATTTTGGGTCTCATATACATGGAATTATAATGAAATTTTATAGCATTGTGGCCAACTTTGTAGCACACAAAACATTTGATATGATGAATGTTTGTGTGTGTGTGAAAGTTCTTCCTCCATTTGGACTTTTGTGGGTTATTGGTCATCCTCCTATCAAGCTGATATTCTTTCTTCCATGTGTCCTCGTGTTTTATGATTTGTGAGGAGTATACCTTACCTCTACTGTACCTTCCCAATTGGTTCGTAGAGTTGATCTTATTGGACTCTACGATCCTTCGAGGTTGGTGAGTAGTGGCTAGGTTACTCTTCTCTTTTCTGAAACCCAGACTGGCATGAGATCCCTTACTCCTGGGAATATGGATTGAATCAGCTGAACAGGGTTTGACATGCTCATCCTTCTGTGAGGATTTCACAAATATAATGCCTCTACTAAAACCTGAGGCATTACTTGTGTTAGTTTCCTTTGTGTTTTCCACACATGGCTCTGAGGTAGATTCCTCAAAGCCTAACCCTGTTCTGTCAGAGACACTTCTCTGGCTAGCGATTAGAGAGTCCATGGATGAAGAAGATTTATTCCATGTAGAGATTATCTTTTCTAGATCCTCAATTTTAGAGGTTAGAATTGACTCTCTTTTTGCATTGAGCTCATTTGTTTGTTTTAAGAGCTTATTCTCAACTTCAAACTTGGAGAGAGAATCAATACCGAGAAGGGCTGTTTCCAGTTCTTTTTGAACTTTTTTTTCTCCTTTTGAAGAAGTGAATAGTCTTTAGACAGAACTCAAAACCACTTCATGTATTGATGCAGATCAGATGTTATGTCATGCAGTGCAGTTCTTAGGTCATCAATATCTACATCAGGAGAGTTAAAGTCAAATACTTACTTCATGTATGTTGGAGTTCTATTTGACTTTTGCATTTTTGGCCATCAAGCAAAGATTTGTCATTTGAGGATCCTCATCATCTCCAAATTCTGGAGTTGAGTCATTGTCTGAGTCACTCCACGATCCTCCAGTTACAAGGCCTTTGTCTTTTTTCTGAGGCCTCTTATTGCCTTTGTATTCCTTCTTTGAATGTGATTTTTTCTTGAGTTCTTCTTTGAGAGGTTTTGTAAGACCCCAACTTTTATGAATAAAAATTAATTTTCTATAATTATCATTTTTGAATATTATGAAATGTATTTGATATAATGTAATAGCTGTGGGTAATATTTATAAATTTTGCAAAAATCACATGAGTTGTTATATAATATTTGATTGGTGGGGAATATTAAATGCGACGACACAATCATTGGTGGACCCCACAACAAAATTATTGTCGGATTGAAAGCGACAAAAATATTTTTATGAAAATAACGGCGGAAGTTTTCTTGTTGATCTTTGTTGAACTACTCGGTAGTAAAAGTATACGATGTACGATGTGGTTGCATAGTAACACACAAGTATTGATTATTGATGCTTACGTGAGAAGTCACTTAGTTTTGTTCAATTATTGCTTGATAATTGTTGCATAGTATCTCACGTTAATTGATTCAATTATTGTCGATATTTTATTGAGGCAGCGAAGTTATTAATATTATTATTTGCATTATTAACGATGTCAGAAGTTACGCGAGAGAGGTTTGGTCACCTAATTACGCGCTTGATAGGAGAAATCCTTATTGGAAAGCCCCTCTTTCACAGGAATGATTGAAGTCGATTAATAGTGTGAATAATAATAATGATGATGAAATTTTATTTTATTAGTATTATTAACGTAATAAAACATAAAAACTTTTTATATAAAAATAGAATACTTTTATAATGTTAATTGTTTTATTAGGTTAATAGTAAAATCTTTTTATATAAAGCAGAATACTTTTATAAAGTTATACATTTTATTAGACAATAATTAGAATATATTATATTTTATTATGCATAGTATTTGCATAGTACTGCATAGTATTTGCATAGTAAAATCTTTTATAAAGTTATTCGTTTTATTAGATTATAAATAGAATATATTATATTTTATTTAAAAGATTTTACTTTAAATATGGACCGTCCGATTAAAGTAAATCAATCTGGATCGTTCATAGATTGGTTACCATTCATTCCATTCTTCTATAAATAGAAGCTCATTCCTTCATTATTTCTTACGAATTCATTGAAACTCTAGAGAGAGAAACTATAGAGAGAAAGAAGAAAAGTATTCTGCTACTTCACTACTCCGATATCAAGTTTCTTTTACGGTAAGGGGTATTATTTCTTTTGTATTCATAAAGAGAACTTACATTATTCCATCTTTATTATTACATTGGAATAACTTCGTATATCATGATCTACCCTATACTTTGTGAAATTCTTACATTATTCCATTATTTATTATTCTGCTTTGGAATAACTTTAATACATCACAATACCGCATACTTGGTGAAATTCTTCTTTGTTATTCCATTATTTATTATCCTCTTTGGAATAACTTTGTCTATCTGCAATACCGTATACACATGGTGAAATTCTATTGTTATTCCATTCTTTAATATTACATTTGGAATATCACATGCAATATAACGCGTTACGTGGGACTGGTTAAAATCTTTATTATTCATTTATTACATTGGAACATCACTCGCCGGTGGGAATTTTTCACGACTGGTTCCGTTATTTAGTATTCTGTTGGAATAACCCATACATGTGAAGTACCGCATGCATGGTGATTTACATTGTTATTCTATTCTTTTGGAGTATCCTATCTCATGCGTTTCTGTTGGACTGGTTACATTATTTATTATTACATTAGAATAACTTGCATATGGCAATACCGCATGTATGATGATTTCTTTTGTTATTCCATTCTTTATTATATTTAGTTGGTTAAAGTTTTGACTTCTATACTCCATGAAATTAGTGGAATATCCTTGATATTTGAGCTTCATCCAGTATCTTTTCATGGAAATATTCTTCTGAGCATTCTTGAATTTTACTTTACAAAGAAGTATCATGTTGACAATTTGGACGTTATTAGTTCCTGAATAAATTAATTCTTGAACTTGTTTTATTGAATTCTTATATCATTGTCATCATCCTCATGTTTATATTTTTTTTTGAAAGTCATCTGTGGCCTGTAGTATATAAATGGACTTGGTATGATTATGACTAGGGATTATTCGGTGTAATCATGAACGTAATGTTACAAATGATGTGGTAAAAGTCCTCATTGGCCCGTAGTGCATTGATGGACAGTTATTGGCATGATCATGACCATTGATGAATACACAAATATCCTTGGCCCGTAGTGCATGAATAATTTGTGGTCGTGACCCTAATGAATATCCTTGGCCGTAGTGCAGGGATGATGTGGATTATTTATTAAGCTGAGTCTCAGCGATAAAAGTGATGAAAAACTTTTTAAATCATAAAAGATAGTAGATTTTATTCTCTACTTGACTCTTTTAATGGATTGCATGTTTCGTTCTTGATTAAACTTGATGTCTATTGTATTTTATCGGTTTAACCTTTGTTGAGGACTAATGATAATTTATTACGCATTATCTTAGTCATAATATTTCTTCTTGGGCTAGTTGAGCTCACCTTTTCTTTCTTTGTTCTCTTGAGGAAATGAGAGCGTGGCAGGACTAGTCGGAGAAGCGGAGTGACGGTCAGATTATAGCATTAGTAGTCCTTACTATTACATTAAATAGTGTGATAATAAATGTAATGAGGACTTATTAAAGTGGATATTATCAGAAAACAATATTTGTATTAAAACTCACAAGCATGTATTTTGTCGTATTTTACACATATTGTTGTATAATTAAGTTGTATTTGAATTTTGTACCATGTTTTGGCGACTAAAGATGGGTGATGTATACCTATTTTGGGGCGTCACGGTTGGTATCAAACCTTAGGGATATGATCCTGGCTAAGATGTGAGACAAGAATTAGGAGGGAGAGCGGGAATTCCTTTTCTAGTATGACCTACTAAGTTTATTTGGTATTTAATTGGTCGATTGAGTATAAGATAATATGTGATATGTTAATTAACCCTTGTTTTGTGGCAGTGTTTGAAAATGGCATCTGAGAATGTTGAGAACATCAATAGAGCACAAGAGACCGTTGAGTCTCCACAGATCAATAACCAGGACAATGTGCATCAGGAAGGCGATAATCCTCATGCAAACAATAACACTGACCAAATGATGAACGAAGGAATCTTCCGAGGCTTCATGCAATTTATGCAACATCAGGCGAGAACGGCTCCTGTCAAAAATGCAGGTGGAAACACTGGCAACTCTCGGATGGTCACCTCCAAACAGTTCAAGGAGCTGGGACCATCAGAGTGGTTTGGAGAGCCAAAACCACTTAAGGTGGAGACGTGGATAAAATAGATCAATAAGATATTTGATGTCTTGGGTTGCTCCGAGGAGCAAAAGGTTCCCTTTGCCACCTTCATGTTGTGTGCAGAGGCAGATTCTTGGCGGGGAATCAAAAGCGTACTCAAACTGCCTTGCTTGAAGATGACCCTGGGAGAAGTTTCAAGAATTATTCAACGACAAATACTTTCCCGAAAGTATTCGTCACATGAAAGAGGTAGAGTTCATTAAACTGGAACAAAATAATATGACCGTGTCACAGTACAAAGCCAAGTTTGCCGAGCTGTCCTGGTTTGCATTCCATTTGGTTAATAATGAGGAGAGAATGACGCGAATGTTTCTAAGAGGTTTGAAACCAAAGATACGTCAATATCTTATCTCTCATAAACTATGTTTGTATTCAGATGTTGTTAATAGGGCTTAGTTATTAGAGCGCGATAATGAGTCAACCCAACCAAAGGAGAAGCGGTAAACAAAATGATAATACCGAGTGATAGCGATCATCGAGCGGTGACAATAAGCGTGGAGGAATCAACATGCGAAATGGTAACCACCGGTGGTAATCATGGCCAAAATAATAAGAATGGACATTTCAAGAAAAGAAGATTCAACAATGATGGAAAAGCGTCAAAGATCAACACTTGTCGTTAAGGAAGGAGAATGACACCACCTATCATATGCTTCAAATGTGGAGGGAGGACACATCGGTCCAAGCTATGCACGATGCCCTCAAAGCGTGTTACAATTATAGAAGAAGAACACACTGGCCCAATTTTGTCATGCAGAAGACAAGTCCAATTTGGGATGGAGGCGGCAAAAGGCCGTCGTCGATAAGATAAAATCGGTTGTTCAAGGGAGAGCGTTTGTCGTGACCTCCCAGAAAGCAAGAAACCCGAACGAGGTCATCACGGGTAAGCTTATCATAAACTCTAGTGAAGTATATACCTTATTTGATACCGGTTCTACGTATTCTTTTATTTTTCCTACTTGCGCTGCACGTTTAAATTTGACTCCAGAGAAATTGGACTTTGACTTATCTGTTGAAACTCTGTTGGGAGAAACCTTCATTACATCCACTGTTTATAAGTCTTGTTTGGTTCAAATCGGTACCCACACATTACCTCTCGATCTTATTTCATTAAAAATACTTGCATTTGACGTAATTCTAGGGATTGATTGGTTAACTACTCATCATGCAAAAATTGATTATTTTCGTAAGGTTGTTAACCTTCATATTCCTAATCAACCTATTATGTGAATTTAAGCAACCAAACCATTAAAATCAATCACTGTCATCTCAAGCCATAAAGCTATTCGTTTATTAAAAAATGGATTTCAAGCTTTCTTAGCTCATGTCACGGATCTAAACAAAAATACGTCAGTTTTGAATGATATTTCTATTGTTAATGAATTTCTGACGTATTCCCTAAAGAACTTCACAGCTACCCCGGGCGTGAAATTGAATTTGTATCGACCTTGAACCTGGTAGAAAACCTATTTCCAAAGCCCCATATCGAATGGCTCCTATTGAACTTCAGGAGTTAAAGACCCAACTGTAGGAATTGTTAGACATTGGCTTTATTCGTCCTAGTAAATATCCTTGGGGTGCTCTTGTTCTATTCGTGAAGAAGAAAGATGGGAGTATGCGACTTTGTATTGATTATCGGGAGTTGAATCATGTCACCATCAAAATAGGTACCCATTGCCACGTATTGATGACCTATTTGACTAGTAAAAGGCGCCAAATTCTTTTCAAAGATTGATCTTCGATTACGGATATCACCAATTTAAGATTAGAACCGATGACATTCTAAAGATGGCTTTCAAAAACTCCATGCGGGCATTATGAATTCTAGTCATGTCTTTTGGATTGACTAATGCTCCCGCCGCCTTCATGGATATGATGAACCGAGTATTCAAGGAATATTTGGATCACTTTGTGGTCGTCTTTATTGATGACATCTTTATTTATTCCAAAAGCCGTGAAGATCATGAGCAACACTTGAGGCTGATACTCCAAAAGCTTTGTGAATATAAGCTTTATGCCAAGTTGAAGAAATGCGAGTTCTGGCTTGAGGAAGTAGCATTTCTTGGGCACATGGTATTAAGTCATGGAATATCTGTTGACCCAGCAAAGATTGAAGCCATTCAAAGCTGGTAACAACCAAAATCAGTGACTGAAGTACGTAGCTTTCTCGGCTTAGCTGGTTATTATCGGAGATTCATAGAAGGGTTTTCTCGAATCGCTACTCCATTAACTCAGCTGACTTAGAAAGATACAAAATTCGGTTGGAGTGAGGATTGTGAGATGAGTTTTCAAGAACTCAAGAGAAGACTCATTTCAGCACTTGTTCTGACAATACCATCTAGCTCGGAGGGATTTGTCATCTACAGTGATGCTTCAGGCAAAGGGTTAGGATGTGTTCTCATGCAACATGGGAAAGTCATAGCCTAGGCCTCTCGACAACTCAAAGAATATGAGAGGAATTATCCTACTTATGATCTAGAGTTGGCAGCTGTTGTCTTCGCACTTAAAATTTGGAGGCATTACTTGTATAGGGAGAAAGTGGAGATCGTTACGGATCATAAAAGCCTTAAATATTTCTTCACTCAAAAGGAACTCAACATGCGACAAATGAAGTTAGCTTGAGGCTGTTGAAAGATTATGATCATACCATCAATACCATCACGAAAAAGCAAGCGTAGTAGGCGACGCATTGAGTAGAAGATCATATGCGGCACGAAGAGTGCGATATTGTCAATCAAAGGCCCATTTTGTATGACTTGCAAAGGATGGAGATAGAGATAAAGACTACAGGGACCCACATGATGATGGCGAATATATGAGTAGAAGCAGACTTTAATTGATAAAGTTAAAGTCGCTCAAGCCTCTGGACTGGAGGCGATCGTATGAGGAAGAAAGTGCGAGAAGGTGCTATCTTGGGAGGCATGAATCGATGAAGAAGGAATACTTCGAGTCAACTCTAGACTGTGTGTCCCTAACGACCCTGATTTAAAGTATAAAATCATGATGAAGGCGCACAACACACCATTTACAATCCATCCTGGGAGTACCAAAATGTATCGTGATCTTCAACATACATTTTGGTGGAGCAATATGAAAAGAGAGATATCGCTGTTTATCTCAAGGTGTCTAACTTGTCAACGAGTCAAGGCGGAGCATCAAGTACCAAAAGGTCCATTGCAACCACTTGAAATTCCAGAATGAAAGTGGGAGCACATCACCATGGATTTCGTTATTGGTCTTCCCAAGGTTTCGCAAGGCATAGATGCAATTTGGGTCATTGTTGATAGATTGACCAAGTCTGCTCATTTATTACCTATACGAGAAACTTATACACTTGAATGTCTTGCTCGTATATATATAAACGAGATTGTAAGACTGCATGGTATGCCAGTATCCATAGTTTTTGATTGAGACCCAAGATTCACTTTACAATTTTGGGTTAGTTTACAAAAAGCTATGGGCACGGATTTATTATTTAGTCTGGCATATCATCCTCAGATGGACGGAAAATCAGAGAGGACTATTCAAACTCTTGAAGATTTATTAAGACTCTGTGTCCTTGACTTCAAGGGAAGTTGGGACAAGTTCTTACCATTGGTGGAGTTTTCCTACAACAACAGTTATCAAGCAAGTATTTGCATGGCTCCATTCGAAGCGTTGTATGGAAGAAAGTGTCATTCTCTAATATGCTGGGATGAGGTGGGTGAAACAACGTTGTTGGGACCGGAGTTGGTATGTATGACTATGGAAAAGATTCAAACGATCTGACAACGTATAAAAACCTCACAAGGCCAAATGAAAAGAGTTATCTTGATCTTCATCGAAAAGGCGTGGAGTTCGATATTGGAGATCATGTGTTGTTACGTGTTGCTCCATGGAAAGGAGTTATGAGATTTGGAAAGAGAGGAAAGCTCAATCCTCGATTCATTGGCCCATTTTTAATCCTCGATCGAGTAGGGACTGTAGCCTATAGACTTGCTTTACCGCAAAGTATGTCTCTTGTTTATAACGTTTTTCATATATCCATGTTATGTAAATATGTGAAAGACCCGAACCACATTATTAAGTTAGAACCGGATGAAATAGCGAAAGATTTAACGTATGAAGAGGTTCCTATTCAAATCTTGGATAAGAAGGAACATATTCTACGCTCCAAGGTTATACCTCAAGTCAAAGTGCTATGGAGGAACCACGATATTGAGGAAATGACCTGGGAGTTAGAATCTGAAATGAAATCAAGGTATCCTTACCTCTTTGACATACCAGGTACGTACCCTAATTTCGAGGGCGAAATTTCATAAGAAGAGGAGATTTTAAGACCCCAACTTTTATGAATAAAAATGAATTTTCTATAATTATGATTTTTGAATATTATGAAATGAATTTGATATAATGTAATAGTTGTGGGTAATATTTATAAATTTTTCAAAGTACGCAAGTTGTTATATAATATTCGATTGGTCAGGGAGTATTCGTACGATGGAACAATCATTGGTGGACCCCACAACAGAATTATTGTCGGATTGAGAAAACGACAAAAATATTTTTATGAAAATAACGGCGGAAGTTTTACCGTTGATACTGTTGAACTACTCGGTAGTAAAAGTACAGTCATACGTGTGGTTGCATAGTAGCACACGGTATTGATTATTGATGCTTACGTGAGAAGTTACTTAGTTTTGTTCAATTATTGCTTCAATAATTGTTGCATAGTATCTCACGTTAATTGATTCAATTATTGTCGATATTTTATTGAGACGATGAAGTTATTAATATTATTATTTTCATTATTAATGATGTCTAGAAGTTCTGCCAAGGAGAGGTTTGGTCACCTAATTACGCGCCAATAGGGGAAAATCCTTATTGGAAAGCCTCCTCTTTCCTGGGAATGACCTGGTCGATTAATTGTATGAATAATAATAATGATGATGAAGTTTTGTTTTATTAGTATTATTAACGTAATAAAACATAAAAACTTTTTATATAAAAACAGAATACTTTTATAAAGTTATTCATTTTATTAGGCTAATAGTAAAATCTTTTTATATAAAACAGAATACT
Source organism: Panax quinquefolius (assembly GCA_020205615.1). NCBI lineage: Eukaryota > Viridiplantae > Streptophyta > Magnoliopsida > Apiales > Araliaceae > Panax > Panax quinquefolius. The sequence continues at coordinate 144,070,075 of CM035155.1, read as the reverse complement.
TTTATAAAGTTATCCGTTTTATTAGACAATAATTAGAATATATTATATTTTATTATGCATAGTATTTGCATAGTGCCTGCATAGTGGTTGCATAGTAAAATCTTTTATAAAGTTATTCATTTTATTAGATTATAAATAGAATATATTATATTTTATTTAAAATATTTTACTTTAAATATGGACCGTCCGATTAAAGTAAATCAATCTGGATCGTTCATAGATTGGTTACTATTCATTCCATTCTTCTATAAATAGAAGCTCATTCCTTCATTATTTCTTACGAATTCACTGAAACTCTAGTGAGAGAAACTATAGAGAGAAAGAAAAAAAGTATTCTGCTACTTCACTACTCCGATATCAAGTTTCTTTTACGGTAAGGGGTATTATTTCTTTTATATTCATGAAGAGAACTTACATTATTCCATCTTTATTATTACATTGGAATAACTTTGTATACGTGATCTACCCTATACTTGGTGAAATTCTTACATTATTCCATTATTTATTATTATCTTTGGAATAACTTTGTCTATATATCTGAAATGTAACGATACTTGGTGAAATTCTTACATTATTCCATTATTTATTATTCTGCTTTGGAATAACTTTATCTACATGCTGAAATACCGCTTACATGGTGAAATTCTATTGTTATTCCATTCTTTAATATTACATTGGAATATCACATGCGTGCGTTCTGCTTTGGACTTTGGTTAAAATCTTTATTTTTCATTTATTACATTGGAACATCACAGCCGGTGCAATTTACTTTGACACGGTTTCGTTATTTAGTATACTCGTTGGAATAACTTTGCTCTATAACAATCACCGCATGCATGGTGATTTACATTTGTTATTCTATTCTTTATTATTCTTTTGGAATATCCTGTCATGCATGCGTTTTTACGCGGACTGGTTCCGATTATTTATTATTACGTTAGAATAACTTTATCATCTGCAATCTACCGCATGTATGGTGATTTCTTTTGTTATTCCATTCTTTATTATACTAAGTTGGTTAAAGTTTTGACTTCTATACTCTATGAAATTAGTGGAATATCCTTGATATTTGCGCTTCATCCGATATCTTTTTCATGGAAATATTCTTACGAGCATTCTTGAATTTTACTTTACAAAGAAGTATCATGTTGACAATTTGGGACGTTATTAGTTCTGAATAAATTAATTCTTGAACTTGTTTTATTGAATTCTTATATCATTGTTATCATCCTCATGTTTATATTTTTTTTTTGAAAGTCAAATCATGGCACTTTGTAGTGCATAAATGGACTTGGTATGATTATGACGAGGATTATTCGGTGTAATCATGAAGCGTAATGTTACAAATGATGTGGTAAAAGTCCTCATTAGCCGTAGTGCATTGATGGGATGAGTTGTTGGCATGATCATGACCATTGATGAATACACAAATATCCTTGGTCCAGAAGTGCATGGATAATTTATGGTCGTGACCTAATGAATATCCTTGGGCAGTAGTGCGGGGATGATGTGGATTATTTATTAAGTCGAGTCTCAAATGATAAAAGTGATGAAAAACTTTTATTAAATCATAAAAGATAGTAGATTTTATTCTCTACTTGACTCTTTTAATGGATTGCATGTTCCATTCTTGATTAAACTTGATGTCTATTGTATTTTATCGGTTTAACACTTTGTTGAGGACTAATGATAATTTATTACGCATTATCTTAGTCATAATATTTTTCTTTGGGCTAGTTGAGCTCACCCTTTCTTTCACTTTGTTCACTTGAGAAATGAAAGCGTGTAAGTTGGGACTAGTCGGGGAGCGGAGTGACGGTCAAGATTATAGCATTAGTAGTCCTCACTATTCTGTTAAATAGTGTGATAATAAATGTAATGAGGACTTATTCTGAGAGTGGAAATTGTCTAAAAGATAATATTTGTATTAAAACTCACTGCATGTATTTTTTCATATTTTACACGACTGTTGTATAATTAAGTTGTATTTGAATTTTGTACCATGTTTTTGGCGACTCAAGATGGGTGATGTATACCTATTTTGGGGGCGTCACAGTTGGTATCAAAGCTTAGGGATATTATCCTTAACTGAGATGTGAGATAAGAACTAGGAGATGACTATTCAAACTCTTGAAGATTTATTAAGACGCTGTGTATTTGACTTCAAGGGAATATGGGACAAGTTCTTACCATTGGTGGAGTTTTCCTACAAAAACAGTTATCAAGCAAGTATTGGCATGGCTCCATTCGAAGTGTTGTATGGAAGAAAGTGTCATTCTCCAATATGCTGGGATGAGGAGGGTGAAGCAACGTTGTTGGGACCGGAGTTGGTACGTATGACTACGGAAAAGATTCAAACGATCCGACAACGTATAAAAACCTCACAAGATCGACAAAAGAGTTATGCTGATCTTCATCGAAAGGACGTGGAGTTCGATATTGGAGATTATGTGTTGTTACGTGTTGCTCCATGGAAAGGAGTTATGAGATTTGGAAAGAGAGGAAAGCTCAATCCTCGATTCATTGGCCCATTTTAATCCTCGATCGAGTAGGGATTGTAAGCTCATGAGACTTGCTTTACCGCCAAGTATGTCTCTTGTTTATAACGTTTTTCATATATCCATGTTATGTAAATATGTGAAAGACCCGAACCACATTATTGAGTTAGAACCGGACGAAATAGCGGAAGATTTAACGTATGAAGAGGTTCCTATTCAAATCTTGGATAAGAAGGAACATATTCTACGCTCCAAGGTTATACCTCAAGTCAAAGTGTTATGGAGGAACCACGATGTTGAGGAAATGACCTGGGAGTTAGAATCTGAAATGAAATCAAGGTATCCTTCCCTCTTCGACATACCAGGTACGTACCCTAATTTCGAGGTCGAAATTTCATAAGAAGGGAATATTGTAAGACCCCAACTTTTATGAATAAAAATGAATTTTCTATAATTATGATTTTTGAATATTATGAAAAGAATTTGATATAATGTAATAGTTGTGGGTAATATTTATAAATTTTGCAAAGTACGCAAATTGTTATATAATATTCGATTGGTCAGGGAATATTCGTACGATGGAACAATCATTGGTGGACCCCACAACAGAATTATTGTCAGATTGAGAAAACGACAAAAATATTTTTTTGAAAATAACGGCGGAAGTTTTGCCGTTGATACTGTTGAACTACTCGATAGTAAAAGTACAGTAATACGTGTGGTTGCATAGTAGCACACGGTATTGATTATTGATGCTTACGTGAGAAGTTACTTAGTTTTGTTCAATTATTGCTTCAGTAATTATTGCATAGTATCTCACGTTAAATGATTCAATTATTGTCGATATTTTATTGGGATGACGAAGTTATTAATATTATTATTTGCATTATTAACGATGTCTAGAAGTTCTGCCAAGGAGAGGTTTGGTCACCTAATTACGGCATGATAGGGAAAATCCTTATTGAAAGCCCCTCTTTCTCGGGAATGACACGGTGCCGATTAATAGTGTGAATAATAATAATGATGATTTAAGTTTTGTTTTATTAGTATTATTAACGTAATAAAACATAAAAACTTTTTATATAAAAATAGAATACTTTTATAAAGTTATTCGTTTTATTAGGCTAATAGTAAAATCTTTTATATAAAGCAGAATACTTTTATAAATTTATACATTATATTAGACAATAATTAGAATATATTATATATTTTTTATGCATAGTATTTGTATAATTACTGATAGTGTTTGCATAATAAAATCTTTTATAAAGTTATTCGTTTTATCGGATTATAAATAGAATATATTATATTTTATTTAAAAGATTTTGCTTTAAATATGGACCGTCCGATTAAAGTAAATCAATTTGGATCGTTCATAGATTGGTTACTATTCATTCCATTCTTCTATAAATAAGCTCATTCCTTCATTATTTCTTATTTAATTCAATTGAAACTCAGTAGAGAGAAACTATAGAGAGAAAGAAGAAAAGTATTCTCGCTACTTCACTACTCCGATATCGAAGTTTTTTTACCGTAAGGGGTATTATTTCTTTTGTATTCATGAAGAGAACTTCTGTTATTCCATCTTTATTATTCTGTTGGAATAACCTGTATACGTTGTCTACCCTATACTTGGTGAAATTCTTCTGTTATTCCATTATTTATTATTATGCTGGAATAACCTGTCTATACGAAGTAACGCATACTTGGTAAAATTCTTCTGTTATTCCATTATTTATTATTCTGCTGGAATAACCTGTCTATACGAAGTACCGCATACATGGTGAAATTCTATTGTTATTCCATTCTTTAATATTCTGTTGGAATATCTTGTCTGTGTGTTTATGCTGGACCTAGTTCCGTCTTTATTCTTCATTTATTTTGTTGGAACATCCCTGTCAAGGAATTTAATTTACCGACTCGGTTCCGTTATTTAGTATTCTCGTTGGAATAACTTTATACATCCAAGTACCGCATGCATGGTGATTTCTGTTGTTATTCTATTCTTTATTATTCTTTTGGAATATCCTGTCTGTGCGTTTTACGCCGGACCTGGTTCCGTTATTTATTATTCTGTTAGAATAACCTGTCTATGTGATGTACCGCATGTATGGTGATTTCATTTGTTATTCCATTCTTTATTATACTAAGTTGGTTAATGTTTTGACTTCTATACTCTATGAAATTAGTGGAATATCCTTGATATTTGCGCTTCATCCAGTATCTTTTCATGGAAATATTCTTCTGAGCATTCTTGAATTTTACTTTACAAAGAAGTATCATGTTGACAATTTGGACGTTATTAGTTCCTGAATAAATTAATTCTTGAACTTGTTTTATTGAATTCTTATATCATTGTCATCATCCTCATATTTATATTTTTTTTTGAAAGTCATCGTGGCATTCTGTAGTGCATAAATGGACTTGGTATGATTATGACCGAGGATTATTCGATTGTAATCATGAAGCGTAATGTTACAAATGATGTGGTAAAAGTCCTCATTGGCCCGTAGTGCATTGATGGGCAGTTGTTGGCATGATCATGACCATTGATGAATACACAAATATCCTTGGTCCGTAGTGCATGGATAATTTGTGGTCGTGACCCTAATGAATATCCTTGGCCGTAGTGCAGGGATGATGTGGATTATTTATTAAGCTGAGCCTCAGCGATAAAAGTGATGATAAACTTTTTTTAAATCATAAAAGATAGTAGATTTTATTCTCTACTTGACTCTTTTAATGGATTGCATGTTCCGTTGCAGTTAAACTTGATGTCTATTGTATTTTATCAGTTTAACACTGTTGAGGACTAATGATAATTTATTCTGCATTATCTTAGTCATATAATATTTTTCTCGGGCTAGTTAAGCTCACCTTTTCTTTCATTGTTCTCTTCAGGAAATGAGAACGTAGCCGGGACTAGTCGGGGAACGGAGTGACGGTCCGGATTATAGCATTAGTAGTCCTCACTATTCTGTTAAATAGTGTGATAATAATTGTAATGATGACTTATTCTGAGAGTGGAAATTATCTAGAAGACAATATTTGTATTAAAACTCACAGCATGTATTTTGTCGTATTTTACACGACTGTTGTATAATTAAGTTGTATTTGAATTTTGTACCATGTTTGTGACGACTCAAGATGGGTGATGTATACCTATTTTGGGGGTGTCACAGTTGGTATCAAAGCTTAGGGATATGATCCCTGGCTGAGATGTGAGATAAGAACTAGTAGGGGAGAGACGGGGAATTCCTTCGCTAGTATGACCTACCTAAGTTTATTTGGTATTTAATTGGTCGGTCAGAGTATAGGATAATATGTGATATGTTATTTAACCCTTGTTTTGCGGTAGTGTTTGAAAATGGCATTTGAGAATGTTGAGAACATCAATGGAGCACAGGAGACCGTTGTGTCTCTATAGATCAATAACCAGGACAATGTGCATCAGGAAGACGATAATTCTCATGCAAACAATAACACTGACCAAATGATGAACGATGGAATGTTCCGAGGCTTCATACAATTTATGCAACATCAGGCGAGAGCGGCTCCTGTCAAAAATGCAGGTGGAAACACTGGCAACACTCAGACGATCACTGCCAAACAGTTCAAGGAGCTGGGACCACCAGAATTTTTTAGAGAGCCAAAACCACTTAAGGTGGAGACGTGGATAAATTAGATCAATAAGATATTTGATGTCTTGGGTTGCTCCGAGGAGCAAAAGGTTCCCTTTGCTACCTTCATGTTGCGTGCAGAGGCAGATTACTGGTGGGAATCTGTAAAACGTACCCAACCTGCCGCACTGAAGATGACTTGGGAGAAGTTTCAAGAATTATTCAATGACAAATACTTTTCCGAAAGTATTCGTCACATGAAAGAGGTAGAGTTCATTAAACCGGAACAAAATAACATGACCGTGTCACAGTACAAAGCCAAGTTTGCCGAGCTGTCCCGATTTGCATCCCATTTGGTTGATAATGAGGAGAGAATGACGCGAATGTTTCTAAGAGGTTTGAAACCAGAGATACGTCAATATCTTATCTCTCATAAACTGTGTTTGTATTCAGATGTTGTTAATAGGGCTTAGTTATTGGAGCGCGATAATGAGTCAACCCAACCAAAGGAGAGCAACCTAAGAAAATGATAATACCAAAGGATAACTTGATCATCAAGCGGTGACAATAAGCGTGGAGGGAATCAACATGCCAAAAATGGTAATCACTTCGGTGGTAATCATGGCCAAAACAATAAGAATGGACATTTCAAGAAAAGAAGATTCAATAATGATGGAAAGACGTTAACATCAGCACCTGTTGTTAAGGAAGGAGAATGACCACCTATCATATGCTTCAAATATGGAGGGGAGGGACACATCAGTCCAAACTGTACGATGCCCTCCAAAGAATGTTACGATTATGGAAGAGAAGGACACCTGGCCCAATTTTTTCATGCACCGAAGACAAGTCCAGCTGGGATGGAGGCAGCAAAGGTCGTCCCAGACAAGATAAAACCGGTTGTTCAAGGGAGAGCGTTTGTCGTGACCTCCCAGAAAGTAAGAAACCCGAACGAGGTTATCACGGGTAAGCTTATTATAAACTCTAGTGAAGTATATACCTTATTTGATACCGGTTCTACCTATTCTTTTATTTCTCCTACTTGTGCTCAACGTTTAAATTTGACTCCTGAGAAATTGGACTTTGACTTATCTGTTGAAACTCCGTTGGGAGAAACTTTCATTACATCCACTGTTTATAAGTCTTGTTTGGTTCAAATCGGTACCCACACATTACCTCTCAATCTTATTTCATTAAAAATACTTGCATTTGACGTAATTCTAGGGATTGATTGGTTAACTACTCATCATGCAAAAATTGATTATTTTCGTAAGGTTGTTAGCTTTCATATTCCTAATAAACCTATTATGCGAATTTAAGCAACCAAACCATTAAAATCAATCACTGTCATCTCAAGCCATAAAGCTATTCATTTATTAAAAAATGGATGTCAAGCTTTCTTAGCTCATGTCACGGATCTAAATAAAAATACGTCAGTTTTGAATGATATTTCTATTGTTAATGAATTTCCTGACGTATTCCCTAAAGAACTTCCTGGCCTACCCCCAGAGCGTGAAATTGAATTTTGTATCGACCTTGAACCCGGTAGAAAACCTATTTCCAAAGCCCCATATCGAATGGCTCCTATTGAACTTCAGGAGTTAAAGACCCAACTGCAGGAATTGTTAGACATTGGCTTTATTCGTCCTAGTAAATCTCCTTGGGGTGCTCTTGTTCTATTCGTGAAGAAGAAAGATGGGAGTATGCGACTTTGTATTGATTATCGGGAGTTGAATCATGTCACCATAAAAAATAGGTACCCATTTCCACGTATTGATGACCTATTTGACTAGTTGTAAGGCGCCAAATTCTTTTCAAAGATTGATCTTCGTTCTGGATATCACCAATTGAAGATTATAACCGATGACATTCCAAAGACGGCTTTCAGAACTCTGTACGGGCATTATGAATTCCTAGTCATGTCTTTTGGATTGACTAATACTCCTGCTGCCTTTATGGATATGATGAACCGAGTATTCAAGGAATATTTGGATCACTTTGTGGTCGTCTTTATTGATGACATCCTTATTTATTCCAAAAGCCGTGAAGATCATGAGCAACACTTGAGGCTGATACTCTAAAAGCCTTGTGAATATAAGCTTTATGCCAAGTTGAAGAAATGCGAGTTCTGGCTTGAGGAAGCAGCATTCCTTGGGCACGTGGTATCAAGTCATGGAATATCTGTTGACCCAGCAAATATTGAAGCCATTCAAAGCCGGGAACAACCTAAATCGATGATCAAGACGTAGCTTTCTCGGCTTAGCTGGTTATTATCGGAGATTCATAGAAGGGTTTTCTCAAATCGCTACTCCATTAACTCAGCTAACTCAGAAATATACAAAATTCGGTTGGAATGAGGATTGTGAGATGAGTTTTCAAGAACTCAAGAGAAGACTCATTTCAGCACCTATTTTGACAATACCATCTAGCTCGGAGGGATTTGTCATCTACAGTGATGCTTCAGGCAAAGGGTTAGGATGTGTTCTCATGCAACATGGGAAAGTCATAGCCTATGCCTCTCGACAACTCAAAGAATATGAGAGGAATTATCCTACTTATGATCTAGAGTTGGCAGCTGTTGTCTTCGCACTTAAAATTTGGAGGCATTACTTGTATAGGGAGAAAGTGGAGATCGTTACGGATCATAAAAGCCTTAAATATTTCTTCACTCAAAAGGAACTCAACATGCGACAGCGAAGTTAGCTTGAACTGTTGAAAGATTATGATCATACCATCCAATACCATCCTGGAAAAGCAAACGTGGTAGCTGACGCATTGAGTAGAAGATCATATGCGGGTACGAGTGCGATATTGTCAGTGCAAAGGCCCATTTTGTATGACTTGCAAAGGATGGAGATAGAGTTAAAGACTCTAGGGACCCATGTGATGATGGCGAATATACGAGTAGAACCAACTTTAATCAATAAAGTTAAAGTTGCTTAAGCTACAGACCTGGAGCTAATACGTATGAGGAAGAAAGTGTAAGAAGGTGCTATGCCGGTGGCAAGAATCGATGAAGAAGGAATACTTCGAGTCAACTCCAGACTTTGTGTTCCTAACGACCCTAATTTAAAGTATAAAATCATGATGAAGGCGCACAACACACCATTTGCAATATATCCTGGGAGTACAAAAATGTATCGTGATCTTCGACATACATTTTGGTGGAGCAATATGAAAAGAGAGATATCGCTGTTTATCTCAAGGTGTCTAACTTGTCAACGAGTCAAGGCGGATCATCAAGTACCAAAAGGTCCATTGCAACAACTTAAAATTCCAGAATGGAAGTGGGAGCACATCACCATGGATTTCGTTATTGGTCTTCCCAAGGTTTCTCAAGGCATAGATGTAATTTGGGTCATTGTTGATAGATTGACCAAGTCTGCTCATTTCTTACCTATACGAGAAACTTATACACTTGAATGTCTTGCTCGTATATACATAAACGAGATTGTAAGACTGCATGGTATGCCAGTATCCATAGTTTTTGATCGAGACCCAAGATTCACTTAACGATTTTGGGTTAGTTTGCAAAAAGCTATGGGCACGGATTTATGATTTAGTTTGGCATATCATCCTCAGACGGACGGACAATCGGAGAGGACTATTCAAACTCTTGAAGATTTATTAAGACTCTGTGTCCTTGACTTCAAGGGAAGTTGGGACAAGTTTTTACCATTGGTGGAGTTTTTCTACAACAATAGTTATCAAGCAAGTATTGGCATGGCTCCATTCGAAGCGTTGTATGGAAGAAAGTGTCATTCTCCAATATGCTGGGATGAGGTGGGTGAAACAACGTTGTTGGGACCGGAGTTGGTACGTATGACTACGGAAAAGATTCAAACGATCCGACAACGTATAAAAACCTCACAAGATCGACAAAAGAGTTATGCTGATCTTCATCGAAAGGACGTGGAGTTCGATATTGGAGATCATGTGTTGTTACGTGTTGCTCCATGGAAAGGAGTTATGAGATTTGGAAAGAGAGGAAAGCTCAATCCTCCATTCATTGGCCCATTTTTAATCCTCGATCGAGTAGGGACTGTAGCCTATAGACTTGCTTTACCGCCAAGTATGTCTCTTGTTTATAACGTTTTTCATATATCCATGTTATGTAAATATGTGAAAGACCCGAACCACATTATTGAGTTAGAACCAGACGAAATAGCGGAAGATTTAACGTATGAAGAGGTTCCTATTCAAATCTTGGATAAGAAGGAACATATTCTACGCTCCAAGGTTATACCTCAAGTCAAAATGTTATGGAGGAACCACGATGTTGAGGAAATGACCTGGGAGTTAGAATCTGAAATGAAATCAAGGTATCCTTACCTTTTCGACATACCAGGTACGGACCCTAATATCGAGGGCAAAATTTCATAAGAAGGGGAGATTGTAAGACCCCAACTTTATGAATAAAAATGAATTTTCTATAATTATCATTTTTGAATACTATGAAATGAATTTGATATAATGTAATAGTTATGGATAATATTTATAAATTTTGCAAAGTACGCAAGTTGTTATATAATATTCGATTGGTCAGGGAATATTCGTACGATGGAACAATCATTGGTGGACCCCACAACAGAATTATTGTCGGATTGAGAAAATGACAAAAATATTTTTATGAAAATAACGGCGGAAGTTTTACCGTTGATCTTGTTGAACTACTCTCAGTAGTAAAAGTATAGTAATACGTGTGGTTGCATAATAGTAATACACTGCGGTATTGATTATTGATGCTTACGTGAGAAGTTACTTAGTTTTGTTCAATTATTGCTTCAAGAATTATTGCACAAGTATCACGTTAATTGATTCAATTATTGTCGATATTTTATTGAGACGGCGAAGTTATTAATATTATTATTTGCATTATTAATGATGTCAGAAGTTACGCGAGGAGAGGTTTGGTCACCTAATTACGCCAGTAATGGGGGAAATCCTTATCGAAAGCCCCTCTTTCCAGGAATGACTTGGTCAATTAATAGTGTGAATAATAATAATGATGATGAAGTTTTATTTTATTAGTATTATTAACGTAATAAAACATAAAACTTTTTTATATAAAAGCAGAATACTTTTATAAAGTTATTCGTTTTATTAGGCTAATAGTAAATTTTTTTATATAAGCGTAATACTTTTATAAAGTTATCATTTTATTAGACAATAATTAGAATATATTATATTTTTTTTATGCATAGTATTTGCATAGTGCTCGTGATATAGTGTTTGCATAGTAAAATCTTTTATAAAGTTATTCGTTTTATTAGATTATAAATAGAATATATTATATTTTATTTAAAAGATTTTGCTTTAAATATGGACCGTCGATTAAAGTAAATCAATCTGGATCGTTCATAGATTGGTTCTTATTCATTCCATTCTTCTATAAATAGAAGTTCATTCCTTCATTATTTCTTACGAATTCTTTGAACTCTCTGAGAGAGAAACTATAGAGAGAAAGAAGAAAAGTATTCTCGCTACTTCACTACTCCGATATCAAGTTTCTTTTACGGTAAGGGTATTATTTCTTTTTGTATTCATGAAGAGAACTTCATTATTCCATCTTTATTATTCGTTGGAATAACTCAGTGTCTGTGATCTACCCTATACTTGGTGAAATTCTTCTATTATTCCATTATTTATTATTCTTTGGAATAACTTTTGTATGCCAAGCAATCGCATACTTGGTGAAATTCTTACGTTATTCCATTATTTATTATTCTTTGGAATAACTCGCTTATGCCAAGTACCGCATACATGGTGAAATTCTATTGTTATTCCATTCTTTAATATTACATTGGAATATCCTCGTCACAAGCGTTACGTTTGGGACCGATTAAAATCTTTTTATTATTCATTTATTTTGTTGGAACATCCCGCTTGCATGAAATTTACTTAGCCTTTCGGTTCCGTTATTTAGTATTCTGTTGGAATAACCTGTCTATGCGAAGTACCGCATGCATGGTGATATCGGTTGTTATTCCATTCTTTATTATTCCGTTGCAATATCCTGTCTATGCTTTTTACGCCGGACCTGGTTCCGTTATTTATTATTCTGTTAGAATAACTTGTCTATGCGAAGTACCGCATGTATGGTGATTTCTTTTGTTATTCTATTCTTTATTATACTAAGTTGGTTAAAGTTTTGACTTCTATACTCTATGAAATTAGTGGAATATCCTTGATATTTGTGCTTCATCCAGTATCTTTTCATGGAAATATTCTTCTGAGCATTCTTGAATTTTACTTTACAAAGAAGTATCATGTTGACAATTTGGACATTATTAGTTCCTGAATAAATTAATTCTTGAACTTGTTTTATTGAATTCTTATATCATTGTCATCATCCTCATGTTTATATTTTTTTGAAAGTCATCGTGGGTTTTGAATAGTGCATAGATGAACTTGGTATGATTATGACTAGGTATTATTGGTGTAATCCTTGACCGTAATATTACAAATGATGTGGTAAAAGTCCTCATTGGCCCGTAGTGCATTGATGGATGAGCTTGTTGACATGATCATGACCATTAATGAATACACAAATATCCTTGGCCCGTAGAAGTCGTGGATAATTTGTGGTCGTGACCCTAATGAATATCCTTGGCCGTAGTGCAGGGATGATGTGGATTATTTATTAAGCTAAGTCTCTGTGATAAAAGTGATGAAAAACTTTTATTAAATCATAAAAGATAGTAGATTTTATTCTCTACTTGACTCTTTTAATGGATTGCATGTTCCGCTGCAGTTAAGCTTGATGTCTATTATATTTTATCAGTTTAACACTGTTGAGGACTAATGATTATTCTGCATTATCTTAGTCATAATATTTCTTACTGAGCTAGTTGAGCTCACCCTTTCTTTCACCGTTCTCTTGTAAAATGAGAACGAATGGACTAGCAGTCGGAAGCGGAGTGACGGTCCAGATTATAGCATTAGTAGTCCTCACTATTCTGTTAAATAGTGTGATAATAAATGTAATGAGGACTTATTCTGAGAGTGGAAATTGTCTAGAAGACAATATTTGTATTAAAACTCATAACATGTATTTTGTCGTATTTTACACGACTGTTGTATAATTAAGTTGTATTTGAATTTTGTACCATATTTTTGGCGACTCAAGATGGGTGATGTATACCTATTTTGGGGGCATCACAGGTTTGTTGCAGTTAGCAATGAAGTGGCCAGGTTTCTTGCAATTGTAGCATAGATCATTCATTTGCTCTTGGCTGCTATAGTTGTTGACTTTCTTTGGCTTGCTGGTTTTGCCTTGTCGCATGAACCTTCTTAGTCTTTTCACCAGCATTGCAAAGTCCTCATCATCATCTTCATCGTAGTCAGGATCAGCTTCAGTGTTGACTTTGGAGGTGTTTTCAGTTGCTTTGAGAGTAAAACCTTTATCCTTCTTTCTTCCTTCAGACAAAGTTTCTGCTCATTGAGTCAGCTCCAGTTCGTATGTGTGAAGGTTGCCATATAACTGTTGAACAATTATTTTATGTAAATTCTTTAATTCTCTAATGGCAGTGGTTTTGGCATCCCACTTGCTTGGTAAGGCTCTCATGAACTTTATTATCAGTTCTTTGTTTGGATAGATCTTTCCATAGGCTCGTAGAGAGTTGAGCAGAACATTAAATCTCTCATAGGTGGCAGTGATGTTCTCTCCTTGAACGTGATAAAATATCTCATATTGCTGAGTCAAGAGAGATTGTTTGTTTTCTCTGACTTCTTCTGTTCCTTCATGCATGATGAGTAAAGCTTCCCAAACCTCCTTTGCTGTTTTACTATTGACCACATTTTCAAACAGATCATCTTCTAAGGATTGAAATAAGATGTTCTTGACCTTTTTGTCGAGCTGGACAGCTCTCTTCTCATTTTCAGTCTATTCTCTTTTGACCTTGATCTGTATTATATGATCCTTGGCTGAGATGTGAAACAAGAACTAGGAGGGGAGAGACGGGGAATTCCTTCGCTAGTATGACCTACCTAAGTTTATTTGGTATTTAATTGGTCGGTCAAAGTATAGGGATAATATGCGATATATTAATTAACCCTTGTTTTGTGGTAGTATTTGAAAATGACATCCAAAAATGTTGAGATAAGCAATGAAGCACATGAGACCGTTCAGTCACCAACGATCAATACCTAGGGTAATGTGCAACATGAAGACAATAATCCTCATGTAAACAATAACACCGATGAAATGGTGAACGATGGGATGTTCAGAGGCTTTATGCAATTTATGTAACATCAAAGCAGAGAGTGGCTCTGCCTAAAATGCGTAGAAACATCGACAACCGCTTGACCGGGCCATCGCTAAGCAGTTCAAGGAGCTAGGACCACCACAGTTTTTTGGAGAGCCAAAACCACTTAAGACAGAGACGTGGATAAAGCAGATCAACAAGATATTTGATGTCTTGGGATGCTCCGAGGAGCAAAAGGTTCCCTTTGCCACCTTCATGTTGCGAGCAGAGGCAGATTACTGGTGGGAATTTGTAAAGTGTACTCAACCTACCGCACTGAAGATGTCTTGGGAGAAGTTCCAAGTACTGTTCAACGACAAGTAGTTTACTGAAAGTATTCATCACATAAAGGAGGTAGAGTTCATCAAGCTTGAGCAAAACAATATGACCGTGGCGCAGTACGAAGCTAAGTTTGCCGAGTTGTCTCGGTTTACGTCCCACTTGGTTGATAATGAGGAGAGAATGACGTGGATGTTTCTAAGTGGTTTGTAACCCAAGATACGTCAATACCTAATTTCTCACAAACTGTGTTTGTATTCAGATGTTGTGAATAGGGCTCAATTATTGGAACGCGATAATGTGTCAATCCAACCAAGAGAGAGCAGCCGGTAAGTCGATAATACCAGTGGTAGCAGTCATCGAAGCGGTGACAACAAACGTGGAGGGAATCAACATGCCAGAAATGGTAATCACTTCGGTGGTAATCATGGCCATGACAATAAGAGTGGACATTTCAAGAAGAGGAGATTCAATAATGATGAAAAGACGCCAGCACCAGCACCTGTTCTTAATGAAGGAGAACGACTGCCGGTCGTATGTTACAAATGTGGAGGGGAAGGACACATAAGTCCAAACTGCACGATGCAGTCCAAAGTATGTTACAATTATGGAAAAGAAGGTCACCTAGCCCGATTTAATCGTGCACCAAAGTCAAGTCCAGCTGGGATGGAGGCATCAAAGGGTGTCCCAGACAAGACAAAACCGGTAGTTCAAGGGAGAGCATTTGTCATAACCTCCCAAAAAGTGAGGAATCCAAACGAGGTGATCACGCGTAAGCAAATCATAAACTCTAGCGAATTTTATACTTTATTTGATACCGGTTCTACCCATTCCTTTATTTCTCCTACTTGTGCTCAATGTTTAAATTTGACTCCGGAGAAATTAGACTTTGACTTATCTGTTGAAACTCCGTTGGGAGAAAACTTCATTACATACACGGTTTATAAGTCTTGTTTGATTTAAATCAGTAACCGCACGTTACCTGTCGATCTTATTTCTTTGAAAATAATTTTATTTGATATGATTTTAGGGATTGATTGGTTAACTACTCATCATGCTAAAATCGATTGTTTTCATAAGGTTGTTAGCTTTCATATTCCTAACCAACCTATTATACAAATTCAAGCAACCAAACCACTAAAGTCATTCACTGTCATATAAAGCCATAAAGCTATTCGTTTATTGAAAAACGGATGTCAAGCTTTCTTAGCCCATGTCACGGATTTTAATTAAAATACGTCAGATTTGAATGATATTTCTATTGTTAATAAATTTCCTGACGTATTCCCTGAGGAACTTCCTGTCCTACCCCCAGAGCGTAAAATTAAATTTTGTATCGACCTTGAATCCGGTGCAAAACCCATTTCTAAAGCCCCATATCGAATGGCTCCTATTGAACTTCAGGAGTTAAAAACCCAGCTACAGGAATTGTTAGACATTGGTTTCATTCGTCCTAGTACGTCTCCTTGGAGTGCTCCTGTTCTATTCGTGAAGAAGAAAGATGGAAGTATGCAACTTTGTATTGATTATCGGGAGTTAAATCATGTCACCATGAATAATAGGTACCCATTGCCACGTATTGATGACCTGTTTGACCAGTTGCAAGGCACCAAATTCTTTTCAAAGATTGATCTTCATTCTGGATATCATCAGTTGAAGATTAAAACTGATGACATTCCAAAGATTGCTTTCAGAACTCGGTACGGGCATTATGAATTCCTAGTCATGTCTTTTAGATTGACTAATGCTCTTGCTGCCTTCATGGACATGATGAACCGAGTATTCAAGGAATATTTTGATCACTTTATGGTCGTCTTTATTGATGATATCCTCATATACTTCAAAAGCCGTGAAGACCATGAGCAACACTTGAGGCTGATACTTCAAAAAGCATCGTGAAAACAAGCTTTATGCCAAGTTAAAGAAATGTGAGTTCTGGCTTGAGGAAGTTGCATTCCTTGGGCACGTGATATTAAATCATGGAATATCTATTGACCCAGCAAAGATTGAAGCAATTTAAAGCTGGGAGCAACCAAAGTCAGTGACCAAAGTACGTAGCTTTCTCTGCTTATCTGGTTATTATCGGAGATTCGTGGAAGGATTTTCTCGAATCGCTACTCCATTAACTCAGCTAACTCGAAAAGATACAAAGTTCGGTTGGAGCGAGGAATGTGAGAAGAGTTTTCAAGAACTCAAGAGAAGACTCATTTCAGCACCTGTTCTGACAATACCATCTGGCTCGGAGGGATTTGTCATCTACAGTGATTGTGAGACCCCAGATTTTATGAATAAAGATTTAAATTTCTCGAAATATTTTTTTTGAATATTATGGTATGGATTTGATATAATGTTATAGTTGTGGGTAATATTTACAAATTTTGCAAAGTAAGCAAGTGGTTATATAATTTTCGATTAGTCGAGGAATATTTTTTTTGTCGGGGAATATCTGTACGAAGGTACAATCATTGGTGGACCCCACAACGGAAGTATTGTTGTAGTAAGAAAATGACATAATTATCTTTTTATAAAAATAATGGCGAAAGTGTTATCGTTAAAACAGTTGAACTACCCGGTAGTAAAATTATAGTAATACCCGTGGTTGTATAGTAGCACACTGTATTGATTATTGATGCTTACGTGAGAAATCACTTAGTTATACCCAATTATTGCTACAGTAATTATTGCATCATATCTCTCATATTATTGATTCAATTATTATCACAGTATCATCTGCATAATATGGTATATTATAAAATCAATAATTAAGACGGTAAAGTTATTCATATTATTATTTAAAATATTGACAATATCCAGAAATTCTGTCAAGGAGAGGTTTGGTCATCTAATTACGCGCCAATAAGGAGAAATCCTTATCAGAAAGCCCCCTTTTTCCTAGGAACGACCTAGTTGTTAAATATCGTGAATTATAATATTAATGATGAATAAGTTCGTGTTGATTAAAGATGAAATTGATAATTCCATTGTGTTGGAATTATTAGTGTTAGTGAAAATCGACATTTATTTCGATATTAATTGATGTCTTGGGGTTATACTGACCAATCGGGTAATTAATCGGACAAATGAGAAATTAATTGCTATTAATTCACATGATTATAACTATTTGTTCACATGTGTGTACTATTGATTGACATTCTTGTACTATTAGGGGAGTTGGTGCAAGATTGATAATACTTGCATGACTAAGTTAAAAATGGAGGTATTGTACTGTAATTCGTATTTTCACATGTCTATAACTATTGATTCACATGATTTACTATTGATTCACATTATTTACTATTAGGGGAGGTGGTGCAAGTTTGATAATACTTGCAGGACTAAATTAAAAATGAAAGAAAAGTTGAAGGTATTGTACTGTTATATTTCGAGCCCCAAAACGTGCAATTATCGAAAATATTTTTTTCTATAAATAGAAGCTCATTCTTCCTTCATTTCTCACCAATTCACTAAAGCTTTAGAGCAATTATTATAGAGAGAAATTATAGAGAGAAAGAAGTAGAGAAGTCTGCTACCTTACTATTCCAATATCCAGTTTCTTCTAAGGTAAGGGGTATTATTCTTTCGTATTCATGAAGAGAGTTTTTTTCTTTCAATACTCATAAGGGTTGTTATTCCATTCTTTATTATTATGTTGGAATAACATGTCTATGCGAAGTACCACATACATGATGAAATTCTTCTGTTATTCCATTCTTTATTATTATGTTGGAATAACTTTGTCTACATCACAATCCGCATAAATGGTGGAATTCTTACATTATTCCATTCTTTATTATTCTATTGGAATATCCTGTCTGTGAGATTACGCATGATCTGGTTCCATTCTTTATTATTCTGTTAGAATATCCTATCTGTGCAGATTACGCATGACCTGGTTCCATTCTTTATTATTCTTTTAGAATATCCTGTCTGTGCGGATTACGCATGACCTGGTTCCATTCTTTATTATTCTGTTGGGAATAACCTGTCTGTGCGGTCTATCGCATGCCTGGTGAATTCTTCTGTTATTCAATTATTTATTATTCTGTTGGAATAACATGTCTATGTTGATTACCACATGCATGGTGAATGATCCTTTGTATTCATTCCTTATTAAATTGTGGAAATGTTCTGTCTACGTGGATTACCGCATGGCGGTCGAAAATCCATTTGCAGTTTCATATATTCTAATATACTTAGTTGGTTAAAGTTTTGACTTCTATACTCCATGAAATTAGTAGAATATCCAGGATATTTGCGCTTCATCCAGTATCTTTTCATGGAAATATTCTTCTGAGCATTCTTAAATTTTACTCCACAAAGCAGTATCATGTTGACAATTTGGATGTTATTGATTTCAGGATAAAATAACTTATAAATCTTTAAAATTTATTCTTGAACTTGTTTTATTGAATTATTATGTCATTGTCATCATCCTCATGCTTATATTGTGGTGAAAGTCATCTTTGGCTTAGGTGCTTAGATGGACTCGGTATGATTATGACCAGGGATCATTTGGTATAATCATGACCTGTAATATTATAAATGATGTGGTAAAAGTCCTCAGTTGCCTGTAGTGCATTGATGGACAGTTTTTGGTATGATTATGACCAGGGATTATTCGATATAGTCATGACCATTGATGATTTAATGAATATCCTTGGCCCGTAGTGCAGGGATAATTCGATGATGTGGTTTATTTATTAAGCTGAGTCTCAGCAATAAAAATTGATGAAAACATTTTAAATCATAGAAGATTGCTTATTTCGCTGCTGTTAAACTTGATGTCTATTGTATTTTATCAGTTTAGCATTGTTGAAGACTAATGATAATTTATTCTGCATTATTTTAGTCATAATATTTCTTACTGGGCTAGTTGAGCTCACCCTTTGCTTTTATTGTTCTCTTCAGGAAATGAGAATATAGCTAGGACTAGTCGGGGAACGGAGTGACGGTCTAGATGATAACATTAGTAGTCCTCACTATTTTGTTAAATAGTGTGATAATAAATGTAATGAGGACTCCATTGAGTGTGGATATTGTCTAGATGACAATATTTGTATTAAAACTCACAGCATATGTTTTGTTGTATTTTACACGACTGTTGTATAATTAAGTTATATTTGAATTTTGTACCATGTATTTGGCAACCCAAGATGGGTGATGTATACCTGTTTTGGGGGCGTCACAGTTGGTATCAAAGCTTAGGGATATGATCTCTGGCTGAGATGTGAGATAAGAACTAAGAAGGGAGAGACGGGGAATTCCTTCGCTAGTATGATCCCTGGCTAAGATGTGAGATAAGAACTTTGGAGGTGTTTTTAGTTGCTTTGAGAGTAACACCTTTATCCTTCTTTCTTCCTTCAGACAAAGTTTCTGCTCATTGAGTCAGCTCTAGTTCATATGTGAGAAGGTTGCCATATAACTGTTGAACGGTTATTTCATGTAAATTCTTTGATTCTCTAATGACAGTGGTTTTGGCTTCCCACTTGCTTGGTAAGGCTCTCATGAACTTTATTATCAGTTCTTTGTTTGGATAGATCTTTCCATAGGCTCGTAGAGAGTTAAGCAGAACATTAAATCTCTCGTAGGTGGCAGTGACGTTCTCTCCTTGAACGTGAGAAAACATCTCATATTGCTGAGTCAAGAGAGATTGTTTGTTTTCTCTGACTTCTTCTGTTCCTTCATGCATGATGAGTAATGCTTCCCAAACCTCCTTTCCTGTTTTGATATTGACCACGTTTTCAAACAGATCATCTTCTATGGATTGAAATAAGATGTTCTTGGCCTTTTTGTCGAGCTGGACAACTCTCTTCTCGTTTTCTATCCATTCTCCTTTGACCTTGATCTGTATTATATGATCGTTGGATGAGATGTGAGACAAGAACTAGGAGGGGAGAGACGGGGAATTCCTTCGCTAGTATGACCTACCTAAGTTTATTTGGTATTTAATTGGTCAGTTAGAGTATAGGGATACTATGTGATATGTCAATTAACCCTTGTTTTGTGACAGTGTTTGAAAATGGCATCTAAAATGTTGATATCAGCAATGAAGCACATGAGACCATTGAGTTTCCAACAATCAATACCCAGGATAATGTGCAACAGGAAGACAATTATCCTCAGGTAAATAACAACACCGATCAGATGATGAGCGATGGAATGTTCAGAGGCTTTTTGCAATTTATGCAACATCAAACGAGAGAGACTCCTGTTCATAATGCAGGTGGAAACAATGGCAACCCATGGTCGGTCACCTTTAAGCAGTTCAAGGAGCTGGAACCACCAGAGTTTTTGGGAAAGCCAGAACCACTTAAGGCAGAGACGTGGTTAAAGCAGATCACCAAGATATTTGATGTCTTGGGATGCTCCAAGGAACAAAAGGTTCCCTTTGCCACCTTTATATTTTCAAGAAAGGCGATTCTTGGTGGGAATCAGAAATGTACCCGACTGGCCGACTCAAGATGTCTTGGGAGAAGTTCCAAGAGCTGTTCAACGACAAGTACTTTCCCGAAAGTATTCGTCACATGAAGGAGGTAGAGTTTATCAAGCTAGAGCAAAACAATATGACCGTGTCACAGTACGAGGCTAAATTTGCGGAATTATCCCGATTTGCATCCCATTTGGTCGATAATGAGGAGCGAATGACGCAAATGTTTCTAAGAGGTTTGAAACTCGATATACGTCAATACCTCATTTCTCACAAACTTTGTTTATATTCAGATTTTGTGAATAGGGCTCAGTTATTGGAGCGCGATAACGAGTCAGCACAACCAAAAGGTAAAGACCAATAACACGATAATAATCGTACCGGTGGCAACGACCATCGAAGCAATGATAACCATCGTGGGGGAAATTATCATGCCAAGAATGGTAATCACTTCGGTGGTAATCATGGCCAAGATAATAAAAGTGGAAATTTCAAGAGGAGGAGATTCAATAATGATGGAAAGACGTCAGCACCAGCACCTGTTGTTAAGGAAGGAGAACGACCACCGGTCATATGTTACAAATGCGGAGGGGAGGGACACATCATTCCAAACTGTACGCAGTAGTCTAAAGCATATTTAATTGTGGAAGAGAAGGTCATTTAGCCCGATTTTGTCGTGCACCAAAGTTAAGTCCAGCTGGAACGGTGGCACCAAAGGCTGTTACGGACAAAACAAAGTCGGTGGTTTCAGGAAAAGCGTTTTTTGTGACTTCTCAAAAAGCGAGTAACCTGAACGAAGTTAGCACGAGTTAGTTGATTATAAATTCTTGCGACGCCTATACCTTATTAGATACCGGTTCTACCCATTCTTTTATCTCTCTTGCTTGCGTTCAACATTTAAATTTGACCCCAGAGAAGTTAGACTTTGACTTATTGGTTGAAACTTCGTTAGTAGAAACCTTCGTTACCTGCACTATTTATAAATCTTGTTGATTTAAATTGACACTTTCACGTTACTTATCGATCTTATCTATTTGAAAATATTTTCCTTTGATGTGATTTTAGGAATCGATTGGTTAACTACTCATCATGCTTTTTGTAAGGTTGTTAGCTTTCATATTCCTAACCAACCTGTTATGCGAATTCAAGCAACCAAACCACTAAAGTCAATCATTGTCATATCAAGCTATAAGTAAAGAGCCTCGATCCTTTCGTTGTTGACTTCCTTGTGTGGAATGCACCGAAGCCAGAATATATGTAGGGGACATCGTGAATAACAATGGTAAGTTGATAGGTATCAATGTGATGTGCTATCCAAGTCTTGGATGAGAGTCACAGTTTTGAATGACATTTCTATTGTTAATAAATTTCCTGACGTATTCTCTGAAGACTTCTTAGCCTACCCCTAGAGCGTGAAATCGAATTTTGTATTGACCCCAGTACAAAACCAATTTCTAAAACCCTTCAATATTTATTCACCTAGAACGAACGTGTTATGCGCTAAAGACGTTGGCTCGAGCTGTTGAAGATTACGATCGTACCATTCAATATCATCGTGGAAGAGCGAACATGGTAACTGACGCGTTGAGTAGAAGATCGTATGCATTTACGAGTGCGATGTTGTTAACATAAAAACCCATTTTGTATAACTTACAAATGATGAAGATAGAGTTAAAGACTCTAGGGACCCACAAAGATAACGAGTATACGAGTAGAATTGACTTTAATCAATAAAGTTAACGCCGCTCAAGCTACATACCCGGAGCTGATGAGTGTGAAGAAGAAGGTTCAAGAGGGCGTTATTCTAGAAGCAAGAATTGATGAAGAGAGAAAATCTCAACCCTCGATTTAATTGGCCCATTTGAAATCCTCGATTAAGTAGGATCTGTGGCATATAGACTCGTTTTATCGCCAAGTATGTCGCGTGTTCATAATATTTTTCACGTATCGTTATTAGTAAAAACTTAGTCTTGGGAGACTTTGGAGCCAAATTTTGGAATAATTAATGAATCTAAAAAATTATGAAATCATGGGGGTTTTATAGAGCATGTTACAAGCTTTCCATAGCCTCAAAAATGGACTAATTCCGATAATGAATGAAGAAGTTATGAAGATTTGAAGTATGTGTGTCAAAAGTTGCAAAATCTGAAAAATTAGAGTTAAGTGCCAAAGTTCGAGTGCCTAGGCACTAGGCTCGGCGCTTAGAATCTGTTCTTGGGTGCCTAGATGCTTGCCCAAGGCCAAATTTGGGCGCCTAGGCGCTGGTCAAGTGTCAAGCCAAAATCTGTCCGTACGTCCTTTAGTAAATTGGGCATAACATTTTCATACAAACTCTGATTGAGGTGATTCAGGATGATTCGGAAAGATAACGAGTAGACCTAAAACTTTCATTCTTTATATTTTGAGATTTGAGGTCGGTATCAAGGCCTAAAATGGCTATTTTAGGGACTGAAGTGCACTCATAAGCAATAGGAGGACATCGGGGAACATGTAATATTTTCGACGATAAAGGTATTCAAGGTATCCTCACCTCTTCGGCATACTAGGTACGTACGTAAATTTTGAGGGCAAAATTTTATAAGGAGGGGAGATTGTGAGACCCCAGATTTTATGAATAAAGATTTAAATTTCTCGAAATATATTTTTTGAATATTATGGTGTGGATTTGATATAATGTTATAGTTGTGGGTAATATTTAGAAATTTTGCAAAGTAAACAAGTGGTTATATAATATTCGATTAGTCGGGGAATATGTTTTTTATCGGGGAATATCCGTACAACGGTACAATCATTGGTGGACCCCACAACGGAAGTATTGTCGTAGTAAGAAAACGACAGAATTATCTTTTTATAAAAATAACGGCGAAAGTGTTACCGTTAAAACCGTTGAACTACGGTAGTAGTAAAATTACGATGTCTGGCGTGGTTGCATAGTAGCACACGATATTGATTATTGATACTTACGTGAGAAATCACTCAGCTATACCCAATTATTGCTACAGTAATTACTGCATCATATCTCTCATATTATTGATTCAATTATTGTCACAGTATCATCTACATAATATGTTATATTATTAAATCAATAATTGAGACGGCAACGTTATTCATATTATTATTTGCAATATTGAAAATGTCTAGAAGTTCTGTCAAGGAGAAGTTTGGTCATCTAATTGCGCGCCAATAAGGAGAAATCCTTATCGGAAAGTCTCTCTTTCCTGGGAACGATCTGGTTGTTAAATATTGTGAATTATAATATTAATGATGAATAAGTTCATGTTGATTAAAGATGAAATTGATAATTCCATTGGGTTGGAATTATTAGTGTTAGTGGAAATCGACATTTATTCCAATATTAATTGATGTCTGGAAGTTATCTTGACCCGGTCGGAGTAATTAACTTAGGATAAATGAGCAATTAATTGCTATTAATTCACATGATTATAACTATTTGTTCACATGTGTGTACTATTGATTCACATTCTTATACTATTAGGGGAGTTGGTGCAAGATTGATAATACTTGCATGACTAAGTTAAAAATGGAGGTATTATACTGTAATTCGTATTTCCACATGTCTAGAACTATTGATTCACATGATTTACTATTGATTCACACTATTTACTATTAGGGGAGGTGGTGCAAGTTTGATAATACTTGCAGGACTAAATTAAAAATTAAAGAAAAATTGAAGGTATTGTAGTGTAATATTTCGAGCCCCAAAATGTGCAATTATCGAAACTATAATTTTCTATAAATAGAAGCTCATTATTCCTTCATTTCTCACCAATTCACTAAAGCTTTAGAGCAATTATTATAGAGAGAAATTATAGAGAGAAAGAAGAAGAGAAGTCTGCTACCTCACTATTCTAATATCCAGTTTCTTCTAAGGTAAGGGGTATTATTCTTTCGTATTCATGAAGAGAGTTATTTTCTTTCAATACTCATAAGGGTTGTTATTCCATTCTTTATTATTATGTTGGAATAACCTATTTATGCGAAGTACCACATACATGGTGAAATTCTTCCGTTATTCCATTCTTTATTATTATGTTGGAATAACACATACATCGCAATAATGCATACATGGTGGAATCATACATTATTCCATACTTTATTATTACATTGGAATATCACATGCATGCGGATTACGCATGACCTGGTTCCATTCTTTATTATTTTATTGGAATATTCTGTCTGTGCGGATTATGTATGACCTGGTTCTATTCTTTATTATTCTGGTGGGAATAACCTATCTGTGCGGTCTATCGCATGCCTGGTGAATTCTTCGGTTATTCCATTCTTTATTATTCTGTTGGAATAACCTGTCTATGTGGATTACCACATGCATGGTGAATGATCCTTCGTATTCATTCCTTATTAAATTGTGGAAATGATGCATCTCACGTGGATTACCGCATAGTAGGCGTAAAAATCTATTTGCAGTTTCATATATTCTATTATACTCAGTTGGTTAAAGTTTTGACTTCTATACTCCATGAAATTTGTAGAATATCCAGGATATTTGCGCTTCGTCTAGTATCTTTTCATGGAAATATTCTTCTAAGCATTCTTGAATTTTACTCCACAAAGCAGTATCATGTTGACAATTTGGACTTTATTGATTTCAGGATAAATTAACTTATAAATCTTTAAAATTTATTCTTAAACTTCTTTTATTGAGAATTATTATGTCATTGTCATCATCCTCATGCTTATATTGTGATGAAAGTCATCTTTGGCTTACGTGCATAGATGGACTCGGTATGATTATGACCAGGGATCATTCGGTATAATCATGACCTGTAATGTTATAAATGATGTGGTAAAAGTCCTAAGTGGCCTGTAGTGCATTGATGGACAGTTTTTGGTATGATTATGACGAGGATTATTCTAAGTATAGTCATGACCATTGATAATTTAATGAATATCCTTGGGCCAGTAGTGCGGGGATGATTCGATGATGTGGTTTATTTATTGTCGAGTCTCAAATGATAAAAATTGATGAAAACATTTTAAATCATAGAAGATAGTAGATATCATGCTCTACTTGACTCTTCTAATGGATTGCTTATTCCGCTGCAGTTAAACTTGATATCTATTGTATTTTATCAGTTTAACATTGTTGAAGACTAATGATAATTTATTCTGCATTATCTTAGTCATAATATTTCTTACTGGGCTAGTTGAGCTCACCCTTTGCTTTCATTGTTCTCTTCAGGAAATGAGAATATGGTTGGGACTAGTCGGGGAACGGAGTGATGGTCCAAATGATAGCATTAGTAGTCCTCACTATTCTGTTAAATAGTGTGATAATAAATGTAATGAGGACTCCATTGAGTGTGGATATTGTCTAGATGACAATATTTCTATTAAAACTCATAGCATATGTTTTGTCGTATTTTACACGATTGTTGTATAATTAAGTTGTTTTTGAATTTTGTACCATGTATTTGGCGACTCAAGATGGGAGATGTATACCTATTTTGGGGGTGTCACAGTGATGCTTCAGGCAAAGGTTTAGGATGTGTTCTCATGCAACATGGGAAAGTCATAGCCTATGCCTTTTGACAACTCAAAGAATATGAGAGGAATTATCCTACTCATGATCTAGAGTTGGCAACAGTCGTTTTTGCGCTTATGATTTGGAGGCATTACCTGTATGGAGAGAAGGTGAAGATTTATACGGATCATAAAAGCCTCAAATATTTCTTTACTCAAAAGGAACTCAACATGCGGCAACGACGATGGCTTGAGCTGTTGAAAGATTATGATCATACCATCCAATACCATCCTGAAAAAGCGAATGTAGTAGCTGACGCATTGAGTAGAAGATCATATGCGGGTACGAGTGCTATATTGTCAACGCAAAGACCCATTTTGTATGACTTACGAAGGATGGAGATAGAGTTAAAGACTCCAGGGACCCATGTGATGATGGCAAATATACGAGTAGAACCGACTTTAATTGATAAAGTTAAAGCTGCTCAAGCTATAGACTTGGAGCTGATGCGTATGAGGAAGAAAGTGCAAGAAGGTGCTATTCCAGAAGCAGGAATCGATGAAGAAGAAATACTTTGATTCAACTCCAGACTTTGTGTTCCTAACGATTCTGACTTGAAGTATAAAATCATGATGGAGGCGCACAACACACCGTTTACAATCCATCCTGGGAGTACCAAAATGTATCATGATCTTCGACATACATTTTGGTGGAGTAATATGAAGAAAGAGATAGCAGGGTTTATTTCAAGGTGTCTAACTTGTCAACGAGTCAAGGCAGAGCATCAAGTGCCAAAAGGTCCATTGCAATCACTTGAAATTCTAGAATGGAAGTGAGAGCACATTACCATGGATTTCATTATTGGTCTTCCCAAGGTTTCTCAAGGCATAGATGCGATTTGGATCATTGTTGATAAATTGACCAAGTATGCTTATTTCTTACCGATACGAGAAACTTATACACTTGAATGTCTTGCTAGTATGTACATAAACGAGATTGTAAGATTGCATGGTATGCCTGTATCCATAGTTTCTGATTGAGACCCAAGATTCACTTCACGATTTTGGGTTAGTTTACAAAAAGCTATGGGCATAGATTTACGATTTAGTTCGGCATATCATCCTCAAACAGATGGGCAGTCGGAAAGGACTATTCAAACTCTTGAAGATTTATTAAGACTCTGTGTCCTTGACTTCAAGGGAAGTTGGGACAAGTTCTTACCATTGGTGGAGTTTTCCTACAACAATAGTTATGAAGCAATTATTGGCATGGCTCCATTTGAGGCGTTGTATGGAAGAAAGTGTCGTTCTTCAGTATGCTGGGATGAGGTGGGTGAAGCAACGTTGTTAGGACCGGAGTTGGTACGT
This sequence comes from Panax quinquefolius, assembly GCA_020205615.1. Classification (NCBI taxonomy): domain Eukaryota; kingdom Viridiplantae; phylum Streptophyta; class Magnoliopsida; order Apiales; family Araliaceae; genus Panax; species Panax quinquefolius. The sequence continues at coordinate 144,042,135 of CM035155.1, read as the reverse complement.
ATGACTACGGAAAAGATTCAAACGATCCGACAACGTATAAAAATCTCACAAGATCGACAAAAGAGTTATGCTGAATTTCATCGAAAAGACGTAGAATTCAATATTGGAGATCATGTGTTGTTACGTGTTGCTCCATGGAAAGGAGTTACGAGATTTGGAAAGAGAGGAAAGCTCAATCCTCGATTCATTGGTCCATTTTTAATCCTCGATCGAGTAGGAACTGTGCCCTATAGACTCGCCTTACCACCAAGTATGTCTCGTGTTCATAACGTTTTTCACATATCTATGTTACGTAAATATGTGAAAGACCCAAACCACATTATTGAATTAGAACCAGACGAGATAGAGGAAGACTTAATGTATGAAGAGTTACCTGTTAAAATCTTGGATAAGAAAGATCATATTCTACGCTCCAATGTTATACCATAAGTCAAAGTTTTGTGGAGAAACCATGATGTGGAAGAAATGACCTGGGAGTTAGAATCTGAGATGAAGTCAAGACTGTGACACCCCCAAAATAGGTCCACACGATCCATTCTGAGTCACCATATATCATACTATAAAAATCAAATACAAACTTCATTTATACAACTGTTGAAATGTCGTGTAGAATACGACCACAGTTAAACTATGAGTTTTAATACAAATGTATTAACTCTCATGGTGCCTCGACCACAACCTTACAATGGTACTTTACATAAAAGTACAGTCAAAAACTATTTTAGAAATTAAAATCTTTGGAAAGTGCTCAAGGAAACCTTCGTACATGGGAGGCCATGCGTCTAGGTTATGATAGATATCACATGTTCACAGAATTATCCTTGGTTGACCCAATAGACCCCAAAGAAAAATGAGAAGATTACTATCATGTTCTTTCTAATGGTGAGTCTTCTCTTGACATATAACTATCTCCACTGTCTATAATTGAAAATTATATTTCAACCAAACTCCAAGATCATATAGGTAGTGCTCGTAGATATACTCAGCAAGTGGATGTGCACAACCCTGTCTTATGATAACACGAGGTTGTATGTCATTAGACATCTTGTATGATAGTGGCAAAACACCCTTCCAAAGTTGGGTTTGCCTCACCCTATTCGGTTCACCAAAATTAAGTATCAATTGACGTATATAATACGACACACTTATCTAAAGTTCTCAATAAAATTATTTCCATACTATTTAGGGAGAACCACAACAGTTATAGACCACCGTTCTATTTTCCTGTTACCCCCGCTCGACCCAGCTACACTCTTATTACCTGAAAGGAATTGTGAAGCAAAAAGGGTGAGCACAACTAGTCCAGTAAAGAATATCATGACAAAAGATAATTTACATCATCAATAGCCTTCATCAGTAATAAATCAGAGATTTAGAACATATGGTAGATGATAAAACTTTTCAACCATAGTTGCAGCGGAATGAGCAATCCATTAGAAGAGTCAAATAGACCATCAGGTCTATTATCTTCTCCATGTTAAAAGTCCACCAATAATGTTTTATCCCTGTAACATCAATCATCAATTCCTGTCCATAACCATATGAATAACTCATAATCAGAATTGTAATTCTAAATTCCTCTTCGCACCCAGGACGAAGATAATTTTCATCACCTATCTTCACCTGAAAAATCAAAAATCATGGTTATACCAAATCACAATTCCTGCTCATAATCATACTAATAAATTCATCTTTGCACTACGGCAAAAGTTATTCATTAACAATTCATCTTTGCACTACAGGCCAAAGACATACAACTGTATTTTAGAAGAATCAAGTAGAGCATGATATTTAGTATCTTTTATGAATTAAAAGTGTATAATCAATATGTTATCGCTGAGACTCAGCTTAATAAATAATCCACTTCATCGAATCATCCCTGCACTATGGCCAAGGTTAACTGACATATCACAAATTGTCAACTTATCAAGTAAACAATTTCAGCTTAGGTAAGTCACACACTAGCGAAGTATATTACTCGTCTTTCCCTAAGCTCTGATACCATTTGTGACGCCCCCAAAATAGGTCCACATGACCCATTCTGAGTTGCCAGATATCATACTATAAAAATCAAATACAAACTTCATTTATACAATTGTTGAAGCGTAAATGCGAGAATCGACCCACGTTAAACCGTGAGTATTAATACAATTGTATGTAACTCTCATGGTGCCTCGACCACAACCTTACAATGGTACTTTACATAATAAGACAACAAAAAGCTGTTTTAGAAATTAAAATCTTTGGGAAGTGCTCAAGGAAACCTTCGTGCATGGGAGGCCATGCGTGTACAGGTTATGATAGATATAATATGTCCACATAATTATCCTTGGTCAATCTAATAGACCCCAAAGAAAAATGAGAAGATTACTATCATGTTTTTCCAATGGTGAGTCTTCTCTTGACATATAACTATCTCCATTGTCTGCAATTAAAAATTATATTTCAACCAAACTCCAAGATCATATAGGTAGTGCTCGTAGATATACTCAGCAAGTAGATGTGCACAACCCTATCTTATGATAACACGAGGTTGTATGTCATTAGACATCTTGTATGATAGTGGCAAAACACCCTTCCAAAGTTGGGTTCACCTCACCCTATTCGGTTCACCAAAATTAAGTATCAATTGACGTATACAATACGACACACTTATCTAAAGTTCTCAATAAAATTATTTCCATACTATTTAGGGAGAACTTCAAATGACTATCGACCAATTCTCTATTCTCCTGTTACCCCAAGATAAACTTGACTACACTCTTATTACACGAAAGGAATTGTGAAGCAAAAAGGGTGAAAGCACAACTAGCCCGAAAAAGAATATCATGACTAAAGATAATTTACATCATCAATAGCCTTCATCAAGTAATAAATCGTAGATTTAGAAAATATGGTAGATGATAAAACTTTTCAACCATAGTTTCAAATGAACGAAGCAATCCATTAGAAGAGTCAAATAGACCATCGTGTCTATTATCTTCTCCATGTTAAAAGTCCACCAATAATGTTTTATCCTCAGTAACATCAATCGACAATTTCGCCCACAATCATATGAATAACTCATAATCATAATTGTGATTTTAAATTCCTCTTCGCACACCGTGAATGAAGATAATTTTCATCACATATCTTCACCTGAAACATCAAAAATCATAGTTATACTAAATCACAATTCCCTTTCATAATCATACTAATAAATTCATCTTTGCACTATGGCCAAAGATATTCATTAACAATTCATCATTGCACTACATGGCAAAGACATACAATTTGTATTTTAGAAGAATCAAGTAGAGCATGATATCTACTATCTTTTACGAATTAAAAGTGTATAATCAATATGTTATCATTTGAGACTCTTTTAATAAATAATCCACATCATCGAATCATCCCCGTACTACTACCGAGGATATTCATGTAATCATCAATGATCATGATTATCTTAGAATAATCCCTAGTTATAATCATACCAATAATCGTCCATCAATGCACTATGGGCCAATGAGGACTTTTACCACATCATCTATAACATTACGGGTCATGATTATACCGAATGATCCCTGGTCATAATCATACCGATAAACAGTTCATCTATGCAGATAAGCCAAAGATACTCATCAATCAATAGATAGTTCATCTTTGCATGTAAGCTAAATATTAAAGACTTTAAATTTATCCAGAGTTTAAAAATATCAAAATTGTCAACATGATACTACTTTGTGGAGTAAAATTCAAGAATAATATTCATGTACCAAAAATAATTTGGACATAAAAGAAATATATTTTTCAGGTAAATAGTACCCCGCAATAGTACCCTATGAATAGTACTTTAGGAATAGTACCTCGTGAATAGTACCCCGGCATAAAAAGTACTCCAAATACTCGAGTGAATAATCTTCGGGTAAATAGTAATTTGGGTAAATAGTAACCCATGAATAGTAACTCGTGAATAGTACTCCGACATGAAAAGTGCCCCGAATACCCGAGCGAATAATACTAGAGTGAATAGTAATCGGGTGAATAGTAACCCGTGAATAGTAACTCGTAAAAAAAATACCAAAGAAAATGATATTCCATGACGAGTACAAAAGAAATGATATCTAATACGAGTATAATAGAATATGCGAAACTGCAAATGGATTTTCACCCGCCATGCGGTAATCCACGTAGACAGATCATTTCCACAATTTAATAAAGAATGAATACGAAGGATCATTCACCATGTCTGAGGTAATCCACATAGACAGGTTATTCCAACAGAATAATAAAGAACAGAATAACAGAAGAATTCACCTTGCATGCGATAGTAACCGCATGCATGAGTTATTCTAATAGAATAATAAAGAATGGAACTGAGTGCGCAGAATCCAAGATAAAGCGAGGATATTCCAAATGTAATAATAAAGAATGGAACCAGTCATGCGTAATCGCATGCATGTGATATTCCAACAGAATAATAAAGAATGGAATAACAACAGAATTCACCAGGCCTGCGATAGACCACAGAGAGAGGTTATTCCAACAGAATAATAAAGAATGGAATAATAGAAGAATTCACCAGGCATGCGATAGACCTCACAGACAGGATATTCCAACAGAATAATAAAGAATGAAATAACAACAGAATTCACCAGGCATGCGATAGATCGCATGCATAAAAGTTATTCCAATGTAATAATAAAGAATGTAATAACAAAAGAATTCACCGGGCACGCGATGTAATCGCATGAGCGAGTTATTCAGTAGAATAATAAAGAATGAAATAACAGAAGAATTTCACCATGTATGCGGTACTTCACATAGACAGGTTATTCCAACATAATAATAAAGAATGGAATAACAACCCTTACAAGTATTGAAAAAAAATAACTCTCTTCATGAATACGAAAGAATAATACCCCTTACCACAATAATGATATCCCTTACCTTAGAAGAAACTGGATATTGGAATAGTGAAGTAGCAGACATCTCTTCTTCTTTCTCTCTATAGCTTCGCTCTCTATAATTTCTCTATAATAACTGCTCTTGTAAGACTTAGTGAATTGGTGAAAAATAATGAAGGAATAAGCTTCTATTTTTAGAAAAATATAGTTTCGATAATTGCACATTTTGGGGCTTGAAATATTACAGTATAATACCTTCATCTTTTCTTTTAGTTTTAATTTAGTCATGCAAGTATTATCAAACTTGCACCACCTCCCCTAATAGTAAATTATGTGAATCAATAGTTTTAAACATGTGAAAAAATTAATTATAGTATATTACCTTCATCTATACCTCTATTTTTAACTTAGTCATGCAAGTATTATCAAACTTGCACCAATTCCCCTAATAGTAAATCGTGTGAATCAATAGTACACACATGTGAACATATAGTTATAAGCATATAATTAATGGCAATTAATTGCTCATTTATCTGATTAATTACCCGATTGGTCAATATAACCTCCAGACATCAATTATTATCGAAATAAATGTCGATTTCCACTAACACTAATAATCCCAATACAATGGAACTATCAATTTCATCTTTAATAAACATGAACTTATTCATCATTAATATTATAACTGACAATATTTAACAACCAGGTCGTTCCTAAGAAAGAGGGGGCTTTCCGATAAGGATTTCTCCTTATTGGCGCACAATTAGATTATCTAACCTCTCTTTGATAGAACTTCTAGACATTGTCAATATTGCAAATAATAATATGAATAACTTTCGTCTCAATTATTGATTTAATAATATAACATATTATGCAGATGATACCGTGACAATAATTGAATCAATAATATGAGAGATATGATGCACCAATTACTGTAACAATAATTGAGTATAACTGAGTGACTTCTTACGTAAGCATTAATAATCAAACCTGTGTGCTATTATGCAACCACGCGTATTACTATACTTTTACTACCGGGTAGTTTAACAGTTTTAACGGTAACATTTTCACCGTTATTTTTATAAAATGATAATTCTCTCGTTTTCTAACTACGACAATACTTCGGTTGTGGGGTCCACCAATGATTGTGTCGTCGTACGGATATTCCCCGACAAAAAGAATATTTCCCGACCAAACAAATATTTTAGAACAACTTGCATACTTTCAAAATTTTTCACATATCACCCTTAATTTTAACCTTTTATCAATTTAACCATTTACTAAATAGAATAATTATTAGAAAATTGAATACTTTCATTTCATAAAATTTGGGGTCTCACAATCTCACCTCCTTATGAAATTTTGCCCTCGAAATTTATGTACCTGGTAGTTCGAAGAGATGAGAATACCTTGCTTTATTTTTGGATTGTACCTTCCCGGTTATTTCCATTGTATCATGATTTTTCCATTTCTCATCTCCTGTATTTCAAATATCATTCTAGAATATACCTTCAAAACAAAGGTTAACTGACATATCACAATTTGTCAACTTATCAAGTAAACAATTTCAGCTTAGGTAAGTCACACACTAGCGAAGTATATTACTCGTCTCTCCCCTCCTAGTTCTAGACTCATATCTCCGCCAGCGACCATATCCTTAAGCTCTGATACCATTTGTGACGCCCCCAAAATAGGTCCACATGACCCATTCTGAGTTGCCAGATATCATACTATAAAAATCAAATACAAACTTCATTTATACAACTGTTGAACTGTCGTGCAGAATATGACCACAGTTAAACTGTGAGTTTTAATATAAATGTATGTAACTCTCATGGTGCCTCGACCACAACCTTACAATGGTACTTTACATAATAGTACAGTCAAAAACTATTTTAGAAATTAAAATCTTTGGGAAGTGCTCAAGGAAACCTTCGTACATGGGAGGCCATGTGTCTAGGTTATGATAGATATCACATGTCCAAAGAATTATCCTTGGTTGACCCAATAGACCCCAAAGAAAAATGAGAAGATTACTATCATGTTCTTTCCAATGGTGAGTCTTCTTTTGACATATAACTATCTCCATTGTCTGCAATTGAAAATTATATTTCAACCAAACTCCAAGATCATATAGGTAGTGCTCGTAGATATACACAGAAAGTGGATGTGCACAACCCTATCTTATGATAACACGAGGTTGTATGTCATTAGACATCTTGTATGATAGTGGCAAAACACCCTTCCAAAGTTGGGTTCACCTCACCCTATTCGGTTCACCAAAATTAAGTATCAATTGACGTATACAATACGACACACTTATCTAAAGTTCTCAATAAAATTATTTCCATACTATTTAGGGAGAACTTCAACAAATTTATAGACCATATTCTATTCTCTGTTACCCTCAAGATAACCCAGCCTACACTCTTATTACACGAAAGGAATTGTGAAGCAAAAAGGGTGAGCACAACTAGCCCGATAAAGAATATCATGACTAAAGATAATTTAAATCATCAATAGCCTTCATCAAGTAATAAATCGTAGATTTAGAAAATATGGTAGATGATAAAATTTTCAACCATAGTTCTTGCGTGAACGAAGCAATCAATTAGAAGAGTCAAATAGACCATCAGGTCTATTATCTTCTCCATGTTAAAAGTCCACCAATAATGTTTTATCCCTGTAACATCAATCAACAATTCCTGTCCACAATCATATGAATAACTCATAATCATAATTGTGATTTTAAATTCCTCTTCGCACCCAGGATGAAGATAATTTTCATCACATATCTTCACCTGAAACATCAAAAATCATGGTTATACCAAATCACAATTCCTACTCATAATCATACTAATAAATTTATCTTTGCACTACGGCCAAAGATATTCATTAACAATTCACCATTGCACTACAGGCCAAAGACATACAACTGTATTTTAGAAGAATCAAGTAGAGCATGATATCTACTATCTTTTACGAATTAAAAGTGTATAATCAATATGTTATCGCTGAGACTCAGCTTAATAAATAATCCACATCATCGAATCATCCCTGTACTACGGCCAAGGATATTCATGTAATCATCAATGATCATGTTTATACCGAATAATCCCTAATTATAATCATACCAATAACTGTCCATCAATGCACTATGGGCCAATGAGGACTTTTACCACATCATCTATAACATTACGGGTCATGATTATACCGAATGATCCCTGATCATAATCATACCGATAAACAGTTTATCAATGCACATAAGCCAAAGATACTCATCAATCAATAGTTCATCTTTGCACGTAAGCCAAAGATACTCATCAATCAATAGTTCATCTTTGCACGTAAGCCAAAGATATACAACTGTAAAACCAATAATCAACAGTCCATCTTTGCACGTAAGCCAAAGATATTCATCAATCAATAGTTCATCTTTACACGTAAGCCAAAGATATAAAACTGTAAAACCAATAATCAATAGTCCATCTTTGTACGTAAGCCAAAGATGACTTTCATCATAATATAAGCATGAAGATGATGACAATGATATAAGCATTAATTAAACGAAATCAAGGATTAATATTAAAGACTTTAAATTTATCCAGAGTTTAAAAATATCCAAATTGTCAACTTGATACTGCTTTGTGGAGTAAAATTCAAGAATAATATTCATATACCAAAAATAATTTAGACATAAAAGAAATATATTTTTCAGGTAAATAGTTCCCAGCAATAGTACCTTATGAATAATACTTCGGGAATAGTACCTCGTGAATAGTACCCCGACATAAAAAATACCCCAAATACCCGAGTGAATAATATTCTGGTGAATAGTAATTTGGGTGAATAGTAACCTGTGAATAGTAACTCGTGAATAGTACTCTAACACAAAAAGTGCCCCGAATACCCGAGTGAATAATACTAGAGTGAATAGTAATCGGGTGAATAGTAACTCGCAAAAAAAATACCAAAGAAAATGAAATTCCATGACGAGTACAAAAGAAATGATATCTCATACGAGTATAATAGAATATCTGAAAGCGTAAATGGATTTTCACCGCCGTGCGGTAATCCATGTGATGCATTATTTCCACAATTTAATAAAGAATGAATACGAAAGATCATTCACCCGTACGTGGTAATCCACATAGGCGAGTTATTCTAACAGAATAATAAAGAATGGAATAACGAAGAATTCACCGTATATACGCGATAGACCGCATGCAGACGAGGTTATTCCCCGAATAATAAAGAATGGAACCGGTCATGCATAATCTGCATGCATGGATATTCCAATGTAATAATAAAAAATGGAACCAGGTCATGCGTAATTCGCACAGACAAGATATTCTAGCAGAATAATAAAGAATGGAATAACAACAGAATTCACCAGGGTTGTTATTCTTTTTTAAGGAGTATTATTCTTTCGTATTCATAAAGAGAGTTATTTTCTTTCAAAACTCGTAAGGGTTGTTATTCCATTCTTTATTATTATATTGGAATAACTTTGTCTCACGCAATCAACCGCATACATGGTGAAATTCTTACGTTATTCCATTCTTTATTATTATGTTGGAATAACTTGTCTATGCGAAGTACCGTATACATGGTGAAATTCTTCTGTTATTCCATTCTTTATTATTCTGTTGGAATAACCTGTCTGTGTGGTCTATCGTATGCCTGGTGAATTCTGTTGTTATTCCATTCTTTATTATTCTGTTGGAATATCCTGTCTATGTGGATTACGTATGACCTAGTCCCATTCTTTATTATTTTGTTGAGAATAACCTGTCTGTGCGGTATATCGCATGCCTGATGAATTCTTTTGTTATTCTATTCTTTATTATTCTGTTGGAATAACCTATCTATGTGGATTACCGCATGTATGGTGTTGATCCTTCGTATTCATTCCTTATTAAATTATGAAAATGATCTTTCTACGTGGATTACCGCATGGCAGGTGAAAATCCATTTGCAGTTTTGTATATTCTATTATACTTGTATAAGATATCATTTCTTTTGAACTCGTCATGGAATATCATTTTCTTTGGTATTTTTCTTTTACGAGTTATTATTCATGGGTTACTATTCACCCAGTTACTATTCACTCTAGTATTATTCACTCGGGTATTCGGGGTACTTTTTGTGCCGAAGTACTATTCATGAGTTACTATTCACGGGTTACTATTCACCTGATTACTATTCACTCTAGTATCATTCACTCGGGTATTCGGGACACTTTTCGTGTCAGGATACTATTCACGGGGTACTATTCCTGAAATACTATTCACCCAAAAAATATATTTTTTTTCTGTCAAAATTATTTTTGGTACATGAATATTATTCTTGAATTTTACTCTACAAAGCAGTATCATGTTAACAATTGGGACGTTATTGATTTCAGGATAAATTAACTTATAAATCTTTAAAATTTATTCTTGAACTTGTTTTATTGAATTATTATGTCATTGTCATCATCCTCATGCTTATATTGTGATGAATGTCATCTTTGGCTTACATGCATAGATGGACTCGATATGATTATGACCAGGGATCATTCGGTATAATCATGACTTGTAATATTATAAATGATGTGGAAAAAGTCCTCAGTGGCCTGTAGTGCATTGATGGACAGTTTTTGGTATGATTATGACCAGGGATTATTTGGTATAGTCATGACCATTGATGATTTAATGAATATCCTTGGCCCGTAGTGCAGGGATGACTCGATGATGTGATTTATTTATTAAGCTGAGTCTTAGCGATAAAAATTGATAAAAACATTTTAAATAATAGAAGATAGTAGATATCATGCTCTACTTGGCTCTTCTAATGGATTGTTTATTCTGCTGTAGTTAAACTTGTTGTCTATTGAATTTTACCAGTTTAACACTGTTGAAGACTAATGATAATTTATTATGCATTATCTTAGTCATAATATTTCTTACAGGGCTAGTTGAGCTCACCCTTTCTTTCACTGTTCTCTTCAGGAAATGAGAATATAATTTGGGACGAGTCGGGAGCGGAGTGATGGTCCGGATGATAGCATTAGTAGTCCTCACTATTACATTAAATAGTGTGACAATAAATGTAATGAGGACTCCATTGAGTGTGGATATTGTCTAGATGACAATATTCTTATTAAAACTCCCAGCTATGTTTTGTCATATTTTACACGACTGTTGTATAATTAAGTTGTATTTAAATTTATGTACCATGTATCTGGCAACTTAAGATGGGTTATGTATACCTATTTTGGAGGCGTCACATAACCGCTCCTTGACAGAACTTCTAGACATTTTCAATATTGAAAATAATAATATGAATAACTTTGTCATCTCGATTATTGATTTAATAATAAAACATATTATGCGGATGATCTTGCGGACGATAATTGAATCGATAATATGAGAGATATGATCTGACAATTCTTTGCATCGATAATTTGATATATTTGAGGTGACTTCTTACGTAAGCATCGATAATCTATCTGGTGTGTGCTATTATGAAACCACAGCGTATTCTTGTACTTTTACTCTAAGATTATTTCAGCGGTTTTAACGGTAACACTTTTCGTAGTTATTTTTATAAAATGATAATTACGTCATTTTCTAACTTCTGACGATACTTAGTTGTGGGTCCACTGATGATATTGTCGTAAATGCGGATAACGACAAAAGAATATTCCCAGACCAAACAAATATTTTATAACAACTTGCATACTTTGAAAAATTTTCACATATCACCCTTAACTTTAACTTTTTATCAATTTAACCATTTACTAAATAGAATAATTATAAGAAAATTGAATACTTTCATTTCATAAAATTTGGGGTCTCACAAAGATATCATCACCTCTTCGATATACCAGGTACGTACCCTAATTTCGAGGACGGAATTTCATAAGAAGGGGAGGTTGTAAGACCCCAACTATATTTTTTCGAAATATATTTTTAAATTTTATGGTGTGGATTTGATATAATGTTATAGTTGTGGGTAATATTTACAAATTTTGCAAAGTAAGCAGGTGGTTATATAATATTCGATTGGTCGGGGAATATTCGTTTTAACAAGGAATATTCGTACGACGGTACAATCATTGGTGGACCCCACAATGGAAATATTGTCGTAGTTAGAAAATGACAGAATTATCTTTTTATAAAAATAAAGGCGAAAGTGTTACCATTAAAACCGCTGAACTACCCTTAGTAGAAAAGTATAGTAATACGTGGTTACATATAAGAGTAATACCTGATTGATTATTGATGCTTACGTGAGAAATCACTCGCTTATACTTAATTATTGCTACAAAGAATTCACGATCATATCTCTTATATTATTAATTCAATTATTGTCACAAAGATCATCTCAGATAATATGTTATATTATTAAATCAATAATCGAGACTAAAGTTATTCATATTTTATTTACAATATTAACAATGTCTAGAAGTTCAATCAAGGAGAGGTTTGGTCACCTAATTGCGCGCCAATATGGAGAAATCCTTATTGGAAAGCCCCCTCTTTCCTGGGAATGACCTGGTTGTTAAATATTGTGAATTATAATATTAATGATGAATAAGTTCGTGTTGATTAAAGATGAAATTGATAGTTCCATTGTGTTGGAGTTATTAGTGTTAGTGAAAATCGACATTTATTTCGATAATAATTGATGTCTGGAGGTTATATTGACCAATCGGGTATTTAACCGGATAAATGAGCAATTAATTGCTATTAATTCATATTATTATAACTATTTGTTCACATGTGTGTACTATTGATTCACATTCTTGTACTATTAGGGAGGTGGTGCAAGATTGAAAATACTTGCACGACTAAGTTAAAAATGAAGGTATAGTTGAAGGTACTATACTATAATTCGTATTTTCACATGATTATAACTATTGATTCACATGATTGAACTATTGATTCACATTATTTACTATTAGGGGAGGTTGTGCAAGTTTGATAATACTTGCAGGACTAAATTAAAAATGAAGAAAAAGAGGAAGGTATTATACTGTAATATTTTGAGCCCCAAAACGTGCAATTATCGAAACTTTATTTTCCTATAAATAGAAGCTCATTCTTCCTTCATTTCTCACCAATTCACTAAAGCTATAGAGCAATTATTATAGAGAGAAATTATAGAGAGAAAGAAGGAGAGAAGTCTGCTACCTCACTATTCCAGTATCCAGTCTTCTTCTAAGGTAAGGGGTATTATTCTTTCATATTCATGAAGAGAGCTTTTTTCTTTCAATACTCGTAAGGTTTGTTATTCCATTCTTTATTATTATGTTGGAATAACCTGTCTATGCGAAGTACCGCATACATGGTGGAATTCTTTTGTTATTCCATTATTTATTATTCTGTTGGAATATCCTGTCTGTGTGGATTACGCATGACCTGGTTCCATTCTTTATTATTCTGTTGGAATATCCTGTCTTTGCGGATTATGCATGACCTAGTTCCATTCTTTATTATTCTGTTGGAATATCCTGTATGTGCGGATTATGCATGACCTGGTTCCATTCTTTATTATTATATTGGGAATAACCTGTCTGTGCGGTCTATTGCATGCCTGGTGAATTCTTCTGTTATTCCATTCTTTATTATTCTGTTAGAATAACCTGTCTATGTGGATTACCACATGCATGGTGAATGATCCTTCGTATTCATTCCTTATTAAATTGTGGAAATGATCTGTCTACGTGGATTACCGCATGGCGGGCAAAAATCCATTTGCAATTTCATATATTCTATTATACCCAGTTGGTTAAAGTTTTGACTTCTATACTCCATGAAATTTGAAGAATATCCTGGATATTTGCGCTTCATCCAGTATCTTTTTATGGAAATATTGTGAGATCCCGAATTTTATGAAATAAAAGTATTCAATTTTTATATTTTGGTAAATAGTTAAATTGATAAAAGTTTTAAGGGTGATATGTGAAAATTTTTCAAAGTAAGCAAGTTGTCATAAAATAACCGGTAGTAAAAGTACAACAATATGTGTGGTTGCATAGTAGCACATGGTATTAATTATTGATGCTTACATGAGAAATCACTCAATTATACTCAATTATTGCTACAATAATTATTGCATCATATCTCCCATATTATTGATTCAATTATTGTCACAGTATCATCTGCATAATATGCTATATTATTAAATCAATAATTGAGACGACAAAGTTATTCATATTATTATTTGCAATATTGACAATGTCTAGAAGTTCAGTCAAGAAGACTAATTTGTTTATGATTCCGCATAGATGTTTTAAGGTTAGAGCAACCTGGGATTTTATTATTATTATGTAGTTGATGTAACCCCATAAGGGGAGATTTATTACTTAATTCTATTTATTGCATGGTTTGCATTTATTTATGGGTAGATAGATAGATGATATTTGTACAGTGAACATCAAATCCTGTGGAAATGGAAGTACCGGATTTGGGGGGTGTCACAGGTTGGTATCAAAGCTGTAGGTTATGAACCTTAGGTGGGGGAACAACCTTAGGTAGTAGCCTTGTAAGAGATCGAGAACATAGTGGTGATAAACTCTTATCGAGTTATAAGAAATAAATTTCTAAATTCTTTGAAGATAATAAAAGACTTTATGTGCTTAGGTGCTTAATTATGTGTTCGCTAGCATGGATTAGTAACTAAAACTTAAAATTTTATTGTCAAGATGTCTGATGTTGGAGGAGCTAGTCGAGCTGGGGAGGAGGAACCCCGAGTACCTACAAAGGAGGAGCCCCGAGACATTCATGTCGTCAGGGAATAGTTGGTACAGAGAGAGCCATCTCCGTTGATCACTATTATTGGTCAGGAGCATGAGCCTGAGACTGATCCAGAGGAGGATTCTGATGAGGAAGAGGAGGAAGAGGAGTTCCCATCGAACTCCATTGATTTTGAGATGTATGATGCACTTTATGATCGTAACATAGAGTTGCAAGACACTGTCCAGGAGCTGAGAGAGAGGACTGTTGTGTAGCAGAGTACCATTGAGCAGAAGGATGAGGAGATTGTGACTCTTCACACACGTTTAGGGAACGTGGAGTGGGATTTGGTTCACGAGAAGGGTCAAACTGAGGAGAAGACCGAAGAAATAGAGAAGTTGAAGAAAGATCTAAAAGGGAGCTCAGAGAGATTGGCTTTAGCAGAGGAGGGTTGGGTAAGAGAGTCACGTCGTGCTGATCTCGCAGAAGAGGATTTTCGTGCAAAGAAGGCTAGACTTGGGGAGACATACTCTACACTTCACAATGCAATGGATATTGCCCAAGATCGAGTTATGAAGTACCCAATCCAGTTTGAAGGTCTACCATCATACATGCTTGATCGTAGGACGATGTCTCGTATTATGGAAGAAGAACGTGGCAAGGCTATCCAAATACTTTTAATAAGCAAAAGTGATAGTATTAGTTTAATTATGTGAAAACTATTTGGTAGATAATCATGTAAATTCCGATGTGTTTATAAACAAAGGAATATTTTGATGTTTTAAATCCTGTATATTCTTTATCTCGGGATAGTGGATGTAAATAGCAGTGATGCTATCTTATGATGTTAAAACTTTTGAATTAAATGAGAATGTCAGAGTTTATTTGAGTTGATGTGTTAAGTGAGTTATGATTAAATGTTTTAGTTAAGTCTTAAATGTTTAAGAGATTGAATAAAGACCTAATAAGCGTATATTTTTAACAGAAATATGTCGCCTAGAAGAAGACAAAACCGTCAGCAAGCACAAGAAGAACCAATGAACAACACTAACGCCAATGTTAACCCTGTTCAGCAGTTGGTGAACCTTTTGGCTGGGGCAATTAACAATCAACCACAAGCTCCACCAAACACCTCGTTTAAGGACTTCAAGGCGGTGGGACCGCCAGAGTTTAAGGGTTCCATAAACCCAATCGAAGCTCAGACTTGGGTGATAGAGATGGAGAAGGTGTTCGACATCGCTCGAGTAAGAGAGGATCAGAAAATCGCATATGCAACATTCATGCTGAAGTACGAAGCCAGTTATTGGTGGCAGGCAAACAAAGTGAGGGGAGGTGAAGGTGTAATATCCTGGGAAAGATTCAAAGAGATGTTCTTCGAGATGTACTTTCCGACCAGTTCACAAAATCAGATGGAAGTTCAGTTTCTAGAGTTAAAACAGGGGAGTATATCAGTAGCTGATTATGCGGCAAGGTTCAACGAGTTAGCTAGGTTCGCCACATACCAAGTGCATACCGATGAGAGGAAAACAAGACGATTTGAGCAGGGACTGAAGCCCTGGTTGTATAGCAAAGTGATAATGTTCCAATTGAACACTTTTACTGGAGTGTTAGAGAAGGCCATACTCGCTGAAGGTGGAAGCGGTGCGGTAACTAAGTACAATCTGGATCAGAAGAAGAAGAAAAGTGAGAATGAAGGTAACAACAAAACTGGTGGGAGTAGCACTGGGAGTAATCACAATCAGAAGAGAAAGTGGTCTGATAATTCGTCGGCTGGAGGTCAACATGGAGGGCAGAAAAAGAAGATCGAACCGTGCCCAACCTGCGGAAAAACTCATCTAGGAGTTTGTATGAAAGGGAAGCGAGTGTGCTATAATTGTGGTCAGGAAGGCCACATAGCACCAAACTATCCAAACCCAAAGAAGGGTGCCTGCTTCACATGTGGCTCAAAGGACCATCTTGCAAGGGATTGTCCTAAGAAGGGATCTGGAGGGACGAGTTCAGGAAGAAAGAAAGGAAATACCGGTGGAAGCACTCTGACTATAGCAGGACCAACCGCAACCAATGTAATCGATAGCCGAGAACATTCAACACGCGATAAAGACAGGATGCGATGCGGTCTCGCTGATGTGGTGTCGGTATCATTCCGATCAATAAAGTTAATGCTTATGTACTGTTTGATTCGGGTGCTACTTATTCATTTATATCCGATGACTTTGCTAAGAACTTAGAATTACTTAAGGACGAGTTAGAATACCCCATGAACATAGAAATTGCGAATAAAGAAATAATCCCTGTTAAGTATGTGCATAAGAATTATAGAGTGGATATTAAGGGTAATATCATGAACGTAGATCTTATCCCTATTCGACTTGGGGAATTCGATGTTATTTTGGGTATGGATTTGTTATCGAATTGTGGGGCGGTAATTGATTGCCAGAAGAAGCGTATTAACCTTATGACTCCATCAAAGTTTGTGTTTTATGGTAGCAAGTCGCCTAGACAAGCGAGTTATCTGACGATGATACAGCCCAGGAGGTTGTTAAGGCAAAGCTGTGTAGGATATCTAGCTTACATAGTCGATAGTCGTAAAGAGAATCTGAAAATAGATGAGATACCAGTAGTGAGAAATTTCACAGACGTATTTCTGGATGATTTGCCAGGACTTCCCCTAGACAGAGCAGTTGAGTTCGTAATCGATTTGGCTCCAGGAACGGCTCCAATATCAAAGGCACCGTACCGAATGGCACTGATAGAGATGAAAGAACTAATGGTCCAACTACAAGAATTACTGGACAAGAAGTACATTCAACCAAGCGTATCACCGTGGGGAGCGCCGATTTTATTTATGAAGAAGAAGGATGGAATAATGCGACTCTGCATAGACTACAGAGAACTGAATAAGGTCACGATTAAGAATAGATATCCATTATCGCGAATCAACGACTTGTTCGATCAGTTAAAGGGAGCAAGATACTTTTCAAAGATAGATTTGAGGAGTGGTTATCATCAACTGAAGGTGAGACTAGAGGATGTACCGAAGACAGCGTTCAGAACACGATACGGTCACTACGAGTTTTTGGTAATGTTATTTGGTCTAATAAATGCTCCTGCAGCATTTATGGGCTTAATGAATGGAGTGTTCAAGCCGTTTTTGGACAAATTCGTAGTGGTATTCATAGATGACATTTTGGTATATTCGAAAACTAAGGAAGAACATGAAGAGCATTTGAGGATGACATTATAAATATTGAGAAGGGAGAAGTTGTATACCAAGTTTTCGAAATGTGAATTTTGGATTGAAAGAGTACAATTTCTAGAACATGTGATTGATAGGGACAGAATTTCGGTGGGTCCCTCCAAAGTTGAAGCTGTGATTAACTGGGATCAGCTAAAGACACCGTAAGAAGTAAGAAGTTTTCTTGGATTGGCAGGTTATTACAAAAGATTTATTCAGGATTTTTCCAAGATCGCAACTCCGTTGACGAATTTGACTAGAAAGTCGATGAAATTTGTTTGGACAGAAAAGTGTGAGGAAAGCTTTCAAGAATTAAAGAAGAGGTTGAGTACAGCACCTGTGTTATCTCTTCTAGATGATACAGGAAATTTTGTGGTATATAGTGATGCATCTCATAAAGGACTTGGTTGTGTGCTTATGTAGAACGGCAGAGTCATTGCGTATGCGTCACGACAACTAAAAGATTATGAGAAGGGGTATCCTACCCATGACTTGGAGTTAGCTGCAATTGTTTTTGCTTTGAAAATCTGGAGGCACTATCTCTACGGGGAGAAGTGTGAAATATATACAGACCACAAGAGTCTGAAATATATTTTCACACAGAAAGACTTGAATATGCGCCAAAGAAGGTGGTTGGAGTTAATTAAGGACTACGATTGTGAGATTCTATACCATCCAAGTAAGGCAAATGTGGTTACCGATGCCTTAAGTAGAAAGGGTCGGGAGAAACTGATGATGTTAACTGAGAAGGAGGAGTTAATTTCAGCAATATAGAAGCCGGAATTGGAAGTAAGGTGTCCTATGGAGATCGATGAGAAGCTATTTCAGCTGCAGGCTGGTACAACTTTACTAGACAAGGTTAAGGAAGCTCAACTTCATGATGACGAATGTAAATCAGTGAAAAAGAAGATATCCGAAGGAACCGAAGCGAGATTCAAGATGGATAAAGAAGGAATATTGAGATTTGAGAGTAGAATTTAGGTACCGCTAGTACCAGAGATTAAAGAAGAAATTTTGAGCGAGGCTCACAACGGAAGATATTTGATTCACCCTGGTAGTACCAAGATCTTCGACAATATTTTTGGTGGCCAAATTTGAAACGAGAGGTTGCTGAATGTGTTGCCAAATGTCTGACATGTAAGAAAGTTAAAGCAGAACATCAGAGGCCGAGTGGGTTACTACAACCTTTAGAGATTCCAGAATGGAAATGGGAACATATTACGATGGATTTTGTGGTTGGCCTACCGACAACTCAGAAAGGCTACGACGCAGTATGGGTTATTGTTTACCAATTGACGAAATCCGCACACTTCTTTCCGATCAAAATCAGATTTAACTTAGATCAGTTGGCAAGGTTATATGTGAAAGAGATTGTTTCAAGGCACGGAGTTCCGGTGTCAATTGTTTCTGATAGAGATCCGCGCTTTACGTCAAATTTCTGGAAATGTCTACAAGAATGTATGGGTACACAGCTGCGAATGAGTACGGCATATCACCCTCAGACAGATGGACAGAGTGAAAGAATGATTCAGACATTGGAAGATATGTTAAGAGCTTGCATAATGGACTTTAAAGAAAATTGGGATGATCATCTACCGCTTGTAGAGTTCGGCTACAACAACAGTTACCATGCTAATATTGGCATGCCACCCTATGAAGCGTTATACGGCAGAAAGTGCAGAACTCCGCTATACTGGGATGAAGTTGGCGAAAGACAATTACTAGGCCTGGAATTGGTACAACAAACAGCAGAAATAGTCAAAGTGATCCGAATAAGATTGACAGCAGCTCAAGATAGACAGAAAAAATACGCCGATCCACACCGTAAAAATGTTAAGTTCGAGCCGGGTATTTATGTGTTTTTAAAGGTCTCTCCCTGGAAGGGAAAGATCAGATTCGGAAAGAAATGGAAATTAAGCCCAAGATTCATTGGACCCTTTGAAGTTCTACGAAGGATCGGAGAAGTTTCTTATGAGGTAGCCTTACCTCCAGCTCTAGAGAATGTCCACAACGTTTTTCATGTATCAGTCCTACGACCCTACAAACCCGATTACAAGCACGTGATTGAATATGAACCCCTACACTTCGACAAAGACTTATCTTACGAAGAAATTCCTGTTCAAATTATTGACCGAAAAGAACAAGTTCTGAGAAATAAAGTAATACATTCTATTAAGGTAATTTGGAGGAACCACAACGCTGAATAAGCTACGTGGGAACTCGAAGAGAATCTGATGAACAATTATCCTCATTTATTTACTTAGATTATTATAAGCGATTCTGGGGACAGAATCTTTGTAAGGGAGGGGGGACAATGTAACGAGACGAATTATTGAGTTATGATTCTGAGGACAGAATCCTTTTAAGAGAGGAAAGATGTGACAACCGAGATTTTGTAATTTAATTTTAATATTTATTGGTTTGAATAAATATTTTTCAATGAATTAATTATTAGATTAAATAATTAATTGATGAAGTTGTGGTAGATTAATTTAATTATATGTGTTATATTTATTAAATTAATGTGGGAATTTTTATTATTCGAAGTATGTCATTATGTGAGCTTATTGTATTTAAAGAAATATTTAATAAGCACGATAGTATTTTGATTAATTTAATTATTAATTAGAGATTTAATAATTCGACATTATTTAAAGGAGAAATTTAATTATGTGACTATTTAAATTAATGAGAAATTATTATATTTTATTTAAAGTAAATAAAATAAGATATTAATTTATTTTATAAAGGAGTGTGACATTATTTAAACTATATGATAAGTTTTATTAGATTAAATGGTTTTTGAAACCTTTTATTGCCAGCCAAATATGGCCTTAATGGGAGTTAAGGGCAGTTAACCCATGACTGGGTAACTGACCACTACCGCGTCAGTTCATTTCTTTTTATACGTCTTTCATATCTTTCCTTTTCATTATCTGGCTAAGTCTGGCATAAAACAGAGAGAGATAAAGAGATAGAGTTTGAGAATTCAGAGAGCTGTTAAGAGATTTATGAGAGTCAAGAAGAATCAGAAGGAATTCATCTCCTATTAATTACATTCTACGCTTTGGGTAATTCTCTTCAACCCAATTCCTTTTTATGTCATTTAGTTTTTATAAAATATGGCTCTCAAATTTCTGTAAAATCTCTGTAGTTGGAGATTGTATTGATTATGTGGTTATATACGTGATTTTATGTCATGGTAGCATGTTTTAATATATATTGTATGGTTCCATATCATCAGTTTCATAATATTATAATGTATAATTATGGCTTCAAAAGTTATAAATTATGTTATATGGCCATATGGCCCTTATACGTAATATTAATATGTCAAACATAAATTATTTTGTAAAATTTTCACTTGTATGTGATTATGCATGCTAAAACGAACAAAACGAAACTGGAATGGTTGGATTTGGTCTTATAACGAATCCGTAGTATTAAATTCTATGTTTTTGTTAAAAACCTTCAAGAATAGTGAAATTTCATGTTTGATTTCTGTAAATTATGTGTTTAAACTTGTTAAAAACATGCTAGAAGGGTTGAGTATTAATTAATTATGTATTACAATGTTTGGGTATGTTTCAATTCGTGCAAAAATATATTAATTAGTTGTTTTGGTCATGTTCTGCAATTTTTCACGAATTGTAGAAGTTCGGCTTCGCCGCATGTACGCATGAGAATGAGAATGAACTATAAGGTATGCCGCAAAGACCACTCTGCAGTTTGTCCAAGAATGAGCTTTTTAATGGTTTCATGTTAGGGACTATAATGGTAACCTAATCAACTGATCATAAGAATGTATTAGTCATATAATGAGATATTAAAATAAGTTTTTATCAAGTCAAGAAGACATCTATATGTTAATTGAATTATTTATTATGTAATTAACTTATTGTTCATGTAGTGTAATATTATGTGTAAACAAGTATGGTAATTTGACTAAGTATAGTCATGAATTCGAGTTAAACAAAAAGAATGATCATGTGATGGTTAATACGTTATAATTGACTAGTATTGTGAAAGTAAATGATATATAGGATTTAATTCAAGGAACGAGTTTAATTAAAGTGTAATCTACGCACGAGGCAAGTTTCCTAACCCTACTTGTTATCGTTATATAAGTTAATTAATTCACCTTTCTACATTGAGCAAGTTCTCATTATTATTGATCAAGTCTGTCTTGCATATTAAAGTTTATTAATCTTTCAAGCATGATGCTGTTATACAATAATTATTCTATTGTACACCTTTATGAGTTTTTATTCAAAGCTAAGTTATCAATTATTGTTAAACCTTGTTAAACTAGCGAACCCTTAATGACTCGACTAGTCCATAGTTGATGAGCATTCTAAATTTCAGAATCCTTGATGAATTATCCAAACCAAACTTCCTTTGGTGCGGACTCGAATGTCAAACTGAGATGAACAACCCTGTAAAGGGGATTACTTATGCGTTAGCGTTAAGATATTGTACACAGTATGGTACTAAGGGCTGATCCCCTAAGTACGAGAGAAGAGTCCATAGCCTTGTGACTGTTAAAGGTTTCAGGTATAAACACTTGACAACCTAGGACATAGTTCAAGGTCTTATGACCCTCAGAAGTTCTTTTGATTCTTGTTATTCATTCTTGATTCAAAAGTTGAGCTTTTATATCAGAAGTTGTTAATTCATTCGCATGTTATTATTCATTGTTATGTTGTTATACTTGTGGGCAATCGTGCTCACTCTTACGTAATAATAACATTGCAGTTAAGAACGAAAGAGCAAATGAACCTTCCACTAGTAAGGGCAAGGGCAAGATTTGCAAGTAATGAAGACTGTTATTTATTGTGGTTATGTAATGATAATTAGAAATGATGTTACTTAAGACTTATTTGTTTATGATTCTGCATAAATGTTTTAAGCTTAGAGCAACCTGGGATTTTATTATTATTATGTAGTTGATGTAACCTTTAAGGGGAGATTTATTATTTAATTCTATCTATTGCATGGTTTGCATTTATTTATGGGTAGATAGATAGATGATATTTGTACAGTGAACACCAAATCCTGTGGAAATGGAAGTAACAGATTTGGGGGGTGTCACAGTCTAGAAGTTCTGTCAAGGAGAGGTTTGGTCACCTAATTGCTCGTCAATAAGGAGAAATCTTTATCGGAAGACCCTCTCTTTCCTGGGAATGACCTGTTTGTTAAATATTTTGAGTTATAATATTAATGATAAATAAGTTCGTGTTGATTAAAGATGAAATTGATAGTTCCATTGTGTTGGAATTATTAATGTTAGAGAAAATTAACATTTATTTCGATAATAATTGATGTCTGGAGGTTATATTGACCAATCGGGTAATTAACCGGATAAATGAGCAATTAATTGCTATTGATTCACATGATTATAAGTATTTATTCACATGTGTGTACTATTGATTCACATTCATTTACTATTAGGGGAGTTGGTGCAAGATTGATAATACTTACATGACTAAGTTAAAAATGGAGGTATAGATGGAGGTACTATACTGTAATTCATATTTTCGCATGTCTAGAACTATTGATTCACATGATTTACTATTGATTCACATGATTTACTATTAGAGGAGATGGTGCAAGTTTGATAATACTTGCAGGACTAAATTAAAAATGAAGGAAAAGAGGGAGGTATTATACAATAATATTTTGAGCCCCAAAATGTGCAATTATCGAAACTATATTTTCCTATAAATCGAAGCTCATTCCTTCATTATTTTTTACCAATTCACTAAAGCTATTGAGCAATTATTATAGAGAGAAAGAAG
The DNA here is from genome assembly GCA_020205615.1 of Panax quinquefolius. Classification (NCBI taxonomy): domain Eukaryota; kingdom Viridiplantae; phylum Streptophyta; class Magnoliopsida; order Apiales; family Araliaceae; genus Panax; species Panax quinquefolius. The sequence goes on along the minus strand of CM035155.1, from coordinate 144,018,491 downwards.
AAGAGAAGCCTGCTACCTCACTATTCCAATATCCAGTTTTCTTCTAAGGTAAGGGGTATTATTTCTTTCATATTCATGAAGAGAGTTATTGTTATTCCATTCCGTATTATTCTGTTGGAATAACCTGTATACGCGGACTGTCGTATACATGGTGAAATTCTTCTGTTATTTCATTATTTATTATTATGTTAGAATATCCTATCTATGTGGATTACGTGTGACCTGGTTCCATTCTTTATTATTCTATTGGAATAACCTATGTGTGCGGTCTATCGCATGCCTGGTGAATTCTATTGTTATTCCATTCTTTATTATTCTGTTGGAATATCTTGTCTGTGCGGATTACGCATGACCTGGTTCCATTCTTTATTATTATGTTGGAATATCCTGTCTGTACGGATTACGCATGACCTGGTTCTATTTTTTATTATTCTGTTGGGAATAACTTGTCTGTGCGGTCTACCGCATGCATGGTGAATTCTTCTGTTATTCCATTCTTTATTATTCTGTTGGAATAACATGTCTATATGGACTACCGCATACATGGTGAATGATCCTTCGTATCCATTCCTTATTAAATTGTGGAAATGATCTGTCTACGTGGATTACCGCATGGCGGGTGAAAATCCATTTGCAGTTTCGTAATTTTTCCGACCCTCAAAAATTCTGGAAAATTTTGAAATGATAATTTGATGAGTTTTATATATTGTGTCCAAAGATGGCAATTTTTGGATGTATAAATTAAGAGTTATGGATTTTATGGGAAAAGACTATTTTAAAAGTAAACCCTTATGACTCCTTGTGGTTAACTCCAAAATTGGTGAAATATTTATTAGGAGTACATGTATATAACAGGAGTATACTCTATAAATTTCGGAATTTTTGAACAAAAGTACAATTTATGATAAATGTCTAAATATTCGGCAGTTTTGGCCATATGAAAAAATGTAAATGAATTTTAAAAATTCCGAGAAAAATATATGTTCAATATGGGACTATATTCTGTTAAATCCAAGAAAAGAAATATTTTTAGGACTGATTTGGTATTTTTCATGAAAATGAACTAGTTATAAGTAAAGGAATTAAATATGTTATGTGAAGTAACAAAATTAGAAAATAGGATTTTATGGCTTGAGAATCCTATATAGGGTATATGCAAATTTTTGATGAGGGATTTGATCATTGGTGATGAAATCTTATGAGTATGGCATTTTTGAATGATTAAATGCATTATTTGGTAAAGTGTAAACAATTGAAATAAATTATTTATAAGTTTAAGAAGTGATTAAAAGATTGTTATAATATTAATAATATTAGATTATGAGTTTATTAAGTGATTGATAATATTTGGATAAATTTAAAGTCTTTAATATTTATCCTTGTTTTCATTTGATTAATTCTTATATCATTGTCATCATCTTCATGCTTATATTGTGATGAAAGTCACCTTTGGCTTACGTGCATAGATGGACTGTTGATTATTGGTTTTACAGTTGTATATTTTTGGCTTACGTGTAAAGATGGACTGTTGATTATTAGTTTTATAGTTGTATATCTTTGGCTTACATGCAAAGATGGACAGGTATATGACATGATCATAACTATTGGTGATAATAACGAATATTCTTGGCCCGTAGTGCATGGATAATTCGATGATGTGATTGGCAGGATCATGACCATTAGTTAACAGTTGAATGTCTTCGTCAGTAGTAGTCTTGTTTGACAGAACAATTGATTGGTATGATCATGACCATTGGTTTTATAGTTGAATATCTTTGGCCAATGGCAAAAGATAGACAACTGATTGGTATGATCATTGTTATTACATTTGAATATCTATAGCCTTTGGGGTAAGGATATTGAGTAAATGTTTTATTAAGCATTTGTGGCAAGGAGAAATTATTGATTCACATTATTATAAACAAGAATTGTGAATTTAACTAACATCTTTGGTGGTTCAGGTGTAGACAGGTGATAAAAGTTCTATTTGTCTTGGGTATAATAAAGAACTGTTGATGAGTATTACAGGGATAAAATTGATGATAAACTTTTAAATCATAGAAGATAGTAGATATCATGCTCTACTTGACTCTTCTAATGGATTGCTTATTCCGCTACAGTTATTGATTTGAAACTTATTGTCTATTGTATTCTATCAGTTGTTATACTGTTGAAGGCTAAGGATAATTTATTCTTCATTATCTTAGTCATAATATTTCTTATTGGGCTAGTTGAGCTCTCCCTTTCTTTCACCGTTCTCTTCAGAAAATGAGAATATAGCTGGGACGAGTTAGGGAATGGAGTGATGGTCCGAGATGGTGGTTATAGTAGTCCTCACTATTTTTATAAAATAGTGTGATAATAATTATAATGAGGACTCCATTGAGTGTGGATATTGTCTAAAAGGCAATATTCATGTTTAAACTCTCAGCTATGTTTTGTCGTATTTTGCACAAAAGTTGTATAATTAAGTTTTTAGTTGAGTTCTGTACCATGTATCTGGCGACTCAAGATGGGTGAAGTATACCTGTTTTGGGGGCGTCACAAATATTCTTCTGAGTATTCTTAAATTTTACTCCTCAGAGCAGTATCAAGTTGACAATTTGGACGTTATTGATTTCAGGATAAATTAACTTATAAATCTTTAAAATTTATTCTTGAACTTGTTTTATTGAATTATTATGTCATTGCCATCATCCTCATGCTTATATTGCGATGAATGTCATCTTTGGCTTACGTGCATAGATGGACTCGGTATGATTATGACCAGGGATTATTCGGCATAATCATGACCTGTAATGTTATAAATGATGTGGTAAAAGTCTTCAGTGGCCTGTAGTGCATTGATGGACAATTTTTGGTATGATTATGACCAGGGATTATTCGGTATAATCATGACCATTGATGATTTAATGAATATCCTTGGCCCGTAGTGCAAGGATGATTCGATGATGTGGTTTATTTATTAAGCTGAGTCTCAGCGATAAAAATTGATAAAAACATTTTAAATCATAGAAGATAGTAGATATCATGCTCTACTTGACTCTTCGAATGGATTGCTTATTCCGCTGTAGTTAAACTTGATGTCTATTGTGTTAGTTCCCAGTAGGCACAATATAGATCTAGAAGGGGGGGTTGAATAGATCCTCAGAATTTCAAAATTCTTTTGCTCTATTAAGTTGTATTGCTTATTAAGTAGCATATGACAAGCTTAAGAATCTTTTCAAGCAGAGCTGAATAAGTAAAAGGTCCCCTTCATTGATATATTTATAATCAGACATACATTGTTCGTAGAGTTACTTTAGTAGTAAGCAGTTAAAACATGCATAGCAGTTATAGCAGTTATTGTACATAAAGTAAATGACATAAAGTAAAAGACACAAGGGATTTTAAGTGGTTCAGAGACTTAAGCTCCTAATCCACTCTTCTGCTTTCAACTAGCAGGATTTCCAATAAGGAAGGGCAAAGACCACGAATCACTAAGATTCCTTGAGGCCAGTGACCTTGGGACTTTAGTTCACTAAGAACTCTTCAAGGCCGTGACACTTGGAAACTCTCTAGTTCTAGGAACTCTTCAAGCCCGAAGAGCTTGGAACTTTATTTAGTCCCTCCGGACAAGGACCCCTCAGGCCCTGGCTTCTTGTTGTTTTAGTTGTTGTTGGTGGTGGTGCTGAGCTGCTAAGATGTCATTAAGCTCTGAACATCTTTTGTACTTTGCAGCTTGGTGTGGTCGTCCATGCATTCTACTTCGAGTCTGGACCACATCTTCTTTGGTGCAGCTGATCTTCATTCTTTTCTGATCATCTTCATCTGGTATCAGCTTTGCACCATCACCATCTGGGTTTGCTAAGTCTCTGTGCTTTTAGTAGATTGTGTCGGGCACTTAACAATCCCTGAACCCTTCTTAAATACTTTATAGATATGGTTCTACGCTTGTTCAGTTTTAGCTTTCGGTTCATGGTGATTCGTAGAGTGGCTCTCTTGATCTTCTTTGTACCCAGCCACTTTCCTAAATGATATCTTCTTGGCCTTCTCGGCTCTCAGCTTAGCTGCCATCTTTAGTGGCATTCTCATCTTTGTTGAGTTAAGCTTTGATCAATTTGAGTTCTTCTTTAAAGCTGCTTCACTTCCACTTTGGTAGTCTCACTGTCACTGAGACTTGTTCTGTTGATCTTTGGTGGAACTCGTAGAGTCAACAATAGCATTCCCAACAACTCAACGATTTTGTAACTTTACAATTATCAGCACTCTTTGATCTTTGAGGCTCTGTTGATTTATACTACTTCCCAATCTTCCCATTGGAAAGTAGCCGTTGAAAGCTATTCAAATTGCCTTGCAGATCTCAAGTTATTTGGTGCAAACTGCAGATGTGATATGACATCTTTTTCTGACTTCCTGATACTGCAGTCTGTTGTTTCACCAACCCTATCAGATATGTCACATTGATATCTTGGGCAGGTCATTGACTTTAATTCACCCTTTTGATTTCTCGATCAGAGGTTGTCCTTGCATCGATGCTCTCAATAAGCTCTTGTCCGAATATTACCCTTGAGATTGAACCGTTGCCAATGCTTCAGTCTTCATCTATTCGAACTCTATGTTTCTGATGCATGTCTTCATGGACCTGATCGTAGTGTCTTGTTGACTGGTAGAAATAACACTACGATCTTGAGGAGTGTTCACTTGATCTTTAGTGTAGAACACCTCTTCCTCTTTTTGTGCAGTGCTTCATCACTTATATTTGACTCGATTGTTCTCAGATACTGATGGCTTGATTCCTTGCTCTGGCCTCTTCTGAATAACAAGACACTTCAGATTTGTGGCGTGTTCAGCTCGCTTTCTCCTTGTGATCTCCCATTCACTTATCATCAATGGACTGACCCAATGCTTTATCACTTTAGCCTTGTTATTCAGAGGCTGACCAGTATCTTAGTGTGTACTCCATCAGTTCCTTCTTTATTTGGAAAACACTATGATCTTGGTTACTTCCAAGATCGTTGTCATCTTTCCTCTTGACAGCTACTACACTGGTTGACTTTCCTTAGTCTGTTGCAGAAGTCTTCCTCTGATCTTCTTGTGGAAGACTTCATCTCAAATGGCTTCATAACTCAATCTTGATGTTGGTTGGGTTGGTGCTTAGGTCTTCTGTTAGCTTGCATGCCATTCGTTGAGTGCTCTCTGGTTTCCTTCAGGTGGGACGTATCTATGCAGTGCCAACCAGAGGCTTCATTCCTTTGGATATTCAGGGAGTGCTTATTTGTTGAGAATCGTATTTGCTCTACAATTCTGCCTTGGCATTGTGAGCACATCTGTTGAGGTCTTAGTTCTGCACTCTACGATTCAGCTTTGGCTGTGCAGACACAACGACTCTGAGATCAGATCTTGACACTCTATGATTTCTATCATTGTGCTTTTTGTCTTCATCTGATCTTACTCTACTACAATTTCTTCCTTTGATACGATCAGTAGACTCTACAATTCTGAGTGCAGTCTACGATCCTTGAATTGGCCGTTAGTAGACTATACGACTCCGAGTGTAGTCTACGATTCTTAACTTGACTTTGGCAGATGCTCGGTCAGCTCGTAGGCAGGTTGTCTCTACAGTCCTGAGGAAGTTCTCTTTGACACACTATGATCCTTCTTCGTTTGTCCTAGGAGTCTATGAACTCCGAGATCTACTATCTTGCAGACTACGATTTTGCCTCGATAGCTCTTGAATTTTCCTTGACTCTCCTGGCAGACTACGATTTCTGGTGCAGTGCTCGACGATCAGACAAGCCTATCTATTACTACATAAGAACAACCTAACATGCTTGATCTTTCTATATTTATAGTCCTTATACATCATTTCTTTTTAAGGACTTTACAAAGCTCGTTTTGCATATGTAGGATCTACTTAACACATTTGATCAATTCATTTTAAGTCCTTGTACATATGTTTCTATTATCTATCAAAGGACTTTATAACTTTTTTTAAATGCAAGCATACTTGCATATTCATTCATATATATCATAATCAAATAATATAAATAGGAATATCATTCACATGTTTATTCCTGACAATCTCCCCCTATTTGATTATGACAAAAATAATAAGTGCATATGCATGTTATGAATGAATCTTATATACAGTGAGAAGCTGTATTTCTAAAGCAGATAATTATGAATGTCATTTTAAATAATATGGAATTTAATATACTAATATTTTACATCCTGGATCTAGAACATACCTAACTGGTTAGAGATGTACCTCTTTGGCTCCATGTATATTCCCAGGATGTCGGTTGATCAGCTATTCATTTGTTTGATCTTCTCACTCCTATTCCCCCTGGGATGATGACTTTTCTTCTTTCTGAACATGCTCCCCCTCAGACTCTGCGATCATATGATCATCATCTTTTGGCTCTGCCTCAGATGATGATTTAGCTACTTCTTGTTTTGTTGTCCTCTTTCTCTTCTCCTCTTCTTTCCTTTTGTTTTTCTTGCTTTTTCTTGAGTGCCTCTTTCGATGCCTCTTTTTCTTCCCCTTTTTGTCATTAATCACTTGGGAGAGCTGTTCCATATTGGACATAAGCTACTCCATCAGGTAGGAGGAATTTCTAACTTCATTCTTGATTTCTTGTTGACTCAGCTCCAGTTGCATAGAGAATGACTGAGTCATGTGGTCAATCTTATCAGAGAGGGCTTGGAGTTGTTTTTCATTTGCCTTCTATGTACGTAGGGCTTCTGCCTTCTGATTATTCATGGCCTTTAGATAGATGTGGTCTCTTTCTCTAATTTTGAGGGATACATCAGCCATCATTGCATGGAATCTCTCTTGAACTGAGTTATCTTCTGTTGTTGTCAGCTTCTTTGACTCTTCAGTGAGTAGCGACATTTTCTCAATCAGTTCATCAGAATTTTTTATCAGCTCCTTCTCCACAGATATTTGATCATCTGGTTGGGCAACCTCTTGCTTAGTATCAGATTGGACTCTACGATCTGCTTCCCTGAACAGATTTTTGAAGGTGTTGAAAATTTGAAGAATCGTTGAGTTCCAATCATTGGTTCAGGATGAAGGAATGTCTGTCAGTAACGCTAGAGCAGATGGAAGCTTCTTATTTTGGACTTGATCATCATCAGTGGTAAAATGAACAGACTCTATGATTATCTCCTTGGCCATAATCCTTCTTCCTTCAGAGTCCACTCTACGATCATAGGGAATATAGTGATTTCCAGCTTGTCTGTAGACCTTGAAGTGAGGCTTGTCATTGATCATTATGGTTACAAACTTCTTTACTCTGGGGAAGTTTTGTGATACTAATTCCAAATTAGGAAACTGAGAGTAGCACCAGCTGAAGTAACTCTCATCTCTCTCAGTGTGTGCCTTTAACCATGGCATCCATGGGAAGAACCACGTCATCAGAAGATCTTCAGAGTTGTATAATATTATTTTGTAATCTAACTCCATGTTTTTCCAGTTATGGAGTAATTCATCTGTAGTCATCCTTACAACTCGAAGTTGTTCATTTCTGTGATTTATCCATCTTGCTGGTGGTTCTGCTGGTGGCACATCAAAGACTTCCACTACAATTCTGTTGCTTATTCTGGCCGGAGAGAGAACATGATAGTATTCTAGTTCCTCAGATTCCTGATGTGCAGAATTTGAATCTCTCTCTATCTCTTCCCTTTTTGAGCTTGAATTTTGCTGATTCCTTTCATTAGATTCATCTATGAATTCTTCTTGCTGCATTTCATTTCCAGAACCTTCTTCAGCAAGATCCTCTGTTGATTCGTCTTCTTCATCACTGGATCCATCCTTAGCACTTACTTCATGTGATACCGACTCATCATCACTTAATTCAACGACAGCATTGGAGTGATCATTTTTCCTTTTGGAGGCAAATTGAGCTATCAATCTGTGACTCCTTCTTCTTTTTGGTGATTCAGTTATGGGTGAATCAGATAAATCTTCTTCTTCAGACTCTGAGGTCTTTGAGTCAGCAGACGAACTTTCTTGATTTTCATCATTGGTGGGGGCATTTCCTTCTTTATCAGAATCAGCATCATTTGATCCATCATTTGGGTTGGTTGGAGCATTTGTATTTGGAGATGCAGTTTGTTCAACTTGTATATTGTCTTTATTAGCAGAGTGAATACTCTGAGAGTGAACCACAGGGCTTGTGCATTCATCTTCATCAGCAGATGCTGCATTTTCTTCCATTTATCCAGCCTTACCTTCATGGCTGGATTTTTTCTATGGGTACTCGGCCTTGAAATTATCAGTTGCCTTCTCTTCTTCTGACTCTACGTCCTCCATTTTGTTAGATGGGCTTTCTTGGGAAGCTGGAGCTTGCCTGTTTTCCACCTTAGCTTTCTTTCTTAATGGCTCTTGAAGCAGCCTGTTGCTTCTTCGCTTTGTGGTTTCAGCAGTCAGGACTTGTTCTTCTTCATCCTTGTCTTTGTGGAGAAACTTCTTGGTGGGGCCTTGGATTTCTTCACACCTCTAGACTTCTTTCTAGCTGGTGTGACTTCTGCTGATTTAGAGTCACTAGACTTAGAACTTTCTACCTCTCTTGCCTTCTTCTTCTTTGCAGAGGCCTTGCTGCTGCTCCAAGTAGTCAGCCTCCTATTTTCCTTGGGATTCTTCTTCCAGTTCACGAACAGTTGTAGAGACATTAACTTGTGAACATTAAGAATTTCGCCATTATCATCCTTAATTTTATTCTTCAACTTTTTCTTCAAGATGATAATTAAGAATCTCCCATGAAAAACCTTTGTGAGTGGTTTTTCAGTTAATCTTTTCTTTTCTTCCTTATCCAGCCACTTAGACATATGATCGAGTAGGATAGCTACAAAGTTGATGTGTTCCTTCAAAACTATGGCAGACATGATCTTCAGCTGTTGGTCAATCATAGTATCATGTGCAGTGTCTTTGCATAAGATACATTTCCTCATGATTTCAGCAAGAAACTCGAATTCTTTAGGAAACTCCTTTTTCTTCATGTCCTTCAGACTAGGATTTCTTCTGTATTGCATAATCTTCTTAGCTTTTTCTGCGTCGATCTCTTCCAAGCTTTTCAGATTTCGGTCAGGAAGGCCTAAGCATTGATTAATGTCAGAAGAGTTTAGCTTCAGAATTTGACCCTTAACCTCGGTGGAGAGGATTCCAGATTTTACGGTTGCGTTTGTATAAAACTTCTTGACCAGGTCGCCATATATTCGTGTGTTTTCTTTAAAACATTCTGAGAACCCGGCCTTCTTCACAAGTTCAAGAATATCCTTGAACTTTTTCTCGGATTTTTCAAATGTTTTGGTTCCTAGCTGAATGCTAGTGATTACTCGCCAATCTACCATTTGAGGAGTTCGAAGAATATGGGTGATTGATTCGGGGAGATTTAGCTGAACGTGATTTGGCTTCGAAGAAGATTCTAGGGTTCAAAAATGGGAGGGAGAGAGGTTCTGATAACTGTATGCAGATTTGAATCTGTCTTTAAGGCATTTTCTTCTGACTCTGCATATGCTGTGATGTGTCACCCAGTCATTGGTTACACGATACCCAGTAACAAGTTATAACTCCTTAGTAACTTGTTAGTTGGTTGTCTCCTTTAGAAGAGTGGACGTTTGATTGAAGTGGATTGACCTTTGACCTCTTGAGTTTGTAGAGTAGCATGATGGGACAGCTATTGACTCTACGTTTTCCTTTGTTGACTCACCGATCAACTCTTTGAAAGATGTTGTAGTGAATAGATTTGGCAATTCTTCTCATTTTGAATCTTCATGATTCAGCCATTGATTTTCTTCCTGAAGTCTTGGGTACTTTTCTTCAGAAAGACATCTTTCCATTCATTATTCGAACTTGTCTCCCATTATCTGAATGCTTGAGAAATTGTCCTGTTCTTTCAGCTCCTTGTGAGTTAAGAGTAGCCTCTTGTAAGACTGCGATCGTCGAGTCTGTTTCTACACTTGTTGAGGTTGTACTACAATTGTTGAGGTTACATCACGATCATTGAGTTCTCTCAAACTCTACTCTGCGATCGTTGACTGTCTTGATTCTTGAGATGAACTTGATTAAGCAATTCTTTTGGGATAAGGTAGCTCAAGAAGGGCAAACCTCTTAGAGTGAGCTAAGGATCAGGTTTGTCCCTGAAACTCATCTGTGGTATACTCTCCCCTGTTATCGGTGCGCAGGCAATAAACCCTCTTACCAAATTCTGCTTCTGCTGCCTCCTTGAACCTTTTAAATTTTGAAAAAGTATCAGATTTTTCCTTCATAAAATAAACCCACACATATCTGGAATAATCATCAATAAAGGTCACCATATACTTCATCCCGCTAATTAATGGCTGCTTGACAGGTCCAAACACATCAGAGTGTATTAACTCTAATGGTGCATTTGCTTTAAACTTGGACTCTTCATACGGTAGTTGATGCGCTTTACCATACTGGCATCCTTCACAAATTGTGTATGTTCTCACTTCAAGTTGGGGAAGACCCTTTAGCATTGACTTTTTCATCATCATGTTTAGCTTGAAGTAACTAACGTGACTCAATCGCATGTGCCACAAATCTGATGTCTCATTCCTTCTGGTCTTGTTTACATATGCACGCATCACGACATCACATAGATCGACTCTAATCTTTGTCCCTTCATCATTGGCTTTTTCGAAATCTTGATATTACGATACACCTTCACATCTTGTGGACCAAACAAAATAAAGTGACTCAAGATGTTAATTCAGGCAACGAAAGCAAATTTTTCTTCATACCGGGACGTGATAGACATTTTGAAGTGACATTTGGTTAGCACTATATTGAGAAGAAACTAAAGTCTTACCAATATGAGCTATTGGTAACTTTGAGTTGTCAGTTTACCGTCACAACCACACGGTTTCCTCAGACCGCAACACATTCTCGCAACTTCTCTTTATCACTGGTCATATGATTTGAGCAACCCGAGTCAAAACCCAATCATTCTCATAATCAATTTGTTTAGACGTTATCACCGTAAAAGTCGACTCCTTCTTTTCTCGCAAAAAAAATGCTTGAAGATCCCAATCATCTTCATTTTATCTTTTGTATCGAAGTGGCAGCATTGCTCTCCACAGGCCTTTTCTTGAACCAACAATCCTTTGCCATGTGACCCTTCGTCCCATAGTTGTGACACTTCCCTTCAAACCTTTTATTGTTGCTATAATTCTTCGAAGCTCCCCCTGAATGAAAGCTCCCCTTTCCTTGATGATGTTTTGTCCTGTCATCATTTCTTTTAAATCCACCAACGGTGTGCTGCTTGGAATTTCCTCTGCTTTTATTGGCGTAGAGTGCTTCCTCCTCACCCTTCAGCAAAATTCCTTCATTTTCTTAGCCATGGCTTCTTGACCTGCAAGCAAATTCTCAAACTCAACAAGTGATGGTTGTTTTGGCCATTCCTGTACTGCAGCAACGAAGACTCTAAATTCAGGCCTCAAACCATGAATGATTATTCTTTTCATCCCGGTTTTCCCAATTGGAGCTGTTGGATCCAAATCTGAAATCTCATGGCACATCGACTTCACCTTGTGAAAATATTGTGCTATCATCATGTCACGTCAATGCTTACTAACAACAACCGCTTCTCTCTAGCGATTGCTTGTGTGTGTCATTCTTTTTTGAGAAAAGTGTGGCCAACGTATCCCAAGCTTGTTTAGGTGTGATTGCATCCCGAATGTGTTCCAACATATCTTTTTCGATTGTTGTCTTCAAAGCAAACAATGATTTGCCCGTTTAGATCTTCCACTTCCGCAAGGTACCATTTGCATCCTCAGCCACTAGTTTCGTGACTTCGCTGCCATTGACAACCTCCCAAAGATCTTGGCCTTGCATGTAAGATGACATACATTCATCCATGTATTGTAATTTTGGTTGTTAAGCTTTTTGATTCCTCCACCTACTTGAAGATCGTTCATCGTGTCGACCATAAGCTTACACCAAATTAGCAGATGATGTCCCACGACCAATCTGTGCTCTGATACCAAAATGTTGAAAACAAAAGACAGATTACAGAGAAGTAATATAGACACAGGACTCACAATGTGACAACCAAGATTTTATAATTTAATTTTAATATTTATTGGATTGAATAAATATTTTTCGATGAATTAATTATTAGATTAAATAATTAATTGATGAAATTATGGTAGATTAATTTAATTATATGTGTTATATTTATTAAATTAATGTGGAGAATTTTTATTATTCGAAGTATGTATTAATGTGAGCTTATTGAATTAAAAGGAATATTTAATGAGCCTAATGTTATTTTAATTAATTTAATAATTAATTAGAGATTTAATAATTTGACATGGTTAATAAATGAGAAATTTAATTATGTGACTATGTGAATTAATGAGAAATTATTATATTTTATTTAAATTAAATTAAACTAGATGTTTGATTTATTATCTAATTGGACGTGACATTATTAAACTATATTATAAAGGTTTAATTAAATTAAATGGGTATAAGCCTTTTAAGGCTACCTAAATATGGCATTAGTGGAGGTTGAGGGCAGTTAACCCATGATGGGTAACTGACCTCCACAACGCGTCTGTTCACTTTTGTTATATACGTCTTATGTCTTTTATTTTCTAAGTCTGGAAAAGCATCACAGAGAGAGTTTGAGAAATTGTTGAGGGAGATTGTGAGTTGTGTGATTGAAGAATTAATTGAGAAGGGTTTTGTCAGGAATAAGCATGTGAATGATATTTCCATTTATATATGATTTGGTTATTATATATATATATATATATATATATATATATGAATGAATATGCAAGTATGCTTGCATTAAGAAAAGCTGTAAAGTCCTTTGATAGATAATAGAAACATATGTACAAGGACTTAGAATGAATTTATCAAATGTGTAAGGTTAATCCAACATAAGCAAAACAACTTTGTAAAGCCCTTAAAAAGAAATGATGTACAAGGACTATAAATATAGAAAGATCAAGCATGTTAGGTTGATCGTATGATGTAATAGATAGGCTTGTCTGATCGTCGAGCACTGCAGCAGAAATCGTAGTCTGCTAGGAGAGTTAAGGGAAACTCAAGAGCTATCGAGGCAGAATCGTAGTCTGCAAAATAGTAGATTTCAGAGTTCGTAGACTTCCAGGAGAGACGAGGAAGGTTCGTAGTGTGTCGAGGAGAACTTCCTCAAGACCGTAGTTTGTTGAGGAAGTCATGTTCAGAATCGTAGAGACAGCCTGCCTACGAGCCGACCAAGTATCTGCTAAAGCCAAGTCAAGAATCGTAGACTACACTCAGAGTCGTAGAGTCTACTAATCATACCAGAGGCAAAGATCGTAGTCGAGAAAGATCAGATAAAGACAACAAGCACAATGACAGAAATCGTAGAGTGTCAAGATCTGATCTCGGAGTCGTAGTGTCTGCACAGCCAAAGCTGAATCGTAGGGTGCAAAACTAAGACCTCAACAAATGAGCTCATAAAGCCAAAGAAGAATCGTAGAGCAAACACGATTCTCAACAACTGAGCACTCCCTGAATATCCAAAGGAATGAAGCCTCTGGTTGATTCTGCAAAGATACATATCACTTAAGGAAAACCAGAGAGCACTCAACGAATGGCATGCAAGCTAAGAAAAGATCTAAGCATCAACCCAATCAGTATCCAGATTGAGTTGTGAAGCCATTTAAGATGAAGTCTTCCACAAGATGATTATAAGAAGACGTCGGTGGCTGACCTGAGGAAAGTCAGCATATACAGTAGCTGTCAAGAAGAAGATGACAACGATCTTGGAAGTAATCAAGATCATAGTGTTTGCCAAACTAAGAAGGGACTGATGGAGTACACATTTAGATACTGGTCAGCCTCTGAATAATAAGGCTAAAGTGATTAAGCATTGGGTCAGTCCATTGATGATAAGTGAACGGGAGATCACAAGGAGAAAGCGAGCTGGACACGCCACAAATCTGAAGTGTCTTGTTATTCAGAAGAGGCCAAAGCAAGGAATCAAACCATCAATATCTGAGAACAGTCGAGGCAAACAGAAGTAATGAAGCACTACATACAAAGAGGAAGAGATGTGTTCTACACTGAAGATCAAGTGAACACTCCTCATGATCGTAGTGTTATCTGTACCAGTCAACGAGACACTACGATCAGGTCCATGAAAACATGCATCGGAATCATAGAGTTTGAATAGCTGAAGAATGAAGCATTGGCAACGGTTCAATCTGAAGGGTAATATTCGGACAAAAGCTTTTTGAGAGCATCGATGCAAGGACAACCTCTGATCAAGAAATCAGAAGGGTGAATTAAAGTCGACAACCTGCCCAAGATATCAAAGTAACATATCTGACATGGTTGGTGAAACAGGCGGACTGCAGTGTCAGGAAGTCAGAAAAAGATGTCATGTCACATCTGCAGTCTGCACCAAATAACTTAAAATCTGCTAGGCAATTTGAATAGCCTTCAACGGCTACTTTCCAATGGTAAGATTGGGAAGCAGTATAAAACCACAGAGCATCAAAGATCAAGAGAGGCTGATGATTGTGGTTGCAGAATCATTGAGTTGGTGGATGCTATAAGTTGACTCTACGAGTTCCACCAAAGATCAAAGAAGAAGTCTCAGTGATAGTGAGACTTCCAAGGTGGAAGTGAAGCAGCTTTGAAGAAGAACTCAAATAGATCAAAGCTTCACTCAAAAAAGATGAGAATGCCACTAAAGATGGCAGCCAAGCTGAAAGCCGAGAATGCCAAGAAGATAGCATTCAGAAAACTGGCTGAGTACAAAGAAGATCAAGAGAGCCACTCTACGAATCACCATGAACCGAAAGTTAAGACTGAACAAGTGCAGAACCATATCTGCAAAGTATTCAAGAAGGGTTCAGGGATTGCTAAGTGCCAGATAAAGTCTACTAAAAGCACAGAGACTTGGCAAACCCAGATGGTGATGGTGCAAAGCTGATACCAGATAAGGATGAGCAGAAAAGTCCAAGATCAATTTGACTAAAGAATATGTGGTCCAGACTCAAAGCAGAATGCAAAGAGGACCACACCAAGCAGCTAAGTACAAAAGATGTTCAGAGCTTAATGACATCTTAGCAGCTCAGCACCACCAACAACAACAACTATAACAATAAGAAGCCAGGGCCTGAGGGGTCCTTGTCCGGAGGGACTTAATGAAGTTCCAAGCCTGCAAGGCTTGAAGAGTTCCTAGGGAACTAGAGAAGTCCCAAGGCTGTTGGCCCTGAAGAGTTCTTAGTGAACTGAAGTCCCAAGGCTGCTGGCCTTGAAGGAATCTTAGTGATTCAGGGTGCTGCCCTTCCTTAGTGGAAATCCTTCTAGTTGAAAGCAGAAAAGTGGATTAGGAGCTTGAGTCTCTGAACCACTTAAAACTCCTTGTGTCTTTTACTTTATGTCATTTACATTATGTACATTAACTGATATAACTGCTATGTATGTTTTAACTGCTTACTACTAAAGTAACTCTACGAACAATGTATGTCTAATAGGAATATATCAATGAAGGGGATCTGTTACTTATTCCGCTGTGCTTGAAAAGATTCTTAAGTTTGTCATATGCTACTTAATGAGCAATACACCTTAATAGAGAAAAAGTATTTTGAAATTCTAAGGATCTATTCAACCCCCCCTTTTCGGATCTCAGACAGGCTCATCGGGAACTAACAATTGTATCGAGAAGCGGGTTCTCATGCTACATTCAAAAGATAATCTCTTTGAGTCTGATCCTAGGCACAAACATTGTTTTAAATTTAGTTTAGTAGTAAGTCACTTGTTATATGCAGATGAGCTCACACGTTGGAAATATTGTGTATAGGTAAATGTGCATATACACTTGAAGCTGCTCAGATTGGTCCATGTCCTTGATTATCATATCAACAAGACAAATCCTTGATCGTTGTCAATCCTGTTGTCTGAAGACCAGGCTAGAGAACTCAAGAGACATCAACAGAAAGGACTCAAACATCCACCAGCCTGAAAAGACGAAAAGGCCATACGTGCTAAGTAATGCTTATCTAGAGAAGAAAAAAAGAACTTCTCAAACATGTGTCTGGCCAACCTGCAGCTGGATGTAAGTCTTATGAACTCAAGGATGTCAAAGAATTAAAGATGCTGACACTCTCTTAGCCTGTATCTTCAAGACCACAACTGATTGACTGAAGATCAACTGGAGTAACTGGCTGTCAAAAGTAAATGAGAAAACATGCACATCAATGCCTAAACTCAGTATATCTAAGATAAATGAATGTTAGGCAACTAACAGTAAAAAGGTACGGTTCCTCACTAATATAGATATGAACATCATATTTGCACCTTACTTATGAACTATAACAGCTTTCCTTCAAGTACTCATAATCTATCTAAAAGGGTGAAGAGAGAAAATACACTGATGATAGAAACTCAAATTTCTATAAACTTTCTCTCCATCCAAGTTTTAGGTTGAAGATGATAACTTGAAAGAGACCCGATATGGTTTTGAGAGCCTCACAGGTCGATTGAATGTGAAGAAATCCTTGCCGATGAGTTAATGTGCTTTATACATTCTATGGTCTAAGTATTTAATGATACACAGAGTATGATCAGATCTATAAGAGAATCTTGAAGATTCATAGAAACTGATCACCTCCATGAATCAACCAGATACTAATTAATCGTAGAGCTAATTCTCACTCAGTGAACGTTTAAACTCTGAGAACATAACTTAGCATATGATGATACCATCAAAGAAAAGAGTGTTTTATTAAAATGACAAATTTCTCTCATATTCACCACCATGCATCTCAAAATGTATTATCTAAATGATGTATGTACATGATTACGACTGATGATGGTCAATATGATGTTTATCCAAATATATGAGGAATATGGGTTTAGTAACTAACCTAGCAGGACCCATCTAACCATGGGTACTAAAAATTAGAAATGTCCAACCTGCAGGTACTTGGTTTATCTAACAGCACTAAGGAATGATAAAGCAAAAGACTTCAGTCAAGAAGAGTCAACCAGCAGAAGGCTTAGGACTGTTCAGAAATAATTCTGACAAAATTCCTACATGTCAAAGCCTGTCCTTGAAGACTTGCTGAGCTATTCTAAATAAAGCTCAAATGGCTGCATACCTTTATATGAAAGCAGGCCACTCAAAGGGTCTTAGATGCTCAAGCATGCAAAACTTGTTCTCAAGAAAAGCTCACATTAGAGAACTACAGAGCATCAAGCATTAGGAACTAAGCACGGGAGCAGAACTCCACGAACACAAGCTGATGATGTAAGACCCCAACTTTTATGAATAAAAATGAATTTTCTATAATTATCATTTTTAAATATTATGGAATGAATTTGATATAATGTTATAGTTGTGGGTAATATTTATAAATTTTGCAAAGTACACAAGTTGTTATATAATATTCGATTGGTGGGGAATATTCGTTTTAACGGGGAATATTAAATGCGATGGCACAATCATTAGTGGACCCTAATGTAATTATTGTCGAATTGAGAAAACGACAAAAATATTTTTATAAAAATAACGGCGGAAGTTTTACCGTTAATCGTTGAAACACCGGTGTTAAAAGTACGAGAATACTGGCGTGGTTGCATAGTAGCTATTACGGTATTGATTATTGATGCTTACGTGAGAAGTCACTTAGTTTTGTTCAATTATTGCTTCAGTAATTGTTGCATAGTATCTCACGTTAATTAATTCAATTATTATCGATATTTTATTGAGACGACGAAGTTATTAATATTATTATTTGCATTATTAACGATGTTTAAAAGTTCTGCCAATGAGAGGTTTGGACACCTAATTGCGCGCCAATAAGGAGAAATCCTTATTGGAAAGCCCCCTCTTTCCTGGGAACGACCTGGTCGATTTATAGTGTGAATAATAATAATGATGATGAAATTTTGTTTTATTAGTATTATTAACGTAATAAAACAAAAAAACTTTATATATAAAACAGAATACTTTTATAAAGTTATTCGTTTTATTAGGCTAATAATAAAATCTTTTTATATAAAACAGAATACTTTTATAAAGTTATCTATTTTATTAGACAATAATTAGAATATATATATTTTATTATGCATAGTGTTTGCATAGTGCCTGCATAGTGTTTGCATAGTAAAATCTTTTATAAAGTTATTCGTTTTTTTAGATTATAAATAGAATATATTATATTTTATTTAAAAGATTTTTCTTTAAATATGGACCGTCCGATTAAAAGTAAATCAATCTGGACCGTTCATGAATTAGTTACTATGTAGTCCATTCTTCTATAAATAGAAGCTCATTCCTTCATTATTTCTTACGAATTCACTGAAACTCTAAAGAGAGAAACTATAGCGAGAAAGAAGAAAAGTACTATGCTACTTCACTACTCTGATATCAAGTTTCTTTTATGGTAAGGGGTATTATTTCTTTTGTATTCATGAAGAGAACTTCTGTTATTCCATTCTTATTATTCTCATTGGAATAACTTTGATATCATGGACTACCCTATACTTGGTGAAATTCTTCTATTATTCCATTCTTTAATATACATTTGGAATATCATATATATGCTAACGTTCTGTGGGACCTATTTCCGCCTTTATTATTACATTGGAATATCATATGCATGCGTTCTATGGGACTGGTTAAAATCTTTATTATTTTGTTGGAATATCATGTATGCGTGCGTTTCTGGCAAACTCGGTTCCGCCTCTTTATTATTCCTTATTATTCTATTGGAACATCCATCGGTGCGTAATTTACGCTTTGACCTGTTCCGTTATTATTCTCGTTGAATAACTCGTTCTATCGCGGCACCGCATGCATGGTGATTTCTTTTGTTATTCCATTCTTTATTATACTCAGTTAGTTAAAGTTTTGACTTCTATACTCCATGAAATTAGTGGAATATCCTTGATATTTGCGCTTCTCCAGTATCTTTTCATGGAAATATTCTTCTGAGCATTCTTGAATTTTACTTTACAAAGAAGTATCGTGTTGACAATTTGGACGTCATTAGTTCCTGAATAAATTAATTCTTGAACTTGTTTTATTGAATTCTTATATCATTGTCATCATCCTCATGTTTATATTTTTTTTTTAAAGTCATCTATGGCCTATAGTGCATAGATGGACTTGGTATGATTATGACCATGGATTATTCGGTGTAATCATGACCGTAATGTTATAAATGATGTGGTAAAAGTCCTCATTGGCCCATAGTGCATTGATGAACAGTTGTTGGCATGATTATCGGGAGTTGAATCGTGTCACCATCAAAAATAGGTACCCATTGCCACGTATTGATGACCTGTTTAACCAGTTGCAAGGCGCCAAATTCTTTTCAGACATTGATCTTCGTTCCGGATATCACCAATTGAAGATTAGAACCGATGACATTCCAAAGACGGCTTTCAGAACTTGGTATGGGCATTATGAATTCCTAGTCATGTCTTTTGGATTGACTAATGCTCCTGTTACCTTCATGGATATGATGAACCGAGTATTCAAGGAATATTTGGATCACTTTGTGGTCGTCGTTATTGACGGCATCCTTATTTATTCCAAAAGGCATGAAGATCATGAGCAACACTTGAGGCTGATACTCTAAAAGCTTCGTGAATATAAGCTTTATGCCAAGTTGAAGAAATGCGAGTTCTGGCTTGAGGAAGTAGCATTCCTTGGGCACGTGGTATCAAGTCATGGAATATCTATTGACCCGGCAAAGATTAAAGCCATTTAAAGCCGGGAACAACCTAAATCAGTGACCGAAGTACGTAGCTTTCTTGGCTTAGCTGGTTATTATCGGAGATTCGTAGAAGGGTTTTCTCAAATCGCTACTCCATAAACTCAGCTGACTCGAAAAAGATACAAAATTAGGTTGGAACGAGGAATGTGAGAAGAGTTTTCAAGAACTCAAGAGAAGACTCATTTCAGCACCTGTTCTGACAATACCATCTGGCTCGGAGCGATTTGTCATCTACATTGATGCTTCAGGCAAAGGGTTAAGATGTGTTCTCATGCAACATGGGAAAGTCATAGCCTATGCCTCTCGACAAATCAAAGAATATGAGAGGAATTATCCTACTCATGATCTAGAGTTGGCAATTATTTTCTTCGCACTTAAAATTTGGAGGCATTACTTGTATGGGGAGAAAGTGGAGATCTTTACGGATCATAAAAGCCTCAAATATTTTTTCACTCAAAAGGAACTCAACATGCGACAACGACGTTGGCTTGAACTGTTGAAAGATTATGATTATACCATCCAATACCATCCAGGAAAAGCAAACGTGGTAGCTAACGCATTGAGTAGAAGATCATATCTTGAATGCGAAAAGCGATATTGTCAACGCAAAGGCCCATTTTGTATGACTTGCAAAGGATGGAGATAGAGATAAAGACTCTAGGGACCCACGTGATGATGGGTTATATACGAGTAGAATCGACTTTAATCGATAAAGTTAAAGCTGCTTAAGCTACAGACCTGGAGCTGATGCATATGAGGAAGAAAGTGCAAGAAGGTGCTATGCCGGAAGCAAGAATCGATGAAGAAGGAATACTTTAAGTCAACTCCAGACTTTGTGTTCCTAACGACCCTAATTTAAAGTATAAAATCATGATGGAGGCGCACAACACACCATTTGCAATCCATCCTGGGAGTACCAAAATGTATCGTGATCTTTGACATAAATTTTGGTGGAGCAATATGAAGAGAGAGATAGTGTTGTTTATCTCAAGGTGTCTAACTTGTCAACGAGTCAAGGCGAAGCATCAAGTACCAAAAGGTCCATTGCAACCACTTGAAATTCCAGAATGGAAGTGGGAGCACATTACCATGGATTTCGTTACTGGTCTTCCCAAGGTTTCTCAAGGCATAGATACAATTTGGGTCATTGTTGATAGATTAACCAAGTCTGCTCATTTCTTGCCAATACGAGAAACTTATACACTTGAACGTCTTGCTCATATGTACATAAACGAGATTGTAAGACTGCATGGTATGTCAGTATCCATTATTTCTGATCGAGACCCAAGATTCACTTCACGATTTTGGGTTAGTTTGCAAAAAGCTATGGGCACAGATTTACAATTTAGTTTGGCATATCATCCTCAGACGGACGGACAATCAAAGCGGACTATTCAAACTCTTGAAGATTTATTAAGACTCTGTGTCCTTAACTTCAAGGGAAGTTGGGACAAGTTCTTACAATTGGTGGAGTTTTCTTACAATAACAGTTATCAAGCAAGTATTGGCATGGCTCCATTTGAGGCGTTGTATGGAAGAAAGTGTCATTCTCCAAAGATCTTTGGGATGAGGTGGGTAAAACAATGTTGTTGGGACGAGTTGAGATACGTATGACTACGAAAAAAGATTAAAACGATCCGAAACAACGTATAAAAACCTCACAAGACAAACAAAGAGTTATGTTGATCTTCATCGAAAGGACGTGGAATTCGATATTGGAGATCATATGTTATTCTGAGTTGCTCCATGGAAAGGAGTTACGAGATTTGGAAAGAGAGGAAAGCTTAATCCTCGATTCATTGGCCCATTTTTAATCCTCAATCGAGTAGGGACTGTAGCCTATAGACTCGCTTTACCGCCAAGTATGTCTCGTGTTCATAATGTTTTTCATATATCCATGTTACTTAAATATGTGAAAGACCCGAACTACATTATTGAGTTAGAACCGGACGAAATAGCGGAAGATTTAACGTATGAAGAGGTTCCTGTTCAAATCTTGGATAAGAAGGAACATATTCTACGCTCCAAGGTTATACCTCAAGTCAAAGTGTTATGGAGAAATCACGATGTTGAGGAAATGACCTGGGAGTTAGAATCTGAAATGAAATCAAGGTATCCTTACCTCTTCGACATACCAGGTACGTACCCTAATTTTGAGGGCGAAATTTCATAAGAATGGGAGATTGTAAGACCCCAACTTTTATGAATAAAAATAAATTTTCTATAATTATCATTTTTAAATATTATGGAATGAATTTGATATAATGTTATAGTTATGGGGAATATTTATAAATTTTGCAAAGTATGCAAGTTGTTATATAATATTCGATTGGTCGGGGAATATTTGTTTTAACAAGGAATATTCGTGCAACGGCACAATCATTGGTTGACCCCACAATAGAATTATTGTCGAATTGAGAAAACGACAAAAATATTTTTATAAAAATAACGGCGGAAGTTTTACCGTTACCTGTTGAAACACTCGGTGTTAAAAGTACAGGAATACACGTGGTTGCATAGTAGCACACAGTATTGATTATTGATGCTTACGTGAGAAGTCACTTAGTTTTATTCAATTATTGCTTCAGTAATTGTTGCATAGTATCTCACGTTAATTGATTCAATTATTGTCGATATTTTATTGAGATAACGAAGTTATTAATAATATTATTTGCATTATTAACGATGTCTAGAAGTTCTGCCAAGGAGAGGTTTGGTCACCTAATTGCGGCTATGATAGGAGAAATCCTTATTGGAAAGCCCTCTTTCTCAGGAGCGACACAGTCGATTTATAGTGTGAATAATAATAATGATGATGAAGTTTTGTTTTATTAGTATTATTAACGTAATAAAACAGAAAAACTTTTATAAAAAAATGAATACTTTTATAAAGTTATTCGTTTTATTAGGCTAATAGTAAAATCTTTTTATATAAAAGCAGAATACTTTTATAAAGTAATCTATTTTATTAGACAATAATTAGAATATATTATATTTTATTATACATAGTGTTTGCATAGTGTCTGCATAGTGTTTGCATAGTAAAATCTTTTATAAAGTCATTCGTTTTATTATATTATAAATAGAATATATTATATTTTATTTAAAAGATTTTTCTTTAAATATGGACCGTCCGATTAAAAGTAAATCAATCTGGACCGTTCATGAATTAGTTACTATGCAATCCATTCTTCTATAAATAGAAGCTCATTCCTTCATTATTTCTTACGAATTCATTGAAACTCTAGAGAGAGGAACTATAGAGAGAGAAACTATAGAGAGAAAGAAGAAAAGTACTCTGCTACTTCACTACTCCGATATCAAGTTTCTTTTACAGTAAGGGGTATTATTTCTTTTGTATTCATGAAGAGAACTTCTGTTATTCCATTCTTATTATTCTGTTAGAATAACCTGTATACACGGACTACCCTATACTTGGTGAAATTCTTCTGTTATTCCATTCTTTAATATTTTGTTGGAATATCACATGCAATGCGTTTATCTTTGGACTTGGTTAAAATCTTTTATTATTCATTGGAATATTTCGTCTCGTGCATTTACGGGACACGGTTCCGTCTTTATTATTACATTGGAATATCCTCATGCGATATGCGTTTACTATGGGACCGGTTTAAAATCTTTATTATTCCTTATTATTCTATTGGAACATCTTGTCGGTGCGAATTTCGCCTGACCTGGTTCCGTTATTATTCTGTTGGAATAACCTATCTATGCGAAGTACCGCATGCATGATGATTTCTTTTATTATTCCATTCTTTATTATACTCAGTTGGTTAAAGTTTTGACTTCTATACTCCATGAATTTAGTGGAATATCCTTGATATTTGCGCTTCATCCAGTATCTTTTCATGAAAATATTCTTCTGAGCATTCTTGAATTTTACTTTACAAAGAAGTATCATGTTGACAATTTGGACGTTATTAGTTCCTGAATAAATTAATTCTTGAACTTGTTTTATTGAATTTTTATATCATTGTCATCATCCTCATGATTAAATATTTTTTGAAAGTCATCTGTGGCCTGTAGTTCACAGATGGACTTGGCATGATTATGACCAGGGATTATTCGGTGTAATCATGACCGTAATGTTACAAATGATGTGGTAAAAGTCCTCATTGGCCCATAGTGCATTGATGGACAGTTGTTGGCATGATTATGACCATTGATGAATATACGAATATCCTTGGCCCGTAGTGTACTGCGGATAATATGTGGTCGTGACTCTAATGAATATCCTTGGTAGTAGTGCGGGGATGATGTGGATTATTTATTGTCGAGTCTCGGCGATAAAAGTGATGAAAAACCTTTTAAATCATAAAAGATAGTAGATTTTATTCTCTACTTGACTCTTTTAATGGATTGCATGTTCCGCTACGATTAAACTTGATGTCTATTGTATTTTTTCGGTTTAACCTTTGTTGAGGACTAATGATAATTTATTACGCATTATCTTAGTCATAATATTTCTTCTTTGGGCTAGTTGAGCTCACCCTTTCTTTTCTTTATTCTCTTCAGGAAATGAGAACGTGGTAATGGATTAGTAGGGGAACGGAGTGATGGTCCAAGATGGTGTCTTAGTAGTCCTCACTATTCTATAAAATAGTGTGATAATAAATGTAAAGAGGACTTATTCCGAGAGTGGATATTGTCTAGAAGACAATATTTGTATTAAAACTCACAGCATGTATTTTGTCGTATTTTACACGACTGTTGTATAATTAAGTTGTATTTGAATTTTGTACCATGTATTTGGCGACTCAAGATGGGTGATGTATACCTATTTTGGGGGCGTCACAGATGAGGAAGACTACGTTCGTAGTGCTATCAAAGAATCGTAGAATGATCAACCCTAAAGATACTCATCTCTACGATATAAGAAGATTTAATAACTTCAGTCAGAAGGAGATATGCAAGTATGCGTCCTTATGAACATAAGGAAAAAGGAATCACCATGACCTGAAAAGACAAAGATCAACCATGGGGAGCGGTGATGCGTTAAGAACAGCGATCTTTGAAATGTTTTATGAAGTAATGTACCAGCTACAAAGTCCCAAAACTTTGTGGCTGATGATCCAAATGAAGATCCATAGTCAGTAGGAACGTCTAAAAACGGATTATTGATAACCTATCAACCACCCAATTCAAAATCGTGTAGCGCCTACAATCAAACATATGATCGTAGTGTAAAAGCAAGAAGACACCACGATCACAGCAAATGCAATTGTCTAAAGGTGATAAAGGACCTCCTCTCCAGAAAAGGTCAAAAGAGATATCAGTACAAATTACTTCTAAAGCAAACTCATCTGGAAAGCGCCTCAGGGATAAACCTGACCCTTAGCTCACTCTAAGAGGTTGGCCCTTCCTGAGCTACCTTATCCCAGAAGAATTGCTTAATCAAGTTCATCTCAAGATTTTTTTTTAAGACAGTCAACGATCGGAGAGTAAAGTTTGAGAGAACTCAACGATCGTGATGTAACCTCAATGATTATAGTGCAACCTCAGCAAGTGTAGAAACAGACTCGACGATCGCAATCTCACAAAAGGATACTCTAGCACATAAGGAGCTTGGAAGAACGGGATAATTGCTCAACCATTCAAATTATGAGAAGATAAGTTCGAAGGCTGGTTAAAAAGAGGTACTGCTGAAGAAAAGTGCCCAAGGTTTCATAAAGCACAACAGTGGATAAGCCGTGGAGGTTAAAAATGCGAAGTAATGTCAAAACCATCCACTGCAACATCTTTCAGAGAGTTGATCGTTGAGTCAACAAAAGAAAATGTAGAGTCAGTAGTTGTCCTATCATGACACTCTACGAACTCGAGAGGTCAAAGGTCAATACACGTCAATCAAACGTCCATTCTTCTAAAAGAGATAGCTAACTGACAAGTTACTTGGGAGTTACAGCTTCTTATTGGGCATTGTGCAACCAATGACTGGGTTACACATCACAGCGTATGTAGAGTCAGAAGGAACTGTCATAAAGATAGATTCAAATCTGCAAAAAGTTATCAAACCTTTTGAACCTCTCTCCCTCCCATTTCCAAACCCTAGAATCTTCTTCAAAGCCAAACAAACTGAACTTCCAGAGCCCAAATCACATTCCGCTAAATCTCTCCATATCAATCACCCATATTCTTCGAACTCCTCAAATGGCAGATTGGCGAGTAATCACTGGCATTCAGCTAGGAACCAAAACGTTTAAAAAATTCGAGAAGAAGTTCAGGGATATTCTTGAACTTGTGAAGAAGGTCGGATTCTCAGAATGTCTTGAGGAAAACACACGAATATATGATGACCTGGTCAAGGAGTTTTATTCAAACGCAACCGTAAAATCTGGAATCCTCTCCACCAAGGTTAAGGGTCAGATTCTGAAGTTAAACTCTTCTGACATCAATCAATGCTTAGGCCTTCCTGACCAAAATCTAAAAAGCTTGGAAGAGATCAACACAGAAAAAGCTAAGAAGATTATGCAGTACAGAAGAAACCCTAGTTTGAAGGACATGAAGAAAAAAGAGTTTCCTGAAGAATTCGAGTTTCTTGCTGAAATCGTGGGGAAATGTATCTTATGCAAAGACACTGCACATGAAACTGTGATTGACCAACAGCTGAAGATCATGTCTGCCATAGTTCTGAAGGAACACATCAACTTTGGAGCTATCCTGCTCGATCATATGTCCAAGTGGCTGGATAAGGAAGAAAAGAAAATATTAACTGAAAAACCACTCACAAAGGTTTTTCATGGGAGATTCTTAAGTATCATCCTGAAGAAGAAATTGAAGAATAAAATTAAGGATGATGATGGAAAAATTCTTAATGTTCACAAGGTAATGTCTCCACAACTGTTCGTGAACTGGAAGAAGAATCCCAAGGAAAATAGGAGGCTGACTACTGTGAGTAGCAGCAAATCCTCTACAAAGAAGAGGAAGGCAAGAGAGGTAGAAAGTTCTAAGTCTAGTGACTCTAAATCAGCAGAAGTCACACCAGCCAGAAAGAAGTCTAGAGGTGTAAAGAAATCTAAGGCCCCACCAAGAAGTTTCTCCACCAAAGACAAGGATGAAGAAGAACAAGTCCTGACTTCTGAAACCACAAAGCGAAGAAGCAACAGGCTGCTTCAAGAGCCATTAAGAAAGAAAGCTAAGGTGGAAAACAGGCAAGCTCCAGCTTCCCAAGAAAGTCCATCTAACAAAATGGAGGACGTAGAGTCAGTAGAAGAGAAGACAACTGATAGTTTCAAGGCCGAGTACCCACAGAAAAAATCCAGCCATGAAGGTAAGGCTGGATTAATGGAAGAAAATGCAGCATCTGCTGATGAAGATGAATGCACAAGCCCTGTGGTTAACTCTCAGAGTATTCACTCTGCTGATAAAGACAATATACAAGTTGACCAAACTGCATCTCCAAATACAAATGCTCCAACCAACCCAAATGATGGATCAAATGATGCTGATTCTGATAAAGAAGGAAATGCCCCCACCAATGATGAAAATCAAGAAATTTCGTCTGCTGACTCAAAGACCTCAGAGTCTAAAGAAGAAGATGTATCTGATTCACCCATAACTGAATCACCAAGAAGAAGAAGGAGTCACAGATTGATAGCTCAATTTGCCTCCAAAAGGAAAAATGATCACTCCAATGCTGTCGTTGAATTAAGTGATGATGAGTCGGTATCATATGAAGTAAGTGCTAAGGATGGATACAGTGATGAAGAAGATGAATCAAAGGAAGATCTTGCTGAAGAAGGTTCTGGAAATAAAATGCAGCAAGAAGAATTCATAGATGAATCTGATGAAAGGAATCAGCAAAATTCAAGCTCAAAAAGGGAAGAGATTGAGAAAGGTTCTGATTCTACACATCAGGAATCTGAGGATTTGGAATACTACCCCATTCTCTCTCCAGCCAGAATTAGCAGAAGAATTATAGTGGAAGTCTTTGATGAGCCACCAGCAGAACCACCAACAAGATGGATAAATCAAGGAAATGAACAACTTTGAGTTTTAAGAATGAGCACAGATGAAGTACTTCACAACTGGAAAAACATGGAATTAGACTGCACAACAATACTGTATAACTCTGAAGACCTTCTAATGAGATGGTTCTTCCCGTGGATGCCATGGTTGAAGGCACATACTAATGCTGATGAGAGCTACTTCAGTTGGTGCTATTCTCAGTTTCCAAATCTAGAGTTGGTGTCACAAAACTTCCCAAGGGTAAAGAAGTTTGCAACCAAGATGATAAATGACAAGCCCCACTACAAGGTCTATAGACAAGTTGGAAATCAATATATTCCCTAAGATCGTAGAGTGGACTCTGAAGGAAGAAGGATTATGGCCAAGGAGATAATCATAGATTCTGTTCACTCTATCACTGACAATGATCAAGTCTAAAATAAGAAGCTTCCATCTGCTCAAGCGCTATTGACAGACATTCATTCATCCTTAACCAGTGATTGGAACTCAACGATTCTTCAGATTCTCAACACCTTCGAAAATCTATCCAAAGAAGCAGATCGTAGAGTCCAACCTGATACTCAACAAGGAGTTGTCCAACCAGATGATCAAAAATCTATGGAAAAGGAGCTGATGAAAAATACTGATGAACTGATTAAAAAAATATCTCTATTTACTGAAGAGTCAAAGAAGCTGACGATAACAGCAGATAATTCAGTTCCAGAGAGACTTCAAGCTATGGCTAATATATCTCTCAAAATCAAAGAGAGAGATCACATCTACTTAAAGGCCATAAATGATCAGAAAGCTGAAGCTATACGAGCACAAGAGGCAAATGAAGAGAAACTCAAAGTCTTTTCTGACAAGATTGACAACATAAATCAGTCCTTCTCCATGCAACTTGAGTTAAGCCAACAAGAACTCAAGATTGAAGTTGGTAACTCCTCCTATCTGATGGAGCAGCTTATGTCCAACATAGAGTAGCTTTCTCAAATGATTAATGACAAACAAGGGGAGAAAAAGAGGCATAGAAAAGGGAAAAATAAGAGGCATTCAAGAACAAACAAGGAGAGCAAGAGGAAGATGAAGAAGAAGAAAGCAGAAGAAGGAGATGGTTCATCATCTGAGGGGGAGCCAAAGGATGATGAGCCTAAGGCTAAGGGGGAACCAGACGAAGAAAAAGAGAAGCATACATTTGAGGGGGAGCAAACAAAAGAAATGAAGTTAACGATTCCAAAGTGAGCAAGTGAAAGAAGATCAAACAAAAGAATAGCTGATCAACAGATATTTTGGAAGCACACAGGAGCCAAAGAGGTACATCTCTAACCAGTTAAGTAATGTTCTGGATCCAGGATGTAAAATGTCAGTGTATTAAATTCAACATCATTATAAATGACATTCATGATTATCTGTTTTAGAAATACAGCTGCTCATTATATATAAGATTCATTCATAACATGCATATGCACTTATTGTTTTTGTCATAATCAAATAGGGGGAAATTGTCAGGAATAAGCATGTGAATGATATTCCCATTTATATATGATTTGATTATGATATATATATATATATATATATATATATGAATGAATATGCAAGTATGCTTGCATTAAGAAAAGCTGTAAAGTCCTTTGATAGATAATAGAAACATATGTACAAGGACTTAGAATGAATTTATCAAATGTGTAAGGTTAATCCTATATAAGCAAAACAGCTTTGTAAAGCCCTTAAAAAGAAATGATGTACAAAGACTATAAATATAGAAAGATCAAGCATGTTAGGTTGATTGTATGATGTAATAGATAGGCTTGTCTGATCGTCGAGCACTGCACCAGAAATCGTAGTCTGCCAGGAGAGTCAAGGAAAACTCGAGAGCTATTGAGGCAGAATCATAGTCTACAAGATAGTAGATTTTGGAGTTCGTAGACTTCTAGGAGAGACGAGGAAGGATCGTAGTATGTCGAGGAGAACTTCCTCAAGGTCGTAGTCTGCTGAGGAAGTCATGTTCAGAATCATAGAGACAGCCTGCCTACGAGCCGACCAAGTATCTGCCAAAGCCAAGTCAAGAATCGTAGACTACACTCAGAGTCGTAGAGTCTACTAATCATACCAGAGGCTGAGATCGTAGTCGAGAAAGATCAGATGAAGACAACAAGCATAAAGACAGAAATCGTAGAGTGTCAAGATCTGATCTCGGAGTCGTAGTGTTTGCACAGCCAAAGCTGAATTGTAGAGTGCAGAACTAAGACCTCAATAGATGAGTTCATAAAGCCAAAGAAGAATCATAGAGCAAACATGATTTTCAACAAATGAGCACTCCCTGAATATCCAAAGGAATGAAGCCTCTTGTTGATTCTGCAAAGATACATATCACTTAAGGAAAACCAGATAGCACTCAACGAATTGCATGCAAGCTAAGAAAAGATCTAAGCATCAACCCAATCAGCATCTAGATTGAGTTGTGAAGCCATTCAAGATGAAGTTTTCCACAAGATGATCATAAGAAGACGTCGGTGGCTGACTTGAGGAAAGTTAGTATATGCAGTAGCTGTCAAGAAGAAAGATGACAACGATCTTAGAAGTAATCAAGATCGTAGTGTTTGCCAAACTAAGAAGGGACTGATGGAGTACACACTTAGATACTGGTCAGCCTCTGAATAACAAGGCTAAAGTGATTAAGCATTGGGTCAGTCCATTGATGATAAGTGAACGGGAGATCACAAGGAGAAAGAGAGCTGGACACGCCACAAATCTGAAGTGTCTTGTTATTCAGAAGAGGCCAGAGCAAGGAATCAAGCCATCAGTATCTAAGAACAGTCGAGGTAAACAGAAGTAATGAAGCACTACATACAAAGAGGAAGAGATGTGTTCTACACTGAAGATCAAGTGAACACTCCTCATGATCGTAGTGTTATCTCTACCAGTCAACGAGACACTACGATCAGGTCCATGAAAACATGCATCGGAATCGTAGAGTTCGAATAGCTGAAGAATGAAGCATTGGCAATGGTTCAATCTGAAGGGTAATATTCGGACAAAAGCTTTTTGAGAGCATCGATGCAAGGACAACCTCTGATCAATAAATTAGAAGGGTGAATTAAAGTCGATGACCTGCCCAAGATATCAAAGTAACATATCTGACAGGGTTGGTGAAATAGGCAGACTGCAGTGTCAAGAAGTCAAAAAAAGATGTCATGTCACATCTGCAGTCTGCACCAAATAACTCGAGATTTGCAAGGTAATTTGAATAGCCTTCAACGGCTACTTTCCAACGGGAAGATTGGGAAGCAGTATAAAACCACAGAGGTTCAAAGATCAAGAGAGGCTGGTGATTGTGGTTGCAGAATCGTTGAGTTAGTGGATGCTGTAAGTTGACTTTACGAGTTCCACCACAGATCAAAGAACAAGTCTCAATGACAGTGAGACTACCAAGGTGGAAGTGAAGCAGCTTTGAAGAAGAACTCAAACAGATCAAAGCTTCACTCAACAAAGATGAGAATGCTGTAAGACCTCGAATTTTATGAAATAAAAGTATTCAATTTTTTTATTTTGGTGAATGGTTAAATTGATAAAAGTTTAAAGTTAAGGGTGACATTTGAAAAATTTTCAAAGTAAGTGATGATGAAGTTTTGTTTTATTAGTATTATTAATATAATAAAATAGAAATACTTTTTATATAAAACAGAATACTTTTATAAAGTTATTCTATAAATAGAATATATTATATTCTATTATGCATAGTGTTTTGCATAGTAAAATCTTTTTATATAAAATAGAATACTTTTATAAAGTTATTCTATAAATAGAATATATTATATTCTATTATGCATAGTGTTGCATAGTGCCTGCATAGTATTTTGCATAGTAAAATCTTTTTATATAAAACAGAATACTTCTATAAAGTTATTCGTTTTATTAGATTATAAATAGAATATATTATATTTTATTTAAAATATTTTGCTTTAAATATGGATCATCCGATTAAAAGTAAATCAATCTGGACCGTTCATGAATTAGTTACTATGCAGTCCATTCTTATATAAATAGAAGCTTATTCCTTCATTATTTCTTACGAATTCACTGAAACTCTAGAGAGAGAAACTATATAGAGAGTTCTTCTTCTGTAATCTCGAGCGTATTTCTTTAGAGTTTAAGAAAGCTTTGAGCGTAGAAGATAGTGCAAGTTTTCTTCAAGTATATTCATACTACCGATTCGGAATACTTCTTCTTTCAAAGGTAAGGGATATTATTTGTTGTACACTGTAAGGGATATTATTTGTTGTTACACTGTAAGGGATATTATTTGTTGTACAGAATGTGGTATTATTTCTTTTATATTCATAAAGAGAACTTCTGTTATTCCATTCTTTATTATTCTGTTGGAATAACCTGTATACGCGGACTACCTTATACTTGGTGAAATTATTCTGTTATTCCATTCCTTATTATTATGTTGGAATAACCTGTTTATGCGAAGTACCGTATACATGGTGAAATTCTTCTATTATTTTATTCTTTACTATTTTGTCGGAATATCATGTCTGTGTGTTTTACGCCGGACCTGGTTCCATTATCTATTATTCCGCCTTTATTATTCTGTCAGAATATCCTGTTTGTGCGTTATACGCCGGACTAGGTTCTATTATTTATTATTAAAGTATTTATTATTCATGCGAATATATATCCATACGTGCGTTACATGGACACAGTTCCATTATTTATTATTCTGTTGGGAATAACCTGTCTATTCGGTCTCTATCGCATGCATGGTGAATCCTTTTGTTATTCCATTCTTTATTATTCTGTTGGAATAACCTGTCTATGTGGATTACCACATGCATGGTGAATGATCCTTTATATTCATTCCTTATTAAATTGTGGAAATGATCTGGTTACGTTGATTATGATGAGAGTCATAATAAAAGCATTGGACTGACGAAAATCATGGGTAGTAAGTGTTATGATGAGTTATATTGGTTATTATTTGAAAAAATGAAAGTTTCTTAGAAATCACAAAGGGTTGAAAATCAGATTTTGATGAAAATAGAACATAAAATTCAATTGACCATATCTCCTATTATATTTTGAATTTTTGAGTGTGGGCAAATTCTAGAGTTAGATCTATAAGTTTTGTAGCATCTCTAAGTGGAATCACTGGAAAAGGTGTTGTAGATTTTTGTGAGAACTGATTTTAGCAAAGGAGTCAAAAGTTGGAAATTACCAAAATACTACTGTCCAGATTTTTAGAAGGGCTTTTTCGGCCACTTAATTTATGAGAAAAATTCTGGACTTTTGGGACATAAAAGTATATAGTATAAGGTACCTCCTGTCCAAAAATGAGCTCATTTCGACTTAAAATGAGCACGTTATGACCATTTCAATATTTAGATTTTTCTGACAAAAAATGCTATAACTGGAGTTCTATAATTCCGATGACCATGAAATTTAAACTGGAAGCTCACGTTGACATGTGTAAGATCCTGCCAAGATTTGGGAATTTCTGGAGTTAAACTTGAGGTAGCTAATTTCTTAAGGAATTAATTAGAAATTGATTTTTGAAAAATAGTAAATGAATTTTAAAATTCGAGAAAAATATATGTTCATTATGGGTCTATATATTCGCTAAATCCCAGAAAAGAAATATTTTTGGGACTGATTTGGTATTTTTCATAAAAATAGTTTAGTTACGAACATATGAGTTAAATATGTTACGCAAGTAACGAAGTTGGAAAATAGGATTTTATGGCTTGGAAATCCTATATAAGGTATATGCATATTTTTAATGAGGGATTTAATCATTGGTGATGAAATCATATGAGTTTGGCATTTTTGAATGATTAAATGCATTATTTGGTAAAGTGTAAACAATTGAAATAAATTATTTATAAGTTTAAGAAGTGATTAAAATATTGTTATGATATTAATAATATTAGATTATGAGTGGTTTATAATATTTGGATAAATTTAAAGTTTTTAATATTTATCCTTATTTTACGTTGATTAATATTTATATCATTGTCATCATCCTCATGTATATATTATGTTGAAAGTCATCGTATTTTGTAGTGCATAGATGGACTTGGTATGATTATGACCAGGGATTATTCGGTATAATCATGACTGTAATATTACAAATAATGTGGAAAAAGTCCTCATTGGAAGTAGTGCATTGATGGACAGTTTTTGGTATGATTATGGCTATGGATTCTCTCCGGTCAAGTGTGCAAAGATGAATTATTTTATGGCATGATCAGGACCGTTGATGAAAACACGATTTTCTTTGGTCCGTAGTGCATGGATAATTCGTGGTCGTGATACTAAAAGAATATCCTTGGCCTATAGTGCAAGGATGAATTGATAATGTGGATTAATTATTGAGCTGAGTGTCAGCAATGAAATATTAATTCATGGATGTGATAATAATGAATATCCTTGGCCATAGTGCATGGATAATTCATGGATGTGATATTAACGAATATCCTTGGCCGTAGTGCAGGGGTGATTCGATGATGTGGATTATTTATTAAGCTGAGTCTCAGCTATAAAATATTGATAATAAGTTTTTAAATTCGTAGAAGATAGTAGATATCATGCTCTACTTGACTCTTCTAAAATACAGTTGTATATCTTTGGCCTGTAGTGCAAAGATGAATTGTTAATGAATATCTTTGGCCGTAGTGCAAAGATGAATTTATTAGTATGATTATGAGCAGGGATTATGATTTGATATAACCATGATTTTTGATGTTTGAAGTGAAGATAGGTGATGAAAATTATCTTCGTCCTGGGTGCGAAAAGGAATTCAAAATCACAATTATGATTATGAGTTATTCATATGATTGTGGATAGGAATTAATGATTGACGTTACAGGGATAAAATATTATTGGTGGACTTTTAACATGGAGAAGATAATAGACTTGATGGTCTATTTGACTCTTTTAATGGATTGCTCGTTCCGCTACAACTATGGTTGAAAAGTTTCATCATCTACCATATGTTCTAAATCTCTGATTTATTATTGACAAAAGCTATTGATAATTTAATTATCTTTAGTTATGATATTCTTTACTGGGCTAGTTGTGCTCACCCTTTTGCTTAACAATTCCTTTCAGGTAATAAGAGTGTAGCTGGGTCGAGCGGGGATAATAGGGGAATAGAACGGTGGTCTATAGCTGTTGAGGTTCTCCCTAAATAGTATGGAAATAATTTTATTGAGAACTTTAGATAAGTGTGTCGTATTGTATACGTCATTTGATATTTAATTTTGGTGAACCGAATAGGGTGAGGCGAACCCAACTTTGGAAGGGTGTTTTGTCATTATCATACAAGATGTCTAATGACATACAACCTCGTGTTATCATAAGACAGGGTTGTGCACATCCACTTGCTGAGTATATCTACGAGTACTACCTATATGATCTTGGAGTTTATTTGAAATATAATTTTCACTTGAGACAAAGTGGAGATAGTTATATGTCAAGAGAAGACTCACTATTGGAAGGAACATGATAGTAATCTTCTCATTTTTCTTTGGGGTCTATTGGGTCAACCAAGGATAATTCTCTGGACATAAGATATCTATCATAACTTAGATTCATGGCCTCCTATGTACGAAGGTTTCCTTGAGCACTTCCCAAAGATTTTAATTTCTAAAACAGTTTTTGACTGTACTTTTATGTAAAGTACCATTGTAAGATTGTGGTGAAGGCACCATGAGAGTTACATACATTTGTATTAAAACTCACAGTATACTTGTCATCGTATTCTGTACGACAGTTCAACAGTTGTATAAATGAAGTTTGTATTTGATTTTTATAGTGTGATATCTGGCGACTCAAGATGGGTGATGTATACCTATTTTGGGGGCGTCACAAATTCCACTGAAGATGGCAGCCAAGCTGAGAGCCGAGAAGGCCAAGAAGATAGCATTCAAAAAAGTGGCTGAGTACAAAGAAGATCAAGAGAGCCACTCTACGAATCACTATGAACCAAAAGCTAAGACTGAACAAGTGGAGAACCATATCTGCAAAGTATTCAAGAAGGGTTCAGGGATTGCTAAGTTCCAAATAAAGTCTACTAAAAGCACAGAGACTTAGCAAACCCAGATGGTGATGGTGCAAAGCTGATACCAGATAAGGATGAGCAGAAAAGTCTGAAGATCAGCTGCACCAAAGAATATGTGGTCCAGACTCAAAGCAGAATGCAAAGAGGACCACACCAAGCTGCTAAGTATAAAAGATGTTCAGAGCTTAATGACATCTTAGCAGCTCAGCACCAACAACAATAACAACTACAACAATAAGAAGCCAGGGCCTGAGGGGTCCTTGTCCGGAGGGACTAAATGAAGTTCCAAGCCTGCAAGGCTTGAAGAGTTCCTAGGAAACTAGAGAAGTCCCAAGGCTGCTGGCCTTGAAGAGTTCTTAGTGAACTGAAGTCCCAAGGCTGCTATCTTGAAGGAATCTTAGTGATTCAGGGTGATGCCCTTCCTTAGTGGAATCCTGCTAGTTGAAAGCAGAAGAGTGGATTAGGAGCTTGAGTTTCTGAACTACTTAAAACCCCTTGTGTCTTTTACTTTATGTCATTTATATTATGTACATTAACTGTTATAACTGCTATGTATATTTTAACTGCTTACTACTAAAGTAACTCTACGAACAATGGATGTCTGATTATGAATATATCAATAAAGGGGATCTGTTACTTATTCCGTTGTGCTTGAAAAGATTCTTAAGTTTGTCATATGCTACTTAATGAGCAATACACCTTAATAGAGAAAAAGTATTTTGAAATTCTAAGGATCTATTCAACCCCCCCCTTCTAGATCTGTATTGTGCTTACTAGGAACTAACAGGTTTCAATTCTACTCATCTACGCTTTGAGTAATCTCTTCAACCCAGTTTATTTACGTCATTAAGGTTTCATGAATATGGCTTTCAATTTTCTGTTAAATTCAACAATTGGAAAGAATAAGGATTAAGTGCATATATGTGTTAAGATGTTGTTATAATGTGTTTTCATATATATTGTATGGTTCCATATCATCAGTTACATAATATTATAACGAACGTTGTTGTTTCAAAAGTTACATAGTATAGAATATGGCCATATGGCCCTTATACGTGAATTTAATATGTCAAAGATAAATTATTTTGTAAAATTCACACATATATATAATTATGCATGTTAAAACGAAGGAAACAAACCTTGAATGGATGGATTTGGTGTTATAACGAATTCGTAGTGTTAATTTTATGTTTTATGTTCAAAAACCTTCAAGAACATCAAGAACAGTGAAATTATATGTTTTAATTCTGTAATTATGTGTTTTAATTGGTTAAAATCACTCTATAAAGGTTGGGTAATGATTATGTACGAATTCTAGCATGTGGGTATGTTTAATTTGATGAATTTAATGACCATGTAATGATAATTTCGTCTGATTCTGTGTTCTTCACGAACTAGAAATTCAAAAACTGGAGTTTCGCGCCGCGACGCCAACTCCAAGCCTAAGTCCCATGTCGCAGTGCCACCGCGCCACAGCGCCAAGTCTAAAACTCAAGCACCATGGCACATGCATGTTAAGAACTGAAGATAATAAAGAGTGGTGACTGCCGCCACTTCAGCGTAATGGTTCGTAAATGAGTTTTTAAATGCTCAAGTCTAGCAATGTGTTAGTAACTTAATCTAATGAACATAAAAACATGTTAGACATATAATGAGGTGTTAAAATAAATTCTTAACATGTCAACAACACATTTATGTGTAAATTGAATGATTGAATGCATAGTTAGCTTATTGTTCATGAAGTGTTAATTGTGGCAATGAGTGTAGTAATTTGACTAAGTATAGTCATGAATTCGAGTTAGACAAAAAGAATGAACTTGTGATGACTAGTACGTTATAATTGACTGGTATTGTGAACGTAAATGATATGTAGGATTTAAATCAAGGAACGAGTATAATTAATGTGTAATCTACGCACGAGGCAAGTTTTCTAACCCTACTCGTTATCTTTATATGAGCTTATAAGTTATCTCTTACATCGAGCAAATTCTCATTATTATTGATCAAGTCCATTTTATTATATTAAAAAGTATTAATCTTTCAAAGTATGATTCTGCTATACAATAATTATTCTATTGTATACCTTTTGAGATTGCTATTCAATTTTAAATTATCAGTTACTATTGAACTTTGTTAGACTAGTGAACCCTAAATGATTCGACTAGTCCATAGTTGATGAGTGTTCTATATTTCAGAACCCTTGATAAATTATCCAAACCAAACTTCCTTCGGTGCGGACTCTAATGTCAAACTGAGATGAACAACCCTGTATAGGGGATTACTTATGCGTTAGCGTTAACATATTATCCACAGTATGGTACTAAGGGCCGATCCCCTTAAGTACGAGAAGAAGAGTCCATAGTTTTATGACTATTAAAGGTTTCAAGTATAAACACTTGACAACCTAGGACATAGTTCAAGGTCTTATGACCCTCAGAAGTTCTTTTATTTCTTGTTATTCATTCTTGATTCAAAAGCCTAGTTTTCCTATTTCAGAAGCCTTTAATTTATTCGCATGTTATTATTCATTTGTCATATTGTTATACTTGTAGGCAATCGTGCTCACTCTTGCGTAATAATAACATTGCAGTTAAGAACGAAAGATCAGACGAGCCTTCCACTAGTAAAGACAAGGGCAGGATTAGCAAGTAATGAAGACTGGTTATTTATATGGTTATGTAATGATATTTAGACTTGATGTTGTTTATGTTACTTGTTTATGTTTTCTGCACAGATGTTTAAGGTTAGAGTAACCTAGGATTGTATTTTTATGCAGATGATGTAACCCCATAAGGGGAGATTTATTTATTTAATTCTATCTATTGAATGGTTTGCATTTATTTTTGGGTAGATAAATAGATGATATTTGTACAGTGAACACCAAATCCTGCGAAAATGGAAGTACCCGGATTTAGGGGAATAACCTTAGGTAGTAGCCTTGTAGGAGATTGAGAACATAGTAGTGGTAAACTCTTATCGAGTTATGTGTTCGCTAGCACGGATTAGTAACTAAAACTTAAAATTTTGTTGTCAAGATGTCGGATGTTAGAGGAACTAGTCGAGCTGGGGAGGAGGAACCCCGAGTACCTACAGAGGAGGAGCCCCGAGACATTCATGTCGTCAGGGAACAGTTGGTATAGAGAGAGCCATCTCTGTTAATCACTGTTGTTGGTCGGGAGCATGAGCCTTAGACTGGTCCAGAGGAGGATTCTGATGAAGAAGAGGAGTTCCCACCGAACTCCATCGATGCTGAGATGTATGGTGCACTTTATGATCGTAACATAGAGTTGCAAGACACTGTTCAGGAGCTGAAGGAAAGGGCTGTTATATAGCAAATTACCATCGAGCAGAAAGATGGGGAATTTGTGACTCTTCACACATGTTTAGGAAACGTGGAGTGGGATTTGGTTCACAAGAATGGTCAAACCGAGGAGAAGTCCAAAGAAATAGAAAAGTTAAAGAAGGAGCTGAAAGAGAGCTCAGAAAGGCTGGCCATAGCAGAGGAGGGCTGGGTAAGAGAGACACGTCGTGCTGATCTTGCAGAAGAGGATTGTCGTGCGAAGAATGCTAAGCTTGGGGAGACGTACTCTACACTTCAAAATGCAATGGATGAGGCCCAGGATCGAGTTATGAGATACCCAATCTAGTTTGAAGGTCTACCATCATATATGCTAGATCGCAGGACGATGTCCCGCGTCATGGAAGAAGAATGTGGCAAGGCTATTCAGCGCCTTAATAGGCAGTGATAGGATTAGTTTATTTATATGAAACCTATCTGGTAATTAAAG
Source organism: Panax quinquefolius (assembly GCA_020205615.1). Classification (NCBI taxonomy): domain Eukaryota; kingdom Viridiplantae; phylum Streptophyta; class Magnoliopsida; order Apiales; family Araliaceae; genus Panax; species Panax quinquefolius. Next base: position 143,978,930 of record CM035155.1, on the reverse strand, counting down.
ATGTAAATTCCGATGTGTGTATAAACAAAGGAATGCTATCATACGATGTTAAAACTTTTGAATTGAATAAAATGTCAGAGTTTATTTGAAATAATGTGTTAAGTGAATTATGATTAAATGTTTTAGTTGAGCCTTAAATGTTTAAGGGATTAAATAAAGACCTAATAAGCGTATATTCTTAACAGAAATATGCCTCCTAGAAGAAGACAGAACCGTCAACAAGCTCATGAAGAACCAATGAATAACAACAACAACGCCAATGCTAACCCTGTTCAGCAACTGGTGAACCTATTAGCTAGAGCAATTAACAATCAACCACAAGCTCCACCAAACACCTCATTCAAGGATTTCAAGGCGGTGGGACCGCTAGAGTTTAAGGGCTCCATAAACCCAACCGAGGCTCAAACATGGGTTATGGAAATGGAGAAGGTGTTTGACGTCGCCAGAGTAAGGGAAGACCAGAAAACCGCGTATGCAACATTCATGCTGAAGTATGAAGCCAGCTATTGGTGGCAGGAAAACAAAGTATGGGGAGGAGAAGGTGTAATAACCTGGGAGAGATTCAAGAAGATGTTTTTCAAGTTGTATTTTCTGACCAGTTCGCAAAATCAAATGGAAGTGCAGTTTCTGGAGTTGAAACAGGGGAGTATGTCCATAGCAGATTATGAAGCAAGGTTCAACGAGTTGGCTAGGTTCGCCACATACCAAGTATATACGGATAAAAGGAAGGCAAGATGATTTGAGCAGGGACTGAAGCCCTGGTTGTATAACAAGGTGTCAATGTTCCAACTGAACACTTTTGCTAAAGTGTTAGAGAAAGCCATACTCGCTGAAGGTGGAAGCGATGCGGTAACTAAATATAATCAGGATCAGAAAAAGAAAAAGATTGAGAATGAAGGAAATAACAAGACTGGTGGAAGTAGCACGGGGGGTAGCCATAATCAGAAGAGGAAGTGGTCTGATAACTCGTTAACTGGAAGTCAACAAGGAGGGCAGAAGAAGAAGATCGAAGTGTGCCCAACCTGCAGAAAAACCCATTTGGGAGTTTGTATGAAGGGGAAACGAGTGTGCTACAATTGTGGTTAAGAAGGCCACATAGCACCTAACTGTCCTAACCCAAAGAAGGGTGCCTGCTTCACTTGTGGCTCAAAGGACCATCTTGCAAGAGATTGTACTAAGAAGGGATCTGGAGGGACGGGATCAGGAGGGAATAGAGGGAACAACGGTGGAAGCACTCTGACTATCGTAGGACCAACCGCAACCGACTGACCGACCGCTGGGACATTCAACATGACAGTACAGGATGCAGTGCAGCCTCGCGATGTGGTGTCAAGTATCATTCTGATCAATAAAGTTAATGCTTATGTATTATTTGATTCGGGTGCTACTTGTTCATTTATATCCGATGACTTTGCTAAGAACTTAGAATTTTTTAAGGACGAGTTAGAATACCCCATGAACATAGAAATTACGAATAGAGAAATAATCCCTGTTATGTACGTGCATAAGAATTGTAGAGTGGATATTAAGGGTAATATCATGAACGTAAATCTTATCCCTATTCAACTTTGAGAATTCGACGTTATTTTGGGTATGGACTGGTTATCCAATTATGGGGCGGTAATTGACTGCCAGAAGAAGCGTATTAACCTTATGACTTCGTCAAAGGTTGTGTTTTATGGTAACAAGTCGCCTATACAAGCAAGTTATCTGACGATGATGCAAGCCAAGAGGTTGTTAAGGCAAGGCTGTGTGGGATATCTAGCTTACATAGTCGATAGTCGTAAAGAGAATCCGAAAATAGATGAGATACCAGTAGTGAGAGATTTCGCAGACGTATTTTCGGACGATTTGCCAGGTCTTCCTCCAGATAGAGCAGTTGAATTTGTGATCGATTTGGCTCCAGGAACGGCTCCAATATCGAAGGCACCATGTGAAACTTCGAATTTTATGAAATAAAAGTATTCAATTTTTCTATTTTGGTGAATAGTTAAATTGATAAAAGTTTAAAGTTAAGGGTGATATTTGAAATTTTTTCAAAGTAAGTGATGATGAAGTTTTGTTTTATTAGTATTATTAATGTAATAAAATAGAAATACTTTTTATATAAATCAGAATACTTTTATAAAGTTATTCTATAAATAGAATATATTATATTCTATTATGCATAGTATTTTGCATAGTAAAATCTTTTTATATAAAATGAATACTTTTATAAAGTTATTCTATAAATAGAATATATATATTATATTTTATTATGCATAGTGTTGCATAGTGCTCAGATAGTCCTTAGATAGTAAAATCTTTTTATATAAAACATAATACTTTTTTAAAGTTATTCATTTTATTAGATTATAAATAGAATATATTATATTTTATTTAAAAGATTTTGCTTTTAAATATGGATAATCCAATTAAAAGTAAATCAATCTGGACCGTTCATGGATTAGTTACTATTCAGTCCATTCTTCTATAAATAGAAGCTCATTCCTTCATTATTTCTTACGAATTCACTGAAACTCTAGAGAGAGAAACTATAGAGAGAGTTCTTCTTCTGTAATCTCGAGCGTATTTCTTTAGAGTTTAAGAAAGCTTTGAGCGTAGAAGATAATGCAAGTTTTCTTCAAGTATATTCCCGCCCTACCGTTCGGAATACTCTTCTTTCAAAGGTAAGGGATATTATTTGTTGTACCTGTAAGGGATATTATTTGTTGTACCATATTCATGAAGAGAGCTATTATTATTCCATTCCTTATTATTCTATTGGAATAACCTGTTTATGCGAAGTACCGCATACATAGTGAACTTCTTCTGTTATTCCATTATTTATTATTATGTTGGAATAACCTGTTTATGCGAAGTACCGCATACATGGTGAAATTCTTCTATTATTCCGTTCTTTATTATTCCGTAGAATATCAAATATACGTGCGTTCTGCTTACTGTGAATGGTTCCATTATTTATTATTCCAGTATTTATTACGTACGTGCGTTTACGCATGGACACGGTTCTATTATTTATTATTCTCGCATTTATTATTCATCTCAATATCCTATCTCGTGAGTTTTTTATTTGGACTGGTTCCATTATTTATTATTCCGCATTTATTATTACGCCGGAATATCATCATGCTCTACGTTTACGTCGGACCTGGTTCCATTATTTATTATTCTGTTGGGAATAACTGTCTGTGCAGTCTCTATCGCATGCATGGTAAATCCTTCTGTTATTCCATTCTTTATTATTCTGTTAGAATAACTTGTCTATGTGGATTACCACATGCATGGTGAATGATCCTTTATATTCATTCCTTATTAAATTGTGGAAATGATCTAGTTACGTTGATTATGATGAGAGTCATAATAAAAGCATTGGACTGATGAAAATCATGGGTATATGAAGTATTAGTAAGTGTTATGATGAGTTATGTTGGTTATTATGTGAAAACATGAAAGTTTCTTAGAAATCACAAAGGGTTGAAAATCAGATTTTGGTAAAAATAGAATATGAAATTCAATTGATCATATCTCCTATTATATTTTGAATTTTTGAGTGTGGTCAAGTTCTAGAGATAGATCTATGAGTTTTGTAGCATCTCCAAGTGGAATCACTAGAAAAGGTGTTGTAGATTTTCGTGTGGACAGATTTTAGCAGAGGAGTCAAAAGCTGGAAATTACCAAAATGCTACTGTCGAGATTTTTAGAAGGGCTATTTCGGCCACTTAATTTGTGAGAAAACTTTCGGCCTTTTGGGAAATGAAAGTATATAGTATAAGGTACCTCCTGTCCAAAAATGAGCTCATTCTGACTTAAAATGAGCAAGTTATGACTATTTCAATATTTAAGTTTTTTCGACGAAAAACGCTATAACCAGAGTTCTATAACTCCGATGACCATGAAATTTAAATTGGAAGCTCATGTTAACATGTGTAAGATCCTTCCAAGATTTGGGAATTTCTGGAGTTAAACTTGAGGTAGCTAATTTATTAAAGAATTAATTAGAAATTGATTTTTGAAAAATAGTAAATGAATTTTAAATATTCCGAGAAAAATATGTTCATTATGGGACTATATTCTGCTTAATCCCAGAAAAGAAATATTTTTGGGACTGATTTGGTATTTTTCATAAATATAGTTTAGTTACGAACATACGAGTTAAATATGTTATGTGAAGTAACGAAGTTGGAAAATAGGATTTTATGGCTTGGAAATCCTATATAAGGTATATGCATATTTTTTGATGAGGGATTTAATCATTGGTGATGAAATCTTATGAGTATGGCATTTTGAATGATTAAATGCATTATTTGGTAAAGTGTAAACAATTGAAATAAATTGTTTATAAGTTTAAGAAGTGATTAAAATATTGTTAGGATATTAATAATATTAGATTGTGAGTGGTTGATAATATTTGGATAAATTTAAAGTCTTTAATATTTATCCTTGTTTTCGTTTGATTAATACTTATATCATTGTCATCATCCTCATGTATATATTATGTTGAAAGTCATCTGTGGCCTGTAGTGCATAGATGGACTTGGTATGATTATGACCAGGGATTATTCGATACAATCATGACCGTAATGTTACAAATAATGTGGAAAAAGTCCTCATTGGCTGTAGTGATTTGATATAAACATGATTTTTGATGTTTTAGGTGATGATAGGTGATGAAAATTATCTTCGTCCTGGGTGCGAAAAGGAATTCAGAATCACAATTATGATTATGAGTTATTCATATGATTGTGGACAGGAATTATTGATTGACGTTACAGGGATAAAATATTATTGGTGGACTTTTAACATGGAGAAGATAATAGACTTGATGGTCTATTTGACTCTTTTAATGGATTGCGTTCGTTCACCGCAACTATGGTTGAAAAGTTTCATCATCTACCATATGTTCTAAATCTCTGATTTATTATTGACAAAAGCTATTGATAATTTAATTATCTTTAGTTATGATATTCTTTACTGGGCTAGTTGTGCTCACCCTTTTGCTTCACAATTCCTTTCGTGTAATAAGAGTGTAGTTGGGTCGAAGAGGATAAAAGGGAATAGAGCGGTGGTCTATATATTTGTTGAGGTTCTCCCTAAATAGTATGGAAATAATTTTATTGAGAACTTTAGATAAGTGTGTCGTATTGTATACGTCATTTGATATTTAATTTTGGTGAACCGAATAGGGTGAGGCGAACCCAACTTTGGAAGGGTGTTTTGTCATTATCATACAAGATGTCTAATGACATACAACCTCGTGTTATCATAAGACAGGGTTGTGCACATCCACTTGCTGAGTATATCTACGAGTACTACCTATATGATCTTGGAGTTTATTTGAAATATAATTTTCACTTGGAGACAGAGGAGATAATTATATGTCAAGAGAAGACTCGCCATTGGAAGGAACATGATAGTAATCTTCTCGTTTTTCTTTGGGGTCTATTGGTTCAACCAAGGATAATTCTCTGGACATAAGATATCTATCATAACTTAGATTCATGGCCTCCTATGTACGAAGGTTTCCTTGAGCACTTCCCAAAGATTTTAATTTCTAAAACAGTTTTTGACTGTACATTTATGTAAAGTACCATTGTAAGATTGTGGTGAAGGCACCATGAGAGTTACATACATTTGTATTAAAACTCACAGTATACTTGTCATCGTATTCTGTACGACAGTTCAACAGTTGTATAAATAAAGTTTGTATTTGATTTTTATAGTGTGATATCTGGCGACTCAAGATGGGTGATGTATACCTATTTTGGGGGCGTCACATTTGGTATCAGAGCTTAGGGATATGGTCGTTGGCGGAGATATGAGTCTAGAACTAGGAGGGGAGGGACGAGTAATATACTTCGCTAGTGTGTGACTTACCTAAGCTGAAATTGTTTACTTGATAAGTTGACAAATTATGATATGTCAATTAACCTTTGTTTTGAAGTATATTCTAGAATGATGTCTAAAACCCAGGAGATGAGCAATGGGAAAATCATGATAGAGAGGAAATAACCGGAAAGGTACAATCCGAAAAGAAAGCAAGGTATTCTCATCTCTTCGAAATACCAGGTACGTACGTAAATTTCGAGGGCGAAATTTCATAAGGAGGGGAGATTATGAGACCCCGAATTTTATGAAATAAAAATATTCAATTTTTCTATTTTGGTGAATAGTTAAATTGATAAAAGTTTAAAGATAAGGGTGACATTTGAAAATTTTTCAAAGTAAGTGATGATGAAGTTTTGTTTTATTAGTATTATTAATGTAATAAAATAGAAATGCTTTTTATATAAATAGAATACTTTTATAAAGTTATTCTATAAATAGAATATATTATATTCTATTATGCATAGTATTTTACATAGTAAAATCTTTTTATATAAAAATGTAATACTTTTATAAAGTTATTCTATAAATAAAATATATTATATTTTATTATGCATAGTGTTGTATATAGTACTGCGCATAGTGTTTTGCATAGTAAAATCTTTTTATATAAAAATGTAATACTTTTATAAAGTTATTCGTTTTATTAGATTATAAATAGAATATATTTTATTTTATTTAAAAGATTTTGCTTTAAATATGGACCGTCCGATTAAAAGTAAATCAATCTGGACCGTTCATGAATTAGTTACTATGCAATCCATTCTTCTATAAATAGAAGCTCATTCCTTCATTATTTCTTACTTAATTCACCTTTGAAACTACAGAGAGAAACTATAGAGAGTTCTTCTTACGTAATCTTGAGCGTATTTCTTTAGAGTTTAAGAAAGTTTTGAGCGTAGAAGATAGTGCAAGTTTTCTTCAAGTATATACCCGCCCTACCGTTCGAAATACTCTTCTTTCAAAGGTAAGGGATATTATTTGTTGTACCCGTAAGGGGTATTATTCTTTCATATTCATGAAGAGAGCTATTGTTATTCCATTCCTTATTATTCTGTCCAGAATTTTAAAAGGGCTGCTTCGGCCACTTAATTTGGGAGAAAAATTCTGGCCTTTTGAGACATGAAAGTATATGGTATAAAGAACATCATGTCCAAAAATGAGCTCATTCCGACTTAAAATGAACAAGTTATGACTATTTCAATATTTAGGTTTTTTCGACGAAAAACGCTATAACCGAAGTTCTATAACTCCGATGACCATGAAATTTAAATGGGAAGATCACGTTAACATGTGTAAGATCCTGCCAAGATTTTGGAATTTCTGGAGTTAATCTTGAGGTAGCTAATTTCTTAAGGAATTAATTAGAAATTGATTTTTGAAAAATAGTAAATGAATTTTAAAAATTCCGAGAAAAATATATGTTCGTTATGGGACTATATTCGCTAAATCCTAGAAAGAAAAATATTTTGGGACCTGATTTGGTATTTTTCATGAAAATAGTTTAATTACTGAACATATGAGTTAAATATGTTATGTGAAGTAACAAAGTTAGAAAATAGGATTTTATGGCTTCGAAATCCTATATAAGGTATATCTGATTTTGATAAGGGATTTGATCATTGGTGATGAAATCTTATGAGTATGGCATTCTTTGAATGATTAAATGCATTATTTGGTAAAGTGTAAACAATTGAAATAAATTGTTTATAAGTTTAGAGGTGATTAAAATATTGTTATAATATTAATAATATTAGAATATGAGTTTATTAAGTGATTGATAATATTTGGATAAATTTAAAGTCTTTAATATTTATCCTTGTTTTAGTTTGATTAATGCTTATATCATTGTCATCATCCTCATTCTTATATGGTGATGAAAGTTATCTTTGGCTTACGTGCGAAGATGGACTGTTGTTTATTGAATTATATATATTTGGCTTGCGTGCAAAGATGGATTGTTGATTATTGATTTTATTGTTGTATATCTTTGGCTTACGTGCAGAGATGGACTTGGTATGATTATGACCAGGGATTATTCGGTATAGTCATGACCATTGATGATTTAATGAATATCCTTGGCCTGTAGTGCAGGGATGATTCGATGATGTGATTTATTTATTAAGCTGAGTCTCAACGATAAAAATTGATGAAAATATTTTTTTAAATCATAGAAGTTAGTAGATTTTATTCTCTACTTGACTCTTCTAATGGATTGTTTGTTCCGCTGCAGTTAAACTTGATGTCTATTGTATTTTATCAGTTTAACATTGTTGAAGACTAATGATAATTTATTCTGCATTATCTTAGTCATAATATTTCTTACTGGGCTAGTTGAGCTCACCCTTTCTTTCCTTTATTCTCTTCAGAAATGAGAATATAGCTGGGATGAGTCGGGGAACGGAGTGATGGTCCAGATGATAGCATTAGTAGTCCTCATTATTCTATTAAATAGTGTGACAATAAATGTAATGAGGACTCCATTGAGAGTGGATATTGTCTAGAAGGCAATATTCTTGTTTAAACTCTCAGCTTATGTTTTGTCGTATGTTACACGACAGTTGTATTATTAAGTTGTATTTTGTATTTTTGTACCATATATTTGGCGACTCAAGATGGGTGATGTATACCTATTTTGGGGGCGTCACATTGTCAAACCATGCCCGATTCAATTCATATTCCCAGGAGTAAGGGATCTCATACTGGTCTAGGTTTCAGAAAAGAAAAAAGTAATCTAGCTACTACTCATCAACCTCGAAGGATCGTAGAGTCCAATAAAATCAACTCTACGAACCAACCAGGAAGATACAATAGAAGTAAGATATACTCCTCTCAATTGATGAAACAAGAGAACACATGGAAAAGGGAATATCAGCCTAGGAGGAGGATGACCAATAACCCACAAAAGTCCAAATGGAGGAAGAACTTTCACACACATACTAACATGCATCATATCAATTGCTTTGTATGCCACAGAGTTGGCCACAAGGCAGCTAATTGTCATTATGATTCCATGCATGTGAGACCCAAAATCAAGCAGATTTGGGTCCCCAAGGGTACTAACATGGTAGGACCCATGCAAGTATGGGTACCAAAATGAAGGCTTAATGTTACCTCAGGAAAGGAGCTCCATGAACACAACCTGGTATCTGGATAGTGGATGTTCAAGACACATGACTGGGAACAAAGCCCTTCTGTCTAACTACATAGAGAAGGAGGGTCCCTCGGTCATCTTTGGAGATAATAGTTCTGGCAAGACAAGAGGCTATGGCTCAGCCAGAAATGGTGCAGTATAATTCAGTAGAGTGGCCGATGTGGAAGGACTACAGCACAACCTTCTAAGCATTAGCCAACTCTGTGACAAGGGTCATCAAGTAATATTCCTCAACAATCAATGTCAAGTCCGAGACCTGAAGACATCTGCAGTAAAGCTAATCGGAACAAGAGAAGGAAATGTCTACACAGTAAATCTTGGACAACTAAGCTCAGACGAGACAATATGCTTTTTAGCTAAAGTATCTGAAGAAATGAGCTGGCTATGGCATCGAAGATTATCTCATCTCAACTTCAAAAGCATGTCCAAATTAGCTTCAAAAGATCTAGTTGTAGGCCTACCTAAGTTCAACTTCGTTAAAGAAAGGCCTTGCAATGCCTGTCAACTTGGGAAGCAGACCAGAAGTACATTCAAGAGCAAAACTGTCAATTCAATTGACAAGCCTTTATAGCTGCTACACATGGATCTTTTTGGGCCAATTCCAACAACAAGCCTTGGAGGAAAGAGATACTCTCTGGTCATAGTCGATGACTTCACCAGATTTACATGGGTGTTCTTTCTAACCTCAAAAGATGAAACAAGCTCCCAGCTAATCAAAATGTTCAAGCTTGTGATGAACGAGAAAGGAGAGAAAATCAAGGCCATAAGGAGTGATCATGGTAGAGAATTCGACTTCTCAGAAGTGGACCAATTCTGCTCTGACAATGGCATCAGTCACAACTTCTCAGCTCCATGAACTACTCAACAAAATGGAGTTGTTGACAGAAAGAACAGAACACTAATAGAGGATGGAAGGACTCTACTAGCAAATGCTCATCCGCCTCGAGTACTTACAAGCGTAAGCGTCAACATCGCATGTTATACTCGTAAACAGATCACTCATACACTCTACGACAAGAAGAAGACTCCCTATGAACTGTGGAAAGGATGAAAACCTAATGTCAGCTACTTTCATGTCTTTGGATGTGCATGCTACATTCTCAACAATGGAAAGCAATACTTGACAAAGTTTCAACCAAAGTCAGACAAAGGAATCTTTCTTGGATATGCCACAGACAGTAAGGCCTACAGAGTGTTCAACAAGAAGACACTGAGTGTTGAAGTCTCGATTCACATCATCTTTGATGAAACAGACTTAGACAAAATAATGCCTCAAGACACTGCAACTAATAGTTCAGACACTACAAATGAGGTCGTCGAGCTCAATACTACGATCGTAGTACCAGACAACGAAATCGTTGAGAAAGGGAATGAGATCGTAGAGAGGCCTATGCCAGACAATGAGCCTCCACATCAAGAAGAAGAAATAGATCTTGAAGATCTAAGATAAGAAGGCATAAGAATTGATGTCCCAACAGAAAGCAGATAGGCAAGAGATCACACTCAATATCTAATCATTGGAGATCCGAATGCAAGAGTCAAAACAAGAGCTGCTACTCAAAATGAATGTTTCTATCTAAGCTTCCTATCTCAAATAGAACCGAAGAAGATAAAGGATGTTATGGAAGATTCCAGCTAGATAGAGGCCATGCAGGAAGAACTTAATCAGTTCGAGAGAAGCAAAGTATGGAGATTGGTTCCAAGACCAAAGAACCATCCTGTAATTGGAACCAAGTGGGTCTTCAGAAACAAGATGGATGAAGATGGGGTGATAACCAAGAATAAGGCTAGACTAGTGGCCAAGGGCTACTCTCAGGAAGAAGGCATTGACTATGATGAGACATTTGCACCTGTTGCCAGACTAGAAGCCATCAGAATATTCCTTGCCTTTGCTGCTCACATGAAGTTCAAAGTCTTCCAAATGGATGTCAAAAGTGCATTCTTGAATGGTGAAATTCAAGAAGAAGTCTATGTAGAGCAGCCTCCAGGTTTCATCAATCCATCTCTTTCTAATTATGTCTTTAGATTAGACAAAGCCTTATATGGTCTTAAACAAACACCTAGAGCATGGTATGAAACACTAACTAATTTTCTTATTAAAAATGGGTTCATTAGAGGTAGAGTAGATACCACACTATTTCTTAGAAAGCATAAAGATAAGGTCTTATTAGTTCAAATCTATGTTGATGATATCATATTTGGTTTTACTGATGAAAAGTTATGCAGATTCTCTAAGCTTATGCAGAGTAAATTCGAAATGAGCATGATGGGTGAGCTGAACTTCTTTCTTAGACTGCAAGTGAAGCAGACTGATGAAGGAATTTTCATTAACCAAGCCAAGTACATCAAAGACTTACTCAAGAAGTATGACATGGAATCAGCCTCTCCCATGAAAACCCCAATTGCTCCTGCAACCAAGTTTGACAAAGATGAAAAAGGTAAAAGTATTGATATAACTCAATATGTAGGTATGATAGCTCTCTTTATACCTTACGCCCAAGAGACCAGATATAATGTTTGCAACATGCATTTGTGCTAGATTTCAGGCTTGTCCTAAAGAATCTCATTTAACTACTGTAAAGAGGATTTTCAGGTACCTCAAAGGTACACCCCACTTGGGGCTTTGGTATCCCAAGGAATCCTCATTTGAGCTAACAGGATATACAGATGCTGATTTTGCAGGCTGCAAAATAGATAAAAAAAGTACCAGTGGCACTTGTCAATTACTAGGTAAAAGACTTGTGTCCTGGTTTAGCAAGAAGTAAAACTCAATATCTACCTCAACTACAGAAGCTGAATACATTGATGCTGGCAGTTGCTGTGCTCAGATCCTATGGATGAAAAATCAGCTAGCAGATTATGGGTTTGAATTCAAATCCATACCTATTCATTGTGATAACACAAGTGCAATTGCTATAACTCATAATCCTGCCATGCATTCTAGGACTAAACATATAGAAATAAGGTATCACTTCATTAGGGATCATATACAAAATGGAACTATATCTTTACAATATATCCCTACTGAAAATCAACTTGCTGATGTTTTTACAAAACCTCTAGATGAATCCAGATTCAATAAATTGATAAGTGAGCTAGGCATGCTTAACTTGCAAACATGAAATATTATGTTTTAGTTTGTGCAAAGCATACAGATTTAAGGGCTATGTTCGAAATCAAAGACATGATCAAAGGAAGTCCATGATCGTAGAGCTAAAGTGTCATAAAACTCAACGAACGCTGAACAGAATCAACGATCGTAGTGCCGACTCAACAATAGCAGAGCTACATCAACAAAACCAAAGGAGCACCCTATGGTGATCAAACATAAATTAAAGCAATCTTTCTGATAAGTACCTCAGGGACAAACCTGACCCTTGATCCAATCAATGAGGTTGGCCCTTCCTGAGCTACCTTAATCTAAGAAGAATGCTAAGTTAAAAAGTTCATCACTAGGATTTGATCAGACTCTACGATTGCTAGTCAGACTCAATGACCGCAGTTCAGACTCTACGTTTATAGCTCGGACATGACAACTGCTACACAGATTCAATGATGGTAGAACAGACTCGATGATTCCAAGGACCATCTCAACGATCGTAGTCCCACTGAAGAATACATTAGCCCAGAAGGAGTTAAGGGCAATTCAGTACAATCCCTCTCTGTCAAAATTCGTAAAGCCAAGCAAAATTCGACACCTGTCCCACTAATCAAAATAGAGAGAGGGAAGTTTCAAGTACAAATTAAAATCGTCTTTTTAAAATATGAAGTTCAAAAGAACATCTCTCTCTTCCTCTCTCAAGCAGAAACCCTAAATCAGTAGCAAGCTCAGTCAGTCTCACTTCCTATAAAGAAATCATTGGCAGCTTCCAGTGTTGTCTCCGGCTACAGGCTCTATTTTGACAAGTTTAAAACAGCTGAACCCCAATTTCACAAGACATTGTCGCTACTGAAGAAGGCAGGTCTCGAAGAAGCCTTGGGTACGGACAGATTTCCCAAAGCTGGTAAAAGAGTTCTACAATAACGGGGCATTTGAAAACAACACTATCACGGCGAAAGTGAGGAATGTCCAAATCAGGTTAAAGGCAGAAGATATCAATATAGCCCTAGGCCTCAAATCTGAAGGGTATCCTTCCTTAGATGGCATAGACTTCCATAAGGGTCTCAAGAAGATGCATCACAAGAAATCACCCTCTGTCAAAGGATACAAGAAGAAGGAGTTTCCACAGAGGTATGAGTTTCTAGCTGATATTGTTCGAAAATGTATATGCTGTAAGAGCTCAAGTCATGACTCTGTGAATGAGGTACAACTCAAACTTATGACTGCCATATGTTACAAAATATAACTCAACTATGGGGCTCTATTACTTGAATGGATTAGGAAGTGGTTAATCAGCTCAAAGAAAATAAAGAGCTCACAGAAGATGCTCTACGGACGATTCATAAGCATTATCCTACAGGCTGCTCTTGGTGACTTGATTGAGGATGATGAAGGAGAAGCCATCAATCTAAATCGTCGAATGACCCATCAATTATTTGAAAACTGGAAAAGGAATCCAGTTGAAAATGTAAAGATGATGTCTGAATCCAGTGGTAGAACTGGTGAGCTAAAGGGAACAGAAGTGCCAGGAAACATGTCTATTGTCAAATAAACTGAGGAAGAAGAAGAAGAATAAGCTAACAAGGAAGAAGCCATTTCTCTAATCAGAAAAAGCAAAGGGAAAAGGAAGCTGAAGGCCAGAACTACAGAAGAACCTCAAGGATCCACCACTGATAAGCCTGTAGAGTCCTCAGACATTGAGAATCTAAGGATCCTAAGAAGGAAGGAACAGCAGGCTGAGGCAGAAGAAGATAGAGTAACTATATCTCAGCTGCTGAAGACGAATAAGATCAGCCAAAAGACCAAAAGGTCATCAGTCTCTTCGATCGTAGAGTCTCTTTCGATCGTAGAGACCAGACTAAACAAGGAAGCAACTGCATCAAATATCTTGGCTAATCTGAAGGACAAAACTGAAGAAAGTCCTAAGGCTGTGGCACAGCCTAAAAAGCCAAGAAGGAAACTGGTCAAGAAGTATATTCTTGTCATTGAGAAAGCTCTAAAGAGGGAAGACAAAGAACTGACTGCTGAAAAGGAACCAGCTGAGGAGGAGACACCTAAAGATCTGATGATAGAAGATACTCCTGCTGAGGGGGAGATGCCTGAAGATCTCATGCCAGAGGATGCTCCAGTTGAGGGGGAGCTATTGACTTTACAAAAGGATGATAAAGCTGAGGGGGAGGATCATGACACCTCCATAGCAAAAGAAGAGACTCCTGGAGGAGATAATGAAGAACCAGTGCAAGAACATCATGAAGCCATTGACATAATGGAATCCTCTAGTGAAAACAGAGAAGAAGATGATGAGATTGAGATCATAGCTGTAGGCATTGATGGGCACAGAAGAGCCAACTATGAGCAATTATTTGCATATCTTCCTATGATGCCTTTCCACCGAGCTCAAAATCTGAACTCTTAGGATCACATGTTCTGGAGTTTCAAAGAGTATCCGGCTATCTCAGTGCTAGCAAATGGATTCCCTAGAAGATTTAATTTTGCCAAAAAGCTTTTCACCAACAGTTCTTCCTCAAAGAACAAACTTGAGGTACTATCTATCCCAACTCTCTTCAGAGTTAATCACTTGCCATCATCCTCATTTAATCAATTCTATGAATTCCCATGATGGTTGGAAGTGATTCTTCATCTACTGAATCAATTTCCAGTTGTAGAATCCCAAAATTCTGTAACTGAGGAACCAAATAAGATCAACTCCCTAATGCTCCCACAGCCTACCACCTCTACGATCACTGACTCTAGCACCTTGGTAGAGTATCCACCACAAATCGTAGAGTCACCACGCTTCAACATCCAAACCCAGGCCCCTCTAACAGATATTCCCTCTTCATCTAGTAATGACGGCTTTAATCTTGATCTTGCCCTCTCCTCATTGCAAGATAAATTCAAAAGCAAACCTCCTCCCTTCTCAAAATTTTCCACACTGGATGAAATTCTATCAGAGCTGCCCACCAAAGCTGATTTATCAGAAATATCAAAGAAAGTGGTCAAGGAACTTGATGAAAGTCTTGAGGATAATACTGAACTCATTCAGCTGAGATTGACATCAGTGATCAATGCTGCTAATAATCTCCCAAGCTCCCTATGCTCTACGCTCTCTAAGACATTTAAAGAGCTCCTCAAGCAAATGATTCAGAGCATTAAAGACAGGGATGATATTCACTTTCAAGCAGCCAAGAAACACAAAGAAGCTATCCTAGTCCTACAGGCTAACCAAGAGACTCAAAATCAACGCATACTTGAAAGCTTCCTGAATCTGCAAACTGTTGTCAAAGATTTTCAATAATTCTATGTCAGCAATGGCCAACAAATAGACAACATTATATCCATCCTTCAATAACGCGAAGCTAGGTCTGAAGCTCTGATCAAATAAAATAGAGAGGACATTGCTCAGACCAAGAGTCAGCTAAATGAGCTTGTTCAAGGCCTAAATCGTCTTTCAGACGACATTTGAACCCTTGATGCTGACATAAAGGGGGAGCATAAAGGTAAAGGAGGAGATCAGGGAGGCAAAGGCAAAGGCAGAGGTCTCCAACCTCAATCCTCAAGGAATCCTCCTGCAAGGCAAATCCACCAGCAGACTCCACGATCCAGCCATCAGACTCAACGATCTGATCAGCAGGAAGTTTTAATGGCTCAACCTTTAAAGAGTCTAGGGCCAGCCACCAGCTCTCATGCAGTGACAACAACAGGCCTAAGAATGCCAATTGGAGATCCTGCATTCATGAACAGGCATGATTATAATCCAAGGCTAAGCCCAAGTGAGCTGGAAGATCTAGCCATGAGAGATGAAGCAAGCAGAAAAAGGAGAGTTGAGGAATATGCAAATCCTCCAAGAAGCAAAAGGCCGAAGAAATAGAGATAAGTTGAATTTCAATTCTTATTGATGTAGTCAAACCTAAATGTAATATTTATCCTCATACATCAATGAATTAATGCTTATTCTCTAGAAATTTCAGTTGCTCACTGAAATACTTAGTCATATTTACTTTGCTACAACTGCATATAGAATTTGATAATCATGACAACAAATCTCATTGGTTATGTCAACATCAAATAGGGGGAGATTCTTGGAAGAATGCATGTTTTGATTTGATGTTTAAAGTAAATACTCATGATTATATGTAAAGCCCTTCAAGGAATATATGTACAAGGGCTTAGTGATAGATCGAATTTGTTAGGATGATCTTTACTTTAAATGTTAATCATTCCATAAGTGAATGTATAGATAAAGAGATCAAAGATGTTAGGTTTATCCATGACTTGAAAAGTATAAATAGGCTTCCATAAGAATTATAGTCTATCGAGCTGATTAACAGATTGCAGAAGACAAGGCAGGATCGTAGAGCTTAACAGATCGTAGTGTATCTGCCATGAAGGACCTCTTCAGAAAATGTAGAGTGGTCCAGACGTCTGCCGAAGCTAACTCAGATATTGTAGTGTGCTCTCGGAAATATAGAGTCTGAAAGATGACCAAGTGAAGATTGTAGTGTACAAAGATCGTTGTGTGCAAACTCTTGAAAAGAATCGTAGTGTTCTATTCAGACCAAATATAACAAGACACCACGATATGGATCGTAGAGTGTCATCTCTCTTGTGTCAAAAGCATCGAGCTCTATCTTCTATTTGAAGATAAATTCCAACAAATGAGGAATAGGTTTCAAACGTTGAAGCACTTACCAGTCCCAACAGTACAAAAGATATCCTTAGTATTCATCAAAAGGAACGTGCTCAAGGAGATAAGAAAAGGACCATTGGGCAGAGGAAAACACCTTTTCAGGTGTTAGGTGAGAAAGCAGTCTGCCGTGTCAGTGGGCCAGAATGCAATTCAGAAGATGTGCAGAAATGTCTCCATCAAAGCTCAGAAATGTCAAACGCATTTAATGCTTCATCAGATGACTTCAACGGATAGATTTCAAATATCTCATATATACAGAATACAGACACATGAGAGAGACAAGAAAGTATTGAACAAAACACATAAGAACACTCAACGCTGAACTCTACGATCTAAGAAAAAGAGAAAGTTTGTTTTCGCCTACCGGTTTTTCGAACAAGTGCTTAACCGCAACTGAGTAGCCTCAATCACAACTCAACAACTATCAATCTACTGAAGTAAGAAGTTCCAAGTTAGAAGGACTTGAAGAGTTCTAAGTGAACTGTGAAGAGCCAAGTCTGCTGGACTTGAAGAGTTCAAGAGTGAACTTAGAAGTACCTAGACTGCTGGTCTAGAAGGAATCTGTGAGATTCAGAAAGTGTAAAAACCATCCTTAGTGGATTTCCTACTCAAGGAGTAGAAGAGTGGACTAGGAGCTTTGAGTGCTCCGAACCACTTAAAAACAACTGTGTCTACTTATAACTACTATAACTGCCTTTCTCTCTTTAACTTTTTTTCTAAAAGAGATTTCAAAGAATCAATAATTTCGCTGAGCTTAAAAGCTTTATTAAAAACAGTCTTTAAACAAAGAATTTTTTTAATATCTATTCAACCCCCCCTTCTAGATAACTATTGTGCCTCTGGGAACTAACATGGTACAACTCTACTAGACAAGGTTAAGGAGGCTCAACTTCAGGATGACGAATATAAAACGGTGAAAAAGAAGATATCTGAAGGAACCGGATCAAGATTCAAGATGGATAAGGAAGGAATACTGAGATTTGAGAGTAGAATTTAGGTACCGCCAGTACCAGAGATTAAGGAAGAAATTTTGAGCGAGGCTCATAACTCACGATATTCGATTCACCCTGGTAGTACCAAGATCTTCAAAAACATTTCTGGTGGCCAAATTTGAAACGAGAGGTTACAGAATGTGTTGCCAAGTGCCTGACATGTCAGAAAGTGAAAGCAGAACATCAGAGGCCGAGTGGGTTACTACAACCTTTAGAGATTCCAGAATGGAAATGGGAACATATTACGATGGATTTCGTGGTTGGCCTACCGATAACTCAGAAAGGCTACGACGCAGTATGGGTTATTGTTGACCGATTGACTAAATTCGCACACTTCCTTCCAATCAAAATCAGATTCAACTTAGATCAGTTGGCAAGGTTATATATGAAAGAGATTGTTTCAAGGCACGGAGTTCCGGTGTCAATTATTTTTGATAGAAATCTGCGCTTTACATCAAATTTCTGGAAACGTCTACAAGAATACATGGGTACACAGTTGCGAATGAGCACGGCATATCACCCGCAAACAGATGGACAGAGTGAAAGAACAATTCAGACATTGGAAGATATGTTAAGAGCTTGTATAATGGACTTTAAAGGTTAATTGGGATGATCATCTACCGCTCGTAGAGTTCGGCTACAACAACAGTTACCACGCTAGTATTGGCATGCCGCCTTATGAAGCGTTATACAACAGAAAGTGCAAAACCTCGCTATATTGGGATGAAATTGGCGAAAGACAATTACTAGGCCCGAAATTGGTACAACAAACAGCAGAAATAGTCAAAGTGATCCGAACAAGATTGATAGCAGCTCAAGATAGATGGAAGAAATACGTCGATCCACACCGTAAAAATGTGGAGTTTGAATCAGGTAGTTATGTGTTCTTAAAGGTCTCTCCCTGGAAGGGAAAGATCAGGTTCGAAAAGAAAGGAAAATTAAGCCCAAGATTCATTGGACCCTTTGAAGTTCTGCGAAGGGTCGGAGAAGTTGCTTATGAGGTAGCCTTACCTCCAGCTCTAGAGAATGTCCACAATGTTTTCCATGTCTCAGTCCTACGACCCTACAAACCCGATTACAAGAACGTGATTGAATATGAACCCCTACATTTTGACAAACTTATCTTACGATGAAATTCATGTTCAAATTGTCGACCGAAAAGAGCAAGTTCTAAGAAATAAAGTAATACCTTCTGTTAAGGTAATTTGGATGAACCACAATGCTGAAGAAGCTACGTGGGAACTCGAAGAGAATATGATAAAAAATTATCCTCATTTATTCACTTAGATTATTATAAGCGATTCTGGGGACAGAATCTTTGTAAGGGGAGTGAATGTAACGGGACGAATTGTTTAAGTTGTGATTCTGATGACAGAATCCTTTTAAGGGGGGAAAGATGTGACAACCGAGATTTTGTAATTTAATTTTAATATTTATTGGATTGAATAAATATTTTTCGATGAATTAATTATTAGATTAAATAATTAATTGATGAAATTATGGTAGATTAATTTAATTATATGTGTTATATTTATTAAATTAATGTGGAGAATTTTTATTATTCGAAGTATGTATTTATGTGAGCTTATTGAATTAAAAGGAATATTTAATGAGCCTAATGTTATTTTAATTAATTTAATAATTAATTAGAGATTTAATAATTTGACATGGTTAATAAATGAGAAATTTAATTATGTGACTATGTGAATTAATGAGAAATTATTATATTTTATTTAAATTAAATTAAACTAGATGTTTGATTTATTATCTAATTGGACGTGACATTATTAAACTATATTATAAAGGTTTAATTAAATTAAATGGGTATAAGCCTTTTAAGGCTAGCCAAACATGGCATTAGTGGAGGTTGAGGGCAGTTAACCCATGATGGGTAAATGACCTCTACAATGCGTCAGTTCACTTTTTTTATATACGTCTTATGTCTTTTATTTTTTAAGTCTGGCAAAGCATCACAGAGAGAGTTTGAGAAATTGTTAAGGGAGATTGTGAGTTGTGTGATTGAAGAATTAATTGAGAAGGGTTTCAATTCTACTCATCTACGCTTTGGGTAATCTCTTCAACCCAGTTTATTTACGTCATTAAGGTTTCATGAATATGGCTTTCAATTTTCTGTTAAATTCAACAATTGGAAAGAATAAGGATTAAGTGCATATATGTGTTAAGATGTTGTTATAATGTGTTTTCATATATATTGTATGGTTCCATATCATCAGTTTCATAATATTATAACGAATGTTATTGTTTCAAAAGTTACAGAGTATAGAATATGGCCATATGGCCCTTATACGTGAATTTAATATATCAAACATAAATTATTTTGTAAAATTCACACACATATATAATTATGCATGTTAAAACGGAGGAAGCAAACCTTGAATGTATGGATTTGGTGTTATAACGAATCCGTAGTGTTAATTTTATGTTTTATGTTCAAAAACCTTCAAGAACATCAAGAACAGTGAAATTATATGTTTTAATTCTATAATTATGTGTTTTAATTGGTTAAAATCACTCTATAAAGGTTGGGTAATGATTATGTACGAATTCTAGTATGTGGATATGTTTAATTTGATGAATTTAATGACTATGTAATGATAATTTAAATGCGATTACGTGTTCTTCGAGCGAAAATTGAGAAATTGGAGTTTTTCTTGTATGACGCCAACTCCAAGCCTAAGTCCCGCGCCGCAGCGCCAAGTCTCAAGTCGCAGCGCCACTTAGCAGAATGGTCCAGAAATGAGTTTTTAAATGCTCAAGTCTAACAATGTGTTAGTAACTTAATCTAATGAACATAAAAACATGTTAGACATATAATGAGGTGTTAAAATAAATTCTTAACATGTCAACAACGCATTTATGTGTAAATTGAATGATTGAATGCATAGTTAGCTTATTGTTCATGAAGTGTTAATTGTGGCAATGAGTGTAGTAATTTGACTAAGTATAGTCATGAATTCGAGTTAGACAAAAAGAATGAACTTGTGATGACTAGTACGTTATAATTGACTGGTATTGTGAACGTAAATGATATGTAGGATTTAAATCAAGGAACGAGTATAATTAACGTGTAATCTACGCACGAGGCAAGTTTCTAACCCTACTCGTTATCTTTATATGAGCTTATAAGTTATCTCTTACATCGAGCAAATTCTCGTTATTATTGATTAAGTCCATTTTATTATATTAAAAAGTATTAATCTTTCAAAGTATGATTCTGCTATACAATAATTATTCTATTGTATACCTTTTGAGATTGCTATTCAATTTTAAATTATCAGTTACTATTGAACTTTGTTAGACTAGTGAACCCTTAATGATTCGACTAGTCCATAGTTGATGAGCATTCTAAATTTCAGAACCCTTGATGAATTATCCAAACCAAACTTTCTTTGGTGCGGACTCTAATGTCAAACCGAGATGAACAACCTCAGTATAGGGATTACTTTCGCGTTAGCGTTAAGATATTGTGCATGAGATGGTACTAAGGGTGATCCCCTAAGTACGAGAAGAAAAGTCCATAGTCTTATAACTGTTAAAGATTTCAAGTATAAACACTTGACAACCTAGGACATAGTTCAAGGTTTTATGACACTCAAAAGTTCTTTTGTTTCTTGTTATTCATTCTTGATTCAAAAGCCGAGTTTTCCTATTTCAGAAGCCTTTAATTTATTCGCATGTTATTATTCATTTGTCATATTGTTATACTTGTGGGCAATCGTGCTCACTCCTGCGTAATAATAACATTGCAGTTAAGAACGAAAAATCAGACGAGCCTTCCACTAGTAAAGGCAATGGCAAGATTAGCAAGTAATGAAGACTAGTTATTTATATGGTTATGTAATGATATTTAGACTTGATGTTGTTTAAGACTTGTTACTTGTTTATGTTTTCCGCACAGATGTTTAAGGTTAGAGTAACCTGGAATTGTATTTTTATGCAGATGATGTAACCCCATAAGGGGAGATTTATTTATTTAATTCTATCTATTGCATGGTTTGCATTTATTTTTGGGTAGATAGATAGATAATATTTGTACAGTGAACACCAAATCCTGCAAAAATGGAAGTACCCAAATTTGAGAGTGTCACACGCAACACTCTAAAATATATTTTCTTTGTAGAGAGATATATTTTATTGGATGCAAATGAACTGCCTTATATAGGCATACAAAGAACATAAAAACGAGACCACGTTGCCTAACAACTAGAGACTCTGAAGCAACTATTTAAGTACTGCTAACAGTTATTAAACTGAAAAACAGCAATAAACTCGATCAACCCATGACCACGTGCTGGTGTCCACACAGAATACTGACCTTTGGATCACGTATTTCAAAATAAGGCACCACAGATGAATGCCACGACTCCAAAAATTTTGCATCCACATTATATACTCAAGATGAAAACTCTATATAAAGGATCATGTATAAGATCAAATTGACTTTTAAGTTTGTTCCAAAATAAATCGTTAAAATGACTTTTGGAAGTATAAATATACAAGTGAGGGTTTCATTTCTCAAGAGGATAAGCTATCCCTTAGTTTTTACATTTTTAGCAAGTTAGTATTTTTTTTTTCTTGGACGGAGTGAGTATTTGATAGAAAACAATAGCACTTAAAGGATACGACACGACACGACACGACACCAATGATAAGGTTGTCTACCTACAACCTCCATTATGTTTTTCAAATCAAGTTATTGGACCAGGTGCGGACCTCAGCTTTGGTCCCAGCAACATGGCAGGCAGCTAGATACGCTACATGCTGGATGGTGCCACTGATTTTTTTTGCAAAATCTCAAAAAAATCGTTTGGAAGCCATCAAATCCTCACCTCTGCTAAGCAGAATATCCACAATTTCAACATGCCCACTGCTTGCTGCAGAATGCAATGGGGCCCAGCCTTGCCCTTCTTCATCAGCACTGTTTATACCACTAATTAATGGATCAGCAGCTGAAAATATCTTCACCACCTGATTCATTAACCAACTCAAATAAAACTACTACTCATTACACGTTGAATTCTGTCCCCCATAAACTGGATGAGACATAGCTAAAACTAGCTTTCCAATAATGCTGAAAACCAACATTTACCCACAAATAAATCAAACAACAAAAGGCCAAATTTCAAAAAACCATACAACCGATATGCTAAACTTTCCACATTTGAGAATCACATTAAAAACAGTTGGTTCTATTGTAGTAGTGACGTTCAACTTTGTAATTACATATTAAAGTACCATGATGCAGAACAAAATAATAAGAAGAAACAACAACTAAAAATCAGAAATTTTAAATTATTATGACCAGATGATCTTGTTGTATTTTATACAAAATAATATATTACAAAGTTAAATAAAAATAAATATATTATTATATTTTTATGATATACTATTATATCATAAAAATATAATAATGCCGAAGTTTTGTTAGTTAAAACAAAACTTGGCATTAATAAAAATATATTGCTAGTTAAAAGTTAATATAATAAAATAAATATATTATTATATTACAAAGTTAAATAAAAATATTATTATATTTTTATGAAAAATATCTTGTTGATTAAAAGTTTAATTTCTGCCCTTCTTTATTTGATAGTTGAATCTTATATTTATTCATATTTTTTTAACAATCTTAAGTAGAAATATTATGAATTCTTTATGTGACCATTGTAATAGCATCTGTATCTGCAATATGGGTTGGAGCAAGTAATCGTCCTGAGCTACTGAAACAAAAAGAATACTACCCAATTTGGACAATCATAGTCCTGCCCTCTTTTTCCTTATTCTACACTACCATCATAACGCCGAGTTTTGTTGCTTTTCTGATATTGGATTGTTTTAAATCGAATTGGGGGAGACGTTACGTTGTGATTGGCTTCTGCGTGGCTGTTGCGGCCGATATAATTTCTGTCGAGGCACACAACCCAGAATCACACCAATATTTTCGGGCTTAAAATACTTCTGGTGGGCTTCCATTATTTGGATGTGCATCTTTTATCCTCTTTATTTACTAGCACCAAAATTATGTCCGCGAGATGCTCCTGCCACTTTGCCAGGCTGCCAAGCTGCTCAACGATGATTGTAAGTGTAGTCGCACTTTTATATTATGATATGACAAAGAAAAAAATTTATGAATTAATAAAGATTTAAATTTCTCGAAATATTTTTTTGAATATTATGGTGTGAATTTGATATAATGTTATAGTTGTGGGTAATATTAATAAATTTTGTAAAGTATGCAAGTTGTTATAAAATATTTGTTTGGTCGGAGAATATTCTTTTTGTCGAGAATATCCGTACGACGGCTCAATCATTGGTGAACCCACAACAGAAGTATTGGCGTAGTAAGAAAACGACAGAATTATCTTTTTATAAAATAACAAATGAAGTGTTACCATTAAAACCGCATTGAACTAGGTAGTAAAAATACGATGTCTGGCATTGGTTGCATAAGTAGACTTACGGTATTGGTTATTGATGCTACGTGAGAAGTCACTCAGTTATACTCAATTATTGCTATAGTAATTGCTGCATCATATCTTTCATATTATTGATTCGATTATTGTCACAGTATCATCTGCATAATATGATATATTATTAAATCAATAATTGAGACGACAAATTTATTCATATTATTAAATTTCAATATTTACAATGTCTAGAAGTTCTGTCAAGGAGATGTTTGGTCACCTAATTGCGCGCCAATAGGGAGAAATTCTTATTGGAAAGCCCCCTCTTTCCTGGGAACGACCTGGTTGTTAAATATTAATTGTGAATTATAATATTAATGATGAATAAGTTCATGTTGATTAAAGATGAAATTGATAGCTCCACTGTGTTGAAATTATTTGTGTTAGTGGAAATCAACATTTATTTCGATAATAATTGATGTCTGGAGGTTATATTGTTCAATCGGGTATTCAAGGCACTTTTTGTATTGGAGTACTATTCACAAGTTACTATTCACCCGATTACTATTCACTCTAGTATTATTCACTCGAGTATTTGGGACACTTTTTGTGTCAGAGTACTATTCCTAAAGTAGGGATACTATTCACCCGAAAAATATATTTCTTTTCGATCCAAATTATTTTTGGGTACAATATTATTCCATGAGGAGATGTGCTAATTTTTCAGACCGTCGGTTAAAATTATAATAGTAAATCAATATGGATCGTTGGTTTAAAGTTTTAATAGTAAATCAATATGGATCGCTGGTTTAAAATTTTAATAGTGAATCAGTATGGACCGTTGCTTTAAGTTTTAATAGTAAATCAATATGGACCGTCCATTTAAAAGTAAATCAATCTGGACCGTTCATGAATTAGTTACTATTCAGTCCATTCTCCTATAAATAGAAGCTCGTTCCTTCATTATTTCTTACGAATTCACTGAAACTCTAGAGACAGAAACTATAGAGAGAAAGAAGAAAAGTATCCTGCTACTTCACTACTCCTATATCCAGTTTCTTCTAAGGTTATTTGTTGTACTCGTAAGGGATATTATTTATTATACTCGTAAGGGGTATTATTTCTTTCGTATTCATGAAGAGAACTTCATTATTCCATTTATTTTATTTCATTGGAATAACTGTATATAAAATCGCATACATGGTGAAATTCTTACATTATTCCATTCTTTATCATTATGTTGGAATTACATCTAAGTACCGCATACATGGTGAAATTCTTCTGTTATTCCATTCTTTATTATTCTGTTGGAACATCCTGTCTATGCTTTTACGCATGACCTGGTTCCGTATTTATTACTCTGTTGGAACATCCTATCGGTGTGAATTTCGCCTGACCTGGTTCCGTTATTTATTATTCTGTTGGAATATTCTGTCTGTGCGTTTACGCCTGACTTGGTTCCGTTATTTATTATTCTGTTGGAATCACCTGTATGTGCGGTATATCGCATGCCTGGTGATTTCTTTTGTTATTTCATTCTTTATTATACTCAGTTGGTTAAAATTTTAACTTCTATACTCCATGAAATTAGTGAAATATCCTTGATATTTGCGCTTCATCCAGTATCTTTTCATGAAAATATTCTTCTGAGCATTCTTGAATTTTACTCTACAAAGAAGTATCATGTTGACAATTTGGACGTTATTAGTTCCTGAATAAATTAATTCTTGAACTTGTTTTATTGAATTCTTATATCATTGTCATCATCCTCATGTTTATATTATGTTGAAAGTCATCTGTGGCTGAAAGTGCATAGATGGACTTGGTATGATTATGAATTGAGGATTATTCGGTATAATCATGACCGTAATGTTACAAATGATGTGGAAAAAGTCCTCATTGGCCTGTAGTGCATTGATCGTGATCATTGGCCCGTAGTACATGGATAATTTGTGGTCGTGATACTAATGAATATCCTTGGCTGTAGTGCATGGATGATGTGGATTATTTATTAAGCCGAGTCTTAGCGATAAAAATGATGAAAAACCTTTTTAAATCATAAAAGATAGTAGATTTTATTCTTTACTTGACTCTTTTAATGGATTGCTTGTTCCGCTGCAGTTAAACTTGATGTCTATTGTATTTTATCAGTTTAACATTGTTGAAGGCTAAGGATAATTTATTCTGCATTATCTTAGTCATAATATTTTTTACTGAGCTAGTTGAGCTTACCCTTTCTTTCACTGTTCTATTCAGGAAATAAGAATATAGCTGGGACGAGTCGGGGAACGGAGTGACGGTTCAGATGACATCATTAGTAGTCCTCAATATTTTGTTAAATAGTGTGACAATAAATGTAATGAGGACTCCATTGAGTGCAGATATTATCTAGATGATAATATTATTATTTAAACTCTCAGCTATGTTATGTCGTATTTTACACGACTGTTGTATAATTAAGTTTGTATTTGAATTTTGTACCATGTATCTAGCGACTCAAGATGGGTGATGTATACCTGTTTTAGGGGCGTCATAGTTGGTATCAACGCTTAGGTATATGATCCCTGGCTGAGATGTGAGACAAGAACTAGGAGTGGAGAGACGGAGAATTCCTTCGCTAGTATGACCTACCTAAGTTTATTTGGTATTTAATTGGTCGGTCAGAGTATAGGGATAATATGTGATATGTTAATTAACCCTTATTTTGTGGTAGTATTTGAAAATGGCATCCGAAAATGTTGAGATAAACAATGAAGCACATGAGACCGTTGAGTCACCAACAATCAATACACAGGGTAATGTGCAATAGGAAAATAATAGTCCTCATATAAATAATAACACTGATAAAATGGTGAACGATGAGATGTTCAGAGGCTTTATGCAATTCACACAACATCAGGCGAGAGCGGCTCCTGTCTAAAATGCAGGTGGAAACACTGACAACTCTCGGACGGTCACCGCTAAGCAGTTCAAGGAGCTGGGACCACCGAAGTTTTTTTGGAGAGGCAAAACAACTTAAGGCAGAGACGTGGATAAAGCAGATCAACAAGATATTTGATGTCTTGGGATACTCCGAGGAGCAAAAGGTTCCCTTTTCCACCTTCATGTTGTGAGCAGAGGCAGATTACTGGTGGGAATCTGTAAAGCGTACTCAACCTGCCGCACTCAAGATGTCTTGGGAGAAGTTCCAAGAGCTGTTCAGCGACAAGTACTTTCCCATAAAGTATTCGTCACATGAAGGAGGTGGAATTCATCAAGTTGGAGCAAAACAATATGACCGTGTCGCAGTACGAGGCTAAATTTGAGGAGTTATCCCGTTTGCATCCCATTTGGTTGATAATGAGGAGCGAATGACGCGAATGTTTCTAAGAGGTTTGAAACCCGAAATACGTCAATACCTCATTTCTCACAAACTTTGTTTATATCTAGATGTTATGAATAGGGCTCAGTTATTGGAGCGTGATAATGAGGAGATTATAATCGTACCAGTGGCAACGACCATCGAAACAATGATAACCATCGTGGGAGAAATTATCATGCCAAGAATGGTAACCACTTCGGTGGTAATCATGGACAAGATAATAAAAGTGGAAATTTCAAGAAGAGGAGATTCAATAATGATGGAAAGACGTCAGCACCAGCACCAGCACCTGTTGTTAAGGAAAGAGAACGACCGCCGGTCGTATGTTACAAATGTGGAGGGGAAGGACACATCAGTCCAAACTGCGCGATGCAGTCCAAAGCATGTTACAATTGTGGAAAAGAAGGTCACCTAGCCCAATTTTGTCATGCACCAAAGTCAAGTCTAGTTGGGACGGTGGCACCAAAGAAGGATACGGACACAACAAAGTCGGTGGTTTCAGGAAGAGCATTTTTCGTGACTTCTCAAAAAACGAGTAACCCAAACGAAGTTAGCACGGGTTAGTTAATTATAAATGCTTGCGAAGTCTATACCTTATTAGATACCGGTTCTACCCATTCTTTTATCTCTCTTTCTTGCACTCAACGTTTAAATTTGACCCCAGAGAAGTTAGACTTTGACTTATCAGTTGAAACTCCGTTAGGAGAAACCTTCGTTACCTCCACTATTTATAAATCTTGTTGATTCAAATCGACACTTTCACGTTACCTGTCGATCTTATCTCTTTGAAAATACTTGGCTTGGATGTGATTTTAGGAATCGATTGGTTAACTACTCATCATGCCAAATTTGATTATTTTTGTAAGGTTGTTAGCTTTCATATTCCTAACCAACTTGTTATGCGAATTCAAGCAACCAAACCACTAAAGTAAATCATTATCATATCAAGCCATAAGTAAAGAGTCCCGAGCCTTTTGCTGGTGACTTCCAAGTCTTGGAATACACCGAAGCCAGATTATCCGTAGGGGACACCGCGAATGACGACGGAAAGTTGATAGGTATCAATGTGACGTGTTATCCAAGTCTTGGGATGAGAGTCACCGTTTTGAATGACATTTCTATTGTTAATAAATTTTTTGACGTATTCTCTGAAGACTTCCTAGCCTACCCTAGAGCGTGAAATCGAATTTTGTATTGACCCCAGTACAAAACCCATTTCTAAAACCCTTAAATATTTCTTTAACAAAAATGAACGTATAATGTGCCAAAGACATTGGCTCGAGCTGTTGAAGATTACGACCATACCATTCAATATCATCGTGGAAGAGCGAACGTGGTAGCTGACGCGTTGAGTAGAAGATCATATGCGAGTACGATGTTGTTAACATAAAAACCCATTTCGTATGACTTACAAATGATGAAGATAGAGTTAAAGACTCCAGGGACCCACGTGATGATAACGAATATATGAGTAGAATCGACTTTAATCGATAAAGTTAAAGCCGCTCAAACTACACACCCGAAGCTGATGAATGTGAAGAAGAAGGTTCAAGAGGGCGTTATTCTAGAAGCAAGAATCGATGAAGAGAGGAAATCTCAACCCTCGATTTAATTGGCCCATTTGAGATCCTCGATCGAGTAGGAACTGTGGCCTATAGACTCATTTTAGTATATTGCGTGTTCATAATGTTTTTTTTACGTATCGATGTTACATAAATATGTGGATGACCCGAACCACATTATTGAATTAGAACCAGACGAGATAGCGGAAGATTTAACATATGATGAGATACGTGTTAAAATCTTGGATAAGAAGGATCATATTCGACACTCAAAGGTTATACCTCAAGAGTTGGAATATGAAATGAAATCAAGGTATCCTCACCTCTTCGACATACCAGGTACGCACCCTAATTTCGAGGACGAAATTTCATAAGAAGGGGAGGTTGTAAGACCCCAACTTCTATGAATAAAGATTAATTTCTCTCGAAATATATTTTTGAATATTATGGTGTGGATATAATATAATGTTATAGTTGTGGGTAATATTTATAAATTTTGCAAAGTAAGCAAGTGGTTATATAATATTCGATTGGTCGGGGAATATTCGTTTTAACAGGGAATATTCGTACGACGACACAATCATTGGTGGACCCCAAAACGGAAGTATTATCGTAGTTAGAAAACTACATAATTATCTTTTTATAAAAATAACTGCGAAAGTTTTACCGTTAAAACTGTTGAACTACCCGGTAGTAAAAATACGATGTCTGGCATGTGGTTGCATAGTAGCAATATACGATATTGATTATTGATGCTTACGTGAGAAGTCACTAAGTTATACTCAATTATTGCTACAGTAATTGCTGCATCATATCTCTCATATTATTGATTCAATTATTATCACCGTATCATCTGCATAATATTTTTTATATTATTAAATCAATAATTGAGATGACAAAGTTATTCATATTATTATTTGCAATATTGACAATGTCTAGAAGTTCTGTCAAGGAGAGGTTTGGTCACCTAATTGCGCGCCAATATGGAGAAATCCTTATTGGAAAACCCCCTCTTTCCTGGGAATGACCTGGTTGTTAAATATTGTGAATTATAATATTAATTTCCATCAATAAAGGTTTAACACAAGAATGTGTAACTGAACAAGGCTATCAAAGTCAAAGATCGGATATCAACAATGTATATAATTGAATAAACATGATATACATGCAAAATGCTATAACCAAAAGAGTTAATACCATCTCATTTGAATCGATGTATTAGAAAAATATGTGCTTTGAATAATAATTAGGAAAGTAAAACTTGCTTGATATAACGAATTAAGGTATAATAGCTTGTACAAACATATTCGAGATAGACTAGGCTTTCTCAATTTTAAGAACTTGAACAATAATAATATAGGAATGGAAACTTGCATTCAATATGAAAAGAATGAAGTTAGAAAGCTTGCTCAATTATAAAGAGATAAGGTTAGAAACTTGCACAATTATAAAAGTAGAGTTAGAGAACTTGCCTTGATTGTAAGCTACACAAATGAAAATAATCTCCAATTATCCTACATATATCATTGAAATCGGAACAACAATTAATCGCATGAATATTATCTTTAGGGTCTAAACCATCATTTAGGTCACAACCCTAACCTAACACCTAACCACGTAGGTTAAATATACTTAACGAATCTGAAATCTCATTACAAGCCAATATAACTTAATCATTCATCTCTAACTTTAAAAACATCACACTTGGTTTCATTTCAAATCTTTACACATTGCATTTCAACACGTTGACATCTGTTATTATAGTTTATATCATGTTTTAACATAATTAACATACACGCTAAACTAACACAAGTCCATTATGCTTGACCTGCAAACAAGCAGACCACACTGTCTCAATTCAAGGTGTAAGCGCAATGTAGCATTTACCTTAAACTTAGGCTTGAACCGACGCAAATTGCGCCATTTTTGGCCTTGGAATGCAGTAGCATTTTCTTAGGTGCATGTGAATTATCTACGCAAAGATGGGTGATGAGCGATGTTTACTTTAGCCCAACAAACACAAATTTCACCCATCAAACGGTGACAACAACATGTAAAATAAATATACAACTATCATAAACATGATTGCTAACATATTTAACCACTTAGCACAATTTAACAACAACTAGAATTATTTTAATTTCTCAATTTTCATGTTTTTCATATAAAACTCCATTTTTGATAGTCTATCCCAAAAATCATCACTGTGAATTTATTATTTGGCCAAATTTCCTCATTCAAATTAAGTTATGCTCGTATTTCAATGAACTAACATATACAAGCTTCAATTTATAGTTTAACATAATAATTGTCCATCAAAATTGATACTTTTCCATGAACCATACGAAACACATATACTGTCAAAATTCTCTTCCTACTGTCAATGAATTTAGCATACAAACTTCTTGTTTAAACATAAACTCTGGCATTATACCACATAACCACCATAATTTAGTTACATACAACAATTTTGAAAGAATTACAATTCACAGAACATAACAAACTTGCCGTAAATTCATATATGTATATACATATATATAATACAAGGGTTAGATAAAATACCTTTAGTATGCTTAACAATCCCTTGCTAACCACTGAAATTGCTTAGGTTTTCACTTAATCTCTCAAGTCCTTGCAATTCTTCTCCTCTCTCAATTTTTACGCTCTCTCTTTTCTCTCAACTCTGCTCTTACTCCTTAGCCAAATATGTGAATAACAAAAGAAACTGAATGCTAGCCTTAAGAAATAATATGCGTAAAACAAAAACTGAAACCCACGTTCTCTTTCAGTTAAAGAATAAAAAGTTTGCGTCAGTTGAAAATAAGCCAAAGGCCACAAGGCCTTGTTTGGCTAAGCACATATTCCCAACACTAGATTATTATTATATTATTTATATTATATAGTTACTTTGTGTCACACTCTAATTAATTTAAATAACCTTAGATTAGTTGATTTTAAATAACTTATAATAATAATAAAATTCTTATTATCATTATACCTTATAATTAATAAATTATTATATATCTAATTTAATTAATAAATTAGACACATCACTTTATTTAATTTATTTATTTCCTTTAAATTAAACAATTGATTTAAATTAATTATTTTCTTAAATTAAATCCTTCAGATAAAATTATCAATACACAATTTAATTAACATTAATCAATTTAGTTCCTCAATTAATTCACCATAATTCATCAATTATTTATTTTTCTCAATAAATAAATTATTTAAAATATTTATTTAATTCAATAAATATTTAAATTAAATTATAAATTTCTCGATCGTTACATCCTTCCCTCCTTAAAAGGATTCTGTCCCCTGAATCACAACTCAAAAAATTTATTTCTTACATTCTTCCCTCCTTAACAAGATTCTGTCCCTAGAATCGCTATACAAGATCAAGCAAATAACTGAGGATAATTCTTCATCATAACGCTTTCAAGCTCCTACGTAGCTTCTTCAACATTGTGGTTTCCCCAGATTACCTTAACAGAAGGTATCACCTTATTCCTCAATACTTGCTCTTTTCTGTCAATAATTTGAATAGGGACTTCTTCATATGACAAATCTTTCTCAAATTGTAAGGGCTCATATTTTATAACATGTTTATAGTCAGGCTTATATGGTCTCAATACCGAGATATGGAAAACATTATGAATATGCTCCAACTTCGGAGGTAAAGCTACCTCGTACGCCACTTCGCTAACTCATCGAAGCACTTCAAAAGGTCCTATAAATCTAGGGCTCAATTTCCCCTTCTTGCCAAATCGAATTTTTCCCTCCCAGGGAAACACTTTCAGTAAAACATAACTACCGACATCGAATTCACGATTTTGTCGATGCTGATCAACATATTTCTTCTGTCTATCTTGTGATGCGATCAATCTTGCTCTAATAACCTTGATTATTTCGACAGTCTGTTGCACCAATTCTGGACCCAATAGCTGACGTTCACCTACCTCGTCCCAACATAACGGAGTTCTGCACTTCCTGCCGTATAACGCTTCGTAAGGCGGCATGCCAATACTCGCGTGATAACTATTATTATAAGCAAATTCCACCAATGGTAGATGGTCATCCCAATTTCCCTTGAAATCCATGATACATGCTCTGAGCATATCTTCTAGTGTTTGGATTGTTCTTTCACTTTGTCCGTCAGTCTGAGGATGGTACGCCGTGCTCATTCTCAGTTGTATTCCCAAGCACTCTTGTAATCGTTTCCAGAAATTAGATGTGAAACATGGATCTCTGTCTGATACAATAGACATAGGTACATCGTGTCTTGAAACGATATCCTTCACATACAGTTTTGCTAATTGATCTAGTGTAAATCGAATCTTGATTGGCAAAAATTGTGCCGACTTCGTCAATCGATCGACAATCACCGAGATGACATCGTAACCTTGCTGAGTCGTTGGAAGGCCTACCACAAAATCCATTGTGATAAGCTCTCATTTCCATTCTGGTATCTCCAACGGTTGTAATAATCTGCTTGGCCTTTGATGTTCAGCTTTGACTTTCTGACACGTTAAGCATTTCGCCACATACTCAGCCACATCCTTCTTCATATTCGGCCACCAAAAATGATGCTTAAGATCCTGGTACATCTTTGTACTCCCAGGGTGAATTGAATATCGAGAGTTGTGAGCTTCACTTAGAATTTCTTCTTTAACTTCTGGTACTTGTGAGACCCCAAATTTTATGAATAAAGATTTAAATTTCTTGAAATATTTTTTTGAATATTATGGAGTAAATTTGATATAATGTTATAGTTGTGGGTGATATTTAAAAATTTTGCAAAGTATACAAGTAGTTATAAAATATTCGATTGGTCAGAGAATATTCGTTTTAACAGGGAATATTCGTACGACGGCACAATCATTGGTGGACCCCATAACGAAATTATTGTCGGATTGAGAAAATGAAAAAAATATTTTATGAAAATAACAGCGGAAGTTTTACCGTTAACTGTTGAAACACCCGGTGTTAAAAGTACAAGAATACGCGTGATTGCATAGTAGCACACGGTATTGATTATTGATGCTTACGTGAAAAGTCACTCAGTTTTGTTCAATTATTGCTTCAGTAATTGCTGTATAGTATCTCACGTTATTTGATTCAATTATTGTCAATATTTTATATATTATTAAATCAATAATTGAGATAATAAAGTTGTTAATATGATTATTTGCAATATTAACGATGTTTAGAAGTTCTGCCAAGGAGAGGTTTGGTCACCTAATTGTGCGCCAATAGGGAGAATTTCTTATTGGAAAGCCCCCTCTTTCCTTGGAACGATCTGATCGATTAATAGTGTGAATTATAATAATGACGATGAAGTTTGTTTTATTAGTATTATTAATGTAATAAAACAGAAAAGCTTTTTATATAAAACAGAATACTTTTATAAAGTTATTTATTTTATTAGACAATAATTAGAATATATTATATTTTATTATGTATAGTGTTTTACATAGTAAAATCTTTTTATATAAAATAGAATACTTTTATAAAGTTATTTGTTTTATTAGACAATAATTAGAATATATTATATTTTATTATGTATAGTGTTTGCATAGTGATAAATGCATAGTGTTTGATGATAGTAAAATCTTTTTATATAAAATAGAATACTTTTATAAATTTATTCGTTTTATTAGATTATAAATAGAATATATTATATTTTATTTAAAAAGATTTTGTTTTATTAGAATATTTTATTAAATCAATTTAGACCATCCGTTTAAAAGTGAATCAATCTGGACCGTTCATAAATTAGTTACTATTCAGTCCATTCTCCTATAAATAGAATCTCATTCCTTCATTATTTCTTACGAATTCACTGAAATTCTAGAGAGAGAAACTGTAGAGAGAATTCTTCTTTTATAATCTTGAGCGTATTTCTTTAGAGTCTAAGAAAGATTTGAGCGTAGTGCAAGTTTTCTTCAAGTATATCCCCGCCTCACTACCCAGGTGAGAGTACTTTTCTTTATAAGGTAAGGGATATTATTTGTTGTAATTCAGTAAAGGGTATTATTTCTTCAATTCATGAAGAGAACTTACATTATTCCATTCTTTAATATTACATTGGAATAACTCAGATACGCGGACTCTCTAGTATTCATGGTGAAATTCTTTCATTATTCCATTCCTTATTATTACATTGGAATATCATATGGGTGCTTAATTACGCTTCGACACTGGTTCCGTTCTTTATTATTCGCTGAGAATATCACGCTCGTGTGGTCTATCGCATGCATGGTGAATTCTTGATTATTCCATTCTTTATTATTACATTGGAATAACTTCATGCCATGTGGATTACCACATGTATGGTGAATGATCCTTTATATCCATTCCTTATTAAATTGTGGAAATGATCTATTTACGTTAATTATGATGAGAGTCATAATAAAAGCATTGGACTGATGAAAATCATGGGTATATGTAGTATTAGTAAGTGTTATGATGAGTTATGTTGGTTATTATGTGAAAACAAGAAAGTTTCTTAGAAATCACAAAGAGTTGAAAATCAGATTTTGGTGAAAATGGAATATGAAATTCAATTGACTATATCTCCTATTATATTTCGAATTTATGAGTGTGGACAAGTTCTAGAGTTAGATCTATGAGTTTTCTAACTTATTCAAGTGGAATCACTGGAAAAGGTGTTGTAGATTTTTGTGTGGACTGATTTTAGCAAAGGAGTCAAAACCTGCAAATTATGAAAAAGCTACTGCCCAGAAATTTAAAAGGGTATTTTCAGACACTTAATTTGTGGGAAAAATTCTAGCCTTTTGGGACATGAAAATATATGGTATAAAGTACCTCCTGTCCAAAAATAAACTCATTCCGACTTAAAATGAACAAGTTATGACTATTTCAATATTTAGGTTTTTCCGACGAAAAATGTTATAACCGGAGTTCTATAATTCCGATGACCATGAAATTTAAACTGGAAGATTACGTTAACATATATAAGATCCTTCCAAGATTTGGGAATTTCTGGAGTTAAACTCGAGGTAGCTAATTTCTTAAGGAATTAATTAGAAATTGATTTTTGAAAAATAGTAAATAAATTTTAAAAATTCTGAGAAAAATATATGTTCAATATGGGACTATATTCTACTAAATCCCAGAAAAAAAAATATTTTTGGGACTGATTTGGTATTTTTCATGAAAATGATCTAGTTATGAGTAAATGAGTTAAATATGTAATGTGAAGTAACAAAATTAGAAAATAGGATTTTATGGCTTGAGAATCCTATATAGGGTATATGCAGATTTTTGATAAGGGATTTGATCATTGGTGATGAAATCTTATGAGTATGGCATTTTTGAATGATTAAATGCATTATTTGGTAAAGTGTAAACAATTGAAATAAATTGTTTATAAGTTTACGAAGTGATTAAAATATTGTTATAATATTAATAATATTAGACTATGAGTTTATTAAGTGATTGATAATATTTGGATAAATTTAAAGTCTTTAAATATTTATCCTTGTTTTCGTTTGATTAATGCTTATATCATTGTCATCATTCTCATGCTTATATTGTGATAAAAGTCATCTTTGGCTTACGTGCATAGATGGACTTGGTGTGATTATGACCGGGGATTATTCGGTATAGTCATGACCATAATATAACGAATGATGTGGTAAAAATCTTCAGTGGCCTGTAGTGTATTGATAGACAATTTTTGGTATGATTATGACCAGGGATTATTCGATATAGTCATGACCATTGATGATTTAATGAATATCCTTAGCCCGTAGTGCAGGGATGATTCGATGATGTGGTTTATTTATTAAGTTGAGTCTCAGCGATAAAAATTAATGAAAATATTTTTTTTAATCATAAAAGTTAGTAGATTTTATTCTCTACTTAACTCTTCTAATGGATTGCATATTCCGCTGTAGTTAAACTTGATG
The DNA here is from genome assembly GCA_020205615.1 of Panax quinquefolius. NCBI lineage: Eukaryota > Viridiplantae > Streptophyta > Magnoliopsida > Apiales > Araliaceae > Panax > Panax quinquefolius. The sequence continues at coordinate 143,941,817 of CM035155.1, read as the reverse complement.
TCTATTGTATTTTACCAGTTTAACATTGTTGAAGACTAATGATAATTTATTCAGCATTATCTTAGTCATAATATTTCTTACTAGACTGGTTGAACTCACCCTTTCTTTCACTGTTCTCTTCAGAAAATGAGAATATAGTTGGGACGAGTCGGGGAACGGATTAACGGTCCAGATGATAGCATTAGTAGTCCTCACTATGGCATGACATGTAATATATAATTGTATTGAGGACCTATGATGTATGTGACGTATTTTATACGTCACTTAATAATTGATTTTGGTGAACAACAATAGGGTGATGAGAACCCAATCCTGAAAGCGTCAAAAGTGCACCGTAGTAAAATGAAGAGAACATAAATCTTCACGTGTCCCTTTGGAGACTTGAAATATTTGCTGTTGTACTTTATATGGCATGTATTTATTTGAGTATGAATATTGTCGTACTATATATGTTACAATATTTGTATTGAAACTCACATTATATGTCGTCGTACTTTGCACGACTGTTGTAGAATTAAGTTGTATTTGAATTTATGTACCATGTATCTGGTGTGAGACCCCAGATTTTATGAATAAAGATTTAAATTTCTCGAAATATTTTTTTTAATATTATGGTGTGGATTTGATATAATGTTATAGTAATGGGTAATATTTATAAATTTTACAAAGTACGCAAGTTGTTATATAATATTCGATTGGTCGGGGAATATTCGTTTTAACAGAGAATATTTATACGACGGCAGAATCGTTGGTGGGGACCCCACAATGGAATTATTATCGGATTGAGAAAACGACAAAAATATTTTTATGAAAATAATGGCGGAAGTTTTACCGTTAATATTGTTGAACTACTCGGTAGTAAAAGTACAGTAATACACATGGTTGCATAATAGCACACGGTATTGATTATTGATGCTTACGTGAGAAGTCACTCAGTTTTGTTCAATTATTGTTTTAGTAATTGTTGCATAGTATCTCACGTTATTTGTTTCAATTATTGTCGATATTTTATATATTATTAAATCAATAATTGAGATGATAGAGTTATTAATATTATTATTTTCAATATTAACGATGTCTAGAAGTTCTGTCAAGGAGAGGTTTGGTCACCTAATTGCACGCCAATAGGGAGAAATCCTTATTGGAAATCCCCATCTTTCCTGGGAACGACCTAGTCGATTAATAGTGTGAATTATAATAATGATGATGAAGTTTTGTTTTATTAGTATTATTAATGTAATAAAACAGAAAAACTTTTTATATAAAACAGAATACTTTTATAAATTTATTCGTTTTATTAGACTATAAATAGAATATATTATATTCTATTATGCATAGTATTTTGCATTGTAAATTCTTTTTATATAAAACAAAATACTTTTATAAAGTTATTCGTTTTATTAGATTATAAATAGAATATATTTTATTTTATTTAAAAGATTTTGTTTTATTAGAATATTTTATAGTAAACCAACCTGGACCGTCCGTTTAAAAGTAAATCAATCTGGACCGTTCAGGAATTAGTTACTATTCAGTCCATTCTCCTATAAATAGAAGCTCATTCCTTCATTATTTCTTACGAATTCACTGAAACTCTAGAGAGATAAACTATAGAGAGAAAGAAGAAAAGTATTCTACTACTTCACTACTCTTATATCAAGTTTGTTCTAAGGTAAGGGATATTATTTGTTGTACTCGTAAGGGATATTATTTGTTGTACTCGTAAGGGGTATTATTTCTTTTGTATTCATGAAGAGAACTTCTGGTATTCCATTCTTTATTAGTATGTTGGAATAACATGTCTATGCGAAGTACCGCATACATGGTGAAATTCTTCTGTTATTCCATTCTTTATTATTATGTTGGAATAACCTATCTATGCGAAATACCGCATACATGGTGAAATTCTTCTGTTATTCCATTCTTTATTATTATGTTGGAATAACCTGTCTATGCGATGTACCGCATACATGGTGAAATTCTTCTGTTATTCCATTATTTATTATTATTTTGGAATAACCTGTCTATGCGAAGTACCGCATACATGGTGAAATTCTTCTGTTATTCCATTCTTTATTATTCTGTTAGAACATCCTTTCGGTACAAATTTCGTTTGACCTGGTTCCGTTATTTATTATTCTATTGGAATACCATGTCTGTGCGTTTACGATTAACCTGGTTTCATTATTTATTATTTTGTCGGAATATCCTATCTGTGTGTTTACGCATGACCTGGTTCCATTATTTATTGTTCTGTTGGAATAACCTGTCTATGTGGATTACCACATGTGTAGTGAATGATCCTTCGTATTCATTCCTTATTAAATTATGGAAATGATCTGTCTACGTGAATTACCGCATGGCGGGCGAAAATCTATTTACAGTTTTATATATTCTAATATACTCAGTTGGTTAAAGTTTTGACTTCTATACTCCATGAAATTAGTGGAATATCCTGGATATTTGCGCTTCATCCAGTATCTTTTTATGGAAATATTCTTTTGAGCATTCTTGAATTTTACTCCCTAAAGCAGTATCATGTTGACAATTTGGACGTTATTGGTTCCTGGATAAATTAATTCTTGAACTTGTTTTATTGAATTATTATGTCATTGTCATCATCCTCATGTTTATATTATGTTGAAAGTCATCTGTGGCCTGTAGTGCATAGATGGACTTAGTATGATTATAACCAGGGATTATTTGGTATAATCATGACCATAATGTTGCAAATGATGTGGAAAAAGTCCTCATTTGCCCGTAGTGCATTGATGGACAGTTTTTGGTATGATTATGGCTATGGATTCTCTTCGGCCAAGGGAGTAAAGATGAATTGTTTTATGGCATGATCAGGACCGTTGATGAAAGCACGATTATCTTTGGCCCGTAGTCCATGGATAATTTGTGGTCGTGATACTAATGAATATCCTTGGCCGTAGTGTAGGGATGATGTGGATTATTTATTAAGCTGAGTCTCAGCGATAAAAATGATGAAAAATCTTTCTAAATCATAAAAGACAGTAGATTTTATTCTCTACTTGACTTTTTGAATGGATTGATTGTACCGCTGCAGTTAAACTTGATGTCTATTGTATTTTATCAGTTTAACATTGTTGAAGACTAATGATAATTTATTCTGCATTATCTTAGTCATAATATTTCTTACTGGGCTAGTTGAGCTCACCCTTTCCTTCACTATTCTCTTCAGGAAATGAGAATATAGCTGGGACGAGTCAGGGAACGGATTGACAGTCCAAATGATAGCATTAGTAGTCCTCACTATTCTGTTAAATAGTGTGATAATAAATGTAATGAGGACTGAATTTGAGTTTGTATACTGTCTATGAGGATTCCATTGAGAGTGGATATTGTCTAGAAGGCATTATTCTTGTTTAAACTCTCAGTTTATGTTTTGTCGTATTTTACACGACAATTGTATAATTAAGTTGTATTTAATTTATGTACCATGTATTTGGCGACTCAAGATGGGTGATGTATACCAATTTTGGGGGCGTCACAGTTGGTATCTAAGCTTAGGGATATGATCCCTGGCTGAGATGTGAGACAAGAACTAGGAGGGGAGAGATGGGGAATTCCTTCGCTAGTATGACCTACCTAAGTTTATTTGGTATTTAATTGGTAGGTCAGAGTATAGGGATAATATCTAATTTGTTAATTAACCCTTGTTTTGTGGCAGTATTTGAAAATGACATCTGAAAATGTTGAGGTAAGCAATGGAACACATGTGACCTTGTAGTCACTGCTGATCAATAGCCAGAATAATGTGCAACAGGAAGGCGATAATCCTCCTGTAAACAACAACACTGATCAAATGACGAACGACGGTACATTTAGGAGCTTTTTAGAATTCATGTAACACTAAACGAGAGAGACTCCTGTTCATAATGTAGGTGGAAACAATGGCAACCCACGGTTGGTCACTGCTAACCAGTTCAAGGAGTTGGGACCACCGAATTTTTTGGGAAAGCCAGACCCACTCAAGGCAGAGACGTGGATTAAACAGATCACCAAGATATTTGATGTCTTGGAATGCTCAAAGGAGCAAAAAGTTTCATTCACCACCTTTATGTTACGTGAAGAAGCAGATCATTGGTGGAAATCTATAAAACGTACCCAGCTTGACTCACTTAAGATGTCTTGGGAGAAATTTCAAGAATTATTCAATGACAAGTACTTTCCTGAAAGTATTCGTCACATGAAGGAGGTGTAATTTATCAAGATGGAGCAAAATAATATGACCGTGTCGCAGTACGAGGCTAAGTTTGCGGAATTTTCCCGGTTTGCATCCCATTTGGTCGATAATAAGGAGTGAATAACACGAATGTTTCTGCGAGGTTTGAAACCCGATATACGTCAATACCTCAATTCTCACAAACTTTGTTTATATTCAGATGTTGTGAATAGGGCTCAGTTATTGGAGCGCGATAATGAGTTAGCACAACCAAAAGGCAACAACCAAAAACACGATAATAATTGTACCGGTGGCAACGGCCATCGGAACAATGATAACCATCGTGGGGAAAATTATCATGCCAAAAATGGTAACCACTTCGGTGGTAATCATGGCCAAGATAATATAAATGGAAATTTCAAGAAGAGAAGGTTCAATAATGATGGAAAGACAATGAAGATCGCATGCAGTTTCAAAGGAAGAAGAACGACCACCGGTCGTATGTTTCAAATACGGACAGGAGGGACACATCCGTCCAAACTGTACGTAGCAATCCAAAGCGTGTTTCAATTGCAGAAGAGAAGGTCACCTAGCTCAATTTTGTCATATAGTGAAGTCAAGTCCAGCTGGGATGGTGATGCCAAAGGATGTCCCAGATAAGTCAAAGCCGGTAGTTTAAGTGAGAGTGTTTGTCGAGGAACCCGAACGAAGTTGTCACAGGTAAGTTAATCATAAACGCTTACGAAGGCTATACCTTATTTGATACCGGTTCTACCCACTCTTGTATTTCACCTAGTTGTGTTCAATGTTTGAACTTGGCTATTGAGAAATTAGACTTTGACTTAACTGTTAAAACTCTGTTAGGAGAAGCCTTCGTTACATCCATTATTATAAATCTTGTTTGATTCAAATCAACACTTTCACGTTACCTGTCGATCTTATCTCTTTGAAAATACTTGCCTTTGATGTGATTTTTGGAATCGATTGGTTAACTACTCATCATGATTTTTGTAAGGTTTTTAGCTTTTATATTCCTAACCAACCTGTTATGCGAATTCAAGCAACCAAACCACTAAAGTCAATCACTGTTATATCAAGCCATAAGTAAAGAGCCCCGATCCTTTCGTTGTTGACTTCCTTGTGTGGAATTCACCGAAGCCAGACTATCCATATGGGAAGTCGTGAATAACGGTGGCAAGTTGATAGGTATCAATGTGACGTGCTATCCAAGTCTTGGATGAGGGTCACAGTTTTGAATGATATTTCTATCGTTAATAAATTTTTTGATGTATTTCTGAAGACTTCTTGGCCTACCCCAGAGCGTGAAATCGAATTTTGTACTGACCCCAGTACAAAACCCCATTTCTAAAACCTTTAAATATTTCTTCAACTAAAATGAACGTAACATGCGCCAAAGACGTTGACTCAAGCTATTGAAGATTACGATCGTACCATTCATTACCATCGTGGAAAAGCGAATGTGGTAGCTGACGCGTTGAGTAGAAGATCATATACGTTTATGAGTGTGAATATACGAACCTACGTGAAGATAATGAATATACGAGTAGAATTGAATCTAATCGATAAAGTTAAAGGTCGCTCAAACTACACAGCCGAAGCTGATGAATGTGAAAAAAGAAGGTTCAAGAGGGCGTTATTCTAGAAGCAAGAATTGATGAAGAGAGGAAATGTCAACCCTCGATTTAATTGGTCCATTTGAAATCCTCGATTAAGTAGGAACTATGGCTTATAGACTCGTTTTACCGCCAAGTATGTCGCGTGTTCATAACATTTTTAACGTATCGATGTTACGTAAATATGTGGACAACCCGAACCACATTATTGATTTAGAACCGAACGAGATAACGGATAATTTAACATATGAAGATGTACCTGTTAAAATCTTGGATAAGAAGGACCATATTCAACACTCAAATGTTATACGTCAAGAGTTATAATCTAACGAGGTATCCTCATCTGTTTGGCATACTAGGTACGTACGTAAATTTCGAGGGCAAAATTTCATAAGGAGGGGAGATTGTGAGACCTCAGATTTTATGAATAAAGATTTAAATTTCTCGAAATATTTTTTTTAATATTATGGTGTGGATTTGATATAGTGTTATAGTTATGGATAATATTTATAAATTTTGCAAAGTACGCAAGTTGTTATATAATATTCGATTGGTCGGGGAATATTCATTTTAACAAGGAATATTCGTACGACGGTACAATCATTGGTGGACCCCACAACAAAATTATTGTCGGATTGAGAAAATGACAAAAATATTTTTATGAAAATAATGGCGGAAGTTTTACCGTTAATACTGTTGAACTACTCGGTAGTAAAAGTACAGTAATACACATGCTTGCATAGTAGCACTCGGTATTGATTATTGATGCTTACGTGAGAAGTTACTCAGTTTTGTTCAATTATTGCTTCAATAATTGTTGCATAGTATCTCACGTTATTTGATTCAATTATTGTCGACATTTTATATATTATTAAATTAATAATTGAGATGATAGAGTTATTAATATTATTATTTATAATATTAAAGATGTCTAGAAGTTCTGCCATGGAGAGGTTTGGTCACCTAATTGCGCGCTAATAGGGAGAAATTCTTATTGGAAAGCCCCCTCTTTCCTGGGAACGACCTGGTCGATTAATAGTGTGAATTATAATAATGATGATGAAGTTTTGTTTTATTAGTATTATTAATGTAATAAAAAAAGCGAGAAAAGCTTTTTATATAAAAGCAGAATACTTTTATAAATTTATTCGTTTTATTAGACTATAAATAGAATATATTATATTCTATTATGCATAGTATTTTGCATTGTAAAATCTTTTTTATATAAAACAAAATACTTTTATAAAGTTATTCGTTTTATTAGATTATAAATAGAATATATTATATTTTATTTAAAAGATTTTGTTTTATTAGAATATTTTATAGTAAAGAAACCAATCTTGACCGTCCGTTTAAAAGTAAATCAATCGAACAGATTAGAGAATTAGTTACTATTAAATCCATTCTCCTATAAATAGAAGCTCATTCCTTCATTATTTCTTACGAATTCCTTTGAAACTCTAGAGAGAGAAACTATAGAGAGAAAGAAGAAAAGTATTCTGCTACTTCACTACTCCTATATCCATTTTGTTCTAAGGTAAGGGATATTATTTGTTGTACTCGTAAGAGATATTATTTGTTGTACTCGTAAGGGGTATTATTTCTTTCGTATTCATGAAGAAAACTTCTGGTATTCCATTCTTTATTATTATGTTGGAATAACATGTCTATGCGAAGTACCACATACATGGTGAAATTCTTCTATAATTCCATTCTTTATTATTATGTTGGAATAACCTATCTATGCGAAATACCGCATACATGGTGAAATTCGTCTGTTATTCCATTCTTTATTATTATGTTGGAATAACCTGTCTATGCGATGTACCGCATACATGGTGAAATTCTTCTGTTATTCCATTATTTATTATTATTTTGGAATAACCTATCTATGCGAAGTACCGCATACATGGTGAAATTCTTCTGTTATTTCATTCTTTATTATTCTGTTGGAACATCCTATCGGTTCAATTTCTTTGACCGGTTCCGTTATTTATTATTACATTGGAATATCATGCGTGCTTTTACGTATGACTGGTTCTATTATTTATTATTACGTCGAGAATATCACATGCGTGCGTTCGCATGACCGGTTCCATTATTTATTATTACGCGAGAATATCACATGCGTGCATTTACGCATGACCTGGTTCCATTATTTATTGTTTCGTTGGAATAACCTGTCTATGTGGATTACCACATGCATGGTGAATGATCCTTCGTATTCATTCCTTATTAAATTGTGAAAATGATCTGTCTACGTGGATTACCGCATGGCGGGTGAAAATCTATTTACAGTTTCATATATTCTAATATACTCAGTTGGTTAAAGTTTTGACTTCTATACTCCATGAAATTATGTAATATCCTAGATATTTGCGCTTCATCCAGTATCTTTTCATGGAAATATTCTTCAGAGCATTCTTGAATTTTACTCCCCAAAGCAGTATCATGTTGACAATTTGGACGTTATTGGTTCCTGGATAAATTAATTCTTGAACTTGTTTTATTGAATTATTATGTCATTGTCATCATCCTCATGTTTATATTATGTTGAATGTAACACCCCAACTTTTATGAATGAAGATTAATTTCTCTCGAATTATATTTTTGAATATTATGGTGTGGATATAATATAATGTTATAGTTGTGGGTAATATTTAAAAATTTTGCAAAGTAATCAAGTGGTTATATAATATTTGATTGGTTAAGGAATATTCGTTTTAACAAGGAATATTCGTACGACGGCACAATCATTGGTGGACCCCACAACGGAAGTATTATCGTAGTAAGAAAAAACAATGTAATTATCTTTTATAAAAATAATGGCGGAAGTGTTACAATTAAAAGCGTTGAACTACCCGGTAGTAAAAATACAAGAATGTCTGGCGTGGTTGCATAGTAGCACACGGTATTGGTTATTGATGCTTACGTGAGAAGTCACTTTCGGTTATACTCAATTATTACTCTGAGAATTGTTGCATCATATCTCTCATATTATTGATTCGATTATTGTCAAAATACCATCTGCATAATATGATATATTATTAAATCAATAATTGAGACGACAAAGTTATTCATATTATTAAATTGCAATATTTACAATGTCTAGAAGTTCTATCAATGAGAGGTTTGGTCACCTAATTGCGCGCCAATAGGGAGAAATCCTTAGTGGAAAGCCCCCTCTTTCCTAGGAACGACCTGATTGTTAAATATTGCGAGTTATAATATTGATGATGAATAAGCTCGTGTTAATTAAAGATGAAATTGATAGTTCCATTGTGTGGAAATTATTAGTGTTAGTAGAAATTGATATTTATGTCAATAATAATTGATGTCTGGAGGTTATATTGTTCAATCGGGTATTTGGGGCACTTTTTGTGTCAGAGTACTATTCACGAGTTACTATTCACAAGTTACTATTCACGAGTTACTATTCACGGGGTACTATTCACCCGAAAAATATATTTCTTTTCGGTCCAAATCATTTTTGGGTACAATATTATTCCATGAGGAGATGTGCTAATTTTTCAGACCGTTGGTTGAAGTTATAATAGTGAATCAGTATGGACCGCTGGTGAAAAGTTATAATAGTGAATCAATATGGACCGCTAGTGGAAAGCTATAATAGTGAATCAATATGGATCGCTAGTTTAAAGTTTTAATAGTAAATCAGTATGGACCATTGCTTTAAGTTTTAATAGTAAATCAATATGGATCGTCCATTTAAAAGTAAATCAATCTGGACCGTTCATGAATTAGTTACTATTCAGTCTATTCTCCTATAAATAGAAGCTCATTTCTTCATTATTTCTTACGAATTCACTGAAACTCTTGAGAGAGAAATTATAGAGAGAAAGAAGAAGAGAAGTCAGCTACCTTTCTATTTCAATATCCAGTTTCTTCTAAGGTAAGGGGTATTATTTCTTTCTTATTCATGAAGAGAACTTCTGTTATTCCATTCTTTATTATTCTGTTGGAATAACCTGTTATGCAAAGTACCGCATACATGGTGAAATTCTTTTGTTATTCCATTCTTTATTATTATGTTGGAATAACCTATTTATGCGAAGTAACACATACATGGTGAAATTCTTCTATTATTTCGTTCATTATTATTCTGTCGGAATATCCTGTCTGTGCGTTTACGCTGGACCTAGTTCCATTATTTATTATTTTGTTGGAATAACCTGTTTGTACGGTTTATCACATGCATGTTGATTTCTGTTGTTATTCCATTATTTATTATTCTGTCGAAATATCCTGTCTGTGCGTTTACGTCGGACCTGGATCCATTATTTATTCTTACGCTTGGAATATCCACATGCGTGCTTTCTGGGGACTGATTCCATTATTTATTATTACATTGGGAATAACACATGCATGCGATCTATCATCACGCGTGGTGAATCCTTATGTTATTCCATTCTTTATTATTACGTTGGAATAACTTTATACATGTGGATTACCACATGCGTGGGGAATGATCCTTGTATTCATTCCTTTTAAATTATAGAAATGATGCATATCGTGGATTATCGCATATGGTGAAAATCCATTTGCGATTCCATATATATTCTATTATACTCGGTTGGTTAAAGTTTAGCTTCTATACTCCATGAAATTAGTGGAATATCCTTGATATTTGTGCTTCATCCGATGTCTTTCATGGAAATATTCTTACGAGCATTCTTGAATTTTACTCCACAAAGAAGTATCATGTTGACAATTTGGACGTTATTAATTTCTGGATAAATTAATTCTCTAATTTGTTTTATTGAATTATTATGTCATTGTCATCATCCTCATGCTTATATTATAATGAAAGTCATCTTTGGCTTACATGCATAAATGGACTTAGTATGATTATGACCAGGGATCATTCGGTATAATCATGACCTGTAATGTTATAAATGATATGGTAAAAGTCCTCAGTGGCCTGTAATGCATTGATGGACAGTTTTTGGTATGATTATGACCAGGGATTGTTCGGTATAGTCATCACCATTGATGATTTAATGAATATCCTTGCCCGTAAATGCGGGGATGATTAGATGATGTGTTTTATTTATTAAGCTGAGTCTCAGCGATAAAAATTGATGAAAACATTTTATACCATAGAAGATAGTAGATTTTATTCTGTACTTGACTCTTCTAATGGATTACTTGTTCCGCTGCAGTTAAACTTGATGTTTATTGTATTTTATCAGTTTAACATTGTTGAAGACTATTGATAATTTATTCTTCATTATCATAGTCATAATATTTCTTACTGGGCTAGTTGAGCTCACCCTTTCTTTCTTTATTCTCTTGAAATGAGAATATATTTGGGGACGAGTTGGGGAAAGGGTAGATGGTCAGATGATAGCATTAGTAGTCCTCACTATTCTGTTAAATAGTATGATAATAAATGTAATGAGGACTCTTTTGAGTGTGGATATTGTCTAGATGATAATATTCCTATTAAACTCTCAGTTTATGTATTGTCGTATATTACACGACGGTTGTATAATTAAGTTTGTATTTGTATTCTGTACCATGTATTTGGCGACTCAAGATGGGTGATGTATACCTATTTTTGGGGGCATCATAGTTGGTATCAAAGCTTAGGGATATGATCCCTGTCTGAGATGTGAGATAAGAACTAGGAGGGGAGAGACGAGGAATTCCTTCGCTAATATTACCTACCTAAGTTTATTTAGTATTTAATTGGTCGGTCAGAGTATAGGGATAATATGTGATATGTTAATTAACCCTTGTTTTGTTGTAGTATTTGAAAATGGCATCTGAAAATGTTGAGACAAGCAATGAAGCACGTGAGACCGTTGAGTCACCAACGATTAATGCCCAGGGTAATGTGCAACAGGAAGACAATAATCCTCATGAAAACAATAACACTGATGAAATGGTGAACGATGGGATGGTTAGAGGCTTTATGCAATTCATGAAACATCAGGCGAAAGCGACTCCTGTCTAAAATACAGGTGGAAACACAGATAACTCTCGGGACGATCACCATTAAGCGATTCAAGGAGCTGGGACCACGAGTTTTTGGAGAGCCAAAACCACTTTAAGCCGAGAGGCGTGGATAAAGTAGATCAACAAGATATTTGATGTCTTGGGATGCTCAGGAGCAAAAGGTTCCTTTGGCACCTTCATTATGTTGCGTGCAGGTGATTCTTGGTGGGAATCGTAAAAGCGTACTCAACCCGCCTTGAAGATGTCTTGGGAGAAGTTCAAGAGTTGTTCAACGATAAGTACTTTCCTGAAAGTATTCGTCACATGAAGGAGGTAGAGTTCATCAAGCTTGAGCAAAACAATATGACCGTGGCATAGTACGAAGCTAAGTTTGCCGAGTTGTCTCGGTTTGCATCCCACTTGGTTGATAATGAGGAGAGAATGACGCGGATGTTTCTAAGAGGTTTGAAACCCGAGATACGTCAATATCTTATCTCTCATAAAGCTGTGTTTGTATTCGGATGTTGTGAATAGGGCTCGATTATTGGGAGCGCGATAATGAGTCAACCCAACCAAGAGAGAGTGCAAACCGAAAAGTCGATAATACCGATGGTAGCGATCCATCGAAGCGGTGACAACAAAGCGTGGAAGGAATCAACATGCGAAATGATAACCCGCCGGTGGTAATCATGGCCAAGACAATAGGAGTGGAAAGTTCAAGAAGAGAAGGTTCAGGAAAGATGGAAAGACGTCAGCACCAGCACCCATTGTTAAGGAAGGAGAACGACCGCCGGTCGTATATTACAAATGTGGAGGGGAAGGACACATAAGTCTAAACTGCACGATGCAGTCCAAAGCATGTTATAATTGCTGAAAAGAAGGCCACCTAGACCAATTTTGTCGTGCACCAAAGTCAAGTCCAGCTGAGATGGAGGCATCAAAGGGTGTCCCAAATAAGACAAAACTGGTAGTTCAAGGGAGAGCTCGTAACCTCCCAAAAAGCGAGGAATCTGAACGAGGTGATCATGGGTAAGCTAATTATAAACCCTAGCGAAGTTTATACTTTATTTGATACCGGTTCTACCCATTCCTTTATTTCTCTTACTTGCGCTCAACGTTTAAATTTGACTCCAGAGAAATTAGACTTTGACTTATCTGTTAAAACTTTGTTGGGAGAAACCTTCATTATATCCACGGTTTATAAGTCTTGTTTAATTCATATCGGTAACCGCATGTTACCTGTCAATCTTATTTCTTTGAAAATACTTGCATTCGATGTGATTCTAGGGATTGATTGGTTAACTACTCATCATGCAAAAATTGATTGTTTTCGTAAGGTTGTTAGCTTTCATATTCCTAACCAACCTATTATGCGAATTCAAGCAACCAATCCATTAAATCCATCATTGTCATCTCAAGCCATAAACCTATTCGTTTATTGAAAAACGGATGTCAAGCTTTCTTAGCCCATGTCACGGATTTGAATAAAAATACGTCAGATTTGAATGATATTTCTATTGTTAATAAATTTCCTGATGTATTCCCTGAAGAACTTCCTGGCCTACCCCCAGAGCGTGAAATTGAATTTTGTATCGCCCTTGAATCCGGTACAAAACCCATTTCCAAAGCCCCATATTGAATGGCTCCTATTGAACTTCAGGAGTTAAAAACCCAACTACAGGAATTGTTAGACATCGTTTTCATTCATCCCAGTACGTCTCCTTGGGGTGCTCCTATTCTATTCGTGAAGAAGAAAGATGGAAGTATGCGACTTTGTATTGATTATCGGGAGTTAAATCATGTCACCATCAAAAATAGGTACCCGTTACCTCGTATTGATGATCTGTTTGACCAGTTGCAAGGTGCCAAATTCTTTTAAAAGATCGATCTTCGTTCTAGATATCATCAGTTGAAGATTAAAATTGATGACATTCCAAAGACTATTTTCAGAACTCGGTATGAGCATTATGAATTCTTTGTCATGTCTTTTGGATTGATTAATGCTCCTGCTGCCTTCATGGACATGATGAACTGAGTATTCAAGGAATATTTGGATCACTTTGTGGTCGTCTTTATTGATGACATCCTCATATACTCCAAAACCCGTGAAGACTATGAGCAACACTTGAAGCTGATACTTCAAAAGCTTCGTGAAAACAAGCTATATGCCAAGTTAAAGAAATGCGAGTTCTGGCTTGGGAAAGTATCATTCCTTGGGCACGTAATATCAAGTTATGGAATATCTGTTGACCCGGCAAAGATTGAAGCAATTCAAAGCTGGGAGAAACCTAAGTCTGTGCCCGAAGTACGTAGCTTTCTCGGTTTAGCTGGTTATTATCGGAGATTCATAGAAGGGTTTTTTTTGAATCGCTACTCCATTAATGCAGCTGACTCGAAAAGAAATAAAATTCGGTTGGAGCGAGGAATGCGAGAAGAGTTTTCAAGAACTAAAAAGTAGACTCATTTCAAAGACTGTTACGATATCGAGCAATACCGTCTGCATCGAGGATTTGTCATTTCTGGTGATGCTTGAGCAAAAAGGTTAGGATGTGTTCTCATGCAACATGGGAAAGTCATAGCCTATGCCTCACGATAACTCAAAGAAAATGAGAGGAATTATCCTACTCATGATCTAGAGTTCGTCATTTGTCGTTTTGCGCGCTTAAGATTTGGAGGCATTACCTGTATGGAGAGAAGGTGGAGATTTATACGGATCATAAAAGCCTCAAATATTTCTTCACTCAGAAGGAACTCAACATTCGGCAACGACATTGGCTTGAGCTGTTGAAAGATTATGATCATACCATCTAATACCATCCTGGAAAAGCGAATGTAGTAGCTGATGCATTGAGTAGAAGATCATATGCAGGCACGAGTGCATTATTATCAATGCAAGGGCCCATTGTGTATGACTTACGAAGGATGGAAATAGAGTTAAAGACTCCAGGGACCCATATGATGATGGCGAATATACGAGTAGAACTGACTTTAATAGATAAAGTTAAAGTAGCTCAAGCTACAGACCTGGAGCTCATGCATATGAAGAAAAAAGTGGAAGAAGGTGCTATTCCGAAAGCAAGAATCGATGAAGAAGGAATACTTCGAGTCAACTCCAGACTTTGTGTTCCTAACGATTCTGACCTGAAGTATAAAATCATGATGGAGGTGCACAACACACCGTTTGCAATCCATCCTGGGAGTACCAAAATGTATCATGATCTTTGACATACATTTTGGGGAGCAATATGAAGAAAGAGATAGCAAGGTTTATCTCAAGGTGTCTAACTTGTCAACGAGTCAAGGCCGAGCATCAAGTGCCAAAAGGTCTATTGCAACCACTTGAAATTCCAAAATGGAAGTGGGAGCACATTACCTTGGATTTCGTTACTGTTTTTCCCAAGGTTTCTCAAGGCATAGATGCGATTTGGGTCATTATTGATAGATTGACCAAGTTTGCTCATATCCTATCGATACGAGAAACTTATACACTTGAACGTCTTGCTAGTATGTACATAAACAAGATTATAAGATTGCATGGTATGCTAGTATCTATAGTTTCTGATCAAGACCCAAGATTCACTTGAAGATTTTGGGTTAGTTTGTAAAAAGCTATGGGCACGGATTTACGATTTAGTTCGGCATTATCATCCTCAAACAGATGGATAGTCAGAAAGGACCATTAAAACCTTGAAGATTTATTAAGACTCTATGTCCTTGACTTCAAGGGAAGTTGGGACAATTTCTTACCATTGGTGGAGTTTTCCTACAACAACAGTTATCAAGCAAGTATTGACATGGCTCCATTTGTGGTGTTGTATGGAAGAAAGTGTCATTCACCAGTATACTGAGATGAGGTGGGTGAAGCAACGTTGTTTGGACCAGATTTGGTGCGTATGACTACAGAAAAGATTCAAACGATCCGACAACGTATAAAAACCTCACAAGATCGACAAAAGAGTTATGCTGATCTTCATCGAAAGGACGTGGAATTCGATATTGGAAATCATGTGTTGTTACATGTTTCTCCATGGAAAGGAGTTACAAGATTTGGAAAGAGAGGAAAGCTCAATCCTCGATTCATTGGCCCATTTATAATCCTCGAAAGAGTAGGAATTGTGGCCTATAGACTCGCCTTACCGCCAAGTTTGTCTCGTGTTCATAATATTTTTCACATATCTATGTTACGTAAATATGTGAAAGACCCGAACCACATTATTGAATTAGAACCGAACAAGATAGATGAAGATTTAACGTATGAAGATTTACCTGTTAAAATCTTGGATAAGAAGGATCATATTCTACGCTCCAAGGTTTTAACGAAAGTTAAAGTTTTGTTGAGAAACCACGATGTGGAAGAAATGACCTGGGAGTTAGAATCTGAGATTAAGTCAAGATATCCTCACCTCTTCGATATATCAGGTACGCAGCCTAATTTCGAGGACGAAATTTCATAATAAGGAGAGGTTGTAAGACCCCAACTTTTATGAATAAAGATTAATTTCTCTCGAATTATATTTTTGAATATTATGGCGTGGATATAATATAATGTTATAGTTGTAGGTAATATTTACAAATTTTTCAAAGTAAGCAAGTGGTTATATAATATTCGATTGGTCGAGGATTATTCGTTTTAACAGGGAATATTCGTACGACGACACAATCATTGGTGGACCCCACAAGCGGAAGTATTGTCATAGTAAAGAAAGCGATGTAATTATCTTTTATAAAAATAACGGCGGAAGTGTTCTTTGTTAAAAGCTGTTGAACTACCCGGTAGTAAAGTACACTAATCTGGCGTGGTTGCATAGTAGTAGCATACCGGTATTGGTTATTGATGCTTACGTGAGAAGTCACTCAGTTATACTCAATTATTGCTACAGTAATTGTTGCATCATATCTCTCATATTATTGATTCGATTATTGTCACAGTATCATCTGCATAATATGATATATTATTAAATCAATAATTGAGACTAAAAAGTTATTCATATTATTAAATTGCAATATTTACAACGTCTAGAAGTTCTGTCAAGGAGAGGTTTGGTCACCTAATTGCGCCAATAGGGAGAAATCCTTATTGGAAAGCCCCCTCTTTCCTAGGAACGACCTGGTTGTTAAATATTGTGAGTTATAATATTGATGATGAATAAGCTCGTGTTGATTAAAGATGAAATTGATAGTTCCATTGTGTGGAAATTATTAGTGTTAGTAGAAATCGATATTTATGTCGATAATAATTGATGTCTGGAGGTTATATTGTTCAATCGGGTATTCGGGGCACTTTTTGTGTCGGAGTACTATTCACGAGTTACTATTCACGAGTTACTATTTATAAGTTACTATTCACGAGTTACTATTCACGAGTTACTATTCATAGGGTACTATTCACCCAAAAAATATATTTCTTTTCGGTCCAAATTATTTTTTGCTACAATATTATTCCATGAGGAGATGTGCTAATTTTTCAGACCGTTGGTGAAGTTAAAATTGTGAATCAATATGGACCGCTGGTGGAAAGTTATAATAGTGAATCAATATGGATCGCTAGTTTAAAGTTTTAATAGTAAATTAGTATGTACCGTTGCTTTAAGTTTTAATAGTAAATCAATATATACCGTCCATTTAAAAGTAAATCAATCCGGACCGTTCATGAATTAGTTACTATTCAGTCCATTCTCCTATAAATAGAAGCTCATTCCTTCATTATTTCTTATGAATTCACTGAAACTCTTGAGAGAGAAATTATAGAGAGAAAGAAGAAGAGAAGTCAGCTACCTTTCTATTCCAATATCTAGTTTCTTCTAAGGTAAGGGGTATTATTTCTTTTTTATTCATGAAGAGAACTTCTATTATTCCATTCTTTATTATTCTGTTGGAATAACCTGTTATGCAAAGTACCGCATACATGGTGAAAATATTCTGTTATTCCATTCTTTATTATTATGTTGGAATAACCTGTTTATGCGAAGTACCACATACATGGTGAAATTCTTCTATTATTCCGTTCATTATTATTTTGTCGGAATATCACATACTGTAAGCTTTTCTGTGGGACACTGGTTCCATTTTTTATTATTCATTGGAATAAACATGCATGCAAGGATCTATCGCATGTATGGTGATTTTGTTGTTATTCCATTATTTAATATTCTGCCGGAATATCCCGTCTGCATGCGTTCTGTGGGACTGGTTCCATTATTTATTATTACATTGGGAATAACTCGATCAGACTGCTTTATCGCACGCATGGTGAATCCTACTATTATTCCATTCTTTATTATTCTGTTGGAATAACCGGTCTATGTGGATTACCACATGCATGGTGAATGATCCTTTGTATTCATTCCTTATTAAATTGTGGAAATGATCTTTATACGTGGATTACCGCATTGCGGGTGAAAATCCATTTGCAATTTCATATATTTTATTATACTTAGTTGGTTAAAGTTTGGCTTCTATACTCCATGAAATTAGTGGAATATCCTTGATATTTGCGCTTCATCCAGTATCTTTTCATGGAAATATTCTTCTGAGCATTCTTGAATTTTACTCCACAAAGAAGTATCATGTTGATAATTTGGACGTTATTAATTTCTGGATAAATTAATTTCTGAACTTATTTTATTGAATTATTATGTCATTGTCATCATCCTCATGCTTATATTATAATGAAAGTCATCTTTGGCTTACGTACATAGATGGACTTAGAATGATTATTGTTAGAAGAATGCATATTGTAATTTGATGTTTTATGAAAATACTCATGATTATGTAAAGTCCTTCAAAGAATATATGTACAAGGACTTATTGATAGATCAAAATTGTTAGGTTGATCTTAGCCTTTAATGTTCAGTTATATAGATAAAGAGATCAAATCTGTTAGGTTGATCTATGGCTAGAAAGAAATAGATAGGCTCGTAGTCTATCCGGCTGATCAATAGAATGCAGAAGCTAAGGCAGGATCATTGTGCTGAGATGATTGTAGTGTGGTCCAGACGTTTGCCGAAGCTAACTCAAAGATCATAGTGTGCTCTCGGAAACGCAGAGTCTGCAAGACGAGCAAGTGATGATCGTAGTGTTAAAAGATCGTAGTATGCAAATCTTTGTAAGAAATCGTAGTGATCTCCTAAGAACAAGCACCAATATGACAAGACACTACGATATGGATAGTAGAGTGTCATCTGCCTTGTGTCAGAAACATCAAGCCCTATCGGTCATTTGAAGATAGACTCCAACAAATATGGAATGGGTTTTGAACGTTGAAGCTCTCACCAGTCCCAACGGTAAAAAAGATATACTTAGTATTGATCAAAAGAAATGTATTCAAGAAGCTAAGAAAAGGACCATTAGGCAGAGGAAAACACCTTTTAAGGTGTTAGGTGAAAGCGATCTGCTTGAGTGTCGATTGGGCGTAATGCAATTCAGAAGATGTACAGAAATGTCTCCATCAAAGCTTAGAAATGTTAAACGCATTTAATGCTTCATCAGATGACTTCAACGGATAGATTTCAAAGATCTCATATATACAGAATACAGACACATGAGATAGATAAGCAAGTACTGAAAAAAATGCACAAGAACACTCAACGCTGAACTCTACGATCTGAGAAAAAGAGGAAGCTTGCTCAGCTACTCAGTTCTTTCAAACAAGTGCTTAAATGCAACTGAGTAGCCTCAATCACAACTCAACAACTATCAATCTACTGAAGTAAGAAGTTCCAAGTCAGAAGGACTTGAAGAGTTCTAAGTGAACTGTGAAGAGCCAAGTCTGCTGAACTTGAAGAGTTCAAGAGTGAACTTAGAAGTGCCTAGTGTTAGGTTTGTAATATTCATGAACGCAATCAAATTGCATAAATAAGCGGAAACGTGTAAAAATCAGAGTTTAAAATTTTACAAACCATATACCCGGATCACCCTTTATGCACAATTATTAATTAAACAAAAAATTGAAGAACAAGAATCATACCCTTGAAGATCCGAGCTTCCTCAGGTACAAGTTCACCTCCAATACTTTTCGCGTTCAACTTGAATCCACCGGGTTTGGTTCCTTCCTTTGATCAACATTAGCCACGCAAGAGTTTGGCCTCTAGAGGTGATCCACCAAGGAAGAAGGATTTAAGAAGATGGGTGGTTGGCTAAACCCTAGTTTTTCTATCTCTATAGAAAAGAACGTACTCTCCAACAATTGGAATAACGTATGTTGTAAAAGTCAACAAAAAACCCCATCACCCATAATAAGACTCCTCTTATTTATAGATGTGGGCAACCCACCTTAACAATTAAGGAATTGAGTTTTATTTAATTAATTAAATTCTTTTAATTAATTAAGCTCCCTAATCTTATTAGGGATAATTAATTAAACTCCTTTAACTAATTTTCCTTCCTAATCCAATTAGAAATAAATGAGAGTACTTATATTAAATTAATTCCTAAACTCTTTTAGAAATTAAAATAATAATAATAATTGTAATAATATTAATAAGACTCCTCTTATTAATTTATATTTAATATTTTAAAATATTAAATAATAAATATTAAGCTATTTAATTTATTCTATCACCATAGATTAAATTAAATATACATAAATATATTATTACGATTATGCCATTAACTTCTTAAATAATTATTCTTTCTTTTATGGTGTGACCCTTTAGGTTCTCCATATTAAGCTGGTTGTGAATAAATCAATTAGAACAATTCTAATCTTATTTAAATAAATAAATTAAACAATTAATTTATTTAAATAAATAATATTTATTCTACAATAGGGATAAGTCTCCTAGCGATTAACGACTTTCCGGATAATATAGATTTCAACATTAATCATAAAAGAACCTTTGAGTAAATAGTTACCGCGTACAATTCAATCCTTCCACCATACAATGTCCCAATTAAATATAAGACATGGAATTCATGTCAAGTCTTATTTTATTTAATTATATGTATTTCGATCCTTAAATGCACAACACCAAATAATGCAAATTAGAAACTCCTTTCTAATTTCATTCATATTGCCAAGGACTAGGGTTGTCATTTATCGAATCACATAGGACATTCTCTTCTTTTAATAATAAGTGGTAGATTCTTTATTGATCATACATTATCTCCATATACAACTTTTATTATACCCAAGCATACCCTTTGATATACCCTAAGGGTCTTAAGGAATAAGTCAAAGTATAACTCATCATACACAAGATACAATGATGATCTCAAGTCCAAGGATCACTTATACTACTATCACTACAGAATTCCTATTGACATGCAAGTAAAACTCCATTAGGTATTCCTTAGCGAGCCAGCCCGCGTCAAATGAACTTATTCTCTAATAAGCACCTACATACTTGCTTTAGTGTCTCCACACAAATGATCATGAGATCAATCATCCTCATCCATGAGAAAAGCAACGATGTACCAATCTATCCGGATTCACTAATCCCCAATTTAGTAATCCAATGATTGGGAACTATTTTAGTTTTAAGCTTTCTAAGAATTTAGATCTCATTAGAATGATCATCATCATTATTCTAAAAGCATTGCTTAAAACTATGGGTTTATCACATATTATAAAATAGCATCATGTAGATAATTAAAAGCCTTTAATAAATAAATACTTTTTATTAATAAATGAATAAGATTGTTACAAAGTATATGATTTATCATCAAACATGATTGGCTTGTGTGCATACTACTTTCAATCTCCCACTTGCACTAAAGCCAATCGCCATGGTATTTCATACCCTTCTTCTCTAAGTGACGATTATCCTGCTGTTGGATAAGCTTTAGTTAATGGATATGTAATGTTGTTCATGAGAGTCCACTATCTCTATAGTGATTTCCCATCTTTCAATGATTCTAATAATCAAATGAAAGTGCCACAACACATGTTTAGATCCAAGATGAGACTTAGGAACTATTCCTAGTTCTGTAATGAACTTTTAATCCAAACAATCAACTTGCAGCTTCATTTATAGCTATATACTTTGTCTTTATCACTAAACCAAAGAACTCTTTTCTTTGTTTGGAACCTTTCAATTCATCGCACCACTTTGTTCAAGGTAACCCTTTACCTTAAAGTGGATTTTTCGTCGTCTTGAGTGCATGCAGAAAAACTTGAGTCTGTTAAGCCCTCTAGTTTTAATTTAGACCCACCATGAATATGATCACATCCTTAGTGCCGGTTAAGCACTTTAAGATGTTTTTCAGTGACTCATAGTGATCTTCTCCAGAATATGACCGATCAACATTAGATCTTGTATATTTCATTGCATACATGATAGTCACTCATGCGATCTCTCTTTTCAGGAGTCTGTGGGGACTATAAAGAGAGATACACTCCATAGCTCATCAACATGAGACATCTCATGGAGTTTGCCATGCTAAACGACTTTAGCATCAAATGAATATACGTTCCTTGGGTTAAGTTGAGCATCCTTTTAAATCTATCTATATAGATTTGCATCCGCAATTAAGATACTCTTCCAAATCATTCATGGAGGAATGTTTAGACAACTTTATCTTTACTGATTGTAGCATTGGTATGTAATTCCTCATCCGTAGTATATCAACATATAATACTAGAAATTTCACGACGCTCCCACTGACCCTTTTGTACACACTAGAACTCTTACCTCATCGTATATAACTCTGGATCATCATCTTCTATGATGCGTACCTCATCATCATCATCCATGATGAATCCATACCTCATAGGTATCTTGATCTTATGCATTTATGATTCGGTTGTGGTACAATAGGTCTATCTACAGGTTCCTCTTATTTGACTTATAGTGTTTTGTGGATCATGAACTCTTCAAGATCTATAATCCTCCCACTAGCCCCTTTTTAATGATAAACACCTTTATCTTAGAAGGCAGCGTGTTTCGTAACAAACACCTTTTGCTAAGTAGAATTATAGAACATATACCCTAAACTTACTTTAGGATGTCCCACAAATCTGTACATGTCAAATCTTGTCCCAAGCTTATCCTTCGAAACCTTTTCACATAAGTTGGACAACCCCTTATCTTAACATACTTAAGATTAGGAATCCCCCCTGTCCATAACTTTTATGGAGTCTTGGGGAAATTTGGATTTTGAGGTTACCTTTTTCGTAGATATGCGACCATTTCTAGGACATGATCCTAGAAGGATCTTTGGAATGTCGGTAAAATCATTTTGGACCGTATACCATGTTCAACAAGGTATGATTTTTCCTTTCGGATACATCAATCAATTATTACGTATCATGAGGTGTCCATTATGAGAAAACCATTTGAGATGATCTAGAAACTTATTGCTCAAGTATTTATTCCTTGATCTAATCAAAGAATCTTAATACATTGCCAATTTGTTTCACTTACAATTCTTTGAACCTTTCAAATAATTCACACTTGTATTTTAGCAAATACACACATTCAACTCTTTGAATGATCATCTCCTTTTCTTATACTAATTTGTTCAATATGCAAAATTATTTTCATGTAAGTCAGTATACAAAATTTATTAAGTAATATTCGATTCTATACAAAACATTATTATTATAAATAGAACAACAATTGTTCTTAAATATAATACCAAAGATTTTATTGTCCAACAATAAAATAGAAATAATGTTTCCAACGAGAATTGGAATACAATAACAACTTATTGATTTAATAGATTTGTAAAGTGGCGGTCTTTAAACTACAAGTTCCTATGGTTAATGCAAACAACCTTTGTTTTCATTTTTCACACATAGGATTACTTATCTTTGTTTAGCTTTCTACTTTTGCTTGGTCCTTCATAAATCTATATTTATGATAACCAAAATCGGTATCCAATACCCAAGTAGAACCTTAACTTAAAGAAAAATTTATTTTAAATCATGAACAAATTTGTATTTGTAACTAAAACTTCACTAAGCTTCTTTGGTTAGCCTCTGCAAGAAGCTTCTTGCAGATTTCTTTCAGTGTCGGGCTTATTGCGGTGGAAGCAAACTCTTTTCTTTATCCGTATCGATTTTGTTCTTATTATCCTTTGTTTACGCCTTTACATTTACCTTCTTTGAATCGTTCTTCTTTTCGGAAAATCCTTTGGCCCCTACCGGTAAGACTTGATCTTTCTTGGTTGGAAAGTGACTCTCAACATTTTCAATATGTTAAGCAAATCACGAGGTGATATCTAGCTTGTTCATATGAAAAATTCACAACAATTAATGAAAAGAGTTAGGGAGTGAGTGCAAGATCAAATCTTGGCTCAACTCTCCATCCATGACAAAACCAGTTGTCCTAATTGATCAATCAAATTGATTATGTTAAGAACTTTTTATGCATCTATATAGTGCCATTGGTCATTCTAGATTGGAAGAGCTCCTTAGATATCGATATCTTTTAGTCCTACTATCCTCACCATCAACTACTTGATGTGCGGGAATATAGTAGAGCATCCATAGTTTCATCGCCGATCAAGCTCGTTACTCGTGGATGCGAGCATGATGCATTGAGCCAATTGTGCATCATCTTGCCACTTTCTAAAAGTAGCAATCTCTTCCTCGAGGCATTATGCGCAACCATTGCGAGGATAGGCGTATTAAGGACATAAGATAACTTTTTAGCTATGAGAACTATTCTCAAATTCCTTAACCAATCCGTTTAATTGATTGCGGTTAATTTAGCATTTAATATGCTTCAGCGTTGATAGTAATTTAGACATTGTAAAATTCTGTAAATGAATTTGTAATTAACAACATTTTAACATACATTCTTTTATTAATTACCAAAATAAATTAGGTCTTATTTTAAGTTGGTATCTCCCACTATTTTCTTCAAACTATATTACCCTCACTTATATAGTTCGGCAAAATCTAATTAAAGATTTGCTAGTGAGAATAAGGATCCCATTTCAAATGTATATAGCCTTGTGGTGACACAACAAACTATATATAAATAAATAGGTAGACAACTTTTGTCAATTACATCAACTATGCAACTCCTTTTCTTTTGCCTCTTAGATTATTTTGATCAAGTGGTAGCACATCCGAATCAAAATTATCCAAGTTAAGTCCGACCTAGCACTCCATATATTCAAAAAAGAAAAATATCATCCTTGTGGTGACACAACAAAACAATATTGTTCAATTTTCTTTATAAGCATCAAATGTGATAAATTAACATCTTAAATACTTAATACTTGCCTTATGGTGACACAACAAACTCATATTAAATATTTAATACTCTATTAATTTTATCATGCTAGAAGGCGACGTTCGATATTCCAAATATCTTTGAACGCTTAGGACTTAATATAAAAATTGAGGGGTTTGTTATTAATTTATCTCATCTTGTTTTTTAGCATGCGTATATATATATATAAAATACGCGTCATATTAATGAACATGCGAAGCATGTTTGCATAATATATAATATATATAGTATAAACATGCACATATAGAATACTATATTCTACCCGGATTGATTATGGACTTTTATTCTAGTTTGGTTCACTAGAGCCACCAAGTGAACCAAAAAGTCAAACCCTAGGGGTGCAAGAAATAATATTTAAATATAACTATTACATTTAAACTAGGGCTCCATTACAAACGGTCTTCAAGCGCTCCTTGCTCCTTGATCTCCAATTTTTCAAAATTAATTCTAACTATTCCTATTACAAAACTATTTAAAATAAATAGAAACCTTGATCGTGATCGAGGGAAGTACATAGGAGGAGATAGAATTTACATTAAGAAAAATTAGAGAAAAGCGAGTACTGTGAGACCCATTTAATAAAACCCATACATTCATGCATCCAACTAAAATGAAATCCAATCACATTAGTCAATAGTCCATAATCAATCCCATTTATTATCATACACATCATCATATGCATCAATAAATAACATTCATCTTATGAATAATAAACATTTAATATATATATTGATATCATTTAATGGGCAAATTTAGTTAGTATAAAATCTAATTTTGAATTAAAATAAACTCCTTTATTTTAATCCAAATTTAAATCAAAATAAAACTATTTTATTTTAATTTATCCAATTTTGAATAAAATAAACTATTTTATTTTAATCAAAATCTTTAATCAAAATAAACTCATTTATTTTAATTAATTATGGAATCCAATTCCATGTAAAAAAAAAATAACTCCTTTATTAAAGGAAACATGATTCTCTTTCCTATTCACAAATAAACTCCTTTATTTTGAATAATATGAAATCTTATTTCATATCTAAATAAACTCCTTTATTTAAGGAAATTAGGATTCTCTTTCCTATTCACAAATAAACTCTTTTATTTTGAATAATATGAAATCTTATTTCATATCTAAATAAACTCCTTTATTTAAGGAAACATGTAATCCAATTTCAACTCCAATTAGTTATCATGGAATCCAATTCCAACTCTAATTAGTTAGCATGAAATTTAATTTTAAAATTAAAATAAACATTTTTATTTTAAGATTAAAATAAACCTTTTATTTTAAAATTAAAATAAACTTTTATTTTAATTATAAAATTATTAATATATATAATAATATATATATATTAGTACCGAAACATAATATATATATATATATAATAGTATATGATCCAAGTTGCCCAGGATTTATATTAAGTAACCATGCCTCAGGGAAAAAAAAGCATAACAACGTGAAGGAATCAGGATTCACCAAAAAAAAAAAAATCGGTCCATTTACCATATATTCATATATATAATATATAATCTAGTATCCGTACCTTCCTTAAAAAAAAGAATTCACGTGGATTAGAATATGGAATGGGCCACGTGATACAACCTATTAAGTATATAAATATATATAAGGCATATCTTGGGCATCCCACGTCAAACATGAGAATCCCTTGAATTCGGAAAAAAAAATGATGAATATTCGGTAAATTCTGTAACTGAAACATGATGAACTTTTCAAAAATTTAACAGTCACGGATTACGCGAAATTGATAACCACGGTTTTTTTTTTTGTTTAAATAGATTTTATACAATAAAATTATGCCCAATTAAATTGTTCTAAACACATATCAATATACATATCAAATTAAAATAATTAATAATTTGCATAAAAGTTTGGCTCTGATGCCACTGTAAGGTTTGTAATATTCATGAACGCAATCAAATTGCATAAATAAGCGAAAACGTGTAAAATCAGAGTTTAAAATTTTACAAACCATATACCCGGATCACCCTTTATGCACAATTATTAATTAAACGAAAAATTGAAAAACAAGAATCATACCCTTGAAGATCCGAGCTTCCCCAGGTACAAGTTCACCTCCAATTCTTTTCGCGTTCAACTTGAATCCACCGGGTTTGGTTCCTTCCTTTGATCAACATTAGCCACCCAAGAGTTTAGCCTCTAGAGGTGATCCACCAAGGAAGAAGGATTTAAGAAGATGGGTGGTTGGCTAAACCCTAGTTTTTCTATCTCTATAAAAAAGAACGTACTCTCCAACAATTGGAATAACGTATGTTGTAAAAGTCAACAAAAAACCCCCATCACCCATAATAAGACTCCTCTTATTTATAAATGTGGGCAACCCACCTTAACAATTAAGGAATTGGGTTTTATTTAATTAATTAAATTCTTTTAATTAATTAAGCTCCCTAATCTCATTAGGGATAATTAATTAAACTCCTTTAACTAATTTTCCTTCCTAATCCAATTAGGAATAAATGAGAGTACTTATATTAAATTAATTCCTAAACTCTTTTAGAAATTAAAATAATAATAATAATTGTAATAATATTAATAAGACTCCTCTTATTAATTTATATTTAAAATTTCTAAAATATTAAATAATAAATATTAAGCTATTTAATTTATTCTATCACCATAGATTAAATTAAATATACATAACATATTATTACGATTATGCCATTAACTTCTTAAATAATTATTCTTCCTTTTATGGTGTGACCCTTTAGGTTCTCCATATTAAACCGGTTGTGAATAAATCAATTAGAACAATTCTAATCTTATTTAAATAAATAAATTAAATAATTAATTTATTTAAATAAATAATATTTATTCTACAATAGGGATAAGCCTCCCCTAGCGATCGGCGACTTTCCGGATAATATAGATTTCAACATTAATCATAAAAGAACCTTTGAGTAAATAGTTAAAATACAATTCAATCCTTCCACCATACAATGTCCCAATTAAATATAAGACATGGAATTCTTGTCAAGTCTTATTTTATTTAATTATATGTATTTCGATCCTTAAATGCACAATACCAAATAATGCAAATTAGAAACTCCTTTCTAATTTCATTACACTATTGCCAAGGACTAGGGTTGTCATTTATTTATCGAATCACATAGGACATTTCTCTTCTTTTAATATAAGTGGTAGATTCTTTATTGATCATACATTATCTCCATATACAACTTATTATACCCAAGCATACCCTTTGATATACCCTAAGGGTCTTAAGGAATAAGTCAAAGTATAACTCATCATACACAAGATACTATGATGATCTCAAGTCCAAGGATTACTTGACTTTACTATCACTACAGAATTCCTATTGACATGCAAGTAAAACTCCATTAGGTATTCCTTAGCGAGCCACGTCAAAGTGAACTTATTCTCTAATAAGCACCTACATACTTGCTTTAGTGTCTCCACACAAATGATCATGAGATCAATCATCCTCATGCAATGAAGCAAGCAACGTATGTACCAATCTATCCGGATTCACTAATCCCAAATTTAGTAATCCAATGATTGGGAACTATTTTAGTTTTAAGCTTTCTAAGAATTTAGATCTCATTAGAATGATCATCATCATTATTCTAAAAGCATTGCTTAAAACTATGGGTTTATCACATATTATAAAACAGCATCATGTAGATAATTAAAAGCCTTTAATAAATAAATACTTTTTATTAATAAATGAATAAGATTGTTACAAAGTATATTCTTTATCATCAAACATGATTGACTTGTGTGCATACTACTATTTTATGGCATGATCAGGACCGTTGATGAAAACACTATTATCTTTGGCCCGTAGTGCATGGATAATTTGTGATCGTGATACTAATGAATATCCTTGGCCGTAGTGCAGGGATGATGTGGATTATTTATTAAGCTGAGTCTCAGCGATAAAAATGATGAAAAACCTTTTTAAATCATAAAAGATAGTATATTTTATTCTCTACTTGACTCTTTTAATGGATTGTTTGTTCTGCTGTAGTTAAACTTGATGTCTATTGTATTTTATCAGTTTAACATTGTTGAAGACTAATGATAATTTATTCTGCATTATCTTAGTCATAATATTTCTTACTAGGCTAGTTGAGCTTACCCTTTCCTTCACTGTTCTCTTCAGGAAATGAGAATATAACTGGGATGAGTCGGGGAACAGATTGACAGTCCAGATGATAGCATTAGTAGTTCTCACTATTCTGTTAAATAGTGTGATAATAAATGTAATGAAGACTCCTTTGAGTGTGGATATTGTGTAGATGACAATATTCCTATTAAACTCTCAGTTTATGTATTGTCGTATATTACACGATGGTTGTATAATTAAGTTTGTATTTGTATTCTGTACCATGTATTTGGCGACTCAAGATGGGTGATGTATTCCTATTTTTTGGGGCATCACATTGAAATTCATCTGTGGCCTGTAGTGCATAGATGGACTTGGTATGATTATGACAAGGGATTATTCGGTATAATCATGACCGTAATGTTGCAAATGATTTGGAAAAAGTCCTCATTGGCCCGTAGTGCATTGATGGACAGTTTTTGGTATGATTATGGCTATGGATTCTCTTCGGCCAAGGGAGCAAAGATGAATTATTTTATGTCATGATCAGGACCGTTGATGAAAACACTATTATCTTTGGCCCGTAGTGCATGGATAATTTGTGATCGTGATAATAATGAATATCCTTGGCCGTAGTGCAGGGATGATGTGGATTATTTATTAAGCTGAGTCTCAGCGATAAAAATGATGAAAAACCTTTTTAAATCATAAAAGATAGTATATTTTATTCTCTACTTGACTCTTTTAATGGATTACTTGTTCTGCTGCAGTTAAACTTGATGTCTATTGTATTTTATCAGTTTAACATTGTTGAAGACTAATGATAATTTATTCTGCATTATCTTAGTCATAATATTTCTTACTGGGCTAGTTGAGCTCACCCTTTCCTTCACTGTTCTCTTCAGGAAATGAGAATATAACTAGGATGAGTCTGAGAATGTATTGATGATCGGATGATAGCATTAGTAGTCCTCACTATTCTGTTAAATAGTGTGATAATAAATGTAATGTAGACTGAATTTGAGTTTGTATACTATCTATGAGGACTACATTGAGAGTGGATATTGTCTAGAAGGCAATAATCTTGTTTAAACTCTCAGTTTATGTTTTGTCGTAATTTACACGACAGTTGTATAATTAAGTTGTATTTGATTTATGTACCATGTATTTGGCGACTCAAGATGGGTTATGTATACCAATTTTGGGGGCGTCACATCTGGCGACTCAAGATGGGTGATGAATACCTATTTTTGGGGGCGTTACAGTTGGTATCAAAGCTTAGGGATATGATTCCTGGCTAAGATGTGAGATAAGAACTAGGAGGGGAGAGACGGGGAATTTCTTCGCTAGTATAACCTACCTAAGTTTATTTGGTATTTAATTGGTCGGTCAGAGTATAGGGATAATATGTGATATGTTAATTAACCCTTGTTTTGTTGCATGACAATTAACATTTGTTTTGAAGATGTATCCTAGAATGATATCTGAAATACAGGAGATGAGAAATGGGAAAATCATGATAAAGAGGAAATAACCTGGAATGTATAATCCGAAAAGAAAGCAAGGTATGTTTTAGTTGTGAAAAAGAAGGTCACCTAGTCCGATTTTGTCGTGCACCAAAGTCAAGTCCAGCTGGGACGGTGGCTGTGACACCCCCAAAAATAGGTATACATCACCCATCTTGAGTCGCCAAATACATGGTACAGAATACAAATACAAACTTAATTATACAACCGTCGTGTAATATACGACAATACATAAACTGAGAGTTTAATAGGAATATTATCATCTAGACAATATCCACACTCAAAGGAGTCCTCATTACATTTCTTGTCACACTATTTAATGGAATAGTGAGGACTACTAATGCTATCATCGGACCATCACTCCTTTCCCCGACTACGTCCAAATATATATTCTCATTTCTCAAGAAAACAAAGTGAAAGAAAGGGTGAGCTCAACTAGCCCAAGAAGAAATATTATGACTATGATAATGCGTAATAAATTATCAATAGTCTTCAACAATGTTAAACCGATAAAATACAATAGACATCAAGTTTAACAAGAATGAACAAACAATCCATTAGAAGAGTCAAGTAGAGAATAAAATCTACTATCTTCTATGGTATAAAATGTTTTCATCAATTTTTATCGCTGAGACTCAACTTAATAAATAAAACACATCATTTAATCATCCCTGTACTACGGGCCAATGATATTCATTAAATCATCAATGGACATGACTATACCGAACAATCCCTGGTCATAATCATACCAAAAACTGTCCATCAATGCATTACAGGCCACTGAGGACTTTTACCATATCATTTATAACATTACAGGTTATGATTATACCGAATGATCCCTGGTCAAAATCATACTAAGTTCATCTATGCACGTAAGCGAAAGATGACTTTCATTATAATATAAGCATGTGGATGATGACAATGACATAATAATTCAATAAAACAAGTTCAAGAATTAATTTATCCAGAAATTAATAACGTCCAAATTGTCAACATGATACTTCTTTGTGGAGTAAAATTCAAGAATGCTCAGAAGAATATTTCCATGAAAAGATACTGGATGAAGCGCAAATATCAAGGATATTCCACTAATTTCATGGAGTATAGAAGCCAAAACTTTAACCAACTGGGTATAATAGAATATATGAAACTGCAAATGGATTTTCACCCGCCATGCGATAATCCACGTATACAGATCATTTCCACAATTTAATAAGGAATGAATACAAAGGATCATTCACCATGCATATGATAATCCACACGCACGAGGTTATTCCAGCGTAATAATAAAGAAAGGAATAATGAAGGATTCACCATGCATGCGATAGGATCGCATGCATGTGTTATTCCCAGCGAGAATAATAAATAATGGAACCAGTCCAAGCGTAAACGCACGCAGCGAGGATATTTCGACGAATAATAATTAATGGAATAATAGAAGAATTTCACCATGTATGCGGTATTTAGCAAACAAAAGTTATTCAACATAATAATAAAGAATGGAATAATGAAGAATTTCACCATGTATGCGGTACTTCGCTTAACAGGTTATTCCAACATAATAATACGAGAATGGAATAATGAAGAATTTCACCATGTATGTGGTACTTTGCATATAAAAAGTTATTCCAATGAATAATAAAGAATGGAATAACAGAAGTTCTCTTCATGAATAAGAAAGAAATAATACCCCTTACCTTAGAAGAAACTGGATATTGGAATAGAAAGGTAATTGACTTCTCTTCTTCTTTCTCTCTATAATTTCTCTCTCAAGAGTTTCAGTGAATTCGTAAGAAATAATGAAGAAATGAGCTTCTATTTATAGGAGAATGGACTGAATAGTAACTAATTCATGAACGGTCTAAATTGATTTACTTTTAAATGGATGGTCCATATTGATTTACTATTAAAACTTAAAGCAACGGTCCATACTGATTTACTATTAAAACTTTAAACCAGCGATCCATAATGATTCACTATTATAACTTTCCACCAGCGGTCCATATTGATTCACTATTATAATTTTTCACCAGCGGTCCATATTGATTCACTATTATAACTTCAACCAACGGTATGAAAAATTAGCACATCTCCTCATGGAATAATATTGTACCCAAAAATGATTTGGACCAAAAAAAAATATATTTTTCGGGTGAATAGTACCCCGTGAATAGTAACACATGAATAGTAACTCGTGAATAGTATTCCGACACAAAAAATGCCTCGAATACCCGATTGAACAATATAACCTCCAGACATCAATTATTATCGACATAAATATCGATTTCTACTAACACTAATAATTTCCACACAATGGAACTATCAATTTCATCTTTAATCAACACGAGCTTATTCATCATCAATATTATAACTCACAATATTTAACAACCAGGTCGTTCTTAGGAAAGAGGGGGCTTTCCAATAAGGATTTCTCCCTATTGGCGCGTAATTAGGTGACCAAACCTCTCCTTGATAGAACTTCTAGACATTGTAAATATTGTAATTTAATAATATGAATAACTTTGTTGTCTCAATTATTGATTTAATAATATATCATATTATGCAGATAATATTGTGACAATAATCGAATCAATAATATGAGAGATATGATGCAACAATTACTGTAGCAATAATTGAGTACAACTGAGTGACTTCTCACGTAAGCATCAATAACCAATACCGTGTGTTACTTATGCAACCACGCCAGACATCGTATTTTTTACTCTTGGGTAGTTCAACGGTTTTAACGGTAACACTTTACCGTTATTTTTATAAAAGATAATTTCGCCGTTTTTCTTACTACGACAATACTTCCGTTGTGGGATCCACCAATGATTGTGCCATCGTACGAATATTCCTTGTTAAAACGAATATTCTCCGACCAATCGAATATTATATAACCACTTGCTTACTTTGCAAAATTTGTAAATATTACCCACAACTATAACATTATATTATATCCACACCATAATATTCAAAAATATAATTCGA
This sequence comes from Panax quinquefolius, assembly GCA_020205615.1. Taxonomy (NCBI): domain Eukaryota; kingdom Viridiplantae; phylum Streptophyta; class Magnoliopsida; order Apiales; family Araliaceae; genus Panax; species Panax quinquefolius. Next base: position 143,908,223 of record CM035155.1, on the reverse strand, counting down.
GAGAAATTAATCTTTATTCATAAAAGTTGGGGTCTTACAGTGGCACCAAAGGCGGATACAGACAAAACAAAGTCGGTGGTTTCAGGAAGAGCGTTTTCTTGACTTCTCAAAAAGCGACTAACCCGAACGAAGTTAGAACGGGTTAGTTAATTATAAATTTTTGCGAAGTCTATACCTTATTAGATACCGGTTCTACCCATTCTTTTATCTCTCTTGCTTGCGTTCAACGTTTAAATTTGACTTCGGAGAAGTTAGACTTTGACTTATCTGTTGAAACTCCGTTAGAAGAAACCTTCATTACATGTGTTATCCAAGTCTTGGATGAGAGTCACAGTTTTGAATGATATTTCTATTGTTAATAAATTTCCTGACGTATTCTTGAAGACTTCTTAGCCTACCCCAGAACGTGAAATTGAGTTTTGTATTGACCCCAGTACAAAACCCATTTATTCAACCCTTAAATATTTCTTCAGCTAAAATGAACGTAACATGTGCCAAAGTCGTTGGCTCGATCTGTTGAAGATTACGATCATACCATTCAATATCATCGTAGAAGAGCGAACGTGTTAGCTGACGCATTGAGTAGAAGATCGTATCCGGTTACGAGGGTGAAGTTGTTAACATAAAAACCCATTTCATATAACTTACAAATGATAAAGATAGAGTTAATCCACGTGAAGATAACGAATATAAGACTAGAATCGACTTTAATCGATAAAGTTAAAGCCGTGCAAGCTACATACTTAGAGCTGATGAATGTGAAGAAGAAGGTTCAAGATGACGTTATTCTAGAAGTAAGAATCGATGAAAAGAGGAAATCTCAACCCTCGATTTTATTGGCCCACTTGAAATCCTCGATCGAGTAGGAACTGTGGCCTATAGACTCGTTTTACCACTAAATATGTTGTGTGTTCATAACGTTTATCACGTATCGATATTACGTAAATATGTGGATGACCCAAACCACATTATTAAATTAAAACTAGACGAGATAGCAGAAGATTTAACGTATGAGGAGATACGTATTAAAATCTTGGATAAGAAGGATCGTATTCAACACTCAAAGGTTATACCTCAAGAATTAGAATCTGAAATGAAGTCAAGGTATCCTCATCTCTTGGGCATACCAGGTACGTACGTAAATTTCGAGGGCAAAATTTCATAAGGAGGGGAGATTGTGAGACCCCAAATTTTATGAATAAAGATTTAAATTTCTCGAAATATTTTTTTGAATATTATGGAGTAAATTTGATATAATGTTATAGTTGTGGGTGATATTTACAAATTTTGCAAAGTATTCAAGTTGTTATAAAATATTCGATTGGTCGGAGAATATTCATTTTAACAGGGAATATTCGTACGACGACACAATCATTGGTGGACCCCATAACGGAATTATTATCAGATTGAGAAAATGAAATTTTTTTATGAAAATAACGGCGAAAATTTTACCGTTAGCTGTTCAAACACCCGGTGTTAAAAGTACAAGAATACGCGTGGTTGCATAGTAGCACACGACAGTGATTATTGATGCTTACGTGAGAAGTCACTCAGTTTTGTTCAATTATTGTTACAGTAATTGCTGCATAGTATCTCACGTTATTTGATTCAATTATTGTCAATATTTTATATATTATTAAATCAATAATTGAGATAAAAAAGTTGTTAAAATTATTATTTGCAATATTAACGATGTCTAGAAATTCTGCCAAGGAGAGGTTTGGTCACCTAATTGCGCGCCAATAGGGAGAAATCATTATTGGAAAGCCCCCTCTTTCCTAGGAATGACCTGGTTGTTAAATATTATGAATTATAATATTAATGATGAATAAGTTCGTGTTGATTAAAGATGAAATTGATAGTCGATATTTTATATGTTATTAAATCAATAATTGAGATGATGGAGTTGTTAATATTATTATTTGCATTATTAACGATGTCTAGAAGTTCTGCCAAGGAGAGGTTTGGTCACCTAATTGCACGCCAATAGGGAGAAATCCTTATTAGAAAGCCCCCTCTTTCTTGGGAACGACCTGGTCGATTAATAGCGTAAATTATAATAATGATGATGAAGTTTGTTTTATTAGTATTATTAATGTAATAAAATAGAAAACCTTTTTATATAAAACAGAATACTTTTATAAAGTTATTTGTTTTATTAGATAATAATTAAAATATATTATATTTTATTATGCATAGTGTTTTGCATTGTAAAATCTTTTTATATAAAACAGAATACTTTAATAAACTTATTTGTTTTATTAGATAATAATTAGAATATATTATATTTTATTATGCATAAGTAGTGTTTGCATAGTGTTTGTATAATGTTCAGATAGTAAAATCTTTTTTTATATAAAAATGTAATACTTTTTATAAAGTTATTCGTTTTATTAGATTATAAATAGAATATATTATATTTTATTTAAAAATATTTTATTTTATTAGAATATTTTATTAAATCAATCTGGACTGTCCGTTTAAAAGTGAATCAATCTGGACCGTTCATGAATTAATTACTATTCAGTTCATTCTCCTATAAATAGAACCTCATTCCTTCATTATTTCTTACGAATTCACTGAAACTCTAAAGAGAGAAACTGTAGAGAGAATTCTTCTTCTATAATCTTGAGCGTATTTCTTTAGAGTTTAAAAAAGCTTTGAGCGTAGTGCAAGTTTTCCTCAAGTATATCCCCGCTCTACCCGTCGGAGTACTCTTCTTTATAAGGTAAGGGATATTATTTGTTGTACCCGTAAGGGGTATTATTTATTTCATATTCATGAAGAGAACTTCTGTTATTCCATTCTTTAATATTCTGTTAGAATAACCTGTATACGCGGACTACCGTATACATGGTGAAATTCTTCTGTTATTCCATTCCTTATTATTCTGTTGGAATAACCTATATATGCGAAGTACCGTATACATGGTGAAATTCTTCTATTATTTCATTATTTATTATTCCATTGGAATAACATATTTGTGCGGTTTATCGCATACATGGTGAAATCCTGTTGTTATTCCATTTTTATTATTCATTTGAATATCCTCGTCATCGCTAATTTCGCCCCGATTCTGGTTCCGTTCTTCTTTATTATTCTCTTGGAATAACCTGTCTATGTGAAGTACCGCATATATGGTGAAATTCTTCTGTTATTCCGTTCTTTATTATTCTGTCGGAATATCCTGTCGGTGCGTTTACGCATGACCTGGTTCCATTATTTATTATTCTGTTGGAATAACCTGTCTATGCGGTCTATCGCATGCATGGTGAATTATGTTGTTATTCCATTATTTATTATTCATTGGAATATCTCCGGCTTCTTGTAATTACGCTCGATTCTGGTTCCGCTTCTTTATTATTCATTGAGAATAACCTTTCGTCTTGGTCTATCACATGCATGGTGAATTATTCAGTTATTCCATTCTTTATTATTCTATTAGAATAACCTGTCTATGTGGATTACCACATGTTTGGTGAATGATCCTTTATATTCATTCCTTATTAAATTGTGGAAATGATCTGTTTACGTTGATTATAATGAGAGTCATAATAAAAGCATTGGACTGATGAAAATCATAGGTATATGTAGTATTAGTAAGTGTTATGATGAATTATGTTGGTTATTATGTGAAAATATGAAAGTTTCTTAGAAATCACAAAGAGTTGAAAATCAGATTTTGGTGAAAATAGAATATGAAATTCAATTGACCATATCTCCTATTATATTTCGAATTTTTGAGTGTGGTCAAGTTCTAGTGTTAGATCTATGAGTTTTCTAATTTATCCAAGTGGAATCACTGTAAAAGGTGTTGTAGATTTTCGTGTGGACTGATTTTAGCAAAGGAGTCAAAAGCTGTAAATTATGAAAAAGCGACAGCCCAGAAATTTAAAAGGGCATTTTCAACCACTTAATTTGTGAGAAAAATTTTGGCCTTTTGGGACATAAAAATATATGGTATAAAGTACCTCCTGTCCAAAAATGAGCTCATTCCGACTTAAAATGAGCAAGTTATGACTATTTCAATATTTAGGTTTTTTCGACGAAAAACGCTATAACCGGAGTTCTATAACTCTGATGAACATGAAATTTAAACAGGAAGATTATGTTAATATTTATAAGATCCTGCCAAGATTTGGGAATTTCTGGAGTTAAACTTGAGTTAGCTAATTTCTTATGGAATTAATTAGAAATTGATTTTTGAAAAATAGTAAATGAATTTTAAAAATTCCGAGAAAAATATATGTTCAATATGGGACTATATTCTGCTAAATCCCATAAAAGAAATATTTTTGGGACTGATTTGGTATTTTTCATGAAAATGATCTAGTTATAAGTAAATGAGTTATATGAAGTAACAAAATTAGAAAATAGGATTTTATGGCTTAGGAATCCTATATAGGGTATATGCAGGTTTTTGATAAGGGATTTGATCATTGGTGATAAAATCTTATGAGTATGGTATTTTTGAATGATTAAATGCATTATTTGGTAAAGTGTAAATGATTGAAATAAATTGTTTATAAGTTTAAGAAGTGATTAAAATATTGTTATAATATTAATAATATTAGATTATGAGTTTATTAAGTGATTGATAATATTTTGATAAATTTAAAGTCTTTAAATATTTATCCTTGTTTTCATTTGATTAATGCTTATATCATTGTCATCATTCTCATATTTATATTATGATAAATGTCATCTTTGGCTTACGTGCATAGATGGGCTTGGTGTGATTATGACCAGGGATTATTCGGTATAGTCATGACCATAATGTGACGAATGATGTGGTAAAAATCCTCAGTGGCCTGTAGTGCATTGATGAACAGTTTTTGGTATGATTATGACCAGGGATTATTCGGTATATTCATGACTATTGATGATTTAATGAATATCCTTGGCCCGTATTGCAGGGATGATTCGATGATGTGGTTTATTTATTAAGCTGAGTCTTATTGATAAAAATTGATGAAAATATTTTTTTTAATCATAAAAGTTAGTTGATTTTATTCTCTACTTGACTCTTTTAATGGATTGCTTATTCCGCTACAGTTAAACTTGATGTCTATTGTATTTTATCATTTTAACATTGTTGAAGACTAATGATAATTTATTCAGCATTATCTTAGTCATAATATTTCTTATTGGGCTAGTTGAGCTCACCCTTTCTTTCACTGTTCTCTTCAGGAAATGAGAATATAGCTGGGACGAGTCGGGGAACGGATTAATGGTCCAGATGATAGCATTAGTAGTCCTTACTATGACATGACATGTAATATATAATTGTATTGAGGACCTAAGATGTGTGTGACGTATTTTATATGTCACTTAATAATTGATTTTGGTGAACAACAATAGGGTGATGAGAACCCAACCCTGAAAGCGTCAAAAGTTCACCGCAGTAAAATGAAGATAACATAAATCTTCGCGTGTCCTTTTGGAGACTTGAAATATTTGCTGCTGTACTTTATATGGCATGTATTAATTTGAGTATGAATATTGTCGTACTATATACTTTACAATATTTGTATTGAAACTCACAATATATATGTCTTCGTACTTTGCACGACTGTTGTATAATTAAGTTGTATTTGAATTTATGTACCATGTATCTGGCGATTCAAGATGGGTGATGAATACCTATTTTTGGGGGCATCACAGTACTGGCGGAACCCAAATTCTCCCTTCGAATCGAAGTAACCCTTCCGAATCGATTTTGAATTTGTTTTCCTCACCTTCAGATATCTTTTATTTTATCTTTTCGCAGTCCTCATCCTGGAGTTGTGCATTCTTCACCACATCTACTAACGTTAAACCATTTCCCATCTGGAACAACTTTTCATCGGATTCTATCGGATATTTAATTTCCAACTCCATCTTAGCCATTTCCGACACTAGCTTCTCTTGATCAATTAACATCATTAACTTCTCCCATCCCTTCCTACTTAAGGCATCAGCAACAACATTCGTCTTTCCGGGATGATAGAAAATCTCACAATCATAATCTTTGATTAACTCCAACCATCTTCTTTGTCACATGTTCAAATCTTTTTGTGTAAAGATATACTTCAGACTTTTATGGTCGGTATATATGTAACGCCCCCAAAATAGGTCCAATCCATCCAACCCATTCTAAGTCGCCAAATACATGGTACAGAAAACAACTACAACTTTATTAATACAATTGTCGTGCAAAATAAGACAACACATATACTGTGAGTTTTAAAACCAAATGTGACTCATGTCCCAACCATGGACATCACCTCACATTGTTATATTACATAAAAATACAGTCAATAACTGTTTTAGAAATTAAAATCTTTGGGAAATGCTCAAGGAAACCTTCGTACATAGGAGGCCATGAATCTAAGTTATGATAGATATCATATATCCAGAGATTTATCCTTGGTTGATCCAATAGATCCCAAAGAAAAAGGAGAAGATTTCTATCATGTTCCTTCCAATGGTGAGTCTTCTCTTGACATATAACTATCTCCACCGTCTGCAATTGAACATTATGTTTCAAACCAAACTCCAAGATCATATAGGTAGTGCTTCAGTAGATATACTCTCGGCAAGTGGATGTGCACAACCCTATCTTATGATAACACGAGGTTGTATGCCATTAGACATCTTGTATGATAGTGACAAAACACCCTTCCAAAGTTGGGTTCGCCTCACCCTATTCGGTTCACCAAAATTAAATATCAAATGACGTATACAATACGACACACTTATCTAAAGTTCTCAATAAAATTATTTCCATACTATTTAGGGAGAACCTCAATAACTATAGACCACTGTTCTATTTCCCTGTTACCCTCGCTCGACCCAGCTACACTCTTGTTACCTGAAAGGAATTGTGAAGCAAAAGGGTGAGCACAACTAGCCCAGTAAAGAATATCATGACTAAAGATAATTAAATTATCAATAGCCTTCATCAGTAATAAATCAGAGATTTAAAACATATGGTAGATGATAAAACTTTTCAACCATAGTTGCAGCGGAACGAGCAATCCATTAGAAGAGTCAAATAGACCATAAAGTCTATTATCTTCTCCACGTTAAAAGTTCACCAACAATGTTTTATCCCTGTAACATCAATTAACAGTTCCTTTCCACAATCATATGAATAACTCATAATCATAATTGTGATTCTAAATTCCTCTTCGTACCCAGGACGAAGATAATTTTCATCACATGTCTTTACCTGAAACATCAAAGATCATGGTTATACCAAATCACAGTTCTTGTTTATAATCATACTAATAAATTCATCTTTGCGCTACGGGCCAAAGATATTCATCAACATTTCATCTTTACACTACAGGCCAAAGATATTCAACAACAGTTCATCTTTGCACTACAGGCGAAAGATATTCAATAACAATTCGTCTTTGCACTACGGGGCAAAGATATTCAACAACAGTTCATCTTTGCACTATGGGCCAAAGATATTCAACAACAGATCATCTTTGCACTACAGGCCAAAGATTTTCAACAACATATCATCTTTGCACTACGGGCCAAAGATATTAATATCTCAAAGAAATATATAACAATTTCAGAATTTATATAAATAATAATTATAACCATGTTGATCAATTCACCTTTGCACTAAAGTTAAAAATATTCAATTGTAAATTCAATGGTTAGATCATACCAGTCAATAATTCATCTTTGCACTACTGGCCAAAGAGAACCCATATTCAGGATCACACCGATAATCTACCCATCTTTACACTCAAGTCAAAGGGAAATTTCTTCACCAAGATTATAAAAATGTTATATATGATAATAAAAACAATATGATCAACAACTGCATTTAATTTAAAGTGTAAGATTCATAAATCAATGATTTCATAACACCTTAATCCAAATATTATAAATCACTTAATAATCTCATAATCTAATATTATTAATATAACCACAATATCTTAATCATTTCTTAAACTTATAAATAATTTATTTTAATTGTTTACACTTTCATAATTAATGCATTTAATCATCCGAAATGCCAAACTCATAAGATTTCATCATTAATAACCAAAACCCTTATCAAAAATCTACATATACCTTATATAGGATTTGCAAGCCATAAAATCCTATTTTTCAATTTCCTTACTTCACATAACATATTTAATTCATTTACTCATAACTAGTCCATTTTCATGAAAAATACCAAATCAGTACAAACAAATTTTCCTTTCTAGAATTTAGTAGAATATAGTCCCATATTGAACATATATTTTTCTCAAAATTTTTAAAATTCATTTACTATTTTTCATATGGCCAAAACTGCCGAATATTTAGACATTTATCATAAATTATACTTTTATCCAAAAATTCCAAAATTTACAGAGTATACTTCTGTTATATACATGTACTCCCAATAAAAATTTCATCAATTTTGAAGTTAACCACAAGGAGTTATAAGGGTTTACTTTTAAAATAGTCTTTTCTCATAAAATTCACAACTCCTAATCTATACATCCAAAAATCGCCATTTTTGGACACAAGCAAGAAAACTCATCAAATTATCATTTCAAATTTTTCCAGAATTTTTGAAGGTCAGAAAAATTACGAAACTGAAAAACATAATAACCCTTAAAATCCCGTACCTCAAAGGAGCAGTATTTCTGACCGGAATGTAAAGCCGAAGGAACCTTGGACTGAATAACAACTCTCAAACTCTAAATACTCACAAAATACGCTCGATAATATAGAGAGAGAAAGAGAGAAAGCTTATGTTTCTGGTGTGATTTTCAATTCTAACTCAGCACCCTATTTATAGGAAAATGCTAGCACGCCGTAGCAGACTTGACCTACTACCTGATGGCTTTACCTGCTACTATTGCCACCCACCACATTTGAAATAAAATTCAGAACATTTCTTCACCAACCACAGGTGGGGCCCACTTATTCTAGGATTTTCCACCAAAAATCATTTATAAACCTTATTTCCGAATCAGTCACCTCTTAAAATTCATAACAAATCATACGTTCATTTTTAACGGTTCAAAATTTGTGGACATATACCCAACTTATATATGTATAACATATCCAAAAATCACAACGATCCAACGGTCGGACTAAAAATTATAACTCACTTAATAGGCTTTAAGAACAATCGATTTGATCTTTTAATACCTCCAATCGACAAAATCCGATAAAACACCTCAACATTAATTCCTTCATTTATAACCACATAAATAAATCCATCATTTATATTCTCATCAAATAAATATTTCCTTATCATATAAATCAATAATTAATTATTCACAAATTATATTACAGAATCACAATTATGACAACCAGGTGGTTCTAAGGAAAGAGGGGGCTTTTCGGTAAGGATTTCTCCTTGCTGGCACGCAATTAGATGACCAAACCTCTCCTTCACAGAACTTTCTAGACATTGTCAATAATGCTATCTAATAATATTATTCAAATAATATGAATTATTAATCTAATAATGGGAAATACTGTGCCGTGACAATTATTGAAACAACAATATTATAAAATATCAACGCAATAATTATTGAACTAATAAAATAAAATATTGAGCAGTAATTACTGTAATAATTATTAAGTAGTGCCTTCAAACGTAAGAATTAATAACTCAAAAATACTATGCAATACCATGTGTTTCTTTATGCAACCACGCCAGACATCGTATTTTAACCACCAAGTAATCTAACAAGTGTTAATTCAGAATAATCACGCCAAGTTATTTATAAAAACTCAAACTTGTCGCTTTTCTTCATCCCAGCAGTTATTTCATTATGGGGCCCACAAATGGCTGTGTCATCATACGAATATATTCTCGACAACAAGAATATTCCACGACCAAACGAATATTCCCCGACAGAAATGAGTATTTTATAACCACTTGCGTATTTTGAAAATTTTATATATATCACCCTTTACTTTAACTTTTTTTATCAATTTAACCATTTACTAAATAGAAAAATTGAATACTTTTATTTCATAAAATCTGGGGTCTTACAATATATCTCACATATCTCTCCATAAAGACAATGTCTCCAAATTTTTAGGGCAAACACCACTGCTGCCAACTCTAAGTCATGAGTCGGATACCCTTTCTCGTAATCTTTCAACTAACGTGATGAATACACAATAACTCTGCCATTTTTCATAAGCACACAGCCTATTCCTTTATGTGATGCGTTACTTACTATACACCACAAAATTTCCTGTATCATCAGGCAACGACAACACGGGTGCAGATCTCAGCCTCTTCTTTAATTTCCGAAAACTTTCCTCACACTTCTCTGTCCAAACAAACTTAACCACTTTCCTAGTCAAATTTGTCAACAGAGTCGCGATCTTGGAAAAGTCTTGAATAAAACGCCGATAGTAACCCGCCAATCCTAAGAAACTCCTTACCTCTGATGGTGTCTTCGGCTGATCCCAGTTTATTACAGCTTTAACCTTTGATGGATCTACCAAAATTCCGTCCTTATCAATAACGTGTCTGAGAAACTATACACGTTCCAACCAAAATTCACACTTTAAGAACTTAGCGTACAACTTCTCTTTTCTCAACGTCTCCAATGTCAATCTCAAATGTTCCACATGTTCCTCCTTGGTTTTGGAATATACCAATATATCATCAATAAACACCACCACACATTTGTCCAAAAATGGTTTAAACACCCTGTTCATCAAGTCCATGAACGCTGCAGGTGCGTTGGTTAAACCAAAAGACATAACCAGAAACTCGTAATGACCATACCGAGTTCTGAACGCTGTTTTTGGTACATCCTTTGGCCTCACCTTCAACTGACGATAACCACTTCTCAAGTCTATTTTAGAGAAATACCTTGCTCCCTTCAACTGATCAAACAGGTCATCGATTCTAGGTAATGGATACTTGTTTTAATCGTGACCTTATTCAATTCTCTGTAATCAATGCAGAGCAGCATCAATCCAACTTTCTTCTTAACAAACAACACCGGTGCTCCCCATGGCGACACACTCGGCTGAATATATTTCTTGTCGAGCAATTCTTGTAATTGCACCATCAACTCCTTCATCTCTACCGGGGCCATTCTATATAGTGCTTTAGATATCGGAGTTGTTCCTGATAGTAGGTCAATCACGAACTTGATTTGTCGATCCGGCGGAAGACCTGGAAAATCATCTGGAAATACATCTACATAATCTCTTATAATCGGTATCTCTTCTAGCCTTGCACCCTTCTTTTGCGTATCGACGATATAGGCTAAGTATCCTACACATCCTTGTCTCAATAACTTTTTGGCTTGCATTACCGTCAGACAACTTGCTTGTCGAGGTGACTTGCTGCCATAAAACACAACCTTTGACGGAGTCATAAGGTTAACACACTTCCTTTGGCAATCAATTACTGCTCCGTAATTGAATAACCAATCCATTCCCAGTATAACATCAAACTCACCAAGTCTAATTGGTATCAAATCTACCATCATCTCGTATCCCTTTATAACCACTCTACAATTCCTATATACAAATCTAACAGGAATCACTTCTCTATTCACAATCTCTATGTTTAAGGGAAATTCTAATTCTTCCTGAGGCAAATCTAAATTCTGAGCAAATTCATCGGATATAAATGAACAAGTAGCACTCGAATCAAATAGTACATAAGCATTAATACCATTAATCGGAATGATACCTGACACCACATCCTTAGACTGTACAACATCCTACACGGTCATATTGAAAGTCCTCGCAGTAGGTCGGCTTGATTGTACTGGTCCAGTGATAGTCAATGCACTACCACCGTTGTTTTTTCCTTTTCTGCTACTTGCACTTCCCGCTGGCTTCTTAGAGCAATCACGAGCCATGTGATCATTTGAACCACAGGTAAAACATGCTCCTTTCTTTGGACTAAAGCAGTTCGATGCAATGTGTCCCTCTTGACCACAGTTGAAACACACCCTCTTTCCCTTCAAACATACCCCAGTATGGTTCTTCCCGCACGTTGCGCAAGCCTCTAACTTTTTCTTTTGCTGATTCCCCTGTTGTCCTCCCGCCGTTGAATTCTCGCTCCACTTCCTTTTCTGACTATTACTTTCAACATTACTACCACCCGCCTTATTCTCATTCTCATTCTTCCTCTTCTTCTGTTCTTGGTTATACTTGGTCAAGGCATCGCTTCCACCTTCCGCGATAATTGCCTTCTCCAGTATAGTCGCAAATGTGTTCAGCTGGAACATTGAAACCTTGCTGTAAAGCCAGGGCTTCAATCCTTGTTCAAACCTTCTCGCATTACGCTCGTCGGTATTGACTTGATAAGTGGCAAACCTTGCCAACTCGTTCAACTTCGCAGCATATTCCAGCACCGTCATAGTTTCTTGCTTCAACTCTAGAAATTACACTTCAAGCTGATTCCGAGAACTCGCTGGAAAGTACATTTCGAAAAACATTTCCTTGAATCTATCCCATGCTATCACTCCTTGTCCTCCATGAACCTTATTTGCTTGCCACCAGTAGCTAGCTTCAGACTTCAGCATGAACGTTGCGAACACAGTCTTCTGGTCTTCTTTAACTCTAGCAACGTCGAACACCTTCTCCATTTCCATGATCCAGGTTTGGGCTTCTACTAGATTCATAGACCCTTGAAACTCTGGCGGTCCAACCTCTTTGAATTCCTTGAAAGTCGTGACTTGAGCTTGCGGTTGATTCGCAAGTGCACCCGTCAACAACGTTACCAACTGTTGAACCGGATTAGTGTTGGTCTCATTGTTATTATTAGTAGACCCCTCAGGAGGTGCTTACTGATGTGGTTGTCTTCTTCTAGGAGGCATTTTCTGTTAAAATATACGCTTATTAGCTCATTACTCAACTTCTTGGGGCATTTAAAGTTTAACTTAAACATTCCAATATTAAATCTTTAACACATATTATTTCAAATGAACTCTAATATTTTATTCAATCATAAAGTTTTAGAACATACTAAAGGTAACATAACAGCTATAAACATTCACTTTCCTGAACTAGACAAATTTCAGGATTACATACTCATACTATCCCTTTATTTATCTCAAAATAAGGGATTCACAATTTATTTATTCACATAATTTAACCGTATATTATTATCTATCTTATTCTATCTAGGCATATTAAGACGTCGTATGGCTTTTTGACCCTCTTCCTCCATAATACGATACACCGTTCTGCGATCCATCACGAACCACGGCGAATTCTCAAACTGAGGTGGGTAATAATAGACTCGATCCTGGGCCCTATCAATCGCCAAATTAAAAGCATAATCCATCTCTTTCATCTTGGCTTTCTTAACTTGGACCTTAGCCTCAACACGGTCTGCACGTTGAGTCGCCTTTATCCACGCATCCTCTGTTCTTGCACGCTTAGCTGACTCCTCCTTGAAATCATCTTTCAATTTCTCCATGTCAGTCTTCATATTCTTATATACTGCCAACAGGTCTTCATGCTAACCTTTTGTATGAACCAGATCCCACTCCGTGTTTCCAAGTTTCGAATCAAGTTCCTGAATCTCCGCATCCTTCTGCTCCATCAAAGCATGATGCATCTCAACCATCTCCTTCAGCTCCTCAACCTTGTCCTGTAACTCTATGTTACGGTCGTATAGAGCGTCATACATCTCAGCTGATATGGAGTTTGGTGGAAACTCCTCAGGATCCTCATCCTCCTCCTCTATCTCCTCAGATCTATCCTCCTCGGGATTAGTCACAGGCACATCCTCTTGAATCAACTGCTCCCGTACTACGTGAATATCCCGGGGCTCATCATCTATAGGTATCTGAGGTATCACCTCTCTAGCTGGACTGGATCCTCCTTCGTTAGACATCCTGACAACAAAATATTTTAAGTTTTACTTAACATTTCCGATACTCGTGAGCACATAAGTTATTAACACATAACACATAATGTCTTTTATTATTTAGCTTCAATGGATACCTTAATCCATTCCTTAAAACTCGATAAGAGTTAAACACCTCTATATTTTCTATTTCCTTAAAAGGTTACTTCCTAAGGTTTCCCCACCTAAGGTTCATAACCTAAAGCATTGATACCAACCTGTGACACCCCCAAATCTAGGTACTTCATTCCCACAGGATTTGGTGCTCACTTATCAAAACTATTACATCTAATTACCCATCATAAAGGATAAAGACATAATTTAAATAAATTAAACCATAATCTCTCCCATTAAAGGGTTACATCATTATCTCAAAATAATCCCAGGTAATCTAACCTTAAAATTATTACATCAGTTTGTGGAATGCATCTTAAAATAAAACAAGTCTTGAAACATAAAATAATTAAATAATTTCTCATATGTCTTCAGCACTTGGACAATTTTCCCTTTCCTTTATTAGTAGACGGCTCATCAACTTTCTCCACTTTAGCTGCAGTGTTAATTGCAAGAGTGAGAAAACAAATGCTCACTGATATAGAAAGTAGCAATGATAATAACATGAGAGTGAACAACAAAAGTTGAACAATAAAGAACTTATTCTACAAATCAAAATAGAAAACAAGTTCGAACTTTAATTATCTGAGGGTCTTAAGACCACGAACTATGTCCCTGGTACTTAGGTATTATTACCCGACCTTAATAGTCATTTAGACTATACGGACCCTTCTTAACGTACTTAGGGGGATCAGCCCTTTGTACCATGTATTGTACACAAACATCTAAACGTTACACGTACAAAATCCCCTATGTTAGGGTTGTTCGTCTCAGTTTGAATTTAGAATTTCCGCACTAAAGTAAGTTTAGTTTGGAACTAGCTTATCAATGTTTCTAGAATTTTAGAACACTATTCAATTTCCATCAATAAAGGTTTAACACAAGAAGGTGTAACTGAGCAAGGCTATCAAAGTCAATGATCGGATATCAACAATGTATATAATTGAATAAACATGATATACATGTAAAATGCTATAAACAAAAGAGTTAGAACCATCTCATTTGAATCGATGTATTAGAACAATATGTGCTTTGAATAATAATTAGGAAAGTAAAACTCGCTTGATATAACGAATTAAGGTATAAGAGCTTGTACAAACATATTCGAGATAGACTAGGCTTGCTCAATTTTAAGAACTTGAACAATAATAATATAGGAATGGAAACTTGCATTCAATATGAAAAGAATGAAGTTAGAAAGCTTGCTCGATTGTAAAGAGATAAGGTTTAGAAACTTGCACAATTATAAAAGTAGAGTTAGAGAACTTGCCTTGATTGTAAGCTACACAAATGAAAATAATCTCCAATTATCCTACATATATCATTGAAATCGCAACAACAATTAATCGCATGAATATTATCTTTAGGGTCTAAACCATCATTTAGGTCACAACCCTAACCTAACACCTAACCACGTAGGTTAAATATACTTAACGAATCTGAAATCTCATTACAAGCCAATATAACTTAATCATTCATCTCTAACTTTAAAAATATCACACTTGGTTTCATTTCAAATCTTTACACTTTGCATTTCAACACGTTGACATATGTTATTATAGTTTATATCATGTTTTAACATCATTAACATTCACGCTAAACTAACACAAGTCCATTATGCCTGGCTTGCAAACAAGCGCACCACATCGTCTCGATTCGAGTGGTGTGGCGCATTGCGCCACACACTTTAGGCTTGAACCTGTAGCTGCGCCATTTTTGGCCTTAACTACAAGCAAATTAGCTTGCCATGCGCACGATTGATAGCGCAGAGAGATGGCTGATGAACAGTAGCCAACTTTAGCCCAACAAACACAAATTTCAACCATCAAACGGTGATAACAACATGTAAAATAAATATACAACTATCATAAACATGATTGCTAACATATTTAACCACTTAGCACAATTTAACAACAACTAGAACTATTTTAACTTCTCAATTTTCATGTTTTTCATATAAAACTCTATTTTTGATAGTCTATCCCAAAAATCATCACTGTGAATTCATTATTTAGCCAAATCTCCTCATTCAAATTACGTTATGCTCGTATCTCAATGAACTAACATATACAAGCTTCAATTTATAGTTTAACATAATAATTGGCCATCAAAATTGATACTTTTCCATGAACCATATGAAACACATATACTGTCAAAATTCTCTTCCTATTGTCAACGAATTTAACATACAAACTTCTTGTTTAAACATGAACTCTAGCATTATACTACATATCCACCATAATTTAGTTACACACAACAATTTCGAAAGAATTACAATTCACTGAACATAACAAAGTTGCCGTAAATTCATATATATATATATATATATATATAAATATAATACAAGGGTTAGATAAAATACCTTCAGTATGCTTAACAATCCCTTGTTAACCACTGAAATTGCTTAGGTTTTCACTTAATCTCTCAAGTCCTTGCAATTCTTCTCCTCTCTCAATTTCTACACTCTCTCTTTTCTCCCAACTCTGCTCTTACTCCTTAGCCAAATATGTGAATAACAAAAGAAACTGAACGCTAGCCTTAAGAAATAATATGCGTAAAACAAAAACTGAAACCCACGTTCTCTTTCAGTTAAAGAATAAAAAGTTTGCGTCAGTTGAAAATAAGCCAAAGGCCACAAGGCCTTGTTTGGCTAAGCACCTATTCCCAACACTAGATTATTATTATATTATTTATATTGTATAGTTACTTTGTGTCACACTCTAATTAATTTAAATAACCTTAGATTAGTTTATTTTAAATAACTTATAATAATAATAAAATTCTTATTATCATTATACCTTATAATTAATAAATAATTATATATCTAATTTAATTAATAAATTAGACACATCACTTTATTTAATTTATTTATTTTCTTTAAATTAAACAATTCATTTAATTTAATTATTTTCTTACATATTAAATAATTGATTTAATTTAATTATTTTCTTAAATTAAATCTTTCAGATAAAATTATCAATAAATAATTTAATTAACATTAATAATTTAGTTCCTCAATTAATTCACCATAATTCATCAAATATTTATTTTCCTCAATAAATAAATTATTTAAATATTTATTTAATTCAATAAATATTTAAATTAAATTATAAATCTCTCGATCGTTACAATCTGTCTACGTGGATTACCGCATGGCGGGTGAAAATCCATTTGCAGTTTCGTATATTCTATTATACTCATCTAGGATATCATTTCTTTTGTACTTGTCATGAAATATCATTTTCTTTGGTATTTTTCTGTTACGAGTTACTATGCACCCGGTTACTATTCACTCTAGTATTATTCACTCGGGTACTCGGGACACTTTTCGTGTCAGAGTACTATTCACGAGTTACTATTCACGGGTTACTATTCACCTAAATTACTATTTACCCAAATATTATTCACTTGGATATTTGGGGTACTTTTCATGTCAGGATACTATTCACGAGGTACTATTCCCGAAGTACTATTCACCCGAAAAATATATTTCTTTTCTGTCCAAATTATTTTTGGTACATGAATATTATTCTTGAATTTTACTCCACAAAGCAGTACCATGTTGACAATTTGGATATTTTTTTAAACTCTAGATGAATTTTAAGTCTTTAATATTTATCCTTGATTTCGTTTGATTAATGCTTATATCATGATCATCATCCTCATGCTTATATTGTGATGAAAGTCACCTTTGGCTTATGTGCATAGATGGACTGTTGATTATTGGTTTTACAGTAGTATATCTTTGGCTTACGTGCTAAGATGAACTGTTGATTGATATCTTTGGTCGTAGTGTAAAGATGAACTGTTAATTGATAGCTTTGGCCCGTAGTGCAAAGATGGACAGGTGTATGACATGATCATGACCACTTGTGATACTAATGAATATCCTTGGTCGTAGTGCGTGGATAATTCGATGATGTGATCAAGCGGGATCATGACCATTAGTTAATGATTGAATGTCTTTGGCCATAGTGCAATCGGATGCACAATTGATTGGTATGATCATGACCATTAGTTTTATAGTTGAATATCTTTGGCCGATAGCAAAAGATAGACAACTGATTGGTATGATTATTGTTATTACATTTGAATATCTTTAGCCTTTGGGGTAAAGATATTGAGTAAATGTTCTATTAAGCCTTTGTGGCAAGGAAAAATTGTTGATTCACATTATTTTAAACATGAATTATGAATTTAACTAAAATCTTTGGTGGTTCAGGTGAAGACCAGTGATGAAAGTTCTATTTGTCTTGGGTATAATAAAGAACTGTTGATAAGTATTACAGGGATAAAGTTGATGAAAAACTTTTTAAATCATAGAAGATACTAGATTTTATGCTCTACTTGACTCTTCTAATGGATTGCTTATTTCCGCTGCAGTTGTTGATATAAAACTTGTTGTCTATTTTATTATATCAGCTGTTATACTGTTGAAGGCTAAGGATAATTTATTCTACATTATCTTAGTCATAATATTTCTTACTGGGCTAGTTGAGCTCACCCTTTCTTTTATTGTTCTCTTCAGGAAATGAGAATATAGTTGGGACGAGTCGGGGAATGGAGTGATGGTCCAGGATAAATGGCTTTAGTAGTCCTCACTATTCTACGAAATAATGTGATAATAATTGTAATGAGGACACCATTGAGTGTGGATATTGTCTAGATGACAATATTCTTGTTTACACTTTCAGCTTTGTTTTGTCGTATTTTACATAATATAATTAAGTTGTATTTGAATTTATGTACAATGTATCTAGAGACTCAAGATGGGTGATGTATACCAGTTTTGGGGGCGTCACAGTTGGTATCAAAGCTTAGGGATATGATCCTTGGCTGAGATGTTAGACAAGAACTAGGAGGGGAGAGACGAGGAATTCCTTCACTAGTATGACCTACCTAAGTTTATTTGGTATTTAATTGGTCGGTCAAAGTATATGGATAATATGTAATATGTCAATGAACCCTTATTTTGAAACTATATTCTAGAATGATATCTGATATACAAGAGATGAGAAATTAGAAAATCATGATAGAGAGGAAATAATCGGGAAGGTACAATCCGAAAAGAAATCAAGGTATTCTCATCTCTTCGAACTACCAGGTACGTAAATTTCAAGGGCAAAATTTCATAAGGAGAGGAGATTGTGAGATCCCGAATTTTATGAAATAAAAGTATTCAATTTTTCTATTTTGGTAAATAGTTAAATTGATAAAAGTTTAAAGTTAAAAGTGATATGTGAAAATTTTTCAAAGTAAGCAAGTTGTCATAAAATAATCGGTAGTAAAAGTACAGTAATACGTGTGGTTTCATAGTAACACACGGTATTAATTATTGATGCTTACGTGAAAAATCACTCAGTTATACTCAATTATTGCTACAGTAATTGCTGTATCATATCTCTCATATTATTGATTCAATTGTTGTCACAATATCATCTGCATAATATGTTATATTATTAAATCAATAATTGAGACGACAAAGTTATTCATATTATTATTTACAATATTGACAATGTCTAGAAGTTTTGTCAAGGAGAGGTTTGGTCATCTAATTGGGCGCCAATAAGGAGAAATCCTTATCGGAAAGCCCCCTCTTTCTTGGGAACGACCTGGTTGTTAAATATTGTGAGTTATAATAATAATGATGAATAAGTTCATGTTGATTAAAGATGAAATTGATAATTTCATTATGTGGGAATTATTAGTGTTAGTGGAAATCGACATTTATTTCGATAATAATTGATGTCTGGAGGTTATATTGACCAATCGGGTAATTAACCGGATAAATGAGCAATTAATTGCTATTAATTCACATGATTATAACTATTTGTTCACATGTGTGTACTATTGAATCACATTCATTTACTATTAGGGAAATTGGTGTAAGTTTGATAATACTTGCATGGCTAAGTTAAAAATGGAGGTATAGATGAAGGTACTATACTATAATTAATTTTTTCACATGTTTAGAACTATTAAGTCACATGATTTACTATTGATTCACATGATTTACTATTAGGGGAGGTGGTGCAAGTTTGATAATACTTGCATGACTAAATTAAAAATGAAGGAAAAGATGAAGGTATTATACTGTAATATTTCGAGCCCCAAAACGTGCAATTATCAAAACTATATTTTCCTATAAATAGAAGCTCATTCCTTCATTATTTTTCACTAATTCACTAAGTCTCACAAGAGCAATTATTATAAAGAGAAATTATAGAGAGAAAGAAGAAGAGAAGCCTGCTACCTCACTATTCCAATATCCAGTTTCTTCTAAGGTAAGGGGTATTATTCTTTCGTATTCATGAAGAGAGTTATTTTCTTTCAATACCTGTAAGGGTTGTTATTCTTTTCTTTATTATTATGTTGGAATAACCTGTCTATGCGAAGTACCACATACATGGTGAAATTCTTCTTTTATTCCATTCTTTATTATTGATTAAAATAACTTTGTCTATGCGATTCTATCGCATGCCTCGGTGAATTTCGTTGTTATTCCATTCTTTATTATTACATTTTGAATATCCATGTCATGCGGATTACGCATGACCCGGTTCCATTCTTTATTATTCTCGTTGGAATATCCTCGCTCATGCGGATTATGCATTTGATTGGTTCCATTCTTTATTATTCTATTGGGAATAACTCCGTCTGCATGTAGTCTATCGCATGCATGGTGAATTCTTTCGTTATTCCATTCTTTATTATTTTGTTGGAATATCACGTGCGTAGGTGGATTACGCATTACCGGGTTCCATTCTTTATTATTCTCGTTGGGAATAACTCCGTCATGCATGGATTCATCGCATGCATGGTGAATTCTTACGTTATTCGATTCTTTATTATTCTCATTGGAATAACTTGTCATGTGGATTACTGATGCATGGTGAATGATACTTTGTATTCATTCCTTATTAAATTGTGGAAATGATCTGTGTACGTGGATTACCGCATGACGGGTGAAAATCCATTTGCAGTTTCGTATATTCTATTATACTCATCTGGGATATCATTTCTTTTGTATTCTATTATCGTTTTCTTTGGTATTTTTCTGTTACGAGTTACTATTCACGGGTTACTACTCACCCGGTTACTATTCACTCTAGTATTATTCACTCGGGTATTCGGGGCACTTTTCGTGTCGGAGTACTATTCACGGGTTACTATTCACCTGAATATTATTCACTCGGGTATTTGGGGTACTTTTTATGTCGGGATACTATTCACGAGGTATTATTCCTGAAATACTATTCACGAGGTACTATTCACCCGAAAAATATATTTTTTTTATGTCCAAATTATTTTTGGTACATGAATATTATTCTTGAATTTTACTCCACAAAGCAATATCATGTTGACAACTTGGATATTTTTTTAAACTCTAAATGAATTTTAAGTCTTTAATATTTATTTATCCTTGATTTCGTTTGATTAATGCTTAAATCATGGTCATCATCCTCATGCTTATATTGTGATAAAAGTCATATTTGGCTTACGTGCATAGATGGACTGTTGATTATTGGTTTTACAGTAGTATATCTTTGGCTTACGTGCTAAGATGAACTGTTGATTGATATCTTTGATCGTAGTGCAAAGATGAACTATTAATTGATAGCTTTGGCCCGTAGTGCAAAGATGGACATGTGTATGACATGATCATGATCACTTGTGATACTAATGAATATCCTTGGTCGTAGTGCAGGGATAATTCGATGATGTGATTGGCAGGATCATGACCATTAGTTAACAGCTGAATGTCTTTGGTAGTAGTGCATCGACAGTAATTGATTGGTATGATCATGACCATTGGTTTTATAGTTGAATATCTTTGGCCAAGAAGTGTAAAGATAGACAAATCGATTAGTATGATCATTGTTATTACATTTGAATATCTTTAGCCTTTGGGGTAAAGATATTGAGTAAATGTTCTATTAAGCCTTTGTGGCAAGGAAAAATTGTTGATTCACATTATTATAAACATGAATTATGAATTTAACTAACATCTTTGGTGGTTCAGGTGAAGACAGGTGATGAAAGTTCTATTTGTTTTGGATATAATAAAGAACTGTTGATGAGTATTACATGGATAAAGTTGATGAAAAACTTTTTAAATCATAGAAGATACTAGATTTTATGCTCTACTTGACTCTTCTAATGGATTGCTTACTTCCACTGCAGTTGTTGATATAAAACTTGTTGTCTATTTTATTATATCAGTTGTTATACTGTTGAAGGCTAAGGATAATTTATTCTATATTATCTTAGTCATAATATTTCTTACTGGGCTAGTTGAGCTCACCCTTTCTTTTATTGTTCTCTTCAAGAAATGAGAATATAGCTGGGACGAGTCGGGGAATGGAGTGATGGTCCATGATAAATGGCTTTAGTAGTCCTCACTATTCTATGGAATAATTTGATAATAA
This sequence comes from Panax quinquefolius, assembly GCA_020205615.1. Taxonomy (NCBI): domain Eukaryota; kingdom Viridiplantae; phylum Streptophyta; class Magnoliopsida; order Apiales; family Araliaceae; genus Panax; species Panax quinquefolius. The sequence continues at coordinate 143,885,828 of CM035155.1, read as the reverse complement.
TTGTAATGAGGACACCATTGAGTGTGGATATTGTCTAGATGACAATATTCTTGTTTAAACTCTGTGCTTTGTTTTTTCGTATTTTACACGACTGTTGTATAATTAAGTTGTATTTGAATTTATGTACCATGTGTCTGGCGACTCAAGATGGGTGATGTATACCTGTTTTGGGGGCGTCACAGTCATGTTTGTGACCCATAATGGGAAAGAGTACTTTGTGCGGTACGACTCGAATCGTGATCGGATGGACATGGTTGCGGGAACACATGTTTCTAGGTATGAGTGGGAACATATGTGTGATTCCCCGGCGAATCGTAGCGTTGGATGGAGGGATCCTGGATACATACATGATGGGGTTATGAAAAATTTGAAGAAAGGGAGGAAGTATTATTACAAGGTAATTATTTTATTAATTTTTTACTTTCAAATATTATATATTCATGTTTCGACATATATTTATATCTACTGATCATAAAAAATAAAATAAAATATTTTCGTATGTATATAGGCATGTGACTGTGGTTTTATTTTTATCTATAGAGTACTTATTAATCAGTGTTTACTTAATCTTATTTGTATTAGTGGCTAAGTTATAACTATATAAAATATATGCATGATAATTGTAATGAAAGGCCTTATTGTTGGTTAATTTAGAGGAATGTAAAAATTTTCTGGCTAATGATTATTTGTTTGAAAACTGTAGTTAAGACATTTTCTGGAACTGTGGGAGTATACATTTTACTCTGGTTGAAGTTGTTAGTAGTTTGCTTAATCAAAATAGTTTGGCTATTGGACTGATATGCGGGAAATTATTGTTATGTTAGCTGTTGCATTATGCCTATGATGCATCCATAACAATCTGTGAACCATAAGAAGAGACGGTATGTTAAGGTATTATGACTATCATAACCTTTATTAAGTTCCATTAGTTAGTTAGCTAGCTATATTGTTGTTTTTTCCTTTTTGGGGAGATATCTACTTCGCCAACTTTTCTGAGTAAGACGCATAAGAGAGTATGGAACTTCTCTTCCTATAAACTCTTTCTCCTCTCTTGCTTTTGTTTTATTCATTTACATTTACATTTACATTTACATAAAGAAAACAAAATTCTTTGATTGTACGTCCTTCAGGATCTACTTTTTTCAGAGTTTTGTAGGGAAAATATTGGAGGATGATATATTGATTTAAGATTCACATCTCGTGATATTTTATCTCTTTGGGCCGAGTATATTGGGCTTATTCTTTTTTATTCTATTGGGCCTTTATTATTGAATTATGAAAATCATTAAGCCCAATCATCATATTATTTTCATTTCAAACTTATAAGAATAGGTCGAATTCGATGGATTAATCCTTTAGACATTTTAAATATCTACAATCTTTGACCTGTAATGATGGAAAAGCATGTCGGTTGACTAAAGAACCTGCCATGCATTAATGTGGATGGGATTATAATCGGTCGGCGGTAGTAACAGTGATCAAAAGCAGAGAATAAACTACATGCAGTCGGCAGAACCCATCGGAGTAAAGGGAATGTGTCGGTAGTAGTGGGTGGCACGGTAATTCAGGCAAGGAGGGTATAACTTGACAAGGAAGTCTCCACCAAGAGGTATGTTCTCATACATTTCATCATTCAGAATCACCTAGACACGGAGAATTATTATTTTCTCTATATGTACTAGGTGATATAGCCTCCGTTTTCGATAAACCTTGTGAATTCAGATATTGACTCTCACGCCTGAGCTATCCCCGATCGAACCGCCGTCAAGCTTGTGGTGTTTATTGTGTTTACGTTGCAGGATCAGGACGTTTTAGGTGATTGGGACGTGACGAAAAGATCTTGGCGTTAACATTGGCGCTAGAAGGAGGGCTTTCTTTTCAATCACAATTGTTTAAATTTGCTTCGAAAGATGATGAGGAGTAGAGATGGAAACACTGGGAAGGGTGCAATGGTCATTAGTTCATCACTGCCTCGTATTTCAGTAAAGGATCGCTTGGGTCCTTCTAAAAGTGCTCGTGAGAGCACGGCTTCTAAGCACAATTCAGAAGAACTTCGTCCGAAGATCCATGGTGGAGCCAGACGGAAGTTAGTTTTCAACGCTGATAAGGGGCGTGATCCCAATCCGGAACGGGTAGACGGTTCGCCAACCAGGACTCATCGCCGAAGTGGTCAAGAGGACCGAGCTACCAAGTTGGCAAGGATGGCGGACGAAGCGGATAAAGCTTTGGAGGTTCTGTTAAGACAAAGAGAAGATATAGCCGAACAGATGCTTCGGGTGAATGAGTTGAGAGACGAAGCATCTAGCCATATTCATTCCGAAGGACGAAGTAGGCATAAGGCGGTACCCCGTCGGAAGGGTAAGGAGCCGGAACATTCTATGCATGTGTCCAGGGATCATTCTCGTAGTAGGAGGAGATCGAGGAGTAGAACGCCTTCGGCCTCAAAGAAGGCACTGACAGTCGTTAGATCAATTCATCGTGACGATGAAAGACGAAGAAGCAGGTCGAGAGAAATTATGCCAGAAATCCGAAGGGGAGAATACCGTCACAATCGTTCTCATCATGAGGATGAGATTTTACGACCTAGTAAATCAAGAAGTCCCGCAAGAGCAATGAGATCGGCCGGGAAGGGTCGATCCATTCCAAAGCCTAATGTCGCCCAGGAGAAGGAGATCTCATCACAACCCGAAGGTGTTGATTTTCTGGTAAGAGAGTTGAAAGAACTCCGAAAACAATTGGCTGAGGTCCAACAGGTGAAAGATACTTCTGGAAAGAAGGCGTCCCCTTTTTCCTCTGATATTCTCCGGGAGAAAGCAGATGCTACCAAAAAGTTACCTCGCATGGAAAGCTATGATGGGTCAGGAGATCCTTATGACCATAGTCAGGCGTTTGACCGACTAATGGATTACTATGACTTTCTCGATCTTCTTAAATGTCACACTTTTGTCACTACTTTGAGAAAAGACGCGGAGACGGTGGATGGGGACTTTACCATCGGATTCTATCTCCTCGTGGGGTGAACTTTGTGATAAGTTCCATGCTCGTTTGGAAGCAATCAAGAAGGGGAAGTTTACGAAGCTCTTTAGCACAAGTCCAAGTAGTTCACCAATGAATCTTTAGGCCAATATGTAAAGAGGTTTAGGGAAGCTATTGGATGTGTCCGATCTTAATGATCTCAAGTGTTGGATTATTCCGAATGGGTGGATCTGATTAAATCGGAGAAATTGGTAAAGAAATTGATGTTTCACCATCCGAAGAGCCTAGCAGAAGCCTTCGACAAGGCAGAGGGCTATATTGTTGTGGAAGAGGCTATGAACAGTCTGAAGAATCCTTCTTTGAGCCAATTAAAGGAGGTAGAGGTTCCCAAGACTGATGTTGATCAGAGAAGAGGGGGAGGATACAACCAAAGGGCAGAAGGTAGTTCGAAGAAGTACAATAACTCGTGGCGACAAGGCAGCAGTCGTACACCTGTTCCTACCCCGAAGGTTAATAAGGTTTATACCCAGTTGAATACAGAGAGGTCGATAATTTTGGATCAGATCCGAAACCAGCCTTTCTTTGAACCACCTCGTGATAATTACAAAACGGGACATGGCAACCCTCGCAAATATTGTGGTTATCATCAAGCTGCTGGTCATGACACTAATGAATGTTGTAATTTAAAGGATTTTGTAGAAAGCAAGATTAAAAGTGGATTGCTGATTCAATATGTGGCTGAGAAAGACCGTCAAAATCAGCAGGTTATCAATCGTACCGTTCAAACGGTTCAAATACCGCCTGTTCAAAATGCTCCACCACCGCCAAGACAAGTCGTTGATGTAATAACTGGTGGGTCTGTTGGGAAGTTAGTAGGAAAGAAGAGAAGGTCTTATCTTGATTCAGTTATGTCCGTAACAGATGCTACTCTGAAGGTTGACAGGCCTTTCCCAGGAACTGTTATTTCATTTACCGATGCGGATTATCCTTCGGAGCCCATTGAACCGCATGAAGGGGCATTGGTGATCACAGCGCAGGTGGGCTCGGTGGATGTGAAACGTATGTTGATAGATAATGGATCTTCGGTAGACATTCTTTATGCCCATGCTTATCAAAGAATGCATCTCGATGGGCACAAAATGGAGGTCGGACAGGAGGCTCCTCTATATGGTTTCGGCAACGATCCAATCAAAGTGGCGGGCACTATTGAACTCCCCGTCATCTTTGACGACTACCCCACAAGAAGTGGAGATAACTTGTAAATTTTATGTTGTGCATATGGATTCTACTACAAACGCCATTTTGGGAAGACCTACGTTTGTGACTCTTCAAGTCAGAACTTCCATCCCACATTTCAAAATCAAATTCCCTACAGCACATGGAGTAGGAGAGGTGATGGGTGACTTGGATCTGGCCCGGAGATGTTATCGGAATTCTGTCATTTCATCCGGAATGGGGGTAAGTAAACAAAGAAAGACGATGGCAATTGAAATCGAACCCTTCACCGAGAGCAGCTCAGAACCGTTGGTGATCCCCGCTGGGGGAACGGAGGAGATTGAGTTGGTCATCGGAAAACCGGACAAAACAGTGATGATTGGTTCGGGTTTGCCAGAACCTCTTCGGACGAATCTTATGGAACTCTTACGATGCTATATCGATATTTTTGCATGGGAACCACAAGACATGCCCGAGTTAATAGGAAGGTTCTTTGAGCATAAACTGGAGATAGATCCTTCGAAAAAGCCAGTTCGTCAGAAGAGGCGTATATTTGCTCCAGAACGTCAAAAGATCATCGATGAAGAGGTTGCAAAGTTGTTAGCTGCTGACTTCATCTACGAGATTGATTACCCGGAGTGGATAGCAAATGTAGTATTGGTGCAGAAACATAATGGAAAGTGGCGGGTTTGCATTGACTACACCGACCTCAACAAAGCCTGTCCGAAGGACTTTTATCCTCTGCCCCATATCGATCAGCTCATTGATGCCACTTCGGGGTATGCATTATTAAGTTTTATGGATGCTTTTTCAGGTTATCATCAAATATCCATGTGCAAAGAAGACATTCTAAAAACAACGTTTATTACACACCGTTCGATGTATGCATACAAAAAAATGACTTTTGGCCTCATTAATGCTGGAGCAACTTATCAGAGGATGATGAACTTTATATTCGATAGACAGCTGGGGAGGAACATGGAGGTTTATGTAGATGATATGATCGTGAAGAGTATGCAAATTCAGAAACATTTGGACGATCTAGAGGAGTGCTTTCAAACTATTCGTTATCGTCAACTGAGACTTAATCCGACCAAATGTACTTTCGGACTTGGTGCTGGAAAATTTCTGGGTTATCTGGTCAGTCAAAGGGGCATCAAAGCCAATCCAGAGAAGATCCAGCCATCCTCGACATGAGGACTCCTCGGTCATTCAAGGAAGCTCGTTGGCGTCGATTTGGTAGGATTGCGGCTTTAAGGAGGTTCGTCGCCAGATCTGCAGAGAGATGTCTTCCTTTCTTTGACACATTGAAGGGACCGAAGAATGCGAAGACATTCCAGTGGACTTCCGAGTGTGAAGACGCTTTCCAAGGTATAAAGACGTATCTGTCTTCGGCTCCTTTATTGGTCAAGCCTATCCCAGCAGAGACTTTATATTTGTATCTTGCGGCCAGTTCCTTAGCAGTTGGAGCAGTTTTGATTCGGGAGATCAGTGGGAAGCAAAGATCCGGCCTATTACGTCACCACGCGCCCCACGAGATGTTGAAACCGGTATCCTAACATTGAGAAATTTGCCTTTGCTTTAATAATTGCCGGTAGAAAGCTTGGCATTATTTTTTCAAGGTCGACTCGGTCGCGTCTACGGACGGATCGACCATTGAAGAAGGTGATGGGCAAGCCAGAGGTCTCGGGTAGACTAGCAGCATGGACTATGGAGTTGTCCCAGTTTTTTATTGAGTATCATCCCCGAACTGCCATCAAAGGCCAAGCCTTGGCTGACTTTATGGTAGAATGTTCGTTCACCAAAGCGAATACTGATTTACCGGAGCCGATTCTTACGATCGAAAGCGATGGCCGTTCTTCAACAACAGGTCGGAAAGGCGTGGACGTTGTATGCAGATGGATCCTCTACGATGACTGTTAGTGGAGCAGGAATTATTTTAATAAGTCCGGAGGGATTCAAGGTCCAACAGGCCATCAGATTCGGGTTTAAAGCAACGAATAATGAGGCTGAGTACGAAGCGGTGTTAGCAGGTGTCCGATTAGCGAAGAGTCTCGAAGTCCAACAGTTAATTATCTATAGTGATTCTCAGTTGGTCGTTAAACAGCTGTCGGGAGATTATGAAGCTCGTGGGACCCGAATGATCAAATATCTGGCGGAGTTAAGAAACCAACTTCAATTTTTTACTTCGTACGAGTTTCAGGGTATAGAGCGCAACGACAATTCTACTGCTGATGCTTTGTCGAAATTGGCCACTACGGATGCAGATGTCTTTCATGGATCAGTGTATTTGGAAATTTTGCGGCGGTATGAAAGTGTTCAAAGACTAAAAATGTTGATGTGCATCGAACGAACGAACTGTTGGATGACCCCCTATATTGAGTATTTGGCAGACGGCGTCCTTCCTTCGGATCAAATGCTGGCAAAGAAGATCAAGTATAAGAGTACTAATTTCAGTCTTATTGATGGGGATCTTTATCGATTGGCATTTTCCTCACCATTATTGAAATGTTTGGTTCCGTCCGAAGCCGAGTATGCTCTTCGGGAAGTTCATGAAGGGATTTGCGGTGATCATATGGCTGCCAAGTCTTTGGCACATAAAGTACTTCGACAAGGTTACTATTGGCCGACAATTTTCAAAGAAGCTACAGAGTACGTCAAGAAATGTGAAAAATGCCAGCTCAATAGTCCGGTCCCACATCAGCCACCGGAAGAGTTATACTCGATTCTATCTCCTATACCCTTCGCTGTCTGGGGGGTGGATATATTGGGACCGTTACCTAAAGCTAAAGGTCAGGTTAGCTTCGTCATAGTTGCTATTGATTATATGACTAAGTGGGTAGAGGCGAAACCACTTCGGTCGATAACAGAACAGGAGTGCTTAAAGTTTATAAAGGAGTCTGTGGTGTTTCGCTTCGGGATCCCTAAGGTATTGATATCGGACAATGACGCTTGATTCGTGGGTTCAAAATTTGAAGAATTTTTGAACGATTTGGGGATTCAAAGACAAGAAGACTTCGTGGCTCACCCACAATCGAATGGGCAAGTTGAGGTGACCAACAGGATCACTGAAGCGGAATAAAGCGTAGTTGGATGAAGCTAAGGGAGATGGCCGGAAGAATTCTTTGAAGCGTCTTTGTGGGCATCCCGAAACTACGCCGAGGACTACTACGGGATTCGCTTCTTCCGATTGGCTATGGTAATCGATGCCTTAGTCCCAGTCGAGATCGGATCTCCAAGTCTTCGGGTAAGTCAATTCAAAGAAATCTACAACGATGAAGGACTGAAGGCTAACTTGGACCTGCTAGACGAAGTCAGAGAGGAAGCTTTAATCAAATTGGCTGCTTATCAACGAAGGGTGGCCAAACATTATAACAAGGGTGTCAAACTTCGTAGATTCGAAGTGGGAGACTTCGTTCTTAGAGAAGCCGAAGCTTCTACACCTCAAAACACGGGAAAGCTAATGCCGAATTGGGAAGGGCCATATGAAGTGATCGAAGTACCAAAGCCAGGTACTTATCGATTAAAGGCACTTGATGGTTCCGAGATCAAGAATACTTGGCATGCTGGCAGGCTTCGGAAGTATTTTCAATAAAGTTTAAGTCAGTTCATCGGAAGACTGTACACAATTGTTTGATATCAATAAAAGATCACTTTTCCACAAATTATCACTGGTCACTATTGGTCCGATGGTCACTATGGTGTAAGGAGGTATGGTAGGACTCGCTGGCCATTCGATGGTAGCCCCAGATCCTTTTGGTCCTATATTGATCTTATCGGTGGTAAGTCAATGGTCACTATTGGTCCGATGGTCACTATGGTGTAAGGAGGTATGGTAGGACTCATTGGCCATTCGATGGTAGCCCTGGATCCTTTTGGTCCTATATTGATCTTATCGGTGGGGTGGTAAGTCAATGGTCACTATTGGTCCGATGGTCACTATGGTGTAAGGAGGTATGGTAGGACTCATTGGCCATTCGATGGTAGCCCTGTGTCCTTTTGGTCCTATATTGATCTTATCGTGGTGGTAAGTCAATGGTCACTATTGGTCCGATGGTCACTATGGTGTAAGGAGGTATGGTAGGACTCATTTGGCCATTCGATGGTAGCCCCTGTGTCCTTTTCGATCCTATATTGATCTTATCGAGGGTGATAAGTCAATGGTCATTATTAATCCTTATGTCTTGGTTCTTATCTGTTTGTCGTCAAATTTACTTCACATATGATGATGTCACTCTTGATGCATGGATGAGTATAAGTTATTTATTTTGTTTAAGTGTTGAGTTCGGTTTATTTAGTTCATTAACTTGAATCCCGTCCGTAAAATTCAATTCACTTCATTGCATGAGTTAAACTGTTATATGCCATATCTAATTCAATAGTTCATCTTATTGATACTAAATTATTGACAAGAAACCGATCGGACGGAAGTTATAATCAAGACAGATTAAAGATTTATCAATAAGCATAAAATGTTCATTTCATTTAAGTCGATTAATTAAATTGAACATAAACATAAAAAGTTAAATATTTACATAGAATCAAAACATGATATATATTCAGCAATCGCCTTCATCATCTGAATTGAAAGCGGTCTTGAGTCCAAATTGAAAGCGGTAGATAGCTTCTCTTTCCCTCGTTCGAAGCGGTCCCTCATATCCTCCGAATAGACCTTCATGATCTCTACATTAAGTTCATCCGGAGTCCCTATACTCTGCTGAATCGCTTAGAAGCTCTTGATCGAGCAGGCCTCGTCCCTCAAAGTCCTTTATCTTATGGCGAAGCTTGTGACGCTTGGCCTTATGCCTTCGGGCTTCATCCTGAATTTTCGTCTCAGCTTCACCAAGTTGTAGGACTAGGCTTCGATTGGCTGAAGAAAACTCCTCATTCTTCGCCTTCGAGAATAAGTTCTCTTCAACCAAGCCAGATTCGGGTTGGTCGATTTTGTTGGGCGGCCGGACGTGACCCATCATCTCTTGTGGCCCTTAGTTCGTCATCAGATGTCTTCAAATCCATCTTGGCCCGATCCAATTCTATTTGAAGACCATTGATGGTATGAAAAGCATCTTCACGACCAGCTCTTTCTCGGTCCAAGGTCGATTTCAGCATATTTATCTCTTGGCGCATGAAATCTTCCTCGGCCTCTCCATTTATGTGTCTGGACCGCATCGTCCAAGACACAGATTAGCCCTGCATATTTTCAAGATATTCAAGTTAAACGAATAAAATGCTCAAAGGAAAATAGAGATGTAGAGGAAGAAGTGATTATTATTTACCTTGGCCAAATAACTCATTCCCTCGTCGAGAAGATTTCCGTCCGTATGATCACTGAACCGGTGGTCGTCAGTGTGTCGAACGAAAGCTCCGAAGAGGTCGAAAGGAAAGTTGGCGTTGAACCTAGGCCACAGGGTCGGAGATCCTACGGCTTCGGCATGATAACCTTGACCTGAAGGACCGGTAGATTCAGAGAGGGTCTCGACTTTCGGGGAGAGAAAGAGTAATGTTCGGGAGGTGTAGGGTCTGTGTGAATGGTTTCAGTTATGGGAGATTTGTTTGGAGTGGGTTCTTTGGGTGTTGAAACAGATGCGGAACTTGGATGACTCTCAGGGGTACGTTTCCTCTTTCTGGATAACGTCGGAATCCCTTCGTCCTGATCACCGTCCTCTTCGATCTGTATTTCTACAGGGGGCACGAAGGGTGGAATGAATAGAAGACCGAGGAACCCCGAGTCTTCTTGGTTTGATTTAAGGGGGTTATTTTGTTTTTAATTTTTGGTCCTAAGTATACTCCTTCGATCAGGACGATCAAGTAAGCCGCCTGATCGAGGAATGGTTTTGGAAGTTGGTTCTGTTTCTGGTGTTGGTTCGGAAGGAGTTACAAAAGGGACTGACCTGGGTTTTCTGGTAGCTCTCCTCTTACATCGAGGATGAAGGGTCTCTTCGGTATGAGAACCTCTTGACCTCTATTTTTTCTGTTGAAATTCATCCGTGTATGAATTTACGGTGTTGAATCTACTTGGGGGTAGCCGGTTGGTGTAGCCTCAATTGCTTAGAAGACTTCCCGCATAAGAAATCTTGAGTTCCTTTATTTCTCTGAGCTCGGTGCGATCAAAGATCTTGCACAAATCAAACAATTCCATGTTATAATTATATATTGTGGAAATATTTTCAAAAAAATATATATATATGAAATAAAGTGGTACTTACACTTATACGGTCATATAACCATGCTTGCTTGAGAGGAGTCAAGTATTTCCACTCTTCCTTGGGAAGTTGTCAAATAGCTCCATCATTTCCACTTCTCGTTCTTGAAACATCTCAAAGTCGTGAGATATTTTTTCATCAGTTGCCCGATTCGGCAGAAAGAAGAGAGATCTCGGGCCTTTGACGAAAAACCACTTCTCGTGCCATTCCCTATTGCTCGAAGGGGTGTTCACCAAATAACGCGTCATCAAATTTTTCTCCAGACTTCGGAGAATGTTTGCTGAGGGCCTTGAACCCCTTCTCCCTGGATTGTACTATCTTATAGACAGTGAAGAAGAAGTCCAATGAGGGCTCGACGCCCAATTCATGGCAGAAGGCCACGAAGGCCAGAATGTGGATGTAGGAGTTCGGCACCAGTTGTGAAAATCCTACACCCAAAAACCCCCAAGAGGGTCACTATAAAGATGTGAAGAGGGAAACGAACCCCTTCTCCAAGTAAAAGTCATTTGGGGCGCCAGTCCATCCTTGGTAGTTGATACATCTTTCTCACCGAGCAGGTACCCGACAAAGCATGGGTATCTGGAATGTGGAACCGAGTTCGAACCCTCTTTAATTCAGCCTCAGTTATGATAGAAGGAGTGTTGGCATGCGAAAATCGCTCCGTACTCCTGTAGTATTCGGAGGGGGTTTTCTGGGTTTTCTGTTTGGGATTCGTACCTGAAGTCCCCTCATGAAGATTAGGGTTTGGTGGAACCACAGTGATGGGTGTTACAAGTATGGGAGAACTCTGTTCAGGGTTTTGGGAAGCCATTTGTGACGATTTGCAGAGAGAGAGAGAGATCAGAAATTTTAGAAGGCGCTCGAATTTCAAATGAGCAGTAAAAGCTGTCAAAATTGGTAAAGTTATCCTTTTATCGATTTGTGATTTACGATTGTTCAAGAAGGGTGCATTAAATGCTAGTAATAATTTGGAATTTGAATGGGAAGCGTCCCGGTTTGGTTAGGTATTTAATGGATAGAGACTTTTCGAATTGGGCCCTTAACTTCCTTTCATTTCATTTCGTGAACAATAAATAAATGGGTACGTTTTTAATTACATCTTGTCATTTATTGATTCTCGGTAAAATATCATGGATTGTTTATAGTTTTCTATTAAACATTACATTCAACAAAAAAACTAGGGGCAATGTTGGGTCGTGATATTTTTTATCTCTTTGGCCGAGTATATTGGGCTTATTCTTTTTATTCTATTGGGCCTTTATTATTGAATTATGAAAATCATTAAGCCCAATCATCATATTATTTTCATTTCAAACTTATAAGGCCAAGATTAATCGATTGGATTAATCCTTTAGACATTTTAAATATCTCTGATCTTTGACTGTAATGATGGAAAAGCATGTCGGTTGACTAAAGAACCCGCCATGCATTAATGTGGATGGGATTATAATCGATTCGCCACGGTAATGCTTGATGATCAGCGAGAGAATAAACTACATGCAATCGGCAGAACCCATCGGGTAAAGGGAATGTCGGTAGTAGTGGGTGGTACGGTAATTCGTGCAAGGAGGTAGATAACTTGACAAGGAAGTCTCCACCAAGAGGTATGTTTTCATACATTTCATCATTTAGAATCGATAGACACGGAGAATTATTATTTTCTCTATATACACTAGGTGATATAGCCTCCGTTTTCGATAAACCTTGTGAATTCAGATATTGACTCTCACGCCTGAGCTATCCCCCGACGGAACCGCCGTCAAGCTTGTGGTGTTTATTGTGTTTACGTTGCAGGATCAGGACGTTTTAGGTGATTGGGACGTGACGAAAAGATCTTGGCGTTAACAACATCTTTCCCCACTCCCCTCCGACATTCACCGGCATAGAACTCACTTTATGTGTCTTCTTGTTCTTCCCTTTTCACCATCTTTGACCAAGACTCTTAAGGGAAAATAACAAAATCATAATTATTTATTTGTACACCATGTACATAAATATATTTCCATGAGAATATCCTCTGTTTTACCTTTGTCAAGATTTTCTCAAGCGAATACAATAAAGCTTAGAGCACTTTTCTAGACATGTTTTTTGAATGTATACGAGTCCATGTAAGTGCCAAGGAAAGTGTCAGAGAAAGTATATTTTCTAATATCACTTGTTTGAATATTTATGTGATGTTTTCCTATGACAGATGTGTGACGCCCCCAAAATAGGTATACATCACCCATCTTGGGTCGGCAAATACATGGTATAGAATATAAATATAAACTTAATTATATAACAAGAGCTGAGAGTTTTTACATGAATATTGTCTCATAGACAGTATCCAAACTCAAATTCAATCCTCATTATATTTATTATCACACTAAATAGTGAGGATTACTAAAACAGTCATCTCGGACCATCACTCCGTTCCCCGACTAGTCCTGGCTATGTTCTCATTTCCTGAAGAGAATAATGAATGTAAAAGGGTGAGCTCAACTAGCCCAGTAAAAAATATTATGACTAAGATAATTCAGAATAAGTTATCGTTAGCCTTCAACAATGTTAAACTGATAGAATATAATAGACAACAAGTTTAACTGCAACGAAACAAGCAATCCATTAGAAGAGTCAAGTAGAACATGATATCTACTATCTTCTATGATTTAAAAAGGTTTTTATCAACTTTATCGCTGAGACTCAGCTTAATAAATAAACCACATAATTGGATCATCCCTGCACTACGTGCCAATGATATTCATGTAATCATCAATGGTCATGATTATACCGAATAATCCTTGGTCATAATCATACCAACAATTGTCCATCAATGCACTACAAGCCAATGAGGAGTCTTACCACATCATTTATAACATTACGGGTCATGATTATACCGAATGATCCCTAGTCATAATCATACCAATCAACAGACTATCTATGCACGTAAGCTAAATATGACTTTCATCACAATATAAGCATGAGGATGATGACAATGATATAAGAATTCAATCAAACGAGATCAAGGACAAATATTAAAGACTTTAAATTTATCCAAAGTTTTAAAATATCAAAATTGTCAACATGATAATGCTTTGTAGAGTAAAATTCAAGAATAATATTCATGTATCAAAAATAATCTTGGACAGAAAAGAAATTAATTTTTATCGTGAATAGTACTACGGATGAATAGTTCTCGAGTGAATAGTACTCCGTGAATAGTACCCCGGCATGAAAAGTGCCCCGAATATCCGAGTGAATAATATTTGAGTGAATAGTAACTGGGTGAATAGTAACTCATGAATAGTACCCCGGCATGAAAAGTGCCCCGAATACCCGAGTGAATAATATTCTAGTGAATAGTAACCGGGTAAATAGTAACCCGTGAATAGTACCCCGGGTGAAAATATTAATATTTAATAAGAAAGTTCCGATCAATACTCCAATGAAACGATACTGGATGAAGTGCAAAACTTCAAGGATATCCCAATAATTTTAGGGATTATAGAAGCAATACTTACCATATTAAGTTTAGATTTAAGAATATGAAAAGAAATAACATCTAAAGCTAAGAATGGATTTTCACCAGGCATACGATGCACGTAATCCGCGTAGAGCGAGGTTATTAGGCATATTAAAGGATGAATACGAAAAAAATAGTATTCCTTATGAATACGAAAGAAATAATACCCTTTACGAATACAAAAGAAATAACATCCCTTACCTTAGTAGAAGACTGGATACTACAATAGTGAAGTAACAAAATACTCTTCTCATTGCTCTCTACAGTTTCTCTCTCTATAGTTTCTCTTGTGAGTCTCAGTGAATTGGTGAGAATGAAAGAAGAATTAAGCTTCTATTTATAGGAGAAATGACTAAATAGTAACTAATTCATGAATAGTCCAGATTGATTTACTATTAGAACAGACGGTCCAGATTGATTACTATTAAAACCAAAACCGACGGTCCAGATTGATTTACTTTTAAAACCACCACCAACGGTCCAGATTGATTTACTATTAAAACCACCACTGACGGTCCAGATTGATTAACTAATAAAACCACCATCGACGGTCCAGATTGATTTACTATTAAAACCACCACTAATGGTCTAGATTGATTTAACTTATTATACTTTTGTACCCCTAAAGTTTTCCAAGTTTGCATTATTCCCCTCTAATTTTTGTAATTCATTTATCTTCAATAAACATATTCTTAATACTTCAACAATTATTCATCATTAATATTATAACTCACAATATTTAACAACTAGATCATTCCCAGGAAAGAGGGGACTTTCCGATAAGGATTTCTCCCTATTGGCGCGCAATTAGGTGACCAAACCTCTCCTCGACAGAACTTTCTAGACATCGTCAATATTACAAATAATAATATGAATAACTTTGTTGTCTCAATTATTGATTTAATAATATAAAATATTATGCAGATGATACTGTGACAATAATTAAATCAAATAATGTGAGATACTATGCAAAAATTACTGTAGCAATAATTGAGTAAACTGAGTTGCTTCTTATGTAAACATCAATAATCAATACCGTGTGCTACTATGCAACCACGCGTATTACTGTATTTTTACCACCGTGTATCTCAACAGTTTAACGGTAAAACTTTTGTCGTTAATTTTATAAAAGATATTTCTGTCGTTTTCTAACTACGACAATACTTTCGTTGTGGGGTCCACCAATGATTGTGTCATTGAATGAATATTCCCTGATAAAAAGAATATTCTTCGACCAAACGAATATTCCCCGACACAACAAATATTTTATATCAACTTGCTTACTTTGCAAAAATTTTCACATATCACCCTTAACTTTAACCTTTTATCAATTAAACCATTTATTAAATAGAATAATAATTATAAGAAAATTGAATACTTTCATTTCATAAAATTTGGGGTCTTACAATCTCCCCTCCTTATGAAATTTTGTCCTCGAAATTTATATACGTACCTGGTATGCCGAAGAGATGAGGATACCTCGTCAGATTCTAACTCTTGAGATATAACCTTTAAGCGTAGAATATGTTCATTCTTATCCAAGATTTTAATAGGTACTTCTTCATATGCTAAATCTTCTGCTATCTCGTCTAGTTTTAATTCAATAATATGGTTCGGGTCGTCCACATATTTACGTAATATCGATATGTGAAAAACGTTATGAACACACGACATACATGGCGGTAAGGCGAGTCTATAAGCCACGGTTCCTACTCGATCGAGGAATTCAAATGGGCCAATAAATCGAGGGTTGAGATTTCCTCTCTTCGTCGATTATTGCTTTCAAAATAATGCCTTCTTGCACCTTCTTCTTCACATTCATCAACTCTAAGTCTGTAGCTTGAGCGGCTTTAAATTTATCGATTAAAGTCAGTTCTAATCTTACATTCACTATCTTCACGTAGGTTCTTTGAGTCTTTAACTTTATCTCCATCTTTTGTAAGTCATACGAAATGAGTCTTTGTGTTAACAACATCACACTCATAACCGCATACAATCTTATACTCAACTCGTCAACTACCACGTTCGCTCTTCCACGATGATATTGAATGGTATGGTCGTAATCTTCAATAGCTCGAGCCAACATATTCGGTGCATGTTATGTTCGTTTTAGGAGAAGAAATATTTGAGGGTTTTGTATCGTATTCAAGGTCGATACAAAATTTGATTTCACTCTCTAGGGATAGGCCAGGAAGTTTTTCAGGAAATACGTCAGGAAATTTATTAACAATAGAAATATTATTCAAAACTGTGACTCTCATCCAAGACTTGGATAACATGTAATGAATGTTTCTCCTAACGGAGTTTTAACAGATAAGTCAAAGTCTAATTTCTCCGGAGTTAAATTTAAACGTTGAGCGCAAGTAGGAGAAATAAAAGGGTGGGTAGAACCGGTATTTAATAAGGTATAGACTTTGCAAGAATTTATAATTAACTAACCTGTGCTAACTTCGTTTGGGTTACTCGCTTTTTGAGAATTCAAGAAAAACGCTCTTCCTTAAACTACCGGTTTTGTTTTGTCTTGGGACGGCCTTTGATGCCTCCATCCCAGCTAGACTTGACTTCGATGCACGACAAAATTGAGTTAGGTGACCTTCTCTTTCGCAATTAAAACACGCTTTGGACTGCATCGTGCAGTTTGGACTGATGTGTCCCTCTCCTCTGCATTTGAAGCATACGATCGGTGGTCGTTCTCCTTCTTTGGAAACGGGTGCCGGTGCTGCTATCATTCCATCATTATTGAACCTTCTATTCTTGAAGTTGTTCTCACTTAGTTCACCTTTCCTATTATCTTGGCCATGATTACCACTGAAGTTGTTACCATTTCTGGCAAAATTTTATATCAACTTGCTTACTTTGCAAAAATTTTCACATATCACCCTTAACTTTAACCTTTTATCAATTAAACCATTTATTAAATAGAATAATAATTATAAGAAAATTGAATACTTTCATTTCATAAAATTCGGGGTCTTACAACCTCCCCTCCTTATGAAATTTTGCCCTCGAAATTTATGTACGTACCTGGTATGCCGAAGAGATGAGGATACCTCGTCAGATTCTAACTCTTGAGATATAACCTTTGAGCGTAGAATATGTTCATTCTTATCCAAGATTTTAATAGGTAATTCTTCATATGCTAAATCTTTTGCTATCTCGTCTAGTTTTAATTCAATAATGTGGTTCGGGTCGTCCACATATTTACGTAATATCGATATGTGAAAAACGTTATGAACACACGACATACTTGGCGGTAAGGCGAGTCTATAAGCCACGGTTCCTACTCGATCGAGGAATTCAAATGGGCCAATAAATCGAGGGTTGAGATTTCCTCTCTTCGTCGATTATTGCTTTCAGAATAATGCCTTCTTGCACCTTCTTCTTCACATTCATCAACTCTAAGTCTGTAGCTTGAGCGACTTTAAATTTATCGATTAAAGTCGGTTCTAATCTTATATTCACTATCTTCACGTAGGTTCTTTGAGTCTTTAACTCTATCTCCATCTTTTGTAAGTCATACGAAATGAGTCTTTGTGTTAACAACATCACACTCATAACCGCATACGATCTTCTACTCAACTCGTCAACTACCACGTTCGCTCTTCCACAATGATATTGAATGGTATGGTCATATTCTTCAACAGCTCGAGCCAACGTATTCGGTGCATGTTATGCTCGTTTTAGGAGAAGAAATATTTGAGGGTTTTGTATCGTATTCAAGGTCGATACAAAATTTGATTTCACTCTCTAGGGATAGGCCAGGAAGTTCTTCAGGGAATACATCAGAAAATTTATTAACAATAGAAATATTATTCAAAACTGTGACTCTCATCCAAGACTTGGATAACATATAAGGAAGGTTTCTCATAACGGAGTTTTAACAGATAAGTCAATGTCTAATTTCTCCGGAGTTAAATTTAAACGTTGAGCGCAAGTAGGAGAAATAAAAGGGTGGGTAGAACCGGTATTTAATAAGGTATAGACTTTGCAAGAATTTATAATTAACTAACCTGTGCTAACTTCATTTGGGTTACTCGCTTTTTGAGAATTCAAGAAAAACGCTCTTCCTTAAACTACCGGTTTTGTTTTTTCTTGGGACGGCCTTTGATGCCTCCATCCCAGCTAGACTTGACTTCGGTGCACAACAAAATTGAGCTAGTTGACCTTCTCTTTCCCAATTAAAACACGCTTTGGACTGCATCGTGCATTTTGGACTGATGTGTCCCTCTCCTCTGCATTTGAAGCATACGATCGGTGGTCGTTCTCCTTCTTTGGAAATGGGTGCCGGTGCTGCTATCTTTCCATCATTATTGAACCTTCTCTTCTTGAAGTTGTTCTCACTTAGTTCACCTTTCCTATTATCTTGGCCATGATTACCACTGAAGTTATTACCATTTCAGGAAAAAATTTATATCAACTTGCTTACTTTACAAAAAATTTCACATATCACCCTTAACTTTAACCTTTTATCAATTAAACCATTTATTAAATAGAATAATAATTATAAAAAAATTGAATACTTTCATTTCATAAAATTCGGGGTCTTACAATCTCCCCTCCTTATGAAATTTTGCCCTCGAAATTTATATACGTACCTGGTATGCCGAAGAGATGAGGATACCTCGTCAGATTCTAACTCTTGAGATATAACCTTTGAGCGTAGAATATGTTCATTCTTATCCAAGATTTTAACAGGTACTTCTTCATATGCTAAATCTTCTGCTATCTCGTCTAGTTTTAATTCAATAATGTGGTTCGGGTCGTCCACATATTTACGTAATATCGATATGTGAAAAACGTTATGAACACACGACATACTTGGCGGTAAGGCGAGTCTATAAGCCACGGTTCCTACTCGATCGAGGAATTCAAATGGGCCAATAAATCGAGGGTTGAGATTTCCTCTCTTCGTCGATTATTGCTTTCAGAATAATGCTTTCTTGCACCTTCTTCTTCACATTCATCAACTCTAAGTCTGTAGCTTGAGCGGCTTTCAATTTATCGATTAAAGTCAGTTCTAATCTTACATTCACTATCTTCACGTAGGTTCTTTGAGTCTTTAACTCTATCTCCATCTTTTGTAAGTTATACGAAATGAGTCTTTGTGTTAACAACATCACACTCATAACCGCATACAATCTTCTACTCAACTCGTTAACTACCACGTTCGCTCTTCCACGATGATATTGAATGGTATGGTCGTAATCTTCAACAGCTCGAGCCAACGTATTCGGTGCATGTTATGTTCGTTTTAGGAGAAGAAATATTTGAGGGTTTTATATCGTATTCAAGGTCGATACAAAATTTGATTTCACTCTCTAGGGATAGGCCAGGAAGTTTTTCAGGAAATAAGTCAGGAAATTTATTAACAATAGAAATATTATTCAAAACTGTGACTCTCATCCAAAACTTGGATAACATGTAATGAATGTTTCTCCTAACGGAGTTTTAACAGATAAGTCAAAGTCTAATTTTCCGGAGTTAAATTTAAACGTTCAGCGCAAGTAGGAGAAATAAAAGGGTGGGTAGAACCGGTATTTAATAAGGTATAGACTTTGCAAGAATTTATAATTAACTAAACTGTGCTAACTTCGTTTGGGTTACTCGCTTTTTGAGAATTCAAGAAAAACGCTCTTCCTTAAACTACCGGTTTTGTTTTGTCTTGGGACGGCCTTTGATGCCTCCATCCCAGCTAGACTTGACTTCGGTGCATGACAAAATTGAGCTAGGTTACCTTCTCTTTTCATAATTAAAACACGCTTGATTTGCATCGATGCGGTTTGAATCGATGTGTCCTCTCTCTGCAGATTGAAGCATACGATCGGTGGTCGTTCTCCTTCTTTTGAAACGGGTGCCGGTGCTGCTATCTTTCCATCATTATTGAACCTTCTATTCTTGAAGTTGTTCTCACTTAGTTCACCTTTCCTATTATCTTGGCCATGATTACCACTGAAGTTGTTACCATTTCTGGAAAAATTTTATATCAACTTGCTTACTTTGCAAAAATTTTCACATATCACCCTTAACTTTAACCTTTTATCAATTAAACCATTTATTAAATAGAATAATAATTATAAAAAAATTGAATACTTTCATTTCATTAAATTCGGGGTCTTACAATCTCCCCTCCTTATGAAATTTTGCCCTCGAAATTTATATACGTACCTGGTATGCCGAAGAGATGAGGATACCTCGTCAGATTCTAACTCTTGAGATATAACCTTTGAGCGTAGAATATGTTCATTCTTATCCAAGATTTTAATAGGTACTTCTTCATATGCTAAATCTTCTGCTATCTCGTCTAGTTTTAATTCAATAATGTGGTTCGGGTGGTCCACATATTTACGTAATATCGATATGTGGAAAACGTTATGAACACACGACATACTTGGCGGTAAGGCGAGTCTATAAGCCACGGTTCCTACTCGATCGAGGAATTCAAATGGGCCAATAAATCGAGGGTTGAGATTTCCTCTCTTCGTCGATTATTGCTTTCAGAATAATGCCTTCTTGCACCTTCTTCTTCACATTCATCAACTCTAAGTCTGTAGCTTGAGCGACTTTAAATTTATCGATTAAAGTCGGTTCTAATCTTATATTCACTATCTTCACGTAGGTTCTTTGAGTCTTTAACTCTATCTCCATCTTTTGTAAGTCATACGAAATGAGTCTTTGTGTTAACAACATCACACTCATAACCGCATACGATCTTCTACTCAACTTGTCAACTACCACGTTCGCTCTTCCACGATGATATTGAATGGTATGGTCGTAATCTTCAGCAGATCGAGCCAACGTATTCGGTGCATGTTATGTTCATTTTAGGAGAAGAAATATTTGAGGGTTTTGTATCGTATTCAAGGTCGATACAAAATTTGATTTCACTCTCTAGGGATAGGCCAGGAAGTTCTTCAGGGAATACATCAGGAAATTTATTAACAATAGAAATATTATTCAAAACTGTGACTCTCATCCAAGACTTGGATAACATGTAAGGAAGGTTTCTCCTAACGGAGTTTTAATAGATAAGTCAAAGTCTAATTTCTCCGGAGTTAAATTTAAACGTTGAGCGCAAGTAGGAGAAATAAAAGGGTGGGTAGAACCGGTATTTAATAAGGTATAGACTTTGTAAGAATTTATAATTAACTAACCTGTGCTAACTTCGTTTGGGTTACTCGCTTTTTGAGAATTCAAGAAAAATGCTTTTCCTTAAACTACCGGTTTTGTTTTGTCTTGGGATGGCCTTTGATGCCTCCATCCCAACTAGACTTGACTTCGGTGCACGACAAAATTGACCTAGGTGACCTTCTCTTTCCCAATTAAAACACGCTTTGGACTGCATCGTGCAGTTTGGACTGATGTGTCCCTCTCCTCTGCATTTGAAGCATACGATCGGTGGTCGTTCTCCTTCTTTGGAAACGGGTGCCGGTGCTGCTATCTTTCCATCATTATTGAACCTTCTCTTCTTGAAGTTGTTCTCACTTAGTTCACCTTTCCTATTATCTTGGCCATGATTACCACTGAAGTTGTTACCATTTCAGGAAAAATTTTATATCAACTTGCTTACTTTGCAAAAAATTTCATATATCACCCTTAACTTTAACCTTTTATCAATTAAACCATTTATTAAATAGAATAATAATTATAAGAAAATTGAATACTTTCATTTCATTAAATTCGGGGTCTTACAATCTCCCCTCCTTATGAAATTTTGTCCTCGAAATTTATATACGTACCTGGTATGCCGAAGAGATGAGGATACCTCGTCAGATTCTAACTCTTAAGATATAACCTTTGAGCGTAGAATATGTTCATTCTTATCCAAGATTTTAACAGGTACTTCTTCATATGCTAAATCTTCTGCTATCTCGTCTAGTTTTAATTCAATAATGTGGTTCGGGTCGTCCACATATTTACGTAATATCGATATGTGAAAAACGTTATGAACACACGACATACTTGGCGGTAGGCGAGTCTATAAGCCACGGTTCCTACTCGATCGAGGAATTTAAATGGGCCAATAAATCGAGGGTTGAGATTTCCTCTCTTCGTCGATTATTGCTTTCAGAATAATGCCTTCTTGCACCTTCTTCTTCACATTCATTAACTCTAAGTCTGTAGCTTGAGCGACTTTAAATTTATCGATAAAAGTCAGTTCTAATCTTACATTCACTATCTTCACGTAGGTTTTTTGAGTCTTTAACTCTATCTCCATCTTTTGTAAGTCATACGAAATGAGTCTTTGTGTTAACAACATCACACTCATAACCGCATACAATCTTCTACTCAACTCGTCAACTACCACGTTCGCTCTTCCACGATGATATTGAATGGTATGGTCGTAATCTTCAACAGCTCGAGCCAACGTATTCGGTGCATGTTATGTTCGTTTTAGGAGAAGAAATATTTGAGGGTTTTGTATCGTATTCAAGGTCGATACAAAATTTGATTTCACTCTCTAGGGATAGGCCAGGAAGTTCTTCAGGGAATACGTCAGGAAATTTATTAACAATAGAAATATTATTCAAAACTGTGACTCTCATCCAAGACTTGGATAACATGTAATGAATATTTCTCCTAACGGAGTTTTAACAGATAAGTCAAAGTCTAATTTTTCCAGAGTTAAATTTAAACGTTGAGGGCAAGTAGGAGAAATAAAAGGGTGGGTAGAACCGGTATTTAATAAGGTATAGACTTTGCAAGAATTTATAATTAACTAACCTGTGCTAACTTCGTTTGGGTTACTCTCTTTTTGAGAATTCAAGAAAAACGCTCTTCCTTAAACTACCGGTTTTGTTTTGTCCTGGGACGGCCTTTGATGCCTCCATCCCAGCTAGACTTGACTTCGGTGCACGACAAAATTGAGCTAGGTGAACTTCTCTTTTGCAATTAAAACACGCTTTGGACTGCATCGTGCAGTTTGGACTAATGTGTCCCTCTCTTCTGCATTTGAAGCATACGATCGGTGGTCGTTCTCCTTCTTTGGAAACGGGTGCCGGTGCTGCTATCTTTCCATCATTATTGAACCTTCTATTCTTGAAGTTGTTCTCACTTAGTTCACCTTTCCTATTATCTTGGCCATGATTACCACTGAAGTTGTTACCATTTCTGGCAAAATTTTATATCAACTTTCTTACTTTGCAAAAATTTTCACATATCACCCTTAACTTTAACCTTTTATCAATTAAACCATTTATTAAATAGAATAATAATTATAAGAAAATTGAATACTTTCATTTCATTAAATTCGGGGTCTTACAATCTCCCCTCCTTATGAAATTTTGCCCTCGAAATTTATGTACGTACCTGGTATGCCGAAGAGATGAGGATACCTCGTCAGATTCTAACTCTTGAGATATAACCTTTGAGCGTAGAATATGTTCATTCTTATCCAAGATTTTAACAGGTACTTCTTCATATGCTAAATCTTCTGCTATCTCGTCTAGTTTTAATTCAATAATGTGGTTCGGGTCGTCCACATATTTACGTAATATCGATATGTGAAAAACGTTATGAACACAGGACATACTTGGCGGTAAGGCGAGTCTATAAGCCACGGTTCCTACTCGATCGAGGAATTCAAATGGGCTAATAAATCGAGGGTTGAGATTTCCTCTTTTCGTCGATTATTGCTTTCAGAATAATGCCTTCTTGCACCTTCTTCTTCACATTCATCAACTCTAAGTCTGTAGCTTGAGCGACTTTAAATTTATCAATTAAAGTCGGTTCTAATCTTATATTCACTATCTTCACGTAGGTTCTTTGAGTCTTTAACTCTATCTCCATCTTTTGTAACTCATACGAAATGAGTCTTTGTGTTAACAACATCACACTCATAACCGCATACGATCTTCTACTCAACTCGTCAACTACCACGTTCGCTCTTCCACGATGATATTGAATGGTATGGTCGTAATCTTCAACAGCTTGAGCCAACGTATTCGGTGCATGTTATGTTCGTTTTAGGAGAAGAAATATTTGAGGGTTTTGTATCGTATTCAAGGTCGATACAAAATTTGATTTCACTCTCTAGGGATAGGCCAGGAAGTTCTTTAGGGAATACATCAGGAAATTTATTAACAATAGAAATATTATTCAAAACTGTGACTCTCATCCAAGACTTGGATAACATGTAATGAAGGTTTCTCCTAACGGAGTTTTAACAGATAAGTCAAAGTCTAATTTCTCTGGAGTTAAATTTAAACGTTGAGCGCAAGTAGGAGAAATAAAAGGGTGGGTAGAATCGTTATTGAATAAGGTATAGACTTTGCAAGAATTTATAATTAACTAACATGTGCTAACTTCGTTTGGGTTACTCGCTTTTTGAGAATTCAAGAAAAACGCTCTTCATTAAACTACCGGTTTTGTTTTGTCTTGGGACGGCCTTTGATGCCTCCATCCCAGCTAGACTTGACTTCGGTGCACGATAAAATTGAGCTAGGTGACCTTCTCTTTCCCAATTAAAACACGCTTTGGACTGCATCGTGCAGTTTGGACTGATGTGTCCCTCTCCTCTGCATTTGAAGTATACGATCGGTGGTCGTTCTCCTTATTTGGAAACGGGTGTCGGTGCTGCTAGCTTTCCATCATTATTGAACCTTCTCTTCTTGAAGTTGTTCTCACTTAGTTCACCTTTCCTATTATCTTGGCCATGATTACCACTGAAGTTGTTACCATTTCTGGCATGATAATTTCCCCCATGAAGGTTATCATTGTTCCGATGGTCGTTGCCACCAGTACGATTATTATCATTTTGTTGGTCGTTGTCTTTTGGTTGAGCTGACTCACAATCGCGTTCTAATAACTGAGCCCTATTCAGAACATCAGAATATAAACAAAGTTTGTGAGAAATGAGGTATTGAAGTATTTTGGGTTTCAAACCTCTTAGAAACATCCACATCATTCTCTCCTCATTACAACCAAGTGGGACACAAACCGGGACAACTCATAAAACTTAGCTTCGTACTACGACACGGTATATTGTTTTGCTCCAGCTTGATGAACTCTACCTCCTTCATGTGACGAATACTTTCGGGAAAGTACTTGTCATTGAATAGTTCTTGGAACTTCTCCCAAGACATCTTCAGTAAGGCAGGCTGGGTACGTTTTACAGATTCCCACCAATAATTTGCCTCTCCTCGCAACATGAAACTGGCAAAGGGAACCTTTTGCTCTTTGGAGCATCCCTAGACATCAAATATCTTGGTGATCTGCTTTATCCACGTCTCTGCCTTAAGTGGTTTTGGCTTTCCCAAAAACTCCGGTGGTCCCAGCTCCTTGAACTGCTTAGCGGTGACCATCCGAGAGTTGCCAGTGTTTCCACCTATATTTTGAATAGGAGTCGTTCTCGCTTGATGTTGCATGAATTGCATAAAGCCTCTGAACATCCCATAATTCATCATTTGGTCGGTGCTATTGTTTACCTGATGATTATTGTCTTTTTGTTGTACATTATCCTGGGTACTGATCGTTGGTGACTCAACGGTCACATATTCTTTATTGCTTATCTCAAAATTTTCAGATGTCATTCTCAAAAACTGTCACAAAATAAGGGTTAATTGACATGTCACATATTATCCCTATACTCTGACCGACCAATTAAATACCAAATAAACTTAGATACGTCATACTAGCAAAGGAATTCCCCGTCTCTCCCCTCCTTGTTCTTATCTCACATCTCAGCCAGGGATCATATCCCTAAGCTTTGATACCAAATGTGACGCCCCCAAAATAGGTATACATCACCCATCTTGGGTCGCCAAATACATGGTACATAATACAAATACAAACTTAACTATACAACAAGAGTGAGAGTTTTTTACGAATATTGTCTCATAGATGAAGATATCAAACTCAAATTCAATCCTCATTACATTTATTATCACACTAAATAGTGAGGATTACTAAAACAGCCATCTCGGACCATCACTCCATTCTCTGACTAGTCCCGGCTATATTCTCATTTCCTGAAGAGAATAATGAAAGTAAAAGGGTGAGCTCAACTAGCCCAGTAAGAAATATTATGACTAAAATAATGCAGAATAAGTTATCGTTAGCCTTCAACAATGTTAAACTGATAGAATATAATAGACAACAAGTTTAACTGCAGCGGAACAAGAAATCCATCAAAAGAGTCAAGTAGAACATGATATCTACTATCTTCTATGATTTAAAAAGATTTTTATCAACTTTATCGCAGAGACTCAGCTTAATAAATAAACCACATCATCGAATCATCCCTGCACTACGGGCCAAGGATATTCATGTAATCATCAATGGTCATGATTATACCGAATAATCCTTGGTCATAATTATACCAACAACTATCCATCAATGCACTACAGGCCAATGAGGATTCTTACCACATCATTTGTAACATTACGGGTCATGATTATACCAAATGATCCCTGGTCATAATCATACCAATCAACAGACCATCTATGCACGTAAGCCAAATATGACTTTCATCACAATATAAGCATGAGGATGATGACAATGATACAAGAATTCAATCAAACGAGATCAAGGATAAATATTAAAGACTTTAAATTTATCCAGAGTTTAAAAATATCCAAATTGTCAACATGATACTGCTTTGTGGAGTAAAATTCAAAAATAATATTCATGTATCAAAAATAATCTTGGACAAAAAAGAAATCAATTTTTATCATAAATAGTACTACGGATGAATAGTACTCGAGTGAATAGTACTCCGTGAATAGTACCCCGACATGAAAAGTGCCCCGAATACCCGAGTAAATAATATTTGAGTGAATAGTAATTGGGTGAATAGTAACTCGTGAATAGTACCCCCGACATGAAAAATGTCCCGAATACCCGAGTGAATAATATTCTAGTGAATAGTAACTGGGTGTATAGTACCCCGGGTGAAAATATTGATATTTAATAATAAAGTTTCGATCAATATTCCAATGAAATGATACTGGATGAAGCACAAAACTTCAAGGATATCCCACTAATTTCAGGGATTATAGAAGCAATACTTACCATATTAAGTTTAGATTTAAGAATATGAAAAGAAATAACATACAAAACTGCAAATAGATTTTCACCCGTCATACGGTACGTAATCCGCATAGACAGGTTATTCCGACATATTAAAGGATGAATACGAAAAAAAATAGTATTCCTTATGAATACGAAAGAAATAATACTCCTTACGAATACAAACGAAATAACATCCCTTACCTTAGTAGAAGACTGGATACTACAATAGTGAAGTAGCAGAATACTCTTCTTTTTGCTCTCTATAGTTTCTCTTGTGAGTCTTAGTGAATTGGTGAGAATGAAAGAAGAATTAATCTTCTATTTATATGAGAAATGACTAAATAGTAACTAATTCATGAACGGTCTAGATTGATTTACTATTAGAACGAATGGTTCAGATTGATTACTATTTAAACCACAACCGACGGTCCAGATTGATTTACTAATAAAACTACCACCGACGGTCCAGATTGATTTACTATTAAAACCACCACCAATGGTCCAGATTGATTTAACTTATTACACTTTAGTACACCTAAAATTTTCCAAGTTTTCATTATTTCCCTCTAACTTTTGTAATTCACTTATCTTTAATAAACACATTCTTAATACTTCAACAATTATTCATCATTAATATTATAACTCACAATATTTAACAACCAGATCATTCCCAGGAAAGAGGGGGCTTTTCGATAAGGATTTCTCTCTATTGGCGCGCAATTAGGTGACCAAACCTCTCATCGACAGAACTTTCTAGACATCGTCAATATTACAAATAATGATATGAATAACTTTGTTGTCTCAATTATTGATTTAATAATATAAAATATTATGCAGATGATACTATGACAATAATTAAATCAAATAACGTGAGATACTATGCAACAATTACAGTAGCAATAATTGAGTAAACTGAGTAGCTTCTTACGTAAACATCAATAATCAATACCGTGTGCTACTATGCAACCACGCGTATTACTGTATTTTTACCACCGGGTATCTCAACAGTTTAACGGGAAAACTTTCGTCGTTATTTTTATAAAAGATATTTCTGTCGTTTTTTAACTACGACAATACTTTCGTTGTGGGGTCCACCAATCACTACATCAAAAATGGCCTCTACTGAAGGACAAATCCTTCACTAGAGGCCCTATATCACTCACAAGTGATTTATTGCGAAGAAATATTTCCTTCACACGAGTGCTCGCATTAGACCTCCTCGTAATTGGGTATCCTTCGCTAACTAGTAACTAAATGTTTTTTGTGAAGGATATATTGTGAATAACTTATTCCTTCACAAATTGTATTTAGTAATGAAATATTGTTATTTAGTGAAAGATTGGTTTCCTTCACAAATAATATTTTAAGAAGGACTATTTGAAATTAGTGAATAACTTTATTCCCTCACAAATAATATATTGTGAAGAAAACATTTATTTAACGAGAGAAAATTTTCCTTCACTAATTATAAATTGAGAATGTATCTTCAAATTAGTGAGGGAAATAATCCTTCATATATTTTAAATTTAAAAATAAAAAATTAATTGCTAAATAATAAAAATTCTTTTGAAATTATAATTGATTTTCAAATTAATTGCTAAATAATAAAAATTCATTTGAAATTATAATTACTTTTCACGTCTGTCAACACTTGAAACAACCCAATAAAAGCTGGGATTTACAAGCTAAACAACGGTTGCTAGATGCCAACGCTACAATAAAAGAAGTACAAGAGAAAAGGCATATGAGATCACTAGTTCAATATAATTCTAGCTGGAAGAAAAAGGCATATGTTGTTGTAGTTCTTCATTGGGGTTTTCTATGAATTTGTAGTCTTTATACTGGTAATGATTTATTTATTCACGCTCAAGTCGTTTGTTTATTGTTATCTTCTCTTTTATTCTTCACGCATTTGGCTCTTTCTCGGCATTTGTTGTAGTAGTTGTTAGGGTGGCTTGGCTATTTTGGTTGGTTAATAGATGATGGGTCTTGATTTACTAATTTGAGTTCGGTCTTTGAGTTGTCGTACTGTTTGGATACTTTGTTGTTGGTTCCGAGTAGCCGCGATCGGTGCGATTGGTTACGTGCGATCGGTGCTTTGGCGGTCAAGTGTGATTCTGCGATCGGTCTGATGAGCTGCAATCAATTCGAGTAGTTGTAGTTGGTACTAAAAGTCGCTAGTCTTTGGGTTCTTCTTTGATATGTTGCGACTACAAATGGAATTCATGCCATTTATTGGTTGTTTATTGATTCATTTCTTCTTCTTTGGTTTATTAATTTTCCTCTCGCAATGATCTCTTTGGTTTAGTTAAAGAATCTGCTAATATGTTGGGGTGCATGTTTGTCTAAATTGTTGTCTACATATTTCTTTGGGTCTACCTCGCTTCATTTGAGTCCATTGTGCTCGACGGTGGTATGGGAGGCCTGTTGTTGATCTTTGGTGTTGTTTGTCGTTCTTTGGGTTGATTCTTCGCTGGTTGTGATCTCTTGTTGTTGGGTACATTTCTGCTTCTTCTTTGTGTTGAGTAGGTTTTTCGGTGGCCTATTCATTGTTGTGGACTTGATCTTTTGAAAGTACTCTATTGAGCTGCTTTTGGAATTGCTTTGTGGGTATCTGATGAGTTTGAAAAAAAAATGCGAGACAAATGGAGCGGTGACTACATGATCTAATAGCCAAGATCAAACTATACCCAAGATTAATTCAACAGATAACAGCAACAAGCCAACAACAGAAGTACAGAACAGTTCCTAAAGTGAGACAGTGACTACATGATTAACATCAATCAACAACATGCAGCTGTCAGCTAATTGAGTTGAGCCCAAACAGCAATAGCCAAGTAGCCAACAAGTTTAAATCCACTATCAGCTAGAAGCAAATTGCAAACCTCCATGGCAACCAGCAAGATTTAAGTGCGCATTATGATCACAGAAAAAATAAGATAATCTACTTACGCGCATACTGCATGCCCAATTTCATGATAATCCACTAAAATCTTGCTCTTCCCATCTGCCATCTTGGTTCCTTCCATTCCTGCAATAATTCTATCAATTGAATCATCAATCTCTTTTAATTTGATCTTATCTCAAACTAAGCTAGGATACACACACAAAGCACATACCATTTTGATTTAATGGGTCAAGAAGTGAAACTTCACACTACAAATTAAACTAGGATAAGGAAAAACCAACCTGTCTGTCAAATCTTCCTGGTCTAAGCAGAGCAGAATCAAGAATATCTGGTCTAGTAATAGCAGCAAGGATAATTACTCCACTATTTCCACTAAAACCATCCAACTCAGTCAGAAGTTGATTTAAGGTTTGTTATCTCTCATCATTACCTCCACCAATGCCAGTTCCTCTCTGCCTTCCAACAGCATCTATCTCGTCAATAAAAACCAAGCATGGAGAGTTCATCTTGGCCTTATTGAATAAGTCTTTCACCCTTGAAGCCCCCAACCCTACAAACATTTCAATAAAATCCAACCCAGAGAGAGAAAAGAAGGGCACTCCTGCTTCTCCAGCTATAGCCTTAGCCAACAATGTCTTCCCTGTCCCTGGTGGCCCAACCAAAAGTATAACTTTTGGAATCCTTGCCCCAACTGCAACAAACTTTTCCGGGGTTTTTAGGAACTCTACAATTTCTTGAAAATCTTGCTTTGCTTCTTCCACTCCAGCTACATCATCAAATGTTACCCCAGTATTGGGCTCCATCTCAAATTTGGCTTTGCTCCTGTATGTACGTATATTTTCATTAGTTATGTGCTTCAACTGGAAAAAACTCGTACATATACATAAGTGTGCGTGTGCGCGCTTGTGCCATTTTATGTATTGTAATTACCATACCTTCCTAGTCCAAATGGAAAATTTGGTCCTCCAGGTATATTTGTAGATGAACTTCTCAGCAATAATAAGCTGCCAAGCAATATCAAGGTAAATGCCAAATTTCACAGCAAGTCAAGGATGGAAGCTGCCATATTCATTTCCA
Organism: Panax quinquefolius; assembly: GCA_020205615.1. Classification (NCBI taxonomy): domain Eukaryota; kingdom Viridiplantae; phylum Streptophyta; class Magnoliopsida; order Apiales; family Araliaceae; genus Panax; species Panax quinquefolius. The sequence continues at coordinate 143,854,939 of CM035155.1, read as the reverse complement.
TTGGATGAGCTGCAAAATCAACATCTTTCTCTTCAAGTTTTCGCAGTAGTTCTTGTGGCAATCCGGGCAACATTGTATCTTAACTCTCGAATCTTGTTTATCAGATGATTGGATATCTCAAAGAATGGCTACAGTTCCATTCTCAAACAAGTCTACTTTCTTGACAAAGACTTTTGATTTAAGTACTCCAAGAATCTCGAGTATGACATTCTACTTGAAGTGGCTTCATTTGGGCTTTCTACTTCTCTTCATCGGGTGAACTAGAGCCCCCACCTACAAGAAGTCGTAGACCGGTTTTGTTCAATGATTTTGCGGTACGAGATTGGTGTTAAAGGGTGATCTGAGACGTGGGTTTTCACTGTTGGGTGTTTGTAAACATTGCCACTGTAAGCAATAAAGAATGTAGAACTCTTGGAAATAATTGAAAATATTGAAAGATCGATGATTTAAATATATTTAACAACTCTCACGTCAATATGCAAGAATAGCCTATGCATTGGTAGATCTCGCTAAATTTTTTGTGCCAGTACATAAGACCATTATATAAACCTTGCATCAAGATTGTAACAACTTTCCTGAATATGAACATAAACAAATCACTTCAACCAAAAACAAAATAGCATATAGTAAGAGATAAAATGAGATTACAAGTTTGGCTTGAGTTAAATGTTTCCCTAATAGATAAGACCAAGTTTGCCACACCTTTAACATAAATTTTGTTGCATAACATCAAATAACGTTTCAACATGATATGCATTGTTTGGCCCTCCATCTAACAGTTTAAACTTTTAGATTAATTGGTAACCTTACAACTAAAATAAACATTATTGATAAGAAAACAGAGTCTAGAAAATAAAAACTAGTAGAACTTTTATCCTACTAAAATCTGAAACCACCAGGAGATTAATATTTTTTCTTATTGACACGATTAACTACAAGAATCAAAAATTTCCTTCCATTAATATAAATATTCTTATAAGTCGCATACAAGAATTGGGATGTCAGGACTACAATTCATTAAAGTCGTGTCTAGACTACAATTCAAATTTTCAAGTAAATTTCTCACACGCATTTAACCAAACACCTAACAGGAATTAATGAAATTCAATCAAAGCTACCTACTTTACTAAAGAAAAACTCCACATAGATGTTATAATAACACCCAAATCAGTCTATCATGGCATGCATTAGGTAATCACTTGACATTCTTCCTCAAATTCACCATTTAACTTTAATTGATAAGAATAAAAGCACGTGTAAAGTCATGGTTAACACTTAAATTGAACCACCCAAATGATCTGCACAGTGTTAACAATACAAATTCACTCAGTAATTTTAACGAACATCTTGTGGGCATTCAAAAATTTTACTATGTTTTGCCTATGAGATTCATGCTTTAAGCCCGAATTGTACATACTAACACCAAATTAGACCACCAGGCAACTAACACAAACAATATTGACCAATTAATTGAATAATACCATAGATGCCTTGAACACTTGAACAAACAGAAGTGTCTTGTCATACCTGTGGTTGGAGAGAACAAACGAAGAAATAGAGAGAAGTGGTGTTCAGTTCCTGTGTTGCGTTCGTACAATCAAGCCCCTTGGGTTGGAGAATTAAGTTTTAATCGGTTGTGGGATTAAAAAAAATTGAAAAGAGATTCAGAGAAGATAAGAAGAAGTAGGGTTCCGACGGGAGACTTCCGATTTCAAGTTCGAGATTTGGATTCTGGCCTTCTGGGTTTGGGTTGGGATGAGAGACTTGAGAGATTTAGATCGAGACTTGAGAATTCGAGTGTTCGACGTCAGAGTCTGGCTGGGGGGCTAGGGCTAGACTATTAGCACTGTACAATACAGCAAATCAGCAGTACATGTCTCAATCTTCCTGCCATTTTTTCCCGATTAGATTCTTAATTTAACAAACGATCACTGTTCGTAACTCATTCGTTCACAGAGGAAGCGCTTTATCAGTGGCAACGAGATCTTCCTTGAACGACGTCGTATAATCAGACTATACTGATTCTCATATAGTCAAATTCTTAATTTAATACTGTAAAAAATTTAATGTATTTATATTATAATTTATATTCACCACAATTAAGTTTAAAAAATTATTTAGAACAAAACAGCAACTGATTTTATTCCTCGCAAAAAACTTCTGAATAATAATATATAGTGAGTAATAATTCCTTAAATATATATTTTCTTCGCAAATTTTCATCATAAATTGGCTCCAAAAATCTTTCTATCGCCCAAATTTTGAGAGGAAAAAAATATAAATTGTAAAGGATGTTTCTTTCGCTAATAACTATATTGTTAATATACTTTTTTCCTTCACTGTTCCTTCGTTAAACAACTCCTCATGTGAAGGAATAAATTCCTTCACAAAATTTCCTTCGCTAGAGGCCATTTTTGGTGTAGTGAATGATTGTGTCATCGAACTAATATTCTCTGACAAAAAGAATATTCTCTTTTGTTTTTTGCGAAAACATGTGCTGAGATTTTTTTCAAGAATGGCATGCTCGGATGGTCTTGGTCTTGGCATGCGTAATGTGACGCCCCCAAAATAGGTATACATCACCCATCTTGGGTCGCCAAATACATGGTACAGAATATAAATACAAACTTAATTATACAACATGAGCTGAGAGTTTTTACACGAATATTGTCATCTAGACAATATCCAAACTCAAATAGAGTCCTCATTACATTTATTGGCAAACTATTTTATAGAATAGTGAGGACTACTATAACACCATCTCGGGCCATCACTTCGTTACCCGACTAGTTCCGGCTACGTTCTCATTTCCTGAAGAGAACAATAAAAATAAAAGGGTGAGCTCAACTAGCACAGTAAGAAATATTATGACTAAGATAATGCATAATAAGTTATCATTAGCCTTCAACAATGTTAAACTGATAGAATATAATAAACAACAAGTTTAACTACAGCGGAACAAGCAATCCATTAGAAGATTCAAATAGAGCATGATATCTACTATCTTCTATGATTTAAAAAGTTTATCATTAACTTTATTGCTAGGACTCGACAATAAATAGATCACATCATCGAATCATCCCCACTGCTACTACCGAGGATATTCATTAGTATCACGTCCACAAATTATTCTTGCACTACGGGACAAGAATTATTCGTGTAATCATCAATGGTCATGACTATACCGAATTATCCCTAGTCATAATCATACTAATCAACAGTCCATCTATGCACGTAAGCCAAAGATGACTTTCATCACAATATAAGCATGAGGATGATGACAATGATATAAGAATTCAATTAAAAGAAAGTAAAGGATAAATTTTTAAAGATTTATAATTTAATTTATTCAGGATTCAATAATGTCCAAATTTTCAACATGATACTGCTTTATAGAGTAAAGTTCAAGAATAATATCCATGTATCAAAAATAATTTGGACAGAAAAGAAATAAATTTTTGGTGAATAGTACCCCGTGAATAATACTTCAGGAATAGTATCCCGTGAATAGTAACCCGACATAAAAAGTGCCCCAAATACCCGAGTGAATAATATTTGAGTGAATAGTAATCGGGTGAATAGTAACCCGTAAATAGTAACTCGTGAATAGTACCCCGACATAAAAAGTTTCCCAAATACCCTAGTGAATAATATTATAGTGAATAGTAACCAGGTGAATAGTAACCCGTGAATAGTACTTCGGTGAAAATATTGATATTTAATAATAAAGTTCATATCAATATTCTAATAAAATGATACTGGATGAATCACATAACTCACGGATATTCCACTAATTTCAAGAATTATAGAAGCAATACTTACCATAGTAAGTTTAGATTTAAGAATATGAAAGAATTAACATACTAAAAGCTATGAATGGATTTTTACCGCCATACGATGCACGTAATCCGTGAGATAAAAGTTATTCAGAGCATACTAAAGGATGAATACGAAAAAATAGTATTCCTTATGAATCTGAAAGAAATAATACCCCTTACCTTAGTAGAAAGTTGGATCTTTCGCAAAAGTGAAGTAGCAAAATACTCTTCTTTCTCGCTTCTCTATAGTTTCTCTCTCTATAGTGTCTCTTGTGAATCTTAGTGAATTGGTGAGAATGAAAGAAGAATTAAGCTTCTATTTATAGGAGAATGAACTAAATAGTAACTAATTCACGAACGGTCCAGATTGATTCACTATTAGAACGGACGGTCCATATTGATTACTATTAAAACCACAACCGACGGTCCAGATTGATTTACTTTTAAAACCACCACCAACGATCCAGATTGATTTACTTTTAAAACCACCACCGACGGTCCGGATTGATTTACTTTTAAAACCACCACCGTCGGTCCAGATTGATTTACTATTAAAACCACCACCGACGGTCCAGATTGATTTACTATTAAAACCACCATCAATGGTCCAGATTGATTTACTATTAAAACCACCATCAATGGACTAGATTGATTTACTATTAAAACCACCGCCAATGGTCCAGATTAATTTAACTTATTACACTTTAGTACCCCTAAAGTTTTCCAAGTTTGCATTATTCCCCGTTAACTTTTGTAAATCACTTATTTTCAATAAACACATTCTTAATACTTCAACAATTATTCATCATTAATATTATAACTCACAATATTTAACAACCAGGTCGTTCCCAAGAATGAAGGGGCTTTCCGATAAGGATTTCTCCTTACTGGCGCGCAATTAGGTGACCAAACCTTTCCTTGACAGAACTTCTAGACATTGTCAATATTGCAAATAATAATATGAATAACTTTGTCATCTCAATTATTGATTTAATAATATAATATATTATGCAAATGATATTGTGGCAATAATTGAATCAATAATATGAGAGATATGATGCAGCAATTACTGTAGCAATAACTGAGTATAACTGAGTGACTTCTCACGTAAGCATCAATAATCAATATTGCATGCTACTATGCAACCACGCGTATTACTGTACTTTTATCACCGGGTAGTTCAACAGTTTAACGGAAAAACCTCCGCTGTTAAAACGAATATTCCCCGACCAATCGAATATTAAGTGACACAACGAATATTTTATATCAACTTGCTTACTTTACAAAATTTTCCAAATATTAACCATAACTATAACATTATATCATATCCACACCATAATATTCAAAAATATATTTCGAGAAAAATTATTCTTTATTCAAAAAAAGTTGGGGTCTTACACATAATGAAAAAAATATATTATTTTATTAATTTAGTCTCTTTTGGCGTTCTAAGCATTTTCCTATAAATAGGTGTTTAAGTTAGAATTAAAAATCACACCAGAATTCATAAGTTTTCTCTCTCTATATTATCGAGCGTATTTTTGTGAGTATATAGATACTTTGAGAGTTGCTATTCAGTGTAAGTTTCCTTCACTTATACCTGATATTCAGCCGAAAGTACTGTTCTTTTGAGGTAAGGGTTGTTATTTTCTTTGTAAATGATATTATTTTCTTCAATATCATTATGCCAAAATATTGAAATGAATTTTATTGTGGAATTTCTACCTTTTTTGTGTCAGAGTTACTATTCACGTATACGACACTATTCACGAATACGACACTATTCATAGAAAAATGAAATTTTCTCATCTTTGTCCATGATGTCTATTATAGTTACTATCTTTGACTGTATCTATATTTTGATCTTTATTTTTGAATTCTGCTCCACAATTAATTATTATGGGGTATTTTTGAACTTGGATAAACTATAGTACGAATCCCTAATATTTGTCATTTTGTCCTACTGGATTCGTTTTTTTTAAGATATTTTTCATCATCCTCAGTCCTAAATGATTATATTAATGAATATCTTTGGCCTGTAGTGCAAAGATGAATGATTAACTGATGAATATCTTTGGCCTGTAGTGCAAAGATGAACAGGTGTTTAGATGAACATGACCAATTGGTGATACAAATGAATATCTTTGGCCTGTAGTGCAAAGATGAATATTTGATTCAAGATGTATATTGATTGATGTTAAAGTGATAAAATATTGAAGATGAACTTTTAAATCTTAGGAGATAGTAGAATTCATTCTCTACTTGACTCTTCTAATGGATTGCTGTTTCCGCTGCAGTTGTTGATCTAAAACTTGTTGTATATTATATTTTATAAGATTTTTCCTGTTGAAGACTAATGATAATTTGTTTTATATTATCTAAGTCATAATATTCTTTACTAGGCTAGTTGAGCTCACCCTTTTCCTTTTTGTTCCATTTTTCTCAGAAGGCGAGAATATAGCGGGAACTAATCGGGGTGTGAAGTGATGTTTCCAGTCAGTTGTGTTAGCAGTCCTCACTATTTTGTAAAATATTGTTTCAACAATTGTAATAAGGACTTATTTGAGTGTGGATATTTTCTAGAAAATAATATTTGTATTTAAACTCACAGTTTATGTGTTGTCGTATTTTGCACGACAATTGTAGTAATGATGTTGTAGTTATTTCTGTACCATGTATTTGGCGACTCAGAATAGGTGATATATACGTATTTTTGGGGTGTCACAGTTGGTATCAGATCTTAGGGATATGGTCTCTGGCGGAGATCGGGGAATAGAACTAGAAGGGGAGAGACGAGTAAATCCTTCGCTAGTGTGTCCTACCTAAGCTTATTTGTTGGTCGGTCATAATATATAGATATTATGTGATATGTTAAATTTGTTTAATTAACCCTTATTTTATGGCAGTATTTAAAAATGGCAGCTGAGAACGTTAACAATGGAGTGAATGAGGTCGTGGTGACACCTTTAATCACCACCCAGGGGAACGTGCAACAAGAAGGCAATATTCCTCCTGTAAACAACACTACCGAACAAATGATGAATGATGGGATGTTTAGAAACTTTTTGCAATTCATGCAAAATCAGACGAGGGAGACTCGTGTACAAAATATGGGTGGAAATGATAGTAACGCACGGCTTGTCACAGCCAAGCAATTCAAGGAGTTGGGACCACTAGAATTTGTGGGAAAGCCGAATCTGATCAAGGCAGAGACGTGGGTTAAACAAATTACCAAGATATTTGATGTCTTGGGATGCACAAAAGAACAAAAAGTTCCATTCGCCACATTTATGTTCTGTGGTGAGGCAGATTACTGGTGGGAATTTGTGAAGCGTACCCAGCCTACCGCACTCAACATGTCTTGAGAAACATTTCAGAAACTGTTCAATGTTAAGTAATTTCCTGAAAGTATTCGTCATATGAAGGAGGTAAAGTTTATCAGACTAGAACAAAATAACATGATTGTGTCTCAATACGAGGCGAAATTTGCGGAGTTATCCAGGTTTGCACCTCATTTGGTAGAGAACGAGGAACGTTTGACGAGGATGTTTCTAAGAGGTCTGAAAACCCGAGATTCGACAATATCTTATCTCTCATAAATTTTCTTTATATTCAGAAGTTGTAAAAAAGGATCAATTATTAGAGCGAGATAATAGGTATGTTCAACTGAGGGACCACAACCAGGGTCATACCGGTGGCAACAGTCATCGGAGCAATGACAACTAGCGGGGAGGAAAACATTCGGACAAAAGCGGTAACCACTATAGTGGTAATCGTGGCCATGATGGTAGAAGAAGTGAGTCGGGGGGGGGGGGGGGGAGATTTCAAAAAGAGAAGGTACAACAATGATAATGTGAAGACGTCAACACCAACATCAACTATTTCTAGGGGAGGAGAACGAGCACCAGTTGTTTGTTATAAATGCGGGAAAGAGGGACACATCATCCCAAACTGCCCACAACAATCCAAGGTGTGTTATAACTGTGGAAAGGAAGGTCATATAGCTAGAGATTGTCTTGTTGCAAAACCAAGTCCAACAGGAATGGTGACTCCGAAGGCTGTTCCGGACAAGTAAAAGTCAGCGGTTCCTGGAAGAGCGTTTGTCGTGACTGGCCAAAATGCGAGGAACCCGAACGAGGTGATCACGGGCAAGCTAATCATAAATTCTTGCGAAGTTTATACCTTATTAGATACCGGTTCTACCCATTCTTTTATCTCTCCTATTTGTGCTCAGCGTTTGAACTTGACTCCGGAGAAATTAGACTTTGACTTATCTGTTGAGACTCCGTTAGGAAAAACCTTCATTGCATCAACTGTTTATAAATCTTGCTTGATCCAAGTTGGTACCATCACATTTAACTGTCGATCTTATTTCTTTGAAAATACTTACATTTGATGTGATTTTAGGGATTGATTGGTTAACTATTCATCGTGCCAAAATTGATTGTTTTCGTAAGGTTGTTAGTTTTCATATTCCTAACCAACCTATTATGCGTATTCAAGTAACCAAACCACTAAAATCAATTACTGTCATATCAAGCTATAAAGCTATTCGTTTATTAAAAAATGGATGTCAAGCTTTCTTAGCCCATGTCACGGACATGAACAAGAATACGCCAGATTTGAATAATATTTCTATTGTTAGTGAATTTCCTGACGTATTTCCTGAAGAACTTCCCGGTCTACCCCTAGAACGTGAAGTTGAATTCTTTATTGACCTTGAACCCGATACAAAACCCATTTCTAAAACCCCATATCGAATGCCTCCTATTGAACTTCAGGAGTTAAAGGTCCAACTACATGAGTTGTTGGACATCGGTTTCATTCGTCCTAGTACATCTCCTTGGGTTGCTCCTGTTTTATTCGTGAAGAAGAAAGACAGGAGTATGCGACTTTGTATTGACTACCGAGAATTGAACCATGTCACCATCAAGAATAGGTATTCGCTACCTCACATTGATGACCTGTTCGACCAGTTGCAAGGAGCACAATTCTTTTCAAAGATCGATCTCCGTTCTGGATATCATCAGCTGGAGATTAAAACTGAAGATATTCCGAAGACTACCTTCAGAACTCGGTACGGGCATTATGAATTCTTAGTCATGTCTTTTGGATTGACTAATGCTCCTGCTACTTTCATGGATATGATGAACCGTGTGTTCAAAGAATATTTGGATCAGTTCGTTGTTGTCTTTATTGATGACATCCTCATCTATTCCAAAAGCCGTGAAGATCATGAGCACCATTTGAAGCTGGTACTTCAAAGGCTTCACGATAACAAGCTACATGCCAAGCTGAAGAAATGCGAGTTCTGGCTTGAGGAAGTAGCATTCGTTAGGCACGTGGTGTCAAAACATGGAGTATTTGTTGACCCGACGAAGATAGAAGAAATACAAAGTTCGGAGAAACCGAAGTCGGTGACTGAAGTACGTAGCTTTCTAAGCTTAGCTGGTTATTATCGGAGATTCGTGGAAGGATTTTCTCGAATCACTACTCCGTTAACTTAGCTGACTCAAAAAGATACAAAATTCGTATGGAGCGAGGAATGCGAGAAGAGTTTCCAAGAGCTTAAGAGGAGACTCATTTCGGCACCTGTTCTAATAATACCATCTGGTTCAGATGGATTTGTTATCTACATCGATACTTCAGGCAAAGGGTTAGGATGTGTTCTCATGCAATATGGGAAAGTCATAGCCCATGCCTCGCGACAACTCAAAGAATATGAGAGGAATTATCCTACTCATAATCTGGAGTTGGCAGCAGTCATTTTCGCGTTGAAGATCTAGAGACTCTACCTGTATAGGGAGAAAGTGGAGATTTATACGGATCATAAGAGCCTTAAATATTTCTTCACCCAAAAGGAACTCAACATGTGGCAAAGACGTTGGCTTGAGCTGTTGAAAGATTACGATCATACCATCCAATACCTTCCTGGAAAAGCGAACGTAGTAGCTGACGCATTGAGTAGAAGATCATATGTGGGTACAAGTGCGATATTGTCAACGCAAAGGCCCATTTTGTATTACTTGCAAAGGATGGAGATAGAGGTAAAGGCTCCAAGTACCCACGTGATGATATCAAGCATACGAGTAGAACCGACTTTAACCGATAAAGTTAAAGCTGCTCAAGCTACGGACCTGGAGCTGATGCATATAAAGAAGAATGTGCAAGAAAGTGCTATTTCAGAAGCAAGAATTGATGAAGAAGGAATACTTCGATTCAATTCTAGACTTTGTGTTCCTAACGATTCTAACTTGAAGCATAGAATCATGATGGAGGCACACAACACACCGTTTGTAATCCATCTTGGGAGTACCAAAATGTATCATGATTTTCGACATACATTTTGGTGGAGCAATATGAAGAGAGAGATCGCAGAGTTTATCTCGAGGTGTTTAACTTGTCAACATGTAAATGCGGAGCATCAAGTGTGACGCCCCCAAAATAGATATACATCACCCATCTTGAGTCGCTAAATACATGGTACAGAATACAAATACAAACTTAATTATATAAACGTCGTGTAATATATGACAAAACATAGCTGAGAGTTTAAACAGAAATATTGCCTTCTAGACAATATCCACTCTCAAATAGAGTCCTCATTACATTTATTGTCACATTATTTTATAGAATTGTGAGGACTACTATAACACCATCTTGGACCATCACTCCGTTCCCCGACTAGTCCCGGCTACGTTCTCATTTCCTGAAGAGAACAATGAAAGCAAAAGGGTGAGCTCAACTAGCCCAGTAAGAAATATTATGACTAAGATAATGCGAATAAATTATCATTAGCCTTCAACAATGTTAAAGCCGATAAAATAAAATAGACATCAAGTTTAAGCTGCGGTGAGAATAAGCAATCCATTAGAAGAGTTAAGTTGAGCATGATATCTACTATCTTCTATGATTTAAAATGTTTTCATCAATTTTATCATTGAGACTCAAACTTAAATAAACCACATCATCGAATCATCCCCACTACGGGCCAAGGATATTCATTAAATCATCAATGGTCATGACTATACCGAATAATCCCCGGTCATGATCATACCGAAAGCCCATCCATTAATGCCTTTATAGGCCACCGAGGACTTTTACCACATCATTTATAACATTACGGTGTCATGATTATACCGAATGATCCCTGGTCATAATCATACCAAGTCCATCTATGCACGTAAGCCAAAGATGACTTTCATCATAATATAAGCATGATGATGATGATGACAATGACATAATAATTAAATAAAACAAGTTTAAGAATAAATTTTAAAGATTTATAAGTTAATTTATCCTGAAATCAATTACGTCCAAATTGTCAATATGATACTGCTTTATGGAGTAAAATTCAAGAATGCTCAGAAGAATATTTCCATAAAAAGATACTGGATGAAGTGCAAATATCCAAGATATTTTACTAATTTCATGGAGTAAAGAAGCCAAAACTTTAACCAACTGAGTATAATAGAATATATGAAACTGTAAATGGATTTTCACCCACCATGCGGTAATCCACGTAGACAGATCATTTCCACAATTTAATAAGGAATGAATACAAAGGATCATTTGTAAGACCCCAACTTTTTATGAATAAAAATGAATTTTCTATAATTATTATTTTTGAATATTATGGAATGAATTTGATATAATGTTATAGTTATTGGTAGTATTTATAAATTTTGCAAAGTATGCAAGTTGTTGTATAATATTCGATTTGTCGGGGAATATTCGTTTTAACGGGGAATATTAAATGCGCATTTACTCAACACAACCATTAGTGGACCCCACAAATGTATTATCGGATTGAGAAAATGATAAAAATATTTTTATAAAAATAACGGCGGAAGTTTTACCGTTAAGCTGTTGAAACACCCGATGTTAAAAGTACAGGAATACGCGTGGTTGCATAGTAGCACATGGTATTGATTATTAATGCTTATGTGAGAAGTCACTCAGTTTGATTTAATTATTGTCGATATTTTATATGTTATTAAATCAATAATTGAGATGATGAAGTTGTTAATATTATTATTTGCATTATTAACGATGTCTAGAAGTTCTGACAATGAGAGGTTTGGTCACCTAATTGCGCGCCAATAAAGAGAAATCCTTATTCGAAAGCCCCCTCTTTCCTGGGAACGACCTGGTCGAATAATAGTGTGAATAATAATAATGATAATGAAGTTTTGTTTTATTAGTATTATTAACGTAATAAAACAGAAAAACTCTTTATATAAAACAGAATACTTTTATAAAGTTATTTGTTTTATTAGGCTAATAGTAAAATCTTTTTATATAAAACAAAATACTTTTATAAAGTTATCTGTTTTATTAGGCAATAATTAGAATATATTATATTTTATTATGCATAGTGTTTTGCATAGTGTTCGTGGACGCCCCAAAATTAGGTATACATCACCCATCTTGGGTCGCTATAATTACATGGCATGTAATTTAAATACAACTTATTAACATAACTGCCTGTAGGTATACAATACGACATAAAGCGTGAGTTTAAATACAAATATCGTCTACTACTAGATATTATACAAACTCAAACAAAAAGTCCTCATTATAGATTATTATCACACTATTTTACAGAATAGTGAGGACTACTAATGCTATCTTCAGGACCATCACTCGTTTCCCCGACTCGTCCCAGCTATATTATCATTTCCTGAAGAGAACAGTGAAAGAAAGGGTGAGCTCAACTAGCCCAGTAAGAAATATTATGACTAAGATAATGCAGAATAAATTATCAATAGTCTTCAATAATGTTAAACTGATAAAATACAATAGACAAACCGGTTTAAGCTGCAAATGAATATGCAATCCATTAAAAGAGTCAAGTAGAAAATAAAGTCTACTATCTTTTAGGTTTTAAAAGGTTTTTCATCATCATTTTATAATGAGACTCAACTTTAATAAATATTTCACATCATCGAATCACCCCCACGCACTACGGCCAAGGATATTCTTTTAGTATCACGACCACAATTATTCATGCACTACGGCCAAGAATATTTGTGTATTCATTAATGGTCATGATCATGCCAACAATCGTCCATCAATGCACTACTACTAATCGAGGATTTTTTTATCACATCATTTGTAACATTACGGTCATGATTACACCGAATAGTCTCTCGGTCATAATCATACCAAGTCCATCTATGCACTACATGTGCCACGAGATGACTTTCAAAAAAATATAAACATGAGGATGATGACAATGATATAAGAATTCAATAAAACAAGTTCAAGAATTATTTTATCCGGGAATTATTAACGCCCAAATTGTCAACATGATCTTTGTTTTGTAGAGTAAAATTCAAGAATGATCGGAAGAATATTTCCATGAAAAGATCTTTGGATGAAACGCAAATATCAAGGATATTCTACTAATTTCATGGAGTATAGAAGTCAAAGTTTTAACCAACCTGGGTATAATAAGGAATGGAATAACAAAAGAAATCACCATGCATGCGATAGACCGCATGCATGCGAGTTATTCCAATGTAATAATAAATAACGGAACCCGAGTCGTGAAATTCACACCCCATGTGATGTTCCAATGTAATAATAAAGATGGAACCGGATCCGGTGTAAAACACATGATAGGATATTCCAATGAGAATAATAAAGACGGAACCAGTCCGGGTGTAAAACACATGCATGAGGATGTTCCAATGAGAATAATAAAAGCGGAACCAGGTAGGTGTAAAACACACGCACAGGATGTTCCAAATGAATAATAATAATAAAGAGCGGAACCAGTCCTATTGTAAAACACATGCACAGGATGTTCCAATGTAATAATAGAAGAATGTCACCAAGTATAGGGTAAACCACTTTATACAAAGTTATTCCAATGTAATAATAAGCAATGGAATAACAATGCAGTTCTCTTCATGAATAAGAAAGAATAACACCCTTACATTTGGTAGGAGATTGAAATCGCAGAAGCAGTAGTAACAAAATACTCTTCTTTTCTCTCTTATTCTCTCTATACTTTTTCTCTCTATAGCTTGAATGAATTCGTGAAAATAATGAAGCCCTAGGCCTCTATTTATAGAAGATTTCTAGCTTAGCACTCTTAGTATGAAAAGCAAGTGGCTCGACGAATCGGTTTCGACGCTTGTAATGTGAAACGACAAGTGGTTCGGCCTTTTGTAATGTGAAACGACAAGTGGTTCGACGTCCGGTAAAGGTAATTACTATTAACGAAGGTAAATACTATCGACGAAGGTAAATACTATTCACAAGGGTAATTACTATCGATTTAAGGTAAATACTATTCACAAGGGTAATTACTATCGACGAAGGTAAATACTATTCACAAGGGTAATTACTATCGACGAAGGTAAATACTATTCACAAGGGTAATTACTATCGACGAAGGTAAATACTATTGATGAAGAGACTCTTAGATGATGACATATATGAGCCCCCCATAAAATAATCAAACTTACCACAAATCATAACACATATTTAATCTTTCAATAATTATTAATCATTTATAACTTGTCGTCTCAATTATTGATTTAATACTATAACATATTATACTGAGATGATATCTTTGTGACAATAATTGAATCAATAATATAAGAGATATGATGCAAGAATTATCAGAGTCGAGTAATAATTGAGCATAGCCGTGAGTGACTTCTCACGTAAGCATCAATAATCAATACCGTGTGCTACTATGCAACCATGCCAGACATCTTTATTTCTTTTACCAACGGGTAGTTCAACAGCTTTTAAGCAGTAACACCTCCGTAGTTATTTTTATAAAAATATTTTTGTCGTTTTCTCAATCCGACAATAATAATGTTGTGGGGTCCACCAATGATTGAGCCATTGTATTTAATATTTCCTAACAAAAAGAATATTCCCTAACCAAACTAATATTTTATAACAACTGCGCATACTTTGCAAAATTTATAAATATTACCCACAACTATAACATTATATCAAATTTATTCCATAATATTCAAAAATAATATTTATAGAAAAATTCATCTTTATTTATAAAAGTCGGGTCTTACAACCTCCCTTCTTATGAAATTTCGCCCTCGAAATTAGGGTACGACTGGTATATCGAAGAGGTAAGGATACCTTGATTTCATTTGATTCTAACTCCCAAGTCATTTCCTCAACATCGTGGTTCCTCCATAAAACTTTGACTTGAGGTATAACCTTGGAGCGTAGAATATGTTCTTTCTTATCCAAAATTTGAACAGAACCTCTTCATACGTCAAATCTTCCGCTATTTCGTCCGGTTCTAACTCAATAATATGGTTCGGTCTTTCACATATTTGCGTAACATAGATATGTGAAAAACGTTATGAACACGAGACATATTTCAGCAGAAAGCGAGTCTATAGGCCATAGTTCCTACTCGATCGAGGATTAAAATGGACCGATGAATCGAGGGTTAAGTTTTCCTCTCTTCCAAATCTTGTAACTCCTTTCCATGGAGCAACTCTTAACAACACATGATCTCCTATATCGAATTCCACGCTTCTTTCGATGAAGATCAAGATAACTCTTTTGTCGATTTTGTGAGGTTTTTATACGTTGTCGGATCGTCTTCA
Source organism: Panax quinquefolius (assembly GCA_020205615.1). Classification (NCBI taxonomy): domain Eukaryota; kingdom Viridiplantae; phylum Streptophyta; class Magnoliopsida; order Apiales; family Araliaceae; genus Panax; species Panax quinquefolius. The sequence goes on along the minus strand of CM035155.1, from coordinate 143,839,518 downwards.
ATCTTTTCCGTAGTCATACGTACCAACTCCCGGTCCCAACAACGTTGCTTCACCCACCTCATCCCAAAGATCTTTGGAGAACGACACTTTCTTCCATACAACGCTTGAATGGAGCCATGCCAATACTTGCTTGATAATCTGTTGTTGTAGGAAAACTCCACCAATGGTAAGAACTTGTCCCAACTCCCTTGAAATCAAGGACACGAGTCTTAATAGATCTTCAAGAGTTTGAATAGTCCTCTCCGATTGTTCGTCCGTCTCGAGGATGATATGCCGAAAGCTAAATCGTAAGTCTGTGCCCATAGCTTTTTGCAAACTAACCCAAAATCGTGAAGTGAATCTTGGGTCTCGATCGGAAACTATGGATACGGCATACCATGCGATCTTACAATCTCGTTTATGTACATATGAAAGCAAGACGTTCAAGTGTATAAGTTTCTCGACGGTAAGAAATGAGCAGACTTGGTCAACCTATCAACAATGACCCAAATCGCATCAATGCCTTGAGAAACCTTAGGAAGACCCAGAATTGAAATCCATGGTAATGTGCTCCCACTTCCATTCGGAATTTCAAGTGGTTGCAATGGACCTTTTGGTACTTGATGCTCCGCTTTAACTCGTTGACAAGTTAGACACCTTGAGATAAACAAATAGCTTATCTCTCTTCATATTGCTCCACCAAAATGTATGAATTAATATCATGATACATTTTGGTACTCCTGTGATGGATTGCAAATGGTGTGTTGTGTGCCTCCATCATGATATTATACTTTAAATCGTGGTCGTTTAGAACACAAAGTCCGGAGTTGACTCAAGTATTCCTTCTTCATCGATTCTTGCTTCCCAAGATAGCACCTTCTTGCACTTTCTTCCTCATACGCATCAGCTCCTGTGTCCGTAGCTTGAGCGACTTTAACTTTATCAATTAAAGTCGGTTCTACTCAGATACTCGCTTATCATCACACGCGTCCACGAGTCTTTAATTCTATCTCCATCCTTTGCAAGTCACACAAAATGGGCCTTTCGTTGACAATATCGCACTCAGACTTGCATATGATTTTCTACTCAATGCGTCGCCTACCACGCTCGCTTTTCCAGGATGGTATTGGATGGTATGATCATAATCTTTCAAGCAGTTCAAGCCAACGTCGTTGTCGCATGTTGAGTTCCTTTTGAGTGAAGAAATATTTGAGGCTTTTATGATCCGTAAAGATCTCCACTTTCTCCCCATACAAGTAATGCCTCCAAATTTTAAGTGCAAAGACAACAAATGCTAACTCTAGATCATGAGTAGGATAATTCCTCTCATATTCTTTGAGTTGTCATGAGGCATAAAGCTATTACTTTTCCATGTTGCATGAGAACACATCCCAACCCTTTGCTCAAGCATCATCAGAGATGACAAATCCTCCGAGCGGATGGTATTGTCGTAGCAGTCTTTGAAATAAGTCTCCTCTCGAGTTCTTGAAAACTCTTCTCACATTCTTCGCTCCAACCGAACTTTGTATCTTCCGAGTCACCGAAGTCGATGGAATAGCGATTCGAGAAAATCCTTCCACGAATCTCCGATAATAACCAAATTAAACCGAGAAAGCTACATTTCCGGTCATCGATTTAGGTTGTTCCGACTTTGAATAGCTTCAATCTTTCTTTGGGTCAACAGATATTCCATGACTTGATACCACGTGCCCAAGGAATGCTACTTCTTCAAGCCGTAACTCACATTTCTTCAACTTGGCATAAAGCTTATATTCACGAAGCTTTTGGAGTGTCACCTCAAGTGTTGCTCTCATGATCTTCACGGCTTTTGGAATAAATAAGGATGTCATCAATAAAGACGACCACAAAGTGATCTAAATATTCCTTGAATACTTGGTTCATCATATCCATGAAGGCGTTAGGAGCATTAGTCAATCCAAAGGACATGACTAGGAATTCATAATGCCCGTCTTCGAGTTACAAAGCCGTCTTTGGAATGTCACGGTTCTAATCTTCAATTGGTGATATCCTAACTAAGATCAATCTTTGAAAAGAATTGGCTCCTTGCAATCGTGGTCAAACAGTCATCAATACGCGGGCAATGGATACCTATTTTTGATGGTGACGTGATTCAACTCCCGATAATCAATACAAAGTCGCGATACTCCCATCTTTCTTCTTCACGAATAGAGTAACAGAGCACCCCAAGGAGAAGTACTAGGACTAATAAAGCCAATGTCTAACAATTCCTCGCATTGGGTCTTTAACTCCGAAGTTCAATAGAGCCATTCGATATGGGGCTTTGGAAATAGGTTTTGTCATTGGGTTCAAGGTCGATACAAAATTCAATTTCACGCCCGGGGTAGGCCAGAAGTTCTTTGGGAATACGTCAGAAATTTATTAACAATAGGAATATCGCTTAAAACCCGACGTATTTTTATTTAAATCTGTGACATGAGCTAAGAAAGCTTGACATCCGTTTTTCAATAAACGAATAGCTTTATGGCTTGAGATGACCGTGATTGATTTTAATGGTTTGGTCGTTTGAATTCGCATAATAGGTTGATTAGGAATATGAAAGCTAACAACCTTACGAAAACAATCAATTTTTGCATGATAAGTAGTTAACCAATCAATCCCTAGAATCACGTCAAATGCAAGTATTTTTAATGAAATAAGATCGACAGGTAATGTGAGGGGACCGATTTGAACCAAACAAGACTTATAAACAGTGGATGTAATGAAGGTTTCTCCCAACGGAGTTTCCACAGATAAGTCAAAGTCTAATTTCTCCGGAGTCAAATTTAATCGATGAGCGCAAGTAGGAGAAATAAAAGAATGGGTAGAACCCAGATCAAATAAAGTATAGACTTCATTAGAGTTTATGATAAGCTTACCCGTGATGACCTCATTCGGATTCCTTGCTCTTTGGGAGGTCACAACAAATGCTCTCCTTGCAGACTCTGGGTTTGAATTTTCCGGGATGGCCTTTGGTGCCTCCATCCTAATTGAATTTGTTTTGATGGCGCACAAAATCGAGCTAAGTGACCTTCTCTTCCACAATTATAACATGCTTTGGACGGCATGACGCAGATTTGATCGATGTGTCCCTCTCCTCCGCATTTGAAGCATATGATAGGTGGTCTTTCTCCTTCCTTAACAATGGGTCTTTGGTCCGACGTCTTTCCATCATTGTTGAATCTCCTTTTTTGAAATGTCCATTCTTATTGTTTTTGGCCCCGATTACCACCGAAGTGGTTACCATATCCGGCCCGTTGATTCCCTCCACGCTTGTTGTCACCGCCTCGATGACTATTCTCATTTGGTATTATAATTTTCTTACCGGTGCGCTCTCTTTTAGTTGCGTTGACTCATTATCGCGCTCCACTAATCGAGCCCTATTTACAACATCCGAATACAAACACGCTTTATGAGAAATAAGATGTTGACGTATCTCCCGACTTCAAACCTCTTAAAAACATTCGCGCCATTTCTCTTCATTATCCACCAAGTGGGAATATAATAGTGATAACTCCGCAAATTTTGCCTCGTATTGCGACACGGGCCATATTGTTTTGTTCCAACTTGATAAACTCCACCTCCTTCATGTGGCGAATACTTTCGTGAAAGTATTTGTCGTTGAACGACTCCCGAACTTCTCCCAAGATATCTTCAAGACACGGTGGTTGAGTACGTTTTACCGATTCCCACCAAGAATCCGCCTCTCAAGCAACATAAAGGCGTGAAAGGGAACCTTTGCTCCTCGGAGCATCCCAAGACATCAAATATCTTGGTAATCTGCTTTATCCATGCTTCCGCCAAGTGGTTTTGGCTCTCCTTAAACTCCGGTGGTCCCAGGCTCCTTAAATTGTTTAGCGGTGACCGCCCGAGAGTTTTCCGTGTTTCCACCCACGTTTTGGACAGAGTCGCTCTCTTTCTTTGTTCAGATAAATTGCATAAAGCCTCGAACATTTGATCATTCGTCATTTGGTCGGTGTTGTTGTTTGCATGAGGATTGTCGCTTCCACGATGCACATTATCCACGATTATTGATATGTGGTGAATCAACATCGCTCGCTGCGCTCCATTGCTATTCTCAACATTCTCGAGATGTCATTTTCAGACATCGCCACAAAACAAAAGGTTAATTGACATGTAACAAATTATCCCTATCTTCCGACCAACCAATAAAATATCACATAAACTTAGGTAGGTCATACTAGCCAAGGTATTCCCCGCTCTCCCTCCTAGTACTATTCTCACATCTTAGCCAGGATCATATCCTAAGCTCGATACCAACCATGGACGCCCCAAAATTAGGTATACATCACCCATCTTGGGTCGACACTTACATGGCATGCGTAATTTAAATACAACTTATTAACATAACTGCGTGGTACAATACGACATAAATCGTGAGTTTAAATACAAATATCGTCTACTAGATATTATACAAACTCAAACAAAAAGTCCTCATTACAGATTATTATCACACTATTTTACTGTAGAATAGTGAGGACTACTAATGCTATCTTCGGGACCATCACTGCGTTTCCCGACTCGCCCCAAACTATATTATCATTTCCTCAAGAGAACGGTGAAAGAAAGGGTGAGCTCAACTAGCCCAAGAAGAAATATTATGACTAAGATAATGCGTAATAAATTATCAATAGTCTTCAATAATGTTAAACCGATAAAATACAATAGACAACCGGTTTAGCTGCAGGTGAATATGCAATCCATTAAAAGAGTCAAGTAGAAAATAAAGTCTACTATCTTTTAGGTTTTAAAAGGTTTTTCATCATCGTTTATATTTGAGACTCACTTTAATAAATATTTCACATCATCGAATCACCCCCGCACTACTACGGCCAAGGATATTCTTTAGTATCACGACCACAATTATTCATGCACTACGGCCAAGAATATTTTTGTGTATTCATTAATGGTCATGATCATGCCAACAATCGCCCATCAATGCACTACGGCCATCGAGGATTTTTATCACATCATTTGTAACATTACGGCCATGATTACACCGAATAGTCTCTCGGTCATAATCATACCAAGTCCATCTATGCACTACATGTGCCATGATGACTTTCAAAAAAAATATAAACATGAGGATGATGACAATGATATAAGAATTCAATAAAACAAGTTCAAGAATTATTTTATCCGAGGAATTATTAACGTCCAAATTGTCAACATGATCTTTGTTTTGTAGAGTAAAATTCAAGAATGATCGGAAGAATATTTCTATGAAAAGATATTGGATGAAACGCAAATATCAAGGATATTCTACTAATTTCATGGAGTATAGAAGTCAAAGTTTTAACCAATTTGGGTATAATAAGGAATGGAATAACAAAAGAAATCACCATGCATGCGATAAATCGCATGCAGACGAGTTATTCCAATGTAATAATAAATAACGGAACGAAGTCGTGTGAAATTCACACCGATGTGATGTTCCAATGTAATAATAAAGATGGAACGGATCAAGGTGTAAAACACATGAGATAGGATATTCAGCGAGTAATAATAAAGAGCGGAACCGGTGGGTGTAAAAAACACACGCATGAGGATGTTCCAGCAGAATAATAAAGAGCGGAACCGTGTCCGGTGTAAAACACACAGCATGAGGATGTTCCAATGTAATAATAATAAAAAGCGGAACCAGTCAGGTGTAAAAAAACACACGCATGGATGTTCCAATGTAATAATAGAAGAATGTCACCAAGTATAGGGTAAACCACTTATACAAAAGTTATTCCACGAGAATAATAAGCAATGGAATAACAACAGTTCTCTTCATGAATAAGAAAGAATAACACCCCTTACATTTGGTAGGAGATTGAATCTCGCATGACGGTGTAGTAACAAAATACTCTTCTTCTTTCTCTCTTATTCTCTCTATACTTTCTCTCTCTATAGCTTGAATGAATTCGTGAAAAATAATGAAGCCCTAGGCCTCTATTTATAGAAGATTTCTAGCTTAGCACCTGCCGTGTGAAAAGGCAAGTGGCTCGACGAATCGGTTTGGCGCACCGTAATGTGAAACGACAAGTGGTTCGACTTTTTGTAATGTGAAACGACAAGTGGTTCGACGTCTGGTAAAGGTAATTACTATTAACGAAGGTAAATACTATTGACGAAGGTAAATACTATTCACAAGGGTAATTACTATTGACGAAGGTAAATACTATTCACAAGGGTAATTACTATCGAGCGAAGGTAAATACTATGATGAAGAGAGACTTAGATGATGATGATGACATATGAGCCCCCCATAAAATAATCAAACTTACCACAAATCATAACACATATTTAATCTTTCAATAATTATTAATCATTTATAACTTGTCGTCTCAATTATTGATTTAATACAATAACATATTATATACGATGATAATCGTGACAATAATTGAATCAATAATATAAGAGATATGATGCAAAGAATCATGTAAAGTAATAATTGAGCATAGTGAGTGACTTTCACGTAAGCATCAATAATCAATACCGTGTGCTACTTATGCAACCACGCCAGACATCATTACTTTACCACCGGGTAGTTCAACAGCTTTTAACAGAACACTCCGCGTAGTTATTTTTATAAAATATTTTTGTCGTTTTCTCAATCAAACAATAATGTTGTGGGGTCCACCAATGATTGAGCCATTATATTTAATATTCCTAACAAAAAGAATATTCCCCACCAAACGAATATATTTTATAACAACTTGCATACTTTGCAAAATTTATAAATATTACCCACAACTATAACATTATATCAAATTTATTCCATAATATTCAAAAATAATATTTATAGAAAAATTCATCTTTATTTATAAAAGCTGGGGTCTTACATAAAATCCCTGCGTAAGGATAAATTATTTGTTATGTATGTGATTTTATATGATAATCTAGTGTTGTTAAACTATTTTCTTAAGCTATAATGGAGAATAGTCCATGAATTTGTATTATGTATATGGTTGTGAAGAAAAGCTATTTTAACAGAGAGTTTTTGTGTAAATATATACTCCCTCCGTCCCATAATTATAGACTGATTTTTTATTTTGAGATGTCCCAATATATAGGCTACTTACTATTTATAAAATTTAGTTGGTTTATTATTTTACTTTTATGCCCTTATAATAAATATTCAACCATTACTCTTTTTTTGAAGAAACAACCTTCAATGTCATTATTCTTATCACCACATTTAATGTTGTTGTATTCTTAATAAAAGAATTCAACTTTTTAGGCTTTACTAGTTTAACATATTTTGTGTATAAAAGACAATTGTACCAGCAATCAATGAAGTTAAGAGTTTCAATGTGATAAGTAAGGAGTAATTAATTTATTCATTAATTCTATATTAAGGGGTATATGTGGAAAATTTCTGTTAAAAATTAACTTAAACTAATTTTCTTAAACTATGTGCCAAAAAAAATCAGCCTATAACTATAGGACGGAGGAGTATTGTTTAGTTTAAAGTAGAAATTATGGGTTAATTAGTTGTTTTATTGATAAATTGGCTATTCAATTTGATAGAGTATGTATAAACTTTGATAAAATGCTTTAAATTAACTATTTTGGTTGAAAAACAAAATCACAGTGTTGATTTTCATCAAAAACATCAAAAAGTGAGTTTTTATCAAAAATAGTGAAATTGTATGTGTTGAATTTGTTGTTTATATTGTTTTATGAGTAGAAACATGTTTACAATCTTTGAATTATGTTTACATGAAGTCTTTGTATGAATTACATGTGAATTAGACTGTTAGAAACGAGCTTGTAGGCCAAAATTGGCTTTTTTTTCTTATCTTTATTCTGAGAAAGCCGTCAATCAAAATCTATGATTTGGTACCACTGGTATGACAACAGTTCATTTTCATGCCGCAATGTGTGAACTTGTAACTTTATTCTCGCACTGCAATACTTATCTCCATCTCACATGTATATTTACACACAAAGATAAATCGGAAATGCTTGTATGAAAGTTAGCGAAATAATGGTCCGATAAAGTGTACTTTTTGTATTCGAAATTTTAAGGAATTGTTATGTGATGATAGTAGAACTGTAAAATGTTGATTTTAGTATTTCTATACGATGAATAAGTATGTTATTAATGATTAACTTGTGTTATAACTTGATTATGTGATTTAATAATCAAACCTACATTATAAATGTAGTCAGTTAAGTTTGTAAAGTGGTAATGGCTAACTATGTCATGATGACATATGTTTATAGGGTATTGTGATTCGAATTATTTGGTTTAGTCTATGAGCAAGGCAAGTTTTCTAATCCTTTATCTTGTTGAACTAATTATGGTTTTCAATTCGATTACCTTATAAATGATGCAAGTTCTCTAATCTATTTTATTGTTGAATCAATTATTGTTTCCAATATAATAATGCAAGGTTTCTAAACTTTGAGTTTTGATATTGAACAAGTTATTCTTGTATTTAACTTGTTGTTTAGCATGCCCAAATATATTTGAATAGTTTTATCGTTCATATTGCCATGTATGCTTAGTATTCAATTCTAAATAACCTTGGCTTAATATTGTTCAAACAAGGTGTGTTATAGTTATTCAAGTTGTATGCTATTAGATTATTCCTAAAGCATGACTTTAATTTACCATGTTGATTCAATTACGATTATTCTATAGTATGATGTTATTGGTTTCATTCAACTAATCCTTAGTTGATGTTCATTGAATTCCAAATTACCCTGAAATGTATCCAAACCAAACTCACTTTGGTGCGGACTTGTACTCTAAATACTGAGATGAACAACCCTATTATTAGGGGTAACTTACGCTTAGCGTTGAAATGTTTGTGCACAATACATTGTACTAAGGGTTGATTCCCCTAAGTACGAGGAGTCCCTATAGTCTTATGACTGTTAAAGTTTAAGTTGAAACATTACTTATAACTATGGACATAGTTCGTGGTCTTAGGACCCTCAGTTATATACTTCAGAACGTTGACAAATCATATTGTTTAATTCTATTGAGCTTCTTATTTGACATTTGTTGTAAAAGTTTTTCATTCATTATTGTTTTAAGTGAGCTTTGTTTACTCACTCTTGCTTATATAACTATTATAGTTAAGGATGAGAAGGTTGATGTACCTAGCACTAGTAAGGGAAAAGGAAAGATGAACAAGTATTGAAGACTTGTAAAATGATATTTTATTATCAGTTTTGAATTGAATGGATGTAATGAAGTTTATTTGTTTTTTCGCATTTTAATGATTGTATTTAAAGGTTAGATAACCTGGGAGATTTTTATTATGTAACCCTTTAATGGGGAAGATTTTATTTATCCAGTTTTATTGTGATTGGGTAGTTAGATATGAATGTTTGATTAAGTGAACACCAAATTCTGTGGAAATGAAGTATCCGGGTTTGGGGGTGTCACAAGTTGGTATTAAAGCATTAGGTTATGAACCTTAGGTGGGGGAAATGCCTTAGGAAGTAACCTTCGAAAAGATAGTGATGATAAACTCTTATTGATTTTTAAGGAAGAAGTAATAAAACACTTATGTGCTTATGTGTTTACAACTTATGTGCTCGTGAGTGTCGAGTAGTAATGATTAGTAATTAAAACTTAAACTTTGGTTAACAGGATGTCTAATATAGGAGGATCCATTCAAACTAGGGAAGAAGAGCCTCGAGATATTCAGGTAGTTTGGGAACAATTACTGCCACGAGAAACAGTTCCATTGGTCACAGTAGTTGAGCAGGAGAGAGTACTTGATGAGGATGATGAGATAGAGACGGATGAGGAAGATCCCTTGGAGCTGCCACAAATGGATGAAGAGGATGAGGAGGAAAGGATTCCACTTAACTCGATAGCTGGCCGTATATACGATGAGGTGCATGACCACAACGTGGAACTTCAAGATACTGTCGAGGAATTGCAAGAGATAGTAGCTGAACAACAGACCTCGTTGGCACAGAAGGACGATGAGATCTAGGATCGAGAAGAACAACTGAACAATGTGGAAGAGAAGCTGGTTCACACTGAAGAAGAGAACGAGCAAATGAGAGCAGAGATTGCAGAGTTGTAAAGCAAGTTGAGAGAAGAATCTGCAAAAAGGGCAAGAGCCGAAGACACGTACGAGGAAGCTGATCAACAGGCCGAAATAGCAGAGGGAGACGCACAAGCAAAGATAATGAAGATGCGGGAAATGGATAACGTGTTCAACATTGCGATCAATCAAGCTCAGAATTGGGTCATGGGTTACCCAATTCAGTTCGAGACGCTACCCTCGTTCATACTAGATCGTCGAACCATGTTCCGAATTATGGAAGAAGAGCGTCGTAAGGCTTTGCAGTATCTTAATAGGACATCGTAGGAAGTGTACTTGATTTATGATTTATGTTATGATAAGTATTATGTAAATCCCAAGTGTTATGAAACTTATGGGATATGATGATGATATCATGAAACTTTAGTAGTTCAGGAAAATAATGTAAATAGTAGTGATGCTATGGATATGATGTTTTTCAAAGAATTAAGTATGAATAAAAGTTATTATCTTCTTTTATCCAAAGTGTTATGTGTTATGTGGTGATTATATTGGGGGCAAGTTAAGTAGAAATTACTTGAAAAAGAGTTGAGTAATAATCTAATGAGTGTATTTTTAACAGAAAATGCCTCCAAGACGTCAACCACCCCGACAGAGAACCATTGAAGGAACCAACAACGATAATGCTGAAGCTAACCCCGTTCAGCAACTGGTGACGTTACTGACTGGTGCACTACAAAATCAACCGTAGAATCAACCTCAGAACCAAGGTGCTACGTTTAAGTACCTCAAGGTGGTTGGACCTCCAGAATTCCGTGGATCCATGAATCCAGTTGAAGCACAGACCTGGATCATGGAAATTGAGAAGGTTTTTGATGTTGTGGGAGTAGGGGAAAGTCAGAAGACTGCTTTTGCAACATTCATGTTGAAAGCGGAGGCTAGTTATTGGTGGCAGACCAACAAAACTCGGGAAGGACCAGGAATTATGACTTGGGAAAGGTTTAAGGAGATTTTCTTCGAGACCTATTTCCCAGAAAGTTCAAAAAGCCAGTTAGAGGTACAGTTTTTAGAACTGAAGCAGGGAACGATGACGGTGTTGAAGTATGCCGCGAAATTCAACGAGTTGGCGAGATTTGCGCTATACCAAGTCAGCACAGATGAACGCAAGGCAAAGAGGTTTGAACAGGGACTGAAGCCCTGGTTGTTTAGTAGGGTTTCCTTGTTCCAGTTAAAGACTTTTGCAGCCATAATGGAAAAGGCAATTCTCGCCAAAGGTGGAGACGAAGCTTTAACCAAGTTCAATCAGGAACAGAAAAAGAAGAAGAATGAAGTGGAGGTTAAGAATGGAAGTGGTGGTAGTGGAAATGGTAACAACAACCTGAAAAGAAAGTGGAATGGAAATGTGGGTGCTGGGAATCAACAAGGTAGCCAACAGAGTAAGAAGTTTAAAGCATGTGCTACATGTGGGAAGTTTCACAAGGGTGTATGCTTAATGGGGAAATGAGTATGCTTTAATTGTGGCCAGGAGGGTCACATTGCCCCAAATTGCAATCAACCCAAGAAGAATGTTCGCTACACTTGCAGGTCCAAGGATCACTTTGCTCGTGAGTGCCCCAAGAAGAAAGCTGGAGAAGCAACGGGAAGCAAGGGAGGAAGCAGTGGAGGTACGTGGGCCATTACTGGACTGACGACATCAACCAAACCCATAGCCAGAACCTTCAACATGACTGTGCAAGATGTTGTTCAATCAAAGGATGTGGTGTTAGGTATTATCCCAATCAATGATATTGACGCTTACGTATTATTTGATTCGGGTGCTACTTGTTCATTTATATCTAATGAATTTGCTATGAGATTAGAATTGCCTAGTGAAGAATTGGATTTCCCTTTAAACATAGAAATTGCGAATAAGGAAGTAATTCCTGTTAGGTTCGTATACAAGCACTGTAGGGTGAATATTAAGGGAAATATTTTGATGGTAGATTTAATTCTGATTAGGCTTGGAGAGTTTGATGTTATTTTGGGAATGGATTGGTTGTTCAATTGTGGAGCAATAATTGATCGCCAAAAGAAATGTAAACCTTATGACTCCGTCAAAGGTAGTTTTCAATGGTAGCAAATCGCGTAGACAAATGAGATGTCTGACGATTATGCAGGCCAAGAAGTTGTTGAGTCATGGCAGTGTGGGTTATTTAGCTTACATAGTCGATACTCGAAAAAAGGGTGCGAAACTGGAAGAAATATCAGTGGTTAGGGAATTTGTAGACGTGTTTCCAGAGGATTTTCTAGGACTTCCGCCTGACAGAGAAATCGAGTTCTTGATCGACTTAGCGCCTGGAACCGCTCTGATATCGAAAGCCCCATACAAAATGGCTCCGGTAGAGATGAAGGAACTGATGGTACAATTGTAGGAGTTGTTGGACAAGAAATATATTCAGCCGAGCGTGTCACCGTGGGGAGCACCGGTGTTATTCGTAAAGAAGAAGGATGGGTCAATGCGTCTTTGCATTGATTATAGGAAGTTAAACAAGGTCACTATTAAGAATAAATACCCATTGCCGAGAATAGATGACTTGTTTGATCAGTTGAAGGGTGCTAGATATTTCTCGAAAATAGATTTGAGAAGTGGTTATCACCTACTGAAAGTAAGGAAGGAGGATGTACCGAAGACAGCATTCCGAACTCGGTATGGACTACGAGTTTTTGGTGATGCCTTTTGGTTTGGAAAATGCCCCTGCAGCGTTCATGGATTTGATGAACAGGGTGTTTAAACCATTCTTAGACAAGTTTGTGGTGGTGTTTATTGATGATATTCCGGTGTACTTTAGAACTCAAGAAGAGCACGTGGAACACTTACATCTAACGTTGGAGACGCTAAGAAAGGAAAAGTTGTATGCGAAATTCTCTAAATGTGAATTCTAGTTAGAACGTGTACAATTTCTTGGCCACGTAATTGACAAGGATGGAATTTCAATGGATCCATCAAAGGTCGAAGCTGTTATAAATTGGGAACAACCAAGAACTCCATCAGAAGTAAGAAGTTTCTTGGGATTGGCAGGGTATTACAGACAGTTTATTCAGGATTTCTCCAAGAATGCCACTCCGTTGACAAATTTGACGAGGAAATCTGTAAAATTTGTTTGGACGGAGAAGTGTGAAGGAAGTTTCCAGGAATTGAAAAAGAAGCTAAGTATGGCACCTGTGTTGTCATTACCAGATAATACAGGAAACTTTGTGGTGTATAGTGATGCTTCACACAAAGGATTAAGATGTGTCCTTATGCAGAACGGGAAAGTCATCGCGTATGCATCAAGGCAATTGAAAGACTACGAGAAAGGGTATCCGACTCATGATTTGGAGTTGGCGGCAGTTGTGTTCGCACTGAAGATATGGAGACACTATCTCTACGGAGAGAAATGTGAGATCTACACGGACCATAAAAGTTTGAAGTATATTTTCACTCAGAAAGACCTAAACATGCGTTAAAGGAGATGGATTGAATTGATAAAAGATTACAATTGCGAGATCTTTTATCATCCAGGTAAAGCAAACGTGGTTGCAGATGCCTTAAGTAGGAAAGGCAGGGAAAAGTTGATGTTGTTAACTGATAAAGAGGAGCTTATTATAGCAATGTCAAGGTTAGAGTTGGAAATCAAATTTCCAAAAGAATCCGATGAAAAATTATACCAGATGGAAGCTAGTCAAACTTTGGTGGACAAAGTGAAGAACGTTCAACTGCAGGATGAGGAATGCATAAAAATAAGAGAAAGTGTGGTCGAGGGAAAGGAAGTGAAGTACAAGGTTGATACTGATGGAATGCTGAGATTTGAGGGACGAATATGGGTTCCAGCAGTACCAGATATTAAAGAGGACATCTTGACAGAAGCTCATAATTCAAGATATTCGATTCATCCAGGAAGTACGAAAATGTATCAAGATTTGCGGCGACATTTTTGGTGGCTAAATATGAAAAGAGACGTTGCAGAATGCGTTGCAAAGTGCTTAACATGTCAGAGAGTCGAAATTTGAGCATCAAAGGCAAATTAATTACTTCAACCGATTAGATCTTTGGAATGGAAATAGGAACATATCACAATAGATTTTGTGGTAGGTCTCCCAACGACCTTGAAAGGATACGACGCGATATGGGTGATAGTGGATAGATTGACAAGAACGACTGAACAATGTTGAAGAGAAGCTGGTTCACACTGAAGAAGAAAACGAGCAAATGAGAGCAGAGATTGTAGAGTTGAAAAGAAAGTTGAGAGAAGAATCTGCAAAAAGGGCAAGAGCCGAAGACGCGTACGAGGAAGCTGATCAACAGGCCAAAATAGCAGAGGGTGACGCACAAGCAAAGATAATGAAGATGCGGGAAATGGATAACGTGTTCAACATTGTGATTAATCAAGCTCAGGATCGGGTCATGGGTTACCCAATTCAGTTCGAGACGCTACCCTCGTACATACTAGATCGTCGAACCATGTTTCGAATTATGGAAGAAGAGTGTCGTAAGGCTTTGCAGTATCTTAATAGGACATCGTAGGAAGTGTACTTGATTTATGATTTATGTTATGATAAGTATTATGTAAATCCCAAGTGTTATGCAACTTATGGGATATGATGATGATATCCTGAAACTTTAGTAGTTCAGGAAAATAATGTAAATAGTAGTGATGCTATGGATATGATGTTTTTCAAAGAATTAAGTATGAATAAAAGTTATTATCTTCTTTTATCCAAAGTGTTATGTGTTATGTGGTGATTATTTTGGGGGCAAGTTAAGTAGAAATTACTTAAAAAGAGTTGAGTAATAATCTAATGAGTGTATTTTTAACAGAAAATGCCTCCAAGACGTCAACCACCCCGACAGAGAACCACTGAAGGAACCAACAACGATAATCTTTGAAGCTAACCCTGCTCAAAGAATCGGAGACGTTCTTGGTGGTAATTGCAAAATCAACCGTAGAATCAACCTCAGATTCAAGGTGCTACGTTTAAGGACTTCAAGGTGGTTGGACCACCAGAATTCCGTGGATCCATGAATCCAGTTGAAGCACAGACCTGGATCATGGAAATTGAGAAGATTTTTGATGTTGCGGGAGTAGGGGAAAGTCAGAAGACTGCAGAACATTGACAAATCATAGTTCGTGGTCCTAGGACCCTCAGTTATATACTTCAAAACGTTGACAAATCATATTGTTTAATTCTATTGAGCTTCTTATTTGACATTTGTTGTAAAAGTTTTTCATTCATTATTGTTCAAGTGAGCTTTGTTTGCTCACTCTTGCTTATATAACTATTGCAGTTAAGGATGAGAAGGTTGATGTACCTAGCACCAGTAAGGGAAAAGGAAAAATGAACAAGTATTGAAGACTTGTAATATGATATTTTATTATCAGTTTTGAATTGAATGGATGTAATGAAGTTTATTTATTTTTCCGCATTTGAATGATTGTATGTAAAGGTTAGATAACCTGGGAGATTTTTATTATGTAACCCTTTAATGGGGAAGATTATATTTATCCAATTTTATTGTGATTGGGTAGTTAGATATGAATGTTTGATTAAGTGAACACCAAATTCTGTGGGAATGAAGTACCCGGGTTTGGGGGTGTCACACGCCAAATACATGGTACAGAAACAACTACAACATCATTACTACAATTGTCGTGCAAAATACGACAACACATAAACTCTGAGTTTAAATACAAATATTATCTTCTAGACAATATACACACTCAAATAAGTCCTTATTACAATTATTGAAACACTATTTTACAAAATAGTGAGGACTGCTAACACAATTGACTGGAAACATCACTCCACACCCCGACTAGTTCTCGCTATATTCTCGCCTTCTGAGAAAAATGGAACAAAAAGAAAAAGGGTGAGCTCAACTAGCCCAGTAAAGAATATTATGACTAAGATAATATACAACAAATTATCATTAGTCTTCAACAGGAAAAAATCTGATAAAATATAATAGACAACAAGTTTTAGATCAACAACTGTAGCAGAAACAACAATTCATTAGAAGAGTCAAGTAGAGAATGAATTCTACTATCTTCTAAGATTTAAAAGTCCATCATCAATATTTTATCCCTGTAACATCAATCAATATACATCTTGAATCAAATATTCATCTTTGTACTACAGACCAAAGATATTCATTTGTATCACCAGTTGGTCGTGTTCATCTAAACACACATTCATCTTTGACTCTGAGACCAAAGATATTCATCAGTTAATCATTCATCTTTGCACTACAGACCAAAGATATTCATTAATATCATCATTTAGGATTGAGGATGATGAAAAATATCTTAAAGAAAATGAATCTAGTGAGACAAAAGGACAAATATTAGGGATTCGTACTACAGTTTATTCAAGTTCAAAAATACTCCATAATAATAATCAATTGTGGAGCAGAATTCAAAAATAAAGATCAAAACATGGATATAATCAAAGATAGTAAGCATAATAGACATCTTGGACAAAGATGAGAAAATTTTATTTTTCTGTGAATAGTGTTGTATTCGTGAATAGTGTCGTATACGTGAATAGTAATCTCGACACAAAAAAGGTAGAAATTCCACAATAAAATTTATATCAATATTTCGGCATAATGATATTGAAGAAAATAATATCATTTATGAAGAAAATAACATCCCTTACCTCAAAAGAACAGTACTTCCGGCTGAATATCAGGTATAAGACTGAAGAAAACTTGCACTGAATAGCAACTCTCAAAGTATTTAAATACTCACAAAAATACGCTCGATAATATAGAGAGAGAAAACTTATGAATTCTGGTGTGATTTTCAATTCTAACCTAAGCACCTATTTATAGGAAAATGCTTAGAATGCTAAAGGAAACTAAATTAATAAAATAATATTATTATTTTTTTTTCTTTACGCATGCCAAGACCAATACCATCTGAGCATGCCATTCTTGAAAAAAATCTCAGCACATGTTTTCACAAAAAATAAAAGTGGGTCCCACCCATAATTTTAATCAAAACATTTTATTTTCTGAAACTTTAATAATTCATAATAAATAATTATTTTATCAGAAAAATTCAAATCACATGTCCTTTTCATAGGAAATTTAATTCTCTACAACTTTGTAGAAGAAAATTCTTTCAAATTCCAAATAGAAAATGTCCGAAATCCACATACGGACGATTTTTAATACTTCTATTTTGACAAAATACTGATAAAACACCTCAGCATTAATTCCTTCATTTATATCTACATAAAATAAATATTTCATTATCATATAAATTAATAATTAATTATTCACAAATAATATTACAGAATCATAATAATGACAACCATGTCGTTTCCAGGAAAGAGGGGGCTTTTCGATAAGGATTTCTCCTTACTGGCGCGCAATTAGGTGACCAAACCTCTCCTTAGACAGAACTTCCTTAGACAAAACTTCCTTAGACATTATCAATAATGCTATCTAATAATATTGTTCAAATAATATGAATTATTGATCTGATAATGGAAAATACTGTGCAGTGGCAATTATTGAAACAACAATAATATAAAATATCAACGTAGCAATTATTGAATCAATAAAATAACATATTGAATAGTAATTACTGTAACAATTATTGAGTAGTGCCTTCTTATGTAAGGATCAATAATTCTTCAATACTGTGCAATACCATGTGCTTGTGACGCCCCCAGATCCGGTTCCCTTCGAACCACGAATCTGGTATGCTACGATACTACTATCGTCAAACTATTTATATTTTTCATTCATAACTTAATGAATAAACTTTACTTATTACAATTTAGAATATAAATTCTTTTCATTACCAGGATCTGTACAATGACCCCAAACTTTTATAAGTTTATAATCTTGGTCATTTACTATTCCTGTATTACATCATATTTGATGTTATATAAATATGCAGAATAATTTAAATTTTTTCAATCTCCTTTGAAATAAATCTTTTATTGATGTCTTAACTTGAATCAATTACAAATCCCTGAATCAAATTATTTTATGATTCATTCTATACGAATTACTGTATAAACTTTTACATCTCGATTCGAATTCCTCTATATACCACATAGTACAACTTTACAACTCAATATGTTTTACACATTGTAAACTACTATCATATACATTTCCTAGAACCTAAACATGGTTCAAGAGCATATATTTAAATAAATAAATCAATCTCCATCGATACTATTAAACTTTATAAATCAAGTAGCATGTAATCTTTACCGTGAGTCCTTAACCTGCAAAAGTGGTTATTTACAAGGGTGAGCTGATAGCCCAGCAATTCTAACAGTTTTCATGCAGCACATAACATATAATAGCATACTCAGCACATGCATTCATAATCCATTAATATTTACTACACATGTTACTTCTCACATAACATGCATAAAGATTTATATCACAAACATATCATCAAAGATCAACTTTCACATTTCATACATATCTCATATGCATTTCATATATATACATCAACATTTTTATAGCATAATATAGCTCAACTAACAGTTATCAAATTCATATATCAAATAGGAACTGAAAGACTTGCCTGATTCATAGTTTATCAACTACGACTTAACTCCTTAAAGTTTATCTGCACTGCGTATATTCCTACACAGTTATATAATCATGGATTCATACCCATCAGTCATACATTTCATACGCTCGTAATATAAAACAAATATTATTTCCTAACTTGGTTTCCTTTTTACTTGAACTTAGGATAATCATGAGACTAGCTCATTCTACTATCATATTTATCTAAACAATCTTGTTTCATATCTTGTAGTCCTTAAGGACAACATATAACCTTCACTTAAGACCATGAAGTTAACAAACTACTCTTGGTCACTCTGCAGAGACGGCCATGCACAACTGCGTATATAAGCTTGGGAGTGGGCTCACCAAGGCTTACTCCCGGCCAGTAACTCAGACTTAAGCTTTTTATTTCCAAACATAATTTCTAGCACGACATGCATTCTGATACGTACTTTAAACATACATCAAGTAGGTTCTGATAGTTCTTCAAGTTCACATTTCAAATCATTTAGTTTTAAATTACATAGTTCTATGTTTAATTATTTACATCAGCAAGGCTCAACAACTTCTTTTAACAAAGGTTCAAGGTTTATAAGCTTTTAAACCTTATATTGGTACTAACATCCTTTAATACGCATGTTCACATGTATCTATCTCATTTACATAGACATAACATAGTTCATACTTTTAAAACATGCTTAAATAACTTATGTCATGCTTGATTAGTTGAGTGCACATATCATTCATGTTCAAAGGCATAAATAACTCTATCATGCTTGCTTATAAGGTCATAATGCAAGTTACACAATGCTCATCAAAGTTAGTTTCTTAAACTTTTAAATTTCTCTTTAAAACACATATTAAACCGAGCTTGATAACCTTTTATGTGCAATACATTTTGGAATTACATTCCTTATCCATCCGTGCACATAACTAGGCCACATTCACATGTTTCCAAGGTCGGAACTTAAAAGACACAAAGTTCGTTAAGTTTCATTTTTAAAACTTCAAGTTTTTCTTTTAAAACACTTTAAACCAAGCTATATCAATCTAATATATGAAAGGTAACTTTAAAACTACATTTCATGCATGTTGATATGCGTACATATGGTCCAAGGTCAGAACTCAAAGGACACCAAATTCATCAACTTCCGTTTCTCAAAAACTTTGAGTTTTATCTTAGAAAATCATGTTAAAGTATTCCATTATGAGTAAAGTAATCTTAGTTATATGACATGTCTATTATCATTCATAGTTATGTTTTATCACTTAGAATAATATATTCCATCGTCGGGAGCACTATACTTGCGTATGTGCTCGCTCGACGCCCTCCGATCGCCTTTAATTACGTAATAGTCTCAAAGATTACTATTTTTACCCTTCCTAATGACCTCAAATTGAAAGACTTAAAAAACAGAAGTTGTAGGTCTATTCTTTCTCGTTCCGGATCATCTTGAATCACCTCAATCGGAGTCTGTATGAAAAAGTTATAGCCATTTTACCAGAATAGGTCAAAATAGTCACAATTAACAGACTTTGGCGCGGCCGCGCCCATTTTCTTCCTAATACCAGCGCGCCCACGCCACTTGGCCTCGTCCAGCCACACCCCTGCGCCCCTGGGTAGCGCGCTCGCGCTTGGCTTGCCCAGATTACAGTTTTCTAAATGTTTTTACTTCAAAACTTCACAACTTCTTCATTTTAGGTCCAAATTAGTTGGTTTTTGATTCGTTGGACTCGTTAAACTCTTAGCTACCCATCTACAGAGTAATTATAACACTTCAAAAACATTAAATAACCCAAAGATTAATCCAAAACTCATATTCATACTAAATTTTTTATATTTTTAAAAAGTTTAGCGAATTCATTCACACGAATTCGGTTCTCAACCAATTTAGTTCGTTTAACTTCCGTCGTTTTTGTATTGAACTATATTAACAACATCTAACAACAATTCATAGATTACATCAACACTTAGCCATCAAATTTTTGACTCAAAAGTGACTTTTTCATGACATTTCTAAGAAATTACAAACTTAGGAAATCAAGAGCATATAGATAGAATCATTACCTCTTAAATGCTTAGTTTGCCTAATTACCCCCTTCTGAGATTGTTAGACTTCACTTTGAACAACAAATACTCTCACTCAATTTCTTAGGATTTCACAGACCCATTTCTCAGCAACGTAAGAATGAAGAATGTAGTTGCTTTATATAGAGAAGTGATGGACTGGCTTTTGGGTTTACGCTGAAGTTGAAATCCATGGTGTAGAAGGAGAAAACATTGGTTAATTAAGGGTTTTTTAACTACCACTTCTCAGCCATCTCCAAAGCAATGATCACCTATGCTTGAGGTTACTGTTCACAGCTTGGAAGTTACGCAATGGAGTTTTAGCACGTTTTGTTCAACTGATAAATTATATATTTCAGCCAAGTGATTTACCAGTTACTTTACTTCTCAAAAATGTAATTTTAATGTACAATTATTACCATATTAGGAAATTTAGGGACTATACATATACTCACATCATATAATCTATGTACATTAAATACATGTAATAAAATATCGCAGTTAGGTATTATTGTCTTGGTAGTTCCATAATTATTTCTACTACTCACATAACCACGTATAATCTTATTTATTATTAATGTTTATTTAAACATTTAATTTCCTTCCCAGTTTCTAGAATACACAGATATTATATATCATTACTGCCCACATTTTCCATATTACACATAGTAATACTATTTAATGATAATGTCCACATTAATATTTTAATTGGGCTAAATATCATTCAGTTGGGTACTTTCAACCCATTTATTTCATATTACACATAAATATAATAATGATAATTATTAATCATTAATTCTCTTTTAATAATTTCGATTAAACCTTCAGTCTGGCTTGACTTTAATATTTAGACCATACAAGGCTCATCTAACTCATTTACTAGAGTTATGTATAACTCTAGCTCATTATTTCTCTAATGAAATATTAGGGTTTAGGTCACTTTGGCTTTTCCCCAATTTCACATTACTTTATTATTTATTTAATATAGAGTTTATGTCACACTTTACCGGAATGCTAAATTATTTAGCTTACTTAAATAATTACATACTTAAAGTATGCACAACCTTTACACTTAGAATAATTAATATTTACTCTATTAATTATTTAAATTATACACTATACGTATAATTATTTGATTGTCCCAAGACAATTTCTTCCATTTTCTTTATACAACACATAATCTTAATTCACCATTTATGACCTTTATATGAGTCCTCGGTATATTTTTCTTACATTTTAAATTTCAAAACTAACTCAGACTTCCTACTGAATCGACGCAATTGTAGTTTTAGGTCTTAGGCTTGAGAGAGTAGGCCTACGCCGCCACCTCAAGTTAGAGACCTTGCAAGTTATGCTTTAATAGAAATAGAACTTAACTCGCAAATTCTTTAACATGCTCCCTACATACTATCTTATTACACTATCCAAAATAAATCTCCAATGACTACATTCTTCAATAATTTAGAGATTAAACTTCAAGTTTAACTCTTCTCTCTTTAATCTATACATTTAACCATATCCCAATATTAGTCAATAAATCTCTAAAAAATATTTATCTAAAGATATATCTATTTTCTTCTCTCGTCAACA
The DNA here is from genome assembly GCA_020205615.1 of Panax quinquefolius. NCBI lineage: Eukaryota > Viridiplantae > Streptophyta > Magnoliopsida > Apiales > Araliaceae > Panax > Panax quinquefolius. Next base: position 143,817,278 of record CM035155.1, on the reverse strand, counting down.
ACGTACATATATACAAGTCCAAACCTAGCACACATCGAGTCTTTAATAGTATACAATATAGTACACTGATTGGTTTCCCACAAATAAACAACAAATTAGTTTTGTCTCGCTCTACACACTGCTTTTCACGATTGAATGAGCTAGATTACATTAATTCAGTATATACTTCCGCTCTCTGAAGGAATTGTTTAGCCCAACTCCTATACATCCACCATTAAAGAGTATGGTTGCACTGCCTTAGACTTGATGCTTACTCGTACATATACTCAAGAAATTGGTGATTATCAAAGATATTTAATATTACCAACTATTATAAAATAATTTCACATAAATTATTTAACATCAATAGATAATTTTTATTCATCTTCTTACTAATTCATCTCTCAAATTCATAATAAATACATAATAATGATATATATATATATATATATATATTAAACACGCCATTACTTATTACATAGTTTATATTACCCTATGTAACACAATACCACATACCTCGTAACACATATATCTTCTTGTTCGAACCCATCTCATGCTTTAAGAATTTTATTCACTAAATTCTTATTTTAATATTTTCTGAAAATTTGGGTTCTTACGGTCTTCTTTTAACCACGCCAGACATCGTATATTTTAACCAACGGGTATTCCAACAGTGTTAATGGTAATAACTACGCTGTTATTTATAAAAACTCAAACTTGTCATTTTCTTCATCCGACCGTTTTCCGTTATGGGGCCAACAAATGGCTGCGCCATCGTACGAATATTCCCCGATAGCAAGAATATTCCACGACCAAATGAATATTCCCCGACAACAATGAGTATTTTATAACCACTTGCTTATTTTGCAAAATTTGCACATTTCACCCATAAGTAAAGCATTATATCAAATTAACACCTTATTATTCATAATAATAATTAGAGGAAATTTGATTTTATTTATGAATAAGTTGGGGTCTTACAACCTCCCCTCCTTATGAAATTTTGTCCTCGAAATTGACGTACGTACCTGGTGTTTCGAAAAGGTGAGGGTACCTTGCTTTCATTTCTGACTCCAACTCCCAAGTCATTTCCTCAATAGCATGGTTCCTCCACAAAACCTTAACTTGTGGTATAACCTTGGTGCGCATGACATGCTCTTTCCTATCCAAGATCTTAACAGGTACCTCCTTGTACGTTAAATCTCCAGCTATCTAAATCTGTTCTAACTCAATTATGTGGTTCGGGTCTTTCACATATTTATGAAGCATAGATATGTGAAAAACATTATGAACACGAGACATGCTTGGTGGTAATGCGAGTCTATAGGCCACATTTTCTATTCGGTTAAGAATCTCAAATGGACCAACAAATCGTGGATTGAGCTTTCCTCTTTTCTCAAATCTTGTAACTCCCTTCCATGGAGCAATACGTAACAATACATGATCCCCAATATTAAATTCCATGTCCTTTCGATAAAGATCCACATAACTTTTTTTGTCGATCTTGTGTCGTTTGTATACATTGTTGGATCATTTGGATTTTCTTTGTAGTCATACGTACCAATTTTGGTCCCAACAACGTTGCTTCACCCACCTTGTCCCAACATACTAGGGAACGACATTTTGTTCCATACAACGCCTCGAATTGAGCCATGCCTATACTTGCTTGATAACTGTTATTGTAGGAGAATTCCACCAATGGTAAGTACTTATCCCAACTCCCTTTGAAATCTAGGACATAGAGTCTTAATAGATCTTCAAGAGTTTGAATAGTCCTTTCTGATTGCCCGTCAATTTGAGGATGGTATGCTGAACTGAATCGTAAATCCGTGCCCATAGCTTTCTACAAGCTAACCCAAAATCGTGAAGTGAATCTTGGGTCACGATCTAAAACTATGGATTCTGCCATGTCATGCAATCTCACAATCTCATTCACGTACATACGAGAAAGACGTTCAAGGGAATAAGTCTCCCGTATAGGCAAGAAATGACCAGACTTGGTTAATCTATCAACAATGACCCAAATAGCATCTATGCCTTGAGAAACCTTGGGAAGACCCATAATGAAATCCATAGTAATGTGTTCCCACTTCCATTTCGGGATCTCAAGTGGTTGCAATGGACCCTTTAGCACTTGATGTGAGACACCAACTTTTATGAATAAAGATTAATTTCTCTCGAAATATATTTTTGAATATTATGGCGTGGATATAATATAATGTTATAGTTGTGGGTAATATTTATAAATTTTGTAAAGTAAGCAAGTGGTTATATAATATTCGATTGGTCGAGAAATATTCATTTTAACAGGAAATATTCGTACTACGGCACAATCATTGGTGGACCCCACAACGGAAGTATTGTCGTAGTTAGAAAATGACATAATTATCTTTTTATAAAAATAACGACGAAAGTTTTACTGTTAAATTGTTGAACTACCCGGTAGTAAAAGTACAGTAATACGCGTGGTGGCATAGTAGAACACGATATTGATTATTGATGCTTACGTGAGAAGTCACTCAGTTATACTCAATTATTGCTACAGTAATTGCTGCATCATATCTCTCATATTATTGATTCAGTTATTGTCATAGTATCATCTGCATAATATGATATATTATTAAATGAATAATTGAGACGACAAAATTATTCATGTTATTATTTGCAATATTGACAATGTCTAGAAGTTCTGTCAAGGAGAGGTTTGGTCACCTAATTGGCCAATAGGGAGAAATCCTTATTGGAAAGCCCCCTCTTTCCTGGGAACGACCTGGTTGTTAAATATTGTGAATTATAATATTAATGATGAATAAGTTCGTGTTGATTAAAGATGAAGTTGATAGTTTTATTGTGTGGGAATTATTAGTGTTAGTGAAAATCGACATTTATTTCGATAATAATTGATGTCTGGAAGTTATCGGGTAATTAATCGGATAAATGAGAAATTAATTGTTATTAATTCACATGCATATAACTATTGGTTCACATGTTTGTACTATTAATTCACATTCATGTACTATTAGCGGTGTTGGTGCAAGATTGATAATACTTGCATGACTAAATCAAAAATGGAGGTATAGTTGAAGGTACTATACTGTATTTAATTTTTTTACATGATTATACTATTGAGTCACATGAATGAACTATTAATTCACATGATTTACTATTAGGGGAGGTGGTGCAAGTTTGATAATACTTGCAGGACTAAATTAAAAATGAAAGAAAAGTTGAAGGTATTGTACTGTAATATTTCGAGCCCCAAAACGTGCAATTATCGAAACTATATTTTCCTATAAATAGAAGCTCATTCTTCCTTCATTTCTCACCAATTCACTAAAGCTTTAGAGCAATTATTATAGAGAGAAATTATAGAGAGAAAAAAGAAGAGAAGTTTGCTACCTCACTATTCCAATATCCAGTTTCTTCTAAGGTAAGGGGTATTATTCTTTCGTATTCATGAAGAGAGTTATTTTCTTTCAATACTCGTAAGGGTTGTTATTCCTTCTTTATTATTATGTTGGGAATAACTCGTCATGTGAAATACCGCATACATGGTGAAATTCTTTACGTTATTCCATTCTTTATTATTATGTTGGAATAACTTCGCCCATGCTAAGTACCGCATACATGGTGAAATTCTTCATTACTCTATTCTTTATTATTCATTGGAATAACTTTTCTGCGTCTTTGTCTATCGCATGCACTCGTGAATTACATTGTTATTCCATTCTTTATTATTCATTGGAATATATCCCGTCATGCGGATTACATACGACCGATTCCATTCTTTATTATTCTCTTGGAATAACTCCGTCATGCATTCGATTCTATCGCATGCACGGTGAATTCTGTTGTTATTCCATTCGTATTATTCTGTTAGAATAGAATATCACATGCATGCAGATTACGCATGACTGGTTCCATTCTTTATTATTACAGTAGAATATCCTGCCTCATGCGGATTACGCATGACTGGTTCCATTCTTTATTATTTTGTTGGGAATAACCTTGATGCATGTAAGATTACATCGCATGCTCCAGTGAATTCTTCTGTTATTCTATTCTTTATTATTCTGTTGGAATAACCTGTCTATGTGGGTTACCGCATGCATGGTGAATGATGTGACGACCCCAAAATAGGTATACATCACCCATCTTAAGTTGCCAAATACATGGTACAAAATTCAAATACAACTTAATTATACAACAGTCGTGTAAAATACGACAAAATACATGTTGTAAGTTTTAATACAAATATTGTCTTCTAGACAATATCCACTCTCAGAATAAGTCGTCATTACATTTATTATCACTCTATTTTATAGAATAGTGAGGACTACTAAGACACCATCTCAGACCATCACTCCGTTCCCCGACTAGTCCCGACTACGTTCTCATTTCCTAAAAAGAACAGTGAAAGAAAGGGTGAGCTCAACTAGCCCAGTAAGAAATATTATGACTAAGATAATGTAGAATAAATTATCATTAGTCCTCAACAGTGTTAAACTGATAAAATATAATAGACATCAAGTTTAACAGCAGTGGAACATGTAATCCATTAAAAGAGTCAAGTAGAGAATAAAATCTACTATCTTTTATGATTTAAAAAGGTTTTTCATCACTTTTATCGCTGAGACTCAGCTTAATAAATAATCCACATCATCCCTACACTACGGCCAAGGATATTCATTAGGGTCACGACACAAATTATCCATGCACTACGGGCCAAGGATATTTGTGTATTTATCAATGGTCATGATCATGCCAGCAACTGTCCATCAATGTACTACGGGCCAATGAGGACTTTTACCACTTCATTTGTAACATTACGGTTATGATTACACCAAATAATCCCTGGTCATAATCATATCAAGTCCATCTATGCACCACAGGCCACAGATGACTTTCAAAAAAATATAAACATGAGGATGATGACAATGATATAAGAATTCAATAAAACAAGTTCAAGAATTAATTTATTCAGGAACTAATAACGTCCAAATTGTCAACATGATACTTCTTTGTAAAGTAAAATTCAAGAATGCTCGTAAGAATATTTCCATGAAAAGATATTGGATGAGCGCGAAATATCAAGGATATTCCACTAATTTCATGGAGTATAAAAGTCAAAAATCAGAACTAATCGAGTATAATAAAGAATGGAATAACAAAAGAAATCAAGATGCATGCGGTATTAAGATGTAAAAAAGTTATTCCAATGTAATAATAAATAACGGAACCGTGTCAAAGTGAAATTCTTGACCGATAGGATGTTCTAATGTAATAATAAGGAATAATAAAGATGAAACCAGTGTCAGCGTAAACACACGCATGTGATATTCCAGAATAATAAAAAGCGTAACCAGTCCGGTAAACGCATAGACAGGATAATAATAAAGACTTTTAACCGGAACCACAGAATGCGTAAATCATGACGAGGATATCCAACAGAATATTAAAGAATGGAATAATGTAAGAATTTCACCAAGTATAGGGTAGCTCATGATACAAAAGTTATTCCAATGTAATAATAAGAATGGAATAACAGAAGTTCTCTTCATGAATACAAAAGAAATAATACCCCTTACCGTAAAAGAAACTTGATATCAGAGTAGTGAAGTAGCAGAATACTTTTCTTCTTTCTCTCTATAGTTTCTCTCTCTAGAGTTTCAGTGAATTCGTAAGAAATAATGAAGGAATGAGCTTCTATTTATAGAAGAATGGAATGAATAGTAACTAATCCATGAACGGTCCAGATTGATTTACTTTAATCGAACGGTCCATATTTAAAACAAAATCTTTTAAATAAAATATAATATATTCTATTTATAATCTAATAAAACGAATAACTTTATAAAAGATTTTACTATGTAAACACTATGCAGGCACTATGCAAACACTATGCATAATAAAATATAATATATTTTAATTATTGTCTAATAAAACAGATAACTTTATAAAAGTTTTATGTTTTATATAAAAAGATTTTACTATTAGCCTAATAAAACGAATAACTTTATAAAAGTATTCTGTTTTATATAAAAGGTTTTTCTGTTTTATTACGTTAATAATACTAATAAAATAAAACTTTATTATCATTATTAATAACACTATTAATCGACCAGGTCGTTCCCAGGAAAGAGGGGGCTTTCCAATAAGGATTTCTCCCTATTGGCGCACAATTAGGTGACCAAACCTCTCCTTGTCAGAACTTCTAGACATCGTTAATAATGCAAATAATAATATTAACAACTTCGTCATCTCAATTATTGATTTAATAGCATATAAAATATCGACAATAATTGAATCAAACTGAGTGACTTCTCGCATATGCATTAATAATCAATACCGTGTGCTACTATGCAACCACGCGTATTCCTGTACTTTTAACACCGGGTGTTTCAACAGTTAACGGTAAAACTTCCGCCGTTATTTTTATAAAAATATTTTTATCGTTTTCTCAATCCGACAATAATTCCGTTGTGGGGTCCACTAATGATTGTGCAGTCATTGCATTTAATATTTCTGTTAAAACGAATATTCCCCGACCAATCGAATATTATATAACAACTTGCGTACTTTGCAAAATTTATAAATACTACCCACAACTATAACATTATATCAAATTCATTCCACAATATTCAAAAATGATAATTATAGAAAATTTATTTTTATTCATAAAAAGTTGGGGTCTTACAATCTCCTTTTCTTATGAAATTTCGCCCTCGAAATTAAGGTACGTACCTGGTATATCGAAGAGGTAAGAATACCTTGATTTCATTTTAGATTCTAACTCCCAGGTCATTTCCTAAACATCGTGGTTCTCCATAACACTTTGACTTGAGGTATAACCTTGGAGCGTAGAATATGTTCCTTCTTATCCAAGATTCGAACAGGAACCTCTTCATACGTTAAATCTTCCGCTATTTTGTCCGGTTCTAACTCAATAATGTGGTTCAGGTCTTTCACGTATTTACGTAATATGGATGTATGAAAAACGTTATGAACACGAGACACACTTGGCGGTAAAACAAGTCTATAGCCTACAATCCCAACTCGATCGAGGATTAAAAATGGGCCAATGAATCGAGGATTGAGTTTTTCTCTTTTTCCAAATCTCGTAACTCCTTTCCATGGAGCAACACGTAACAACACATGATCTCCAATATCAAATTCCACGTCCTTTCGATGAAGATCAGCATAACTCTTTTATCGGTCTTGTGAGGTTTTTATACGTTGTCGAATCATTTGTATCTTTTTTGTAGTCATACGTACTAACTCCGGTCCCAACAACGTTGCTTCACCCACCTCATCCCAGCATACTGGAGAACGACACTTTCTTCCATACAACGCTTCGAATGGAGCCATGCCAATACTTGCTTGATAAGCATTGTATCAGTAGGAAAACTCCACCAATGGTAAGAACTTGTCCCAACTTCCCTTGAAGTCAAGGACACAGAGTCTTAATAAATTTTTAAGAGTTTGAATGGTCCTCTCTGATTGTCCATCCGTCTAGGGATGATATGCCGAACTAAATTGTAAATCCGTGCCCATAGCTTTTTGCAAACTAACCCAAAATCGTGAAGTGAATCTTGGGTCTCGATCAGAAACTATGGATACTGGTATACCCTACAATCTTACAACCTCGTTTATGTACATACGAGCAAGACGTTCAAGTGTATAAGTTTCTCGTATTGGTAAGAAATGAGCAGACTTGGTCAATCTATCAACAATGACCCAAATTTCATCTATGCCTTGAGAAACCTTGGGAAGACCAGTAACGAAATCCATGGTAATGTGTTCCCACTTCCATTCTGGAATTTCAAGTGGTTGCAATGGACCTTTTGGTACTTGATGCTCTGCCTTGACTCATTGACAAGTTAGACACCTTGAGATAAATAGCGCTATCTCTCTCTTCATATTGCCCCACCAAAATTTATGTCGAAGATCATGATACATTTTGGTACTCCCAGGATGGATTGCAAACGGTGTGTTGTGCGCCTCCATCATGATTTTATACTTTAAATCAGGGTCGTTAGGGACACAAAGTCTGGAGTTGACTCGAAGTATTCCTTCTTTATCGATTCTTGCTTCTAGAATAACGCCCTCTTGAACCTTCTTCTTCACATTCGTCAGCTCTTTGTATGTAGCTTGCATGACTTTAACTTTATCGATTAAAGTCGATTCTACTCGTATATTCGTTATCTTCACGTAGGTTCGTATATTCACATTTGTAAACACATACGATCTTCTACTCAACGCGTCAGCTACCACGTTCGCTTTTTTATGATGGTATTGAATGGTACGATCGTAATCTTCAACAGCTCGATCCAACATCTTTGGCGCATGTTACGTTTGTTTTGGGTGAAGAAAATATTTTAGGGTTTAAGAAATGGGTTTTGTACTAGGGTCAATACAAAATTCAATTTCACGCTCTAGGGTTAGGCTAAGAATTCTTCAAAAATACGTAAGGAATTTTAATTAACAATAGAAATGTCATTCACAACTGTGACTCTCATTCAAGACTTAGATAATACGTCACATTGATACCTATTAACTTGCCATCGTCATTCACGACGTCGCCTACAGAAAGTCTGGCTTTGGTGCATTCCACACAAGGTAGTCAACAACGAAAGGATCGGGGCTCTTTACTTATGGCATGATATGACAATGATTGACTTTACTGGTTTGGTTGCTTGAATTCACATAACAGGCTGGTTAGGAATATGAAAGCTAACAACCTTACAAAAAGCATGATGAGTAGTTAACAAATCGATTTCTAAAATCACATCAAAGACAAGTATTTTCAAAGAGATAAGATCGACAGGTAACGTGAAAGTGTCGATTTGAATCAACAAGATTTATAAACAGTGGAGGTAACGAAGGTTTCTACTAATGAAGTTTCAACCAATAAGTCAAAGTCTAACTTCTCCTGAGTTAAATTTAAATATTGAGCGCAAGTAAGAGATATAAAAGAATGGGTAAAATCGGTATCTAATAAGGTATAGACTTCGCAAGAATTTATAATTAATTAACCCATGCTAACTTCGTTTGGGTTACTCACTTTTTGAGAAGTCACGAAAAATGATCTTCCTGAAACCACCGACTTTGTTTTATCCGTATCCGCCTTTGGTGCCTCCATCCTAGCTGAACTTGTCTTCAGTGAAAGACAAAATCGGGCTAGGTGACCTTCTCTTCTACAATTATAACATGCTTTGGACGACATCGCGCAGTTTGGACTGATACGTCCCTCCCCTCCGCATTTGAAACATATGATAGGTGGTCGTTCTCCTTCCTTAACAACGGGTGCTGGTGCTGACGTCTTTCCATCATTGTTGAATTTCCTCTTCTTGAAATGTTCATTCTTATTGTTTTGGCCATGATTAACACCGAAGTGGTTACCATTTCTAGCATGCTGATTCCCTCATGCTTATTGTCACCACTTCGATGACTGCTATCACTGGTATTATCATTTAGTCGGCTGCTCTCTTTTGGTTAGGTTGACTCATTATCGCACTTCAATAACTGAGCCCTATTAACAACATCTGAATACAAACACAGTTTATGAGAGATAAGATATTGACGTATCTCTGGTTTCAAACCTCTTAGAAACATTCACGTCATTCTCTACGCAAACCGAGATAACTCGGAAAACTTGGCTTCGTACTACGACACGGTCATGTTGTTTTGCTCCAGCATGATGAACGCTACCTCTTTCATGTGACGAATACTTTCGGAAAAGTACTTGTCGTTGAATAATTCTTGGAACTTCTCCCAAGTCATCTTCAGTTCGTCAGGTTGAGTACGTTTTATAGATTCCCACCAAGAATCGCGCTCGTCAGAATAACATGAAGGTGGAAAAGGGAACCTTTGCTCCTGAGCATCCCAAGACATCAAATATCTTGCAGATCTGCTTTATCCACGTCTCCGCCTTAAGTGGTTTTGGCTCTCTAAAAAACTCCGGTGGTCTCAGTTCCTTAAACTGCTTAGCAGTGACCGTCCGAGAGTTGCCAGTGTTTCCACCTGCATTTTGGACAGGAGCCGCTCTTTCCTGATGTTGCATGAATTGCATAAAGCCTCTGAACATTACATCGTTCATCATCTTGTCAGTGTTGTTGTTTGCCTAAAGATTGGTGCCTTCCTGATGCACATTATCTTGATTATTGATCTGTGGAGACTCAACGGTCTCCTGTGCTCTATTGATGTTCTCAACATTCTCGGATGCCATTTTCAAACACTGCCACAAAACAAGGGTTAATTAACATATCACATATTATCCCTATACTCTAACCGACCAATTAAATACCAAATAAGCTTAGGTAGGTCATACTAGCGAAGGAATTCCTCGTCTCTCCCTTCCTAGTTCTTGTCTCACATCTCAGCCAGGGATCATATCCCTAAGCTTTGATACCAACTGTGACGCTCCCAAAATAGGTATACATCACCCTTCTTGAGTCGCCAAATGCATGGTACAAAATTCAAATACAACTTAATTATACAATAGTCGTGTAAAATACTGTGAGTTTTAATACAAATATTGTCTTCTAGACAGTATACAATCTCAGAATAAGTCCTCATTACATTTATTATCACACTATTTTATAGAATAGTGAGGACTACTAAGACACCATCTCGGACCATCACTCCGTTCCCCGACTAGTCCCCGGCCACGTTCTCATTTCTCAAGAAGAAAACGGTGAAAGAAAGGTGAGCTCAACTAGCCCAAGAAGAAATATTATGACTAAGATAATCCGAATAAATTATCATTAGTCCTCAAGCGATTGTTAAACCGATAAATATAATAAACATCAAGTTTAATCTGCAAGTGGAACATGCAATCCATTAAAAGAGTCATGTGAGAATAAAATCTACTATCTTTTATGATTTAAAAGGTTTTCATCACTTTTATCATTTGAGACTCAACTTAATAAATAATCCACATCATCCCCGCACTACTGACGAGGATATTCATTAGGTCACGACCATAAATTATCTATGCACTACTGAGCCAAGGATATTTTTGTATTCATCAATGGTCATGATCATGCCAACAATCTGGCCCATCAATGCACTCACGGGCCAATGAGGACTTTTACCACATCATTTATAACATTACGGGCCATGATTACAACCGAATAATCCTCGTCATAATCATATCAAGTCCATCTATGCACCACAGGCCACAGATGACTTTCAAAAAAATATAAACATGAGGATGATGACAATGATATAAGAATTCAATAAAACAAGTTCAAGAATTTAATTTATTTAGGAACTAATAACGTCCAAATTGTCAACATGATACTTCTTTGTAAAGTAAAATTCAAGAATACTCAGAAGAATATTTCCATGAAAAGATACTGGATGAAGCGCAAATATCAAGGATATTCCACTAATTTCATGGAGTATAATAAGAATGGAATAACAGAAGTTCTCTTCATGAATACAAAAGAAATAATACCCCTTATCGTAAAAGAAACTTGATATCGGAGTAGTGAAGTAGCAGAATACTTTTCTTCTTTTTCTCTATAGTTTCTCTCTCAGAGTTTCAAATTGAATTCGTAAGAAATAATGAAGGAATGGGCTTCTATTTATAGAAGAATGGAATGAATAGTAACCAATCCATGAAGCGGTCTGTATTGATTGCATTTTTAATCGGACGGTCCATATTTAAAGCAAAATCTTTTAAATAAAATATAATATATTCTATTTATAATCTAATAAAACGAATAACTTTATAAAAGATTTTACTATGCAAACACTATGCAGCACCTTTGTAAGACCCAAACTTTTATAAATAAAGATGAATTTTTCTATAAATATTATTTTTGAATATTATGGAATAAATTTGATATAATGTTATAGTTGTGGGTAATATTTATAAATTTTGCAAAGTATGCAAGTTGTTATAAAATATTCGTTTGGTGGGAATATTCTTTTGTTAGGAATATTAAATGACAATGGCTCAATCATTGGTGGACCCCACAACATTATTGTCGGATCGAGAAAGCGACAAAAATATTTTTATAAAAATAACTACGGAGGTGTTACAATTAAAAGCCGTTGAACTACCCTATTGGTAAAAGAAATACGATGTCTGGCGTGGTTGCATAAGTAGCTGCGGTATTGATTATTGATGCTTACGTGAGAAGTCACTTCATTTATGCTCAATTATTACTACGAAGAATTCTTCGCATCATATCTCTTATATTATTGATTCAATTATTGTCACAAGATCATCTCGTATAATATGTTATAGTATTAAATCAATAATTGAGACGACAAGTTATAAATGATTAATAATTATTGAAAGATTAAATATGTGTTATGATTTGTGGTAAGTTTGATTATTTTATGGGGGCTCATATGTCATCATCTAAGAGTCTCTTCATCAATAGTATTTACCTTCGTCAATAGTAATTACCCTTGTGAATAGTATTTACCTTCGTCGATAGTAATTACCCTTGTGAATAGTATTTACCTTCACAATCGATAGTAATTACCCTTGTGAATAGTATTTACCTTCGTCAATAGTAATTACCCTTGTGAATAGTATTTACCTTCGTCAATAGTATTTACCTTCCGTTAATAGTAATTACCTTTACCAGACGTCGAACCACTTGTCGTTTCACATTACAAAGCGCCGAACCACTTGTCGTTTCACATTACAAGGCGTCAAACGTTCGTCAAGCCACTTGCCTTTTCATACGGCGGTGCTAAGCTAGAAATCTTCTATAAATAGAGGCCTAGGGCTTCATTATTTTCACTTAATTCATTCAAGCTATAGAGAGAAAGTATAGAGAATAAGAGAGAAAGAAGAAGAGTATTTTGTTACTACATCTTTGCAGTATTCAATCTCCTACCAAATGTAAAGGGTGTTATTCTTTCTTATTCATGAAGAGAAGCTGTTGTTATTCCATTGCTTATTATTACATTGGAATAACCTGTATAAGTGGTTTACCCTATACTTGGTGACATTCTTCTATTATTCATTGGAACATCACATCACATGTGTTTTACACCGGACGGTTCCGCTTTTTTTATTATTATACATTGGAACATCACATCGTGTGTTTTACAGGACCTGGTTAAAATCTTTATTATACATTGGAACATCACATGCGTGTGGTTTTTACAGGACTGGTTAAAATCTTTATTATTACATTGGAATATCTATCTCGTGTGTTTTACACAGGATCTGGTTCCATCTTTATTATTACATTGGAACATCCCGCTTGGTGTGAATTTCACGACACGTTCCGTTATTTATTATTCATTTGAATAACCCGTCTGCATGCGGTCTATCGCATGCATGGTGATTTCTTTTGTTATTCCATTCCTTATTATACCCGGTTGGTTAAAACTTTGACTTCTATACTCCATGAAATTAGTAGAATATCCTTGATATTTGCGTTTCATCCAAAGATCTTTTCATAGAAATATTCTTCCGATCATTCTTGAATTTTACTCTACAAAACAAGATCATGTTGACAATTTGGACGTTAATAATTCCGGATAAAATAATTCTTGAACTTGTTTTATTGAATTCTTATATCATTGTCATCATCCTCATGTTTATATTTTTTTGAAAGTCATCGTGGGTTCAGCACTGTAGTGCATAGATGGACTTGGTATGATTATGACCGAGAGACTATTCGATTGTAATCATGACCGTAATGTTACAAATGATGTGATAAAATCCTCGATGGTAGTAGTGCATTGATGGACGATTGTTGGCATGATCATGACCATTAATGAATACACAAATATTCTTGGCCGTAGTGCATGAATAATTGTGGTCGTGATACTAAAGAATATCCTCGTCAGTAGTGCGGGGTGATTCGATGATGTGAAATATTTATTAAAGTGAGTCTCACTATAAGCGATGATGAAAAACCTTTTAAAACCTAAAAGATAGTAGACTTTATTTTCTACTTGACTCTTTTAATGGATTCGATATTCAGCGCAGATTAAACCGGTTGTCTATTGTATTTTATCGGTTTAACATTATTGAAGACTATTGATAATTTATTCGCATTATCTTAGTCATAATATTTTTCTTCGGGCTAGTTGAGCTCACCCTTTCTTTCTTTGTTCTCTTGAGGAAATGATAATATATTTGGGACGAGTCTGGGAAACGAGTGATGGTCCCGAAGATAAGCATTAGTAGTCCTCACTATTCTACGTAAAAAATAGTGTGATAATAACTGTAATGAGGACTTTTGTTTGAGTTTGTATAATATCTAGTAGAGCGATATTTGTATTTAAACTCACGGTTTATGTCGTATTGCATACGGCGCTTATGTTAATAAGTTGTATTTAAATTACATACCATGTAAGTGTCGACCCAAGATGGGTGATGTATACCTAATTTTGGGGCGTCACAGGTTGGTATCGAGCTTAGGATATGATCCTGGCTAAGATGTGAGAATAGTACTAGGAGGGGAGAGGCGGGGAATACCTTCGCTTAGTATGACCTACCTAAGTTTATGTGATATTTTATTGGTTGGTGGGAAGATAGGGATAATTTGTTACATGTCAATTAACCTTTTGTTTTGTGGCGAGATTCGAAAATGACATCCGAGAATGTTGAGAATAGCAATGGAGTATGAGCGATTGTTGATTCACCACATATCAATAATCGAGGATAATGTGCATCGAAGGCGACAATCCTCATGCAAACAACAACACCGACCAAATGACGAATGATCAAATGTTCGGGAGGCTTTATGCGAATTCATGCAACAAAGAAAGCGAAGGCGACTCTGTCCAAAACGTAGGTGGAAACACGGAAACTCTCGAGGCGGTCACCGCTAAACAATTTAAGGAGCTGGGACCACCGGAGTTTAAGGGAGAGCCAAAACCACTTACGGCGGAAGCATGGATAAAGCAGATTACCAAGATATTTGATGTCTTGGGATGCTCCGAGGAGCAAAAGGTTCCCTTCGCCTTTTATGTTGCTTGTGAGAGGCGGATTCTTGGTGGGGAATCAGAAACGTACTCAACCAAATTATCATGAAGATATCTTGGGAGAAGTTCCAGAGGCATTCAACGACAAATACTTTCACGAAAGTATTCGCCACACATGAAGGAGGTGGAGTTTATCAAGTTGGAACAAAACAATATGACCGAGTGTCGCAATACGAGGCAAAATTTGCGGAGTTATCACGGTTTCGCCCCACTTGGTGGATAATGAAGAGAGAATGGCGCGAATGTTTTAAGAGGTTTGAAGTCGGAGATACGTCAACATCTTATTTCTCATAAAGCGTGTTTGTATTCGGATGTTGTAAATAGGGCTCGATTAGTGGAAGTAGCGATAATGAGTCAACTTAACTAAAAAGAGAGCGGTAAGCAAAATTATAATACCGGCGAGAATAGTCATCGAGGCGGTGACAACAAGCGTGGAGGGAATCAACAAAGGCGGATATGGTAACCACGCCGGTGGTAATCAGGCCAAAAACAATAAGAATGGACATTTCAAGAAAAGGAGATTCAACAATGATGGAAAGACGTCAAGACCAAAGACCCATTGTTAAGGAAGGAGAAAGACCACCTATCATATGCTTCAAATGCGGAGAGAGGGACACATCGATCAAAGCTGCGGCGTCATGCCGTCAAAGCATGTTATAATTGTGGAAGAGAAGGTCACTTAGCTCGATTTTGTCGTTCATCAAGACAAATTCAAAGCTAGGATGGAGGCACCAAAGGCCATCCCGTAAAATTCAAAAACCCAGTAGTGCTGAGGAGAGCATTTGTTGTGACCTCCCAAAGAGCAAGGAATCCGAATGAGGTCATCACGGGTAAGCTTATCATAAACTCTAATGAAGTCTATACTTTATTTGATACTGGGGTTCTACCCATTCTTTTATTTCTCCTACTTGCGCTCATCGATTAAATTTGACTCAGGAGAAATTAGACTTTGACTTATCTGTGGAAACTCCGTTGGGAGAAACCTTCATTACATCCATCGTTTATAAGTCTTGTTTGGTTCAAATCGGTCCCCTCACATTACCGTCGATCTTATTTCATTAAAAATACTTGCATTTGGCGTGATTCTAGGGATTGATTGGTTAACTACTTATCATGCAAAAATTGATTGTTTTCGTAAGGTTGTTAGCTTTCATATTCCTAATCAACCTATTATGCTTAATTCAAACGACCAAACCATTAAAATCAATCACGGTCATCTCAAGCCATAAAGCTATTCGTTTATTGAAAAGCGGATGTCAAGCTTTCTTAGCTCATGTCACGTGATTTAAATAAAATACGTCGGGTTTTAAACGATATTCCTATTGTTAATAAATTTCTGACGTATTCCCAAGAACTTCTGGCCTACCCAGAGCGTGAAATTGAATTTTGTATCGACCTTGAACCCCAGACAAAACCTATTTCCAAAGCCCCATATCGAATGGCTCTATTGAACTTCGTGGAGTTAAAGACCCAACTGCAGGAATTGTTAGACATTGGCTTTATTCGTCCCTAGTACTTCTCCTTGGGGTGCTCTGTTCTATTCGTGAAGAAGAAAGATGGGAGTATGCGACTTTGTATTGATTATCGGGAGTTGAATCACGTCACCATCAAAAATAGGTATCCATTGCCACGTATTGATGACTGTTTGACCCGATTTGCAAGGAGCCAAATTCTTTTCAAAGATTGATCTTCGTTAGGATATCACCAATTGAAGATTAGAATCTACCGACATTCCAAAGACGGCGCCGAACTCGATGCGGGCATTATGAATTCCTAGTCATGTCCTTTGGATTGACTAATGCTCCTCACGCCTTCATGGATATGATGAACCGAGTATTCAAGGAATATTTAGATCACTTTGTGGTCGTCTTTATTGATGACATCCTTATTTATTCCAAAAGCCGTGAAGATCATGAGCAACACTTGAGGTCGACACTCCAAAAGCTTCGTGAATATAAGCTTTATGCCAAGTTGAAGAAATGCGAGTTACGGCAGAAGAAGTAGCATTCCTTGGGCACGTGGTATCAAGTCATGGAATATCCGTTGACCAAAGAAAGATTGAAGCTATTCAAAGCCGGGAACAACCTAAATCGATGGACCAAGTACGTAGCTTTCTCGGTTTAAATTTGGTTATTATCGGAGATTCGTGGAAGGATTTTCTCGAATCGCTATTCCATTGATTTCGGTGACTCGGAAAGATACAAAGTTCGGTTGGAGCGAAGAATGTGAGAAGAGTTTTCAAGAACTCAAGAGGAGACTTATTTCAAAGACTGTTACGACAATACCATCGGCTCGGAGGATTTGTCATCTACTGGTGATGCTTGAGCAAAGGGTTGGGATGTGTTCTCATGCAACATGGAAAAGTAATAGCCTTTATGCCTCATGACAACTCAAAGAATATGAGAGGAATTATCCTACTCATGATCTAGAGTTAGCATATTATTGTCTTGACTTAAAATTTGGAGGCATTACTTGTATGGGGAGAAAGTGGAGATCTTTACGGATCATAAAAGCCTCAAATATTTCTTCACTCAAAAGGAACTCAACATGCGACAACGACGTTGGCTTTGAATCATTGAAAGATTATGATCATACCATCCAATACCATCACGAAAAGCGAACGTGGTAGGCGGCGCATTGAGTAGAAAATCATATGCAAGCACGAGTGCGATATTATCGCAACGAAAGGCCCATTTTGTGTGACTTGCAAAGGATGGAGATAGAATTAAAGACTCGAGGACGCATGTGATGATAGCGAGTATCTGAGTAGAACCGACTTTAATTGATAAAGTTAAAAAGTCGCTCAAGCTACGGACTGGAGTCGATGCGTATGAGGAAGAAAGTGCAAGAAGGTGCTATATGGGAAGCAAGAATCGATGAAGAAGGAATACTTGAGTCAACTCCGGACTTTTGTGTTCTAACGACCACGATTTAAAGTATAATATCATGATGGAGGCACACAACACACCATTTGCAATCCATCACGGGAGTACCAAAATGTATCATGATATTCGCCATACATTTTGGTGGAGCAATATGAAGAGAGAGATAATATTTGTTTATCTCAAGGTGTCTAACTTGTCAACGAGTTAAAAGCAGAGCATCAAGTACCAAAAGGTCCATTGCAACCACTTGAAATTCCGAGATGGAAGTGGGAGCACATTACCATGGATTTAGATTCTGGGTCTTCCTAAGGTTTCTCAAGGCATTGATGCGATTTGGGTCATTGTTGATAGGTTGACCAAGTCCGCTCATTTTTACCGACACGAGAAACTTATACACTTGAACGTCTTGCTCGTATGTACATAAACGAGATTGTAAGGCGCATGGTATCTGCCGGTATCCATAGTTTTCGATCGAGACCCAAGATTCACTTCACGATTTTGGGTTAGTTTGCAAAAAGCTATAAGCACAGACTTACGATTTAGCTCGGCATATCATCCTCGACGGACGGACAATCGGAGAGGACTATTCAAACTCTTGAAGATCTATTAAGACTACTGTGTCCTTGATTTCAAGGAGTTGGGACAAGTTCTTACCATTGGTGGAGTTTCCTACAACAACAGTTATCAAGCAAGTATTGGCATGGCTCCATTCGAGCGTTGTATGGAAGAAAGTGTCGCTTCAAGATATCTTTGGGATGAGGTGGGTGAAGCAACGTTGTTGGGACCGGAGTTGGTACGTATGACTACGGAAAAGATTCAGACGATCCGACAACGTATAAAAACCTCACAAAATCGACAAAAGAGTTATGCTGATCTTCATCGAAAGAACGTGGAATTCGATATAGGAGATCATGTGTTGTTAAGAGTTGCTCCATGGAAAGGAGTTACAAGATTTGGAAAGAGAGGAAAACTTAACCCTCGATTCATCGGTCCATTTTTAATCCTCGATCGAGTAGGAACTGTGGCCTATAGACTCGCTTTACCGCCAAATATGTCTCGTGTTCATAACGTTTTTCACATATCTATGTTACGTAAATATGTGAAAGACCGAACCATATTATTGAGTTAGAAGCTAGGACGAAATAGCGGAAGATTTGACGTATGAAGAGGTTCCTGTTCAAATTTTGGATAAGAAAGAACATATTCTACGCTCCAAGGTTATACCTCAAGTCAAAGTTTTATGGAGGAACCACGATGTTGAGGAAATGACTTGGGAGTTAGAATCTGAAATGAAATCAAGGTATCCTTACCTCTTGACATACCAGTCGTACCTAATTTCGAGGGCTGAAATTTCATAAGAAGGGAGGTTGTAAGACCTCAAACTTTTATAAATAAAGATGAATTTTTCTATAAATATTATTTTTGAATATTATGGAATAAATTTGATATAATGTTATAGTTGTGGGTAATATTTATAAATTTTGCAAAGTATGCAAGTTGTTATAAAATATTCGTTTGGTGGGAATATTCTTTTGTTAGGGAATATTCGTACAATGGCTCAATCATTGGTGGACCCCACAACATTATTGTCGGATTGAGAAAACGACAAAAATATTTTTATAAAAATAACGGCGGAGGTGTTACCGTTAAAACTGTTGAACTACCCGGTGGTAAAAGTACAGTAATACGCGTGGTTGCATAGTAGCACACGGTATTGATTATTGATGCTTACGTGAGAAGTCAACCATTTATGCTCAATTATTGCTACGATAATTCTTTGCATCATATCTCTTATATTATTGATTTGATTATTGTCACAGTATCATCTGTATAATATGTTATAGTATTAAATCAATAATTGAGACGACAAGTTATAAATGATTAATAATTATTGAAAGATTAAATATGTGTTATGATTTGTGGTAAGTTTGATTATTTTATGGGGGGGCTCATATGTCATCATCTAAGAGTCTCTTCATGATAGTATTTACCTTCGTCGATAGTAATTACCCTTGTGAATAGTATTTACCTTAAATCGATAGTAATTACCCTTGTGAATAGTATTTACCTTCGTCGATAGTATTTACCTTCGTTAATAGTAATTACCTTTACCAGACGTCGAACCACTTGTCGTTTCACATTCTGAGCGCCGAACCACTTGTCGTTTCACATTACAGGCGTCCAAACCGATTCGTCAAGCCACTTGCCTTTTCATACTAAGGTGCTAAGCTAGAAATCTTCTATAAATAGAGGCCTAGGGCTTCATTATTTTTCATTTAATTCATTCAAAGCTATAGAGAGAAAGTATAGAGAGAATAAGAGAAAGAAGAAGAGTATTTTGTTACTTTACCGCTGCTTTAAAGTATTCAATCTCCTACCAAATGTAAGGGGTGTTATTCTTTCTTATTCATGAAGAGAAGCTGTTGTTATTCCATTGCTTATTATTACATTGGAATAACTTTTGTATAAGTGGTTTACCCTATACTTGGTGACATTCTTCTATTATTACATTTGGAACATCACATGCATGTGTTTTACAGGACTGGGTTTAAAATCTTTATTATTATACATTTGGAACATCACATGCTGTGTGTTTTACAGGACTGGTTAAAATCTTTATTATTTCTGTTGGAACATCACGCTCGTGTGTTTTACAGGACTGGTTAAAATCTTTATTATTACTGTTGGAATATCCTATCTCGTGTGTTTTTACAGGATCCGGTTCCATCTTTATTATTACTGTTGGAACATCCCGTGATTGTGAATTTCACACGACACGGTTCCGTTATTTATTATTCATTGGAATAACACATGCTCATGCGGTCTATCGCATGCATGGTGATTTCTTTTGTTATTCCATTCCTTATTATACCCGGTTGGTTAAAACTTTGACTTCTATACTCCATGAAATTAGTAGAATATCCTTGATATTTGCGTTTCATCCGATATCTTTTCATAGAAATATTCTTACGATCATTCTTGAATTTTACTCTACAAAACAAGATATCATGTTGACAATTTGGGACGTTAATAATTCCCGGATAAAATAATTCTTGAACTTGTTTTATTGAATTCTTATATCATTGTCATCATCCTCATGTTTATATTTTTTGAAAGTCATCGTGGCTCTGTAGTGCATAGATGGACTTGGTATGATTATGACAGAGACTATTCGGATTGTAATCATGGCCGTAATGTTACAAATGATGTGATAAAAATCCTCGTGTTAGTAGTAGTGCATTGATGGACGATTGTTGGCATGATCATGACCATTAATGAATACACAAATATTCTTGGCGTGTAGTGCATGAATAATTGTGGTCGTGATACTAAAGAATATCCTTGGTAGTAGTGCGAGGGTGATTCGATGATGTGAAATATTTATTAAAGGCGAGTCTCAAACTATAAGCGATGATGAAAAACCTTTTAAAACCTAAAAGATAGTAGACTTTATTTTTCTACTTGACTCTTTTAATGGATTGCATATTCACGCTATGATTAAAACCGGTTGTCTATTGTATTTTATCAGTTTAACATTATTGAAGACTATTGATAATTTATTCTGCATTATCTTAGTCATAATATTTCTTACTGGGCTAGTTGAGCTCACCCTTTCTTTCACTGTTCTCTTCAGGAAATGATAATATAGCTGGGACGAGTCGGGGAAACGAGTGATGGTCCTGAAGATAGCATTAGTAGTCCTCACTATTCTGTAAAATAGTGTGATAATAACTGTAATGAGGACTTTTTGTTTGAGTTTGTATAATATCTAGTAGACGATATTTGTATTTAAACTCACAGTTTATGTCGTATTGTACACGACAGTTATGTTAATAAGTTGTATTTAAATTCTGTACCATGTAAGTGTCGACCCAAGATGGGTGATGTATACCTAATTTTGGGGGCGTCACATTTTACAGAGAATTAGGGAAGAGAAAAAACTAAACCTTTAAAACTAAAAAGAATAGGATAATATCTTGAAGAAGATGATTATGGCTATTCCCTTTTTTGATTCTCAAGCTTTTCTTCTCACCAACTCCCTAGCCTTTCTTCCTCTCTTCTTTTCTCTCTCACTTTTCTTCTTCTTCTCTTCTTCTTCTTCTTCTTCTTCTTATTCTTCTTATTCTTCTTCTTCCTCTGAGTTTTTCTCTTTTCTTCCTAACTCTAACTACGTACTAACAATATAACGTATATAGGATATAATTTATATTAATTATATAATATAAATATAGATATAACTGATATCAGCTATCTAAGTTTTGAAAACCAAAAGCCATAAGGCTTGTTTGGCTAGTCACAAAAAAAATAACCAATTAATCCTTATGCCTTGTTTGGTAAAACACAATTAGAATAAAGACTTAATAGACATTAGGCATTGTTTGGCAAAACTGAATTAAAACTCCTTTAAGTTATTTTAATAAATACTTTATAAAAGGTTATTTGTCACACTTTTAATAAATTAAATTAATCTTAATAACAATTTATTAAATTACTTTAACACATAAATTAATACCACAAAATTATAATTTTCTTTATAATTATAACTTTATTTAATCAACTAACACATTCTTTTAATTATAAAATTCAAATAAAAAGAATAATCATTCAATTAATCAAAACTCTCTAATTTAATAATTAAATTAAATTAGCATAAAATAATGAATTTCCTTAATTATTTATTTAACAAATAGTTAACCAAATTGAATCAAATTTGAACAATTATTTATTTAACAATAAACACATCCATTAGATACTTAAATAATTCAATAAATATTTAATATAACAATTAAAAAAAATTCTGGAATGTTACATGACGACTCAGAATAGGTGATGTATACCTATTTTTGGGACGTCACAGTTTATATTTCTACTGAAACCAATTTCCTACAAGGGAGTAGCCAAAATAATTTTATAAAACATGATTTGGAATCAGTTGATAGAAACAAGACCCCTTTCGTGGTCGTCCAAGGGCACAACCAATGTACACTACAAGCAATGAAAACAGAGATACCCCATTGAGGAAAAAACTGCTTGAGCACCTGGAGCCTCTGTTTGTGAAATACAAGGTAACCCTTGCATTTTGGGGTCATGTCCATAGGTACGAGAGGTTTTGCCCACTAAATAATTTCACTTGTGGAAGCTTGGGTTATCCAGGGAAAGCTTGGGAAGCATTCCTCGTGCATGTTGTTATTGGCATGGCGGGTCAAGACTAGCAACCAATATGGAGACCAGAACCAGACCATCCATCGGAACCTGTTTTCCCACAACCCAAGCAGTATATGTATCGCGGAGGTGAGTTTGGGTACACTAGGCTTTTTGCTACAAAAGAAAAGATAACACTTTCTTATGTGGGAAACCATGATGGGGAGGTACATGATATGGTCGAGATTCTGGCATCGAGTCAAGTTTTAAATGGTAATGTAAATGGTGACGGTGTTGTTGCTAAAGCAAGGGTTCAGGCGCTAGAAACGAGTCAAGTTCTAAATGGAAATGTAAATGGTGTTGTTGCTAAAGCAAGGGTTGAGGGGCAGTCTTTGTTTTCATGGTATGTTAAGGGCACCAGTGTCCTTGTGGTTGGAGTCTTTATTGGATTTGTTCTTGGGTTCTTATCACATGTTAGGATAGAAGTTGCATCAGGCAATAAGTGGACACCAATGAAGAGTGAAGAAACATGAAATCTAGGTCACTTCTCAGCAAATCAATGCTTTAAATTCTCCTGTTTGCATGTATATAACATAACCAGGTAACTATTTCTAAATAATCCACTGTCTGCAGTATGGAATTATTCAAGTTTGGTGGAGCTAAGATTAAATGATATTTTCTTTTATTTACTGTAATTATATCATATACTTGATATGTTTGTAAATATAATCACTCTTTACACTCACCTTCACATCTTCCGCCGTAGACAACGTAAGCCATGATAAAAGAACAACAAATAATACCACTGCTTTAACGTATGAATATTAATCTATTGTTTTTTAGTTTTTATATGATTACTGGAAGTTAAGTTAGGGTCTGATTATATATATATATATAGCACGGCTCGAGTTTGAGCCCTCTCTTACTTCACTGAACTCATCTTCTATTCGATTACAACTCAACTTAATTATTTGTTGGTTGGACTTGAGAAAAATACTACTCTCTCTCCCTTTCTACAAATTCAACAATTAAATTCTTATCTACGTAGGTCTCTTTTTATTCACTCTTATCTTATATAGTCACATTCATCTATTTTATTTGAATTCGACTAGTTGTAAAATCTTATCACATAATATCTTATGTATCTACCATTCATCTATTTTTATTTTCTCTTATCTTACACTCGTTTATATTTAATATAGACAAAAATTCATACGGCAAGACTCCCATATTAAAGATGTGTTATATTTTTTGTTGACTTTTTTCCCTTTACCCTTTGAACATTAAGGTTTGCATTGGTAGTTTGGTAGGGACCCATACACAATTTTTTTAATTATCTTTTTAGTAACAAATTTTAGGCTTCAACTATTTTTTTTTATAAAAAATCAAATAAAAATTATATCTGAAATCTTTTTTATAAGTAAAGTGTATCATCATCGAGAAGCGAGAAAAAAGAGTCCAAAGTTAAATAGGGCCTTGTTTATGGCCTAGGGTAGGGTAGGGTATAGTATAGTATAGAGTTTATAATTCAAATAGAAATAGAACTTTAAAGAATTTTTTGTTGGATTTATTAAGATCTTTGGATTCATCTGATTACCTAAACTCCTACCAGAAAATATTAGCTTCCTTTTAAAGGATAAGGGACTTATATCTCCTATTTAAAATGAAATTGGGTAAAAGTGATGCTGATCATGTGCCATAATTTTAATAAATCAATCTTAACGATTACTTTACTACTAAAGGGTAAAATGCAAGGTTGACCACTGAACTTTAGGGGTTTTTGGGTATTGAGTCCTTTTCTTTTGGTCAACGTATTTTGAGCCCTTTTCTATTAAAAAATTTGGACTTCGAGCCCTGTTGCCAGATATGCGTTGACTTGCTCACGTGTCGCCTACGTGGCACACGTGGAATATATGACGTGACACATATTGGACTTGAACCCAAAAAAATTGTCACTGCTCAGATTCGATCTCCAAACCTCCAACTCAAATTTCAATTAAATGACCACCCGAGCACCACATGTTAACTGTTATATTTTTGCAAGGATTATACTTTATAACTGAACAAAGAATTTCCCCCAAATTAAAACAAATCCCCTTTTCTTCGATCTACTAAGTCTCAGTCTCTATCTCACTATCTCATTTCCTTCTTTCCATCTTCTTCTGTCTCTTTCTCTGAACCTCTCACGTGCACATAGAAAACCTAAGGTTTCTTACTTTCGTCAAATTGGTGGTTTGTACCGGTCAGTCTTAAAGCTAATTAAAGGGTCTGAAAGTACTTTGTGGTGGGGAGATGGTGTAAGTGTCTCTCGAAATCCTCCTTTATTCCCCTTTATCTGTCGCCTCCTTTATCTGTCTATTGTGCACCTTTATTGACCTTCACATGTCTATTGTCATTGATTAAATACTTGGCATCTCTTGTATGTTGTCATTATAAATATAAATATCAACTTGTCTATTGTCTAGTGTTGTTTGTTATTTTGTTATTAACTTGTTGTGGTCCTTATGTTGTCTGTGGACTGTCTTTTTGTTCCCTAGTCAAACATTTTATTTTACTGTAGAATATTGGTAGTGGAACTCCACCCAAGATTTGTTTGTCTTTTACTTCTAATGAAAGTGTAATATTCTGCTACAAGTTCTACAATTATTGTATGTCCGATTATAAATACTAATATTAAATATATTTTTTAATTCATGTTTATGGTTTTTTTACTGTAGAAACTTGGAAGTTGAACTCCACCATGGGGGTTTATTTGGGTTATATCCTGTTTTCCATTATGATTATGGGAGAATTGATAACTTTCAAATCCCTTATTTTGAATTGAATTTTGAGAAGCTGAAGACAATGTGTGAGGGTTTTGGGTACAATAATGTAATTGGTTTATATTACAGAATGCCTGCAACTTTATTTTGTGGACAATTTAAAAATCTTGCAAATGATGATGACCTAAATATGATGTTAGATGAAGTTGTAGATTATAAACATACTGAGATTTATCTTGAGCATGATTGTGAAGGGGGTAAACAGGGTAAACAGACTAAATAGGCTACACATGCTAAACATGCTACTAATGCTAGGAATAGGGATAAACATGTGGGTTTGCTAATTGATATTAGTCATGATAGTGATGTGGTGGTGGAAGAAAATAACTATAAGGACTCAAGTTCTTCTAGTGATGTGATATGCTTGATGAGGAGGAAGAAGAAATGTTTCTAACTGATGATGAAGAAATAATTGAGGCAAGAAAAAAAACTAGAGAATATAAAGAACAGAAAAAAGAAAGTAAAACAACCAACTGTTGGGGGTAAAAATTCTGTAGAAGACCAAGGAAGTGAGAGTGAAAGTGATGATGACTATTCTAATGAAAGTGAAACAGATAGTGGGGATACTGAAGATTATGACTCTGATCAAGTAGAAAATGAAAGCCCTGAGAAAGTTGACTCTAAGGATGATATACTTGTGTGGAGGCAAAACCCTTTCCCAATGTATAACCCTAACACCAAAATCATGGGGACAAACTTAGAGTTGGGTATGTTATTTGCAAACAAGAAAGAATTCAAGAGTGCAGTTGTTAATTGGTCATTAACAAAAGGTTTTGATTTAAAATTTGTGAAAAGTGAAAAACATAAGGTTAGAGGGAGGTGTATGAATAACAAAAATTGTCCTGTGAAAGTATGGGTAACTAAAGTTCAGTTTCAACAAACTTTTCAACTTAGAACAATGAGGAAAAGACACAAATGTTCAAAAACTTTAGTGAATAGGCAGGTTAATGCTAAGTGGTTAGCAAAGAATTTGAATACAGAACTTAAAGAATTCAGGAATTGAAGACTGATTGATATCCAGTCTTATGTGAAAAAGACCTTTATAGTTTCTGTGTCAATAGACAAATGTTATAGGGCTAGACAGTTTGCTTTGCAAGAGTTGATGGTGAACATGAAAGAACATTTTGCCAAATTACATGGATATATCGAGGAGTTAAGAAGGTCAAATCCTGGGATTACAACTGACTTGTATCAAGTATTTCATTCTGGTGCACCTGAATTTAGAAGACTTTATATTCCATTTAAGGCTTTTAGAGTTGGCATGCTAGCTGGTTGTAGGAAAGTAATTGGACTAGATAGTTGCTTTCTAAAAGGATGTTGTGGTGGGCAGCTCTTAAGTGCAATAGCTAGAGATGGAAACAACCAAATGTTTCTAATCTCTTGGGCAGTTATAGAGGGAAAAAATAGAGACTCATGGGATTGGTTTCTGGGCTTGCTCAAAGATGACCTGAACTTAGAAGATGGTGAAGGGTGGACCTTCATTAGTGATCAACAAAAGGTAAATATCAACTTGTTATTTGTTATACATGTTATACTTCAATTTTAGGGTTGAATACTAATACATGTGATGTGTTAACATATTGTTCTATGCTTTTATTGCAGGGATTAGAAGGTGCATTAGCTACATTGTTTCCTTACTCAGAAACCAGAAACTGTGCAAGGCATATTTAAGCTAATATGAGAAAGAGGTATAGGGGTATAGCTTTGAAAAAAACCTTTTGGAGGGCTGTAAAATCTACAACTATCATTGATTTTGAGGATGAGATGGATAAAATTAAGGAGTTAGATGAAGGAGCTTATGATTTCATGATGGCTAGGACTCCTAGAAAATGGTGTAAGGCATTTTTCAAGATTGATACAAAGTGTGACATTGTGGACAACAACCTATGTGAGTGTTTCAATGGATATATAATTCAATCAAGAGGTAAGCCATTGATTGAATTATTAGAAGATATCAGACAACTCTTAATGACCAGACTACAATAGAAAAGAGACATAGCCATGAACAAGAAATGAGACATTTGTCCAAGACCAAAAAAAATTATGTACAAGAACATTGAGGACTACTGCCAGTACGTTGTTCTATACAATAGATATCTAAAGTTTGAGGTTTCATCTAGGATTGCAGCTGATGGGTACACAGTGAATTTGCAACTTCACACATGTGCTTGTAAAGCTTGGGATCTCAGTGGAATTCCTTGTCCACATGCATGTGCACCTATGTTCTACATGAGATACAATTCTGCAGATTATGTGTCTCATAGGTTTAAAGCACAAACATATGTGAGAGCATATTAAAAAATGTTGAGGGTGGTTAAAGGGGAGAGATTTTGACCAAGAGTTAATGTGACTCCACCATTACCTCCTCCATTAAAGACACCAAGAGGAAGGCCATAAAAGATGAGGAGGAGGGAGATGCACGAGGAGTCAACTGCTGCAAGTCAGAACAATCGTAAAAAAACAAAGTTATACAAATTTTCTAGGAAAGGTACAATCATGGTATGTAGTACCTGCAAGACAGCTGGCCACAATCGTCTTACATGCAAGTTACCTACACAAACAACACAATCAAATATAAGTAAGATACAAATACAAATGACTGAAATGAACAATGATGGTTTGAAATGACTGTTTTTTGGTATAATTTGGCAGGAAAAAGTTGAACAAGATAAGGGCGAAAGTGACAAGAAGAGAAAACAAAGAATGAAAGGGGAAAAAGATAAGGTAATTGATTTCAACTGTCAAGTGGTTATTTATTTCAATTGTCAATTGTCAATGTAATAAATATTAAGTCATCATCAAAATAATTTAAATCTTGGTTTTTCTAATTTTGTAGGAACAAGTTGCTCAAAATAAGGGAGAAATTAGGAAGAAGAGAAAACAGAGAATGAAATGGGAAAAAGACAAGGTAATTGATTTCAACTGTCAGGTGGTTATTGATTTCAACTGTCAATAACCAATGTAATAAATCTTGGTTTTTCTAATTTTGCAGGAATAAGTTGCACAAAATAAGGGAGAAATTGAGAAGAAGAGAAAACAGAGTACCAATAAGGAACAAGACAAGGTTTTAGCTGCACCTTTATGTTTTTATCATATTTAAGTTCACATACAAATGATGGTTTAAATATCTAAATAATTAATTGGTACATTTTAGGATCCACTGACACAAGAGAGTAGCAAACAGATTAAAGAAGGGAACAAAGGAGTGAAGGTATGTCCCTTCCATGTTAGTTACAGTTCTTTACAGCTGTGCTGGTGTGTTATTTTATTTCTTTGTAATAGATTTACAGCTGTGCCTTGTGGTATGCAGTTAGGAACCCAAAAGTTATAATTGTTATTACTAGTGGGGCCTGATTGTTTGGTTTTATAGTTAAATATGGCAGACCAAAATATCAAAGGTGCAGTTGTTAAAGAAAAACTACCAATTAGGAGAAATCCTGCACGAAGAGAATGGGTACCTCCTGGTTTTGGGTGTTTCATTTCCCCAAACACTGGCAACACTTACATTTCAGTAAGTTGATGTTCTATATTGTATTTTTTCAGTACAAAGAATAAGTAGTATTGATTTATGATTTATGTGGGTGTATGTAGAGCAAACCTGGGAGATGTTACTTAGCTGGAGCTGGCCCAAAGACTGTACCAGTTCCACCTAGTAGAAATGAGAAAGGAAAAGAAAGGGCAAAGACAACTACACATAATCCACCAAGGGGAAAGACAACTACACACTCCATTAGAGATATTTTTATTATTATTATTATTAAATCTACATATCTACTATGTGTGTGTGTGTATAAAGTAAAATTTTAATGAAGCTTGAGTGGGAAAAAACATATATACCACATTGAAGAGGCCAGCTTTTCCCCATGGACACTAATTGTAGTCGCATTTATTTATAGGCCAGTAATCTAATGTGGCGCATATAAAATTATCATTGATTTTTGCAATTGATGTTACACTCTTTACACTCATCTTCACATCTTCCGCCATAGACAACGTAAGCCATGATAAAAGAACAACAAATAATACCACTGCTTTAACGTATGAGTCCATTGTTTTTAAGTTTTTTTATGATTAAGTTAGGGTCTGATTATATATATATATATATATATATATATATATATATATATATATAGCACGGCATGAGTTTGAACCCTCTCTTACTTCAGTGAACTCATCTTCTATTCAATTACAACTCAATTTAATTATTTATTGGTTGGACTCGATAAAAATACTACTCTCTCTCCCTCTCTACAAATTCAACAATTAAATTTTTATCTGCGTAAGTCTCTTTTAAATCACTCTTATCTTATGTAGTCACATTCATATCTATTTTATTTGAATTCGACTACTTGTAAAATCTTATCACATAATATCTTATGTACCATTCAACTATTTTTATTTTCTCTTATCTTACACTCATTTATATTTAATATAGACATAAATTCATACGACAAGACTCCCAAATTAAAGATGTGTTATATTTTTTATTGACTTTTTTCCCTTTACCCTTTGAACATTAAGGTTTGCATTGGTAGTTTGGTAGGGACCCATACACAATTTTTTTAATTATCTTTTTAGTAACAAATTTTAGGCTTCAACTATTTTTTTTTATAAAAAATCAAATAAAAATTATATCTGAAATCTTTTTTATAAGTAAAGTGTATCATTATCGAGAAGCGAAAAAAAAGAGTCCAAAGTTAAATAGGCCTTGTTTTATGGCCTAGGGTAGGGTAGGGTAGGGTAGGGTATAGAGTTTATAATTCAAATAGAAATAGAAGTTTAAAGAATTTTTTATTGTATTTATTAAGATCTTTGGATTCTTCTGATTACCTAAACTCCTATCAGAAAATATTTGCTTCTTTTTAAAGGATAAGGGACTTATATCTCCTATTTAAAATGAAATTAGGTAAAAGTGATGCTAATCATGTGCCATAATTTTAATAAATCAATCTTAACGATTACTTGACTACTAAATATCTTTTACCTACCATAATAACACTTGAAAACTTATGACATGTTATATATATACACACGTGGTGGTTTTCACGACTCATAAACAAGGACGACATTAATCTCAACTCAACAGAGCTGTAACCATCGGGTATTTTGTTATCCCTCGCCTCGGTTTTATATCTTCATCTTAAATTGTTAGTAATATATTTAATAATAATAATAGTAATTTTACTATAAATATTACTGTAGTACATGTTAGTATCTAAGTGCATGTTATATATATATATATATATATATATATATATATATATATATATATTAGGCTTATGCATGGAACTTAATATGTAATGCATGCATTTAATGTAAATCAATTTGAAAGCCAAAGCATTAAATTGGTCCAAGTAAAGCATTAATTCTCGTGGCTTTTGTCCCAAATTGAAGGTCACATGGTTTTATATGCATTCTGCATGTTGTACTATATATGTACTAATATATATAAGTTGCATGCAATAATTATATTCGTATATGTATAAAAAACACACACACACACGTTAGATTTATATATATAATAATATGTACACAATTTTTACAAAGATATAATATATATATATATATATATATTCAGTTTTTGAATATATAATAATATAAAATTATAATATATATATATATATATATAAAATAATTTTGAAATAAAATAATTTTTGAAATATTTAAATAATAAAATTAATTCGAAACTAAATAGAAGATGCCTACAATTAAAAATGATTTAATCAATATTTTCATCTTCTTTCCAAATTCGGTCATACAAGCATTTGATAATCAACATATGACTTTTGTCCCACAATGCATGACCCAATTGATTTAATCATTTTAAAACATCAAGATCAATAAAATCAATTAAATACGATTTAGAAAATATTTTTGATCAAGGTAAATAAGATAAATAAAACAATTATAATAAAAAATCCTATGGAGAGAATTTTACCCTTTTAATTAATTTATTTACTAATTATTGTTATCAGCAAAATAAAACTAAAAGTTGGAAACCCAACGACTATCGTCCATTTGTGTGAATAAAATTTATGATTTGCGAGGTTGCATTTTGATGATACCGGTTAATTTTCATGCAAATAATTCTATATCTGGCAGCAGTTTTTGTGTTCATAACAGCGAGGTTTAGATGGGGAAAAACTCCTCGTATGTATCGTTTGCACCGTGACTGAGAAACGAGAAGTTTCTGTTGCAATTATCTTCTGTCTTTGATGGGTACACGTCCAACAGAAAGCTGCTAGCATTGCCCGAGATTTTTCGTTTGTTTTGGTTTGATGAGTTCATGTATGAGCACATATGTATATCGAGTCTATATATCCAGTAAAATTACTCTCATAATTATGAGAATAAATATATATGGGATTTATATTTACATGCAAGAAGTGTATCTAAATTCCAAATAATTTCTAAGCGCATTGTTTGTTATAGGGACAAAATACAAGAACATATCCACTTTAAGGGTAGTGATGGACAGGGGTTTGCCCGAGTAAATAAAGAAAGAAAGATGCCCCAAAGCAACCAAATATATAATACGTATGAGGATTGAATAGATAAAAAAAAAGAAGAAGGTAGTCTATTAGAAAAAAAATGGGTTAATTTTTGGCAAGAAAGTTAGAAGGCGAGACAATCTGGTATTTGTACAAGGTATCTCACTTTCCAAGCAATTTACGCGTGCGTTGGTTGGCACCCTTCACTCGCGAATTCAGCTCATCTACGTCGTCATTAAGATGATCGAGAGCTTTGTTTTGTCTGCATATTTCCATTTTGTAGTCAGAAAAATGATTAATAAACGAAGAAGAATGTGAAATGCAAAGGTTACTGACCTTTCGATTTCAGATCCCATGTCAACAGCCATACCCTTGAGATCACCCAAAATATCACTAAGGTCTGAAAGTGCATCGTCTTGCTTTGCCTTTTCATGCTGGTATATATGTATTAAAAACATAGACTAAGTTTAGGAAATGAAATAAGTGGTCTTAACTTCTATTTGCAGAATCTTAGATCCATAAACCCCCTACCTCAACTTGCTGCAAGGCATTTGTTGGTTCAGGAGGAGGAGTGCGAGAAGCTGATCTGCCCTTGGGTTTGGGAGTTAATCCCAACTTTTCTCTTTGCTCTTTCTTAGTTTGATTTTCTTTATAATTATCATCTGTGGAATAACCCAATTATATTAACTAGTATAAAATGTGATTCATCCCTGGGTCAAAGAACATAACAGTATGTTTTGACTAATGAGATGGGTTCTTCCATATAAATGTTATAAGAAAATAAAGAATGAAACTTTTGGCTTAAGCAGAAACCTTTTGAGATCACAGGCCCAATAATTTTCTTTCCCTTCTTTGGCTTCCAACTCATAGAGAACATGCCCCCAAGGTTCCCCAGTACCTTCTCACCCTGTAATTATTAATAAAATATGACTATTCCTTCTCAATACGAAAAAAGTAAAAAATAAAAATAAAAAATCATACCATACTTGAGTCTTGTGAACTCTTTAAAAAACTTTGCCATGGCGAGCAAGAAAAACACACACACACATATATATATACACACACACACATATATATATATATATATATATATATATATATATATATATATACATACGTACCTTGGACAAATTCTTTTCCATATCACTAGCCATCAAGTGAGTCCTATGAATTTGGTCACCCTGCTGATGCAAAGTATCCAGGGTCCTGGTAGCATCCCCTCTGATCTCCTCAGCAATCCTGAGGCTGTTATAAACAGAATCTGTAGTTTCTTTGGACTTGTTCACCGCATAACTCTCCAGTTCTTGAACGGACATGCTATCCAAGTCGTCGTGTTTGTTTGCTCCTCCTCCTCCTCCAAAATCATCATCATTATCATCCAAAGGGAGGATGGGTTCAGAAGAAGTTCTTTTATCCATTGTAAGGCCGGTTTGTTTCTTATTTGCGGTTGATTTTCGAAACCCAAACATTTTGAAATGTGTACGTATAACTGGCCGGCCGTGTATGTATTCTGAATTAAGCAAAGGCGGCCCAAGGAATAGATTAATTAATTGAATTATTATCTTCTTCTTTAATTATTTTCCTATCAAGAAAAACAAAGAAGAGAGCGATCGAAAACCAGACTTGTGTTTGTTGTCAGAAGAAATCAAGAGGCATGGCGAAAAAGGTGCGTTGTGGAGTGATTTGATCAAACTTTTGACTTTTCTTGACCGTTGAAGTTTTCTTTCCATCAAAATTTCTTTTTCCCTTAATTTCTTCCGTATTTTTTTCCTCTTCTTGCGTAAAATAAAATTATCCAACAAAAATAAGTTAAACTATATATATATGGTCTATATTAATGGAGTTGTAAGTAACACTACATGCATGCATGCATCTTTTTATTTTTATTTTTTGGAACGTACGTAGTTCACACTTTGAATTAATGTATAGAATTTATCAATATTTTTATCTTAATATAACAAATTCTTATATTGAAAGTAATATTAGAAATAACTTAGCAAATACTCCCTCCCACTGCTCAAAAATTAGAGTTATTTCTAGTTGATCCAAATACCTGCAACGCATGCCGTTTTACAAATATATATTATATTATTCTAAAAGAATCCCCATAATATATATACAATAAATATAATAATTCTATATAAAAGAGAGATTCAAACCAGAAGCCATCAGCAAAGGTATGCGAGACATCTTTGCCACCACTGTTATAAGCACCACCGGCTTCCCCAACCCATGCTCCTGTCCATGGCCCAAACAGTCTTTATACGTTTGAGCTATTTGGTCCAGGAAATAGGGGTCTTGTACTTTGTATATAAGGTCGGGATCAACACCTGCACAAATGAATAAATTTATAAAAATGGCAAACTTTTGCAAAATAAATAAATAAAAAAGAAAGGAATTCATGCAATGTTGTTAATATGGTAAGCTAATTAAAAAAATTAATAATAAGTACAAAATTGTTATTTCCATAATTAAAATAAATTCACAACATGATTTAAATTTTAAGATTTCAAGACTCGAATTCAAATGGGACTTACAAAAGGAGTATACACATATATATACCTACACCAAGATTGTATATACGGTGGGTTAAACCATCAATAACTCCTGGCCCTGTAACTTGCAGAAAGGTATTGAACCATTTTTCATCATAGAAGCCACTAGGACCCAAGACCTTTGGTTGATGGGTACAAATCTTTCACCAGATTTTTTAGTACAATCATATCTGTTCAGCCCCTATCTTTGCTGAAACCCCAGTTCCGCCCAGCTCATTTCCTGAATCATATTGACAACATAATTATTCAAATTTTGTGGGCTTGCATAAAATAATAATATTATTATATAGTTATTTCAACTGATTGTGAATAATAAAATAGTAATTTGTGGGTCCCTTTTCTTTATAATCTTTTTATGTATGTATATATAGGAATACTAAATTAATAATTTTACCGAATTCATATGAATCGATGGTGTAACCCTTTGTGGCGGTGTAATTCATGAAATCACGGGCATTACTTGCGTCCCAGTTTCTTACCCAGAGAGTGCTACCATCGTCTGCTTTTTTCTTCCCTCGAAGGGCATTCAAGCTAAATGTCACTAGAGCTCTGCAGGCACATATCATCATCATCAAACACAAGGTTACAATTCATCATTATTAATACTTATTATGAGAAACAATCGTTTCCTCACTCATGTCAACTGAAAACTACTTTTTTTAAAAAAAAACTATAAAAAGTTGTGGGTGGGTGGGTGGGTGGGTGGGTGGGTGGTTAGTATATTAAAAATACCCTGTTTTATTGAATAAGTCGTTGAGCTGATCCCATCTCTCCATGTGGAAGCAACCGTGGGAAAAACCAAAAAGTCCATCTTTTTTCTTTCTGAAATGTGGACATTTTTTTATTGATCCAACTTTATATACGGTTGGGTTTCCCTCCTTTGTGGGACCCATCTATTTCTTAATTATAGTTTTTGGCATGCACCTTGTTAAATTGCATTGCTTTTATTTTTGGTGGTTTTCCCATACATACTCTTGGTATTTTGAAGTTTGGCTTAGAGTATTCAAGATTCAAATCCTTATAAATTTGAGGCATGTCCCATTTTTGATATATAGAGAACAGATACAGAAAGAAAAAGAGAGAGAGCTCTTCTGAGACATGTCCCATTTTTCTCATTTGTGAGGTATTTTTCCTTCTTGTGATTTACACCTTTGGTGTGTTTGTAAGGCTTATGCCTTTTTTGGCCATTTTGTAAACTCTGTTTGGTGATAGTGGAAGAAACTGATCTACCGGTCTTGTGGATGTACCTCAGTTGGAGGGAACCACGTAATTCTTGTGTGCCTACTTCTTTTTGTTATTTTCTTGCATTGCTTCCATTGATTTACACTTGTGGGAAAACCATATTTTTCCCAACATCTGGTATTAAAGCTATTGGTTAATTCGGTTCCGTTTCATTATATTTGTGTGTGAATCATGGACGGTAACATTGGGCGTATGATTAGTTTTAATGGCACAAATTGGGTGACTTGGAAAACTAAAATGGAAGACCTCTTGTTCTGTAAAGATTTGAATGGACCCATAGAGGGTGATAGTGGCAAACCAGAAGGAATGAAAGATGACGAGTGAAAAAAGTTAGACCGAAAGGCTGTCGATTTTATTCGGCAATGGATTGATGATAGTGTTTTTCATCATATCTCTACAGAAAATTCAGCACACAGTCTTTGAACCAAATTAGAGAGTCTTTATGATAGGAAGACGGCCGTGAATAAAGCTTTTCTATTTCGAAAGCTTGTGAACTCTAAATATAAGGAGGGTATTCCTATTGCAGAGCATTTGAATGAATTTAAGAACCTTGTGAATCGGTTGGTACGCTATGAAAATTACTTTTGATGATGAATTACAAGCTTTGTTACTTCTTAGTTCACTTCACGAAAGTTGGGAAACTTTGGTGGTCACGATCGATGAATCAAGACTTTTTGTGGAGTGGTAACAATGAGTCAAGTTACCAAGAGCTTTGTTGAATGAAGAGACAAGAAGAAAGGCATCAGGTTCTTCTCACTCCGAAGCACTTGTGATGGAAAATCGGGAGAGAGGCAGGAGTAAGAGTAAGGCTCCGCACAACCGTGATAAATCTAGAGGTCGTTCAAGATCGATTTCAAAGAAAGATGTTGAGTGCTATTATTGTCACGAGAAAGGGCACATGAAGCGGCAGTGCAGAAAGCTCAAGTTCAAGGAGCAGAATTCAGAGAAAAAGTAAAATGATACAACTGCAGTTACCAATGATGAACTCATGGTAATCGGTGATGATGTTAGTATTAATTTGATTGGTCAAGAGACGGATTGGGTAATTGACTCTGGAGCTTCATTTCATGTTACTTCGCGGGCTGATTTCTTTACTTCTTACTCGCAAGGTGAGTTTGGGAATGTCCGTATGGGAAATGAAGATGTGTCAAAAATTGTTGGCATGGGTGACATTTACTTGGAAACAAATATTGGCTGCAAATTGTTCCTTAGGGATGTGAGGCATGTACTGGATATTCGGCTCAATTTAATCTCTGCTGAAAAGTTAGATGATGAGGGCTACAACAACAATTTCAGTGGTGGTAAATGGAAGCTCTCCAAAGGTTCTCTAGTGGTAGCAAAAGGAAAGAAGACTGGCTCTCTTTACACTATGCAAGCAAAAATCTGCAAGGGTGTTGTGAATACCTTAGAAAATTACTCATCCACCGATTTATGGCATAGAAGGCTTGGACATATTAGTGAAAAAGGATTGCAAGTTTTGTCCAAAAAAGAGCTTCTAGCGGGGATAATAGGTACGCCTTTGAAAACATGTGTTCATTGTTTCTATGGTAAACAAAACAGAATATCATTCCGTATAAATATTGCATCTAGAAAATCTCATGTTCTAGATTTGGTACATTCTGATGTATGTGGTCCTCTAAAAGTTAGGACACTTGGTGGTGCTTTATGCTTTGTCACCTTTATTGATGATCACTCCAGAAAAGTTTGGGCTTATACACTGAAAACTAAAGATCAAGTTCTAGACGTGTTTAAGCATTTTCAGGCCAAGGTTGAAAGAGAAACTGGTAGACAGTTGAAATGTGTTCCCTCGGATAATGGTGGTGAATATATTGTACCATTTGATCAATATTGCTCCAATTATGGCATCAGGCATGAAAGGACAGTCAAAAAGACACCTCAACGAAATGGGGTTGCAGAGAGAATGAATCGCACCATTCTTGAGAGAGTCAGATGTTTGCTTTCACATTCAAATTTGCCAAGATCCTTTTGGGGTGAGGCAATGAGGACAGCAGTTGATCTTATCAATTTGTCTCTTTCATTTCCATTGAATGGTAATGTACCAGAGAAAGTTTGGACAGGGAAGGAAGTCTCCTATGATCACTTGAGAGTATTCGGTTGCAGAGCTTTTGTTCATATTCCAAAAGATGAAAGGTCCAAGCTTGATCCAAAAGCAAAGCAGTGCATATTTCTTGGCTATGGACATGAAGAATTTGGCTACAGGTTGTATGACCCAGTTGACAAGAAAGTTGTCAGAAGTCGAGATGTTGTTTTCTTGGAAGATCAGACTATTGAAGACATTGACAAGCCTGAGTTAGCTGAGTCTAATACTGATGATCTTGTTGATTTAGATCCTCTTTTTCCACCTGTTGTTCATGAAGAAGTGCAGACACCTTATGATGATGCAGCGAAAGATGATGTTGAGCTAAAAATTGAGGGGGAGCAGCCACCTCAAGAGCCATTACCAAGGAGATCTACCAGAGAAAAACAACCATCCAGAAAATATTCTTCAAATGAGTATGTAATGATATCAGATCAGGGGGAGCCAGAGACTTATGAAGAAGTCTTGAAGCATGAGAACAAAACTGAATGACTTACGGCAATGAAAGAGGAAATGAAATCTTTACATGAGAATCACACCTATGATTTGGTGAAGCCGCCTAAAAAGAAGAAAATTTTGAAAAATAAATGGGTCTTCAGAAAAAAGAATGATGGGAACAGTTCTTAACCGAGATTCAAGGCACGGCTTGTTGTGAAAGGTTTTGGTCAGAGGAAGGGAGTTGATTTTGATGAGATCTTCTCACCAGTTGTGAAGATGTCCTCCATTCGAACTGTGCTTGGTATAGCTGCGAGTATGAATTTAGAAGTTGAGCAGCTTGATGTGAAGACAACATTTTTTCATGGTGACTTAGAAGAGGAAATTTATATGGAGCAACCTGAGGGTTCATAAATAAGGGTAATGATCAGTTAGTTTACAAATTGAAGAAGAGCTTGTATGGATTGAAGCAAGCTCCAAGGCAGTGGTATAGAAAATTCGATTCTTTTATGACTAAGCATGGGTATTCAAGAACCAATTCAGATCATTGTGTGTTTGTGAAAAAATATCCACATGGCAATTTTATTATTCTCTTGCTTTACGTTGATGATATGCTTATTGTGGGTTAAGACACAAGCAAGATTAGCAAGTTGAAGTCAGAGTTGAGCAAATCCTTTGCCATGAAGGATTTGGGTCCAGCAAAGCAAATTCTAGGGATGAGAATTGTTCGTGACAGATCACGTGAGCTGATTTGGTTATCTCAAGAGAATTACATTAAAAAGGTTCTTGAGAGATTCAATATAGACAAAGCAAAGCCTGTTAATTGTCCACTTGCAGGCCACTTCAAACTTAGCTCAAGACAGTGTCCTAAAAGTGATGAAGAGAAAAAAGAGATGCAAAAAACTCCCTAAAGTTCAACAGTTGGTTCTTTAATGTATGCCATGGTTTGTACTCGTCCAGATATTGCTCACGCAGTTGGGGTTGTTAGTCGTTTTCTGTCTAATCTTGGGAAAGAACACTGGGCAGCAGTGAAATGGATTCTGAGGTATCTTTGGGGCACTTCAAAGATGAGTTTGTGTTTTTGTAAAGGCAAGCTTATTCTTGACGGGTTCATAGATTCTAATATGGCTGGTGATGTCGATAGTTGAAAATCTACTTCTGGTTATTTGATTACCTTTGCAGGGGGAGCAGTAGTGTGGCAATCAAGGACGTTACAGAAATGTGTTGCTCTCTCTACCACAGAAGCTGAGTTCATCACCATCACAGAAGCTTGCAAAGAACTATTATGGTTGAAGAAGTTTTTATGAGAGTTGGGTTTGAAACAAGAAAGGTATGTTCTTTATTGTGATAGTCAGAGTGCAATCCACTTGAGTAAGAATTCTTCATTTCATTCGAGATCGAAACACATTGATGTTAGATATCATTGGATTCGTGGTGTCTTAAACGATAAGTTGTTGCAACTTGAAAAAGTTCACACTGATGATAACACTTCGGATATGTTGACTAAGGCATTGTCTAAGGACAAGCATGAGAAGTGTCGACTCTTGGCAGGAATGGTCGAATCCTCCACATAAGTTGAGAGGGGAAGAATTGTTGGGTTTCCCTCCTTTGTGGGACCCATCTATTTCTTAATTACAGTCTTTGGCATGCACTTTGGTAAATTGCATGGCTTTTATTTTTGGTGGTTTTCCCATACATGACTCTTGGTATTTTCAAGTTTGGCTTGGAGTCTTCAAGAAGATTCAATTCCTTATAAATTTGAGGCATGTCCCATTTTTGATATATAGAGAACAGATACAAAAAGAAAAAGAGAGAGAGAGCTCTTCTGAGACATGTCCCATTTTTCTCATTTGTGAGGTATTTTTCCTTCTTGTGATTTACACCTTTGGTGTGTTTGTAAGGCTTATGCCTTTTTTGGCCATTTTGTAAACTCTGTTTGGTGATAGTGGAAAAAATTGACCTACCGGTCTTGTGGATGTACCTCAGTTGGAGGGAACCACGTAATTCTTGTGTGCCTACTTCTTTTTGTTATTTTATTGCATTACTTCCATTGATTTACACTTGTGGGAAAGCCATATTTTTCCCAACATATACAACCTGATCTTGCAATGACCCCCCAAGTCTCAGCCGAAGGGAACCGAATGCTGCATGCGATCCATTTTCACAACATGTAATAATAAACTTAAACAATTCATTCATTAACCAATATACTAATATATATACGGGAACTGATAAGACCTTGAGCATATATACAATCATCAGTCATATCAAAAACACATGTGGAAAAAGTATTTCTCTAATATTATTATATACTAATACATACCTTTGATAGCATTAGCAAGAATCTTGTTGCTCAAATCCTGAAATTAAGTTTCACGGACTCCACTCCATTAGAGATATTTTCATTATTATTATTATTAAATCTACATATCTACTACGTGTGTGTGTATATTAAGTAAAATTTTATTGAAGATTGAGTGGGAAAAACATATATACCAGATTGAAGAGGCCAGCTTTTCCCCAATGACACTAATTGTAGTCGCATTTATTTATAGGCCAGTAATCTAATGTGGCGCATATAAAATTATCATCGGTTTTTACAATTGATGTTACACTCTTTACACTCACCTTCACATCTTCCGCCATAGACAACGTAAGCCATGATAAAAGAACAACAAACAATACCACTACTTTAACGTATGAATCCATTGTTTTTAAGTTTTTTTATGATTACTCGAAGTTAAGTTAGGGTCTGATATATATATATATATATATATATATATATATATATATATATATATATATAGCACGGCATGAGTTTGAACCCTCTCTTACTTCAGTGAACTCATCTTCTATTCAATTACAACTCAATTTAATTATTTGTTGGTTGGACTCGAGAAAAATACTACTCTCTCTCCCTCTCTACAAATTCAGTTGTTCTTCTCGATCCTAGATCTCGTCGTCCTTCTGTGCCAACGAGGTCTGTTGATCAGCTACTATCTCTTGCAATTCCTCGACAGTATCTTGAAGTTCCACGTTGTGGTCATGCACCTCATCGTATATACGGCCAGCTATCGAGTTAAGTGGAATCATTTCGTCCTCATCCTCTTCATCCATTTATGGCAGCTCCAAGGGATCTTCCTTATCCGTCTCTATCTCATCATCCTCATCAAGTACTCTCTCCTGCTCAACTACTGTGACCAATGGAACTGTTTCCCGTGGCAGTAATTGTTCCCAAACTACCTGAATATCTCGAGGCTCTTCTTCCCTAGTTTGAATGGGTCCTCCTATATTAGACATCCTGTTATCCAAAGTTTAAGTTTTAATTACTAATCATTACTACTCGACACTCACGAGCACATAAGTTGTAAACATATAAGCACATAAGTGTTTTATTACTTCTTCCTTAAAACTCAATAAGAGTTTATCATCACTATCTTTTCGAAGGTTACTTCCTAAGGCATTTCCCCCACCTAAGGTTCATAACCTAAGGCTTTAATACCAACATGTGACACCCCCAAACCCGGGTACTTCATTTCCATAAAATTTGGTGTTCACTTAATCAAACATTCATATCTAACTACCCAATCACAATAAAACTGGATAAATAAAATCTTCCCCATTAAACGGTTACATAATAAAAATCTCCCAGGTTATCTAACCTTTAAATACAATCATTCAAATGCGGAAAAACAAATAAACTTCATTATATCCATTCAATTCAAAACTGATAATAAAATATCATATTACAAGTCTTCAATACTTGTTCATCTTTCCTTTTCCCTTACTAGTGCTAGGTACATCAACCTTCTCATCCTTAACTGTAATAGTTATATAAGCAAGAGTGAGTAAACAAAGCTCACTTGAAACAATAATGAATGAAAAACTTTTACAACAAATGTCAAATAAGAAGCTCAATAGAATTAAACAATATGATTTGTCAACGTTCTGAAGTATATAACTGAGGGTCCTAAGACCACGAACTATGTCCATAGTTATAAGTAATGTTTCAACTTAAACTTTAACAGTCATAAGACTATAGGGACTCCTCGTACTTAGGGGAATCAGCCCTTAGTACAATGTATTGTGCACAAATATTTCAACGCTAAGCGTAAGTTACCCCTAATAATAGGGTTGTTCATCTCAGTATTTAGAGTACAAGTCCGCACCAAAGTGAGTTTGGTTTGGATACATTTCAGGGTAATTTGGAATTCAATGAACATCAACTAAGGATTAGTTGAATGAAACCAATAACATCATACTATAGAATAATCGTAATTGAATCAACATGGTAAATTAAAGTCATGCTTTAGGAATAATCTAATAGCATACAACTTGAATAACTATAACACACCTTGTTTGAACAGTATTAAGCCAAGGTTATTTAGAATTGAATACTAAGCATACATGGCAATATGAACGATAAAACTATTCAAATATATTTGGGCATGCTAAACAACAAGTTAAATACAA
This sequence comes from Panax quinquefolius, assembly GCA_020205615.1. NCBI lineage: Eukaryota > Viridiplantae > Streptophyta > Magnoliopsida > Apiales > Araliaceae > Panax > Panax quinquefolius. Next base: position 143,774,186 of record CM035155.1, on the reverse strand, counting down.
GAATAACTTGTTCAATATCAAAACTCAAAGTTTAGAAACCTTGCATTATTATATTGGAAACAATAATTGATTCAACAATAAAATAGATTAGAGAACTTGCATCATTTATAAGGTAATCGAATTGGAAACCATAATTAGTTCAACAAGATAAAGGATTAGAAAACTTGCCTTGCTCGTAGACTAAACCGAACAATTCGAATCACAATATCCTATAAACATATGTCATCATGACATAGTTAGCCATTACCACTTTACAAACTTAACTGACTACATTTATCATGTAGGTTTGATTATTAAATCACATAATCAAGTTATAACACAAGTTAATCATTAATAACATACTTATTCATAGTATAGAAATACTAAAATCAACATTTTACAGTTCTACTATCATCACATAACAATTCCTTAAAATTTCGAATACAAAAAGTACATTTGTCGGACCATTACGCTAACTTGCATTGCTTATTTCCACGATTTATCTTGTGGTGCGGTATTCATGCAATATGAGAGATGGCGTCATGCATGCGAGAATAAAACTTCAAGTTCACACTATGGCATGAAAAATGAAGCTGTTGGGCGGCTAGTGGCGCTAAACTGCGATTTATTTTGACAATGACAAGAATAAAGTATAAGAAAAAGCCAATTTTGGCCCCTCTACAAGCTCGCTTTCTAATGATCTAATTCACATGTAATTCATACAAAGACTTCATGTAAACATAATTCAAAGATTGTAAACATGTTTCTACTCATAAAACAATATAAACAACAAATTCAACACATACAATTTCACTATTTTTGATAAAAACTCACTTTTTGATGTTTTTGATGAAAATCAACACTGTGATTTTGTTTTTCAACCAAAATAGTTAATTTAAAGCATTTTATCAAAGTTTATACATACTCTATCAAATTGAATAGCCAATTTATCAATAAAACAACTAATTAACCCATAATTTCTACTTTAAACTAAACAATACTCTCTAAAAGTCCTATAGTTATAAAATTTGATTTTTTTTTGGCACATAGTTTAAAAAAAATTAGTTTAAGTTAATTTTAATGAAATTTTCCACATATACCCCTTAATATAGAATTAATGAATAAATTAATTACTCCTTATTTATCACATTGAAACTCTTAACTTCATTGATTGCTGGTACAATTGTCTTTTATACACAAAATATGTTAAACTAGTAAAGCTAAAAAGTTGAATTCTTTTATTAAGAATACAACAACATTAAATGTGGTGATAAGAATAATGACATTGAAGGTTGTTTCTTCAAAAAAAGAGTAATGGTTGAATATTTATTATAAGGGCATAAAAGTAAAATAATGAACCAACTAAATTTTATAAATAGTAAGTAGCTTATATATTGGGACATCTCAAAATAAAAAATAAGTCTATAATTATGGGACGGAGGGAGTATATATTTACACAAAAACTCTCTGTTAAAATAGCTTTTCTTCACAACCATATACATAATACAAATTCATGGACTATTCTCCATTATAGCTTAAGAAAATAGTTTAACAACACTAGATTATCATATAAAATCACATACATAACAAATAATTTATCCTTACATAAAGATTTTCTGAGAGAATTAGGGAAGAGAAAAAACTAAACCTTTAAAACTAAAAAGAATAGGATAATACCTTGAAGAAGATGATGATGGCTATTCCCTTTTTTGATTCTCAAGCTTTTCTTCTCACCAATTCCCTAGCCTTTCTTCCTCTCTTCTTTTCTCTCTCACTTTTTTTTTTCTTCTTCTTCTTCTTCTTCCTCTGAGTTTTTCTTTTTTTTCTTCCTAACTCTAACTACGTACTAACAATATAACGTATATAGGATATAATTTATATTAATTATATAATATAAATATAGATATAACTGATATCAGTTATCTAAGTTTTGAAAACCAAAAGCCATAAGGCTTGTTTGGCTAGTCAAAAAATAACCAATTAATCCTTATGCCTTGTTTGGTAAAACACAATTAGAATAAAGACTTAATAGACATTAGGCATTGTTTGGCAAAACTGAATTAAAACTCCTTTAAGTTATTTTAATAACTACTTTATAAAAGGTTATTTGTCACACTTTTAATAAATTAAATTAATCTTAATAACAATTTATTAAATTACTTTAACACATAAATTAATACCACAAAATTATAATTTTCTTTATAATTTTAACTTTATTTAATCAACTAACACATCCTTTTAATTATAAAATTCAAATAAAAGAATAATCATTCAATTAATCAAAACTCTCTAATTTAATAATTAAATTAAATTAGCATAAAATAATGAATTTCTTTAATTATTTATTTAACAAATAGTTAACCAAATTGAATCAAATTTGAACAATTATTTATTTAACAATAAACACATCCATTAGATACTTAAATAATTCAATAAATATTTAATATAACAATTAAAAAAAATTACGGAATGTTACATGCGATTTCGAGAATAGGTGATGTATACCTATTTTGGGGACGTCACAGTTTATATTTCTACTGAAACCAATTTCCTACAAGGGAGTAGCCAAAATAATTTTATAAAACATGATTTGGAATCAATTGATAGAAACAAGACCCCTTTCGTGGTCGTCCAAGGGCACAACCAATGTACACTACAAGCAATGAAAGCAGAGATACCCATTGAGGAAAAAAAGCGCTGAGGACACTGGAGCCTCTGTTTGTGAAATCAAGGTAACCCCTTGCATTTTGGGGTTCGTGTCCATAAGTACGAGAGGTTTTGCCCACTAAATAATTTCACTTGTGGAAGCTTGGGTTATCCAGGGAAAGCTTGGGAAGCATTCCTCGTGCATGTTGTTATTGGCATGGCAGGTCAAGACTACCAATCAATATGGAGACCAGAACCAGACCATCCATCGGAACCTGTTTTCCCACAACCCAAGCAGTATATGTATCGCGGAGGTGAGTTTGGGTACACTAGGCTTTTTGCTACAAAAGAAAAGCTAACACTTTCTTATGTGGGAAACCATGATGTGGGAAACCGGGTATTTTGTTATCCCTCGCCTCAGTTTTACATCTTCATCTTAAATTGTTAGTAATATATTTAATAATAGTAATAGTAATTTTACTATAAATATTACTGTTAGTTTGGTATATTTCAGTTTTGGTGCTCTAACGCTCTATTTTTGAGTTTTAAAATAGACAGAAAAAAAAGAAATGGACGGAAAATTTAAGTTTTCTTTCAAATTCTTATGTTTCTGAGTTTTTTAATAAACGGAAAAGAAAAGAAATTGATAGAAAATTTGGTCACTTTTCCTGTCAAAGTTTTCCGTCCAAAATTGGCCTGATTTGGACGAAAAAAATTTGAAATAAGTAATATTTTTATAATTCCCATATTATCATCAACTTTTAATATAATAAATTTTAAATTACACCTGATGTCCTCAATTTGTTTTTATCAGTTGCCCTAAATATTTTAATGCAGGAAATGCGTTCCATTACTAGGGCTTGTGGGTCTTGATTATAGCTCCCCAGATATGTCAGTTGCTCTGGGCAACCTTACAGTAACGTTTACATTCTTGTTGGTGGTCATCTTCAAGTAAAATATGTGCCATTAATTAGTGCTAAGAAATCATGGCTTTATTTTATATAATTTTTTTCTACTTAAAAAACTTGATATATATATATATATATATATATATATAGAGCCCTTCCATAGCTTGTTAGGTTCTTATAGTCTTTGTCAACACCCCCTTTTTGGACCATTGATAAATTGAATTGATGGCTGCGATTAACTTTTCTATTTGATAATCTGGCACGGGTTGTTGTGCCTAATTATTTACCTGCACCAACTTCTATTTTAATAAGTGAGGTCCACGTAAAATTATATTGTCAGTATAGTTATAAAAAGTGAATATTTATTATTAAAATAATCAAGTACGGTGAAAGCTTCTCTACCCTTTACACATTTTTTTTAATTTTTTTATTTCTCTGGTAGATGCAAGTGATACTGGTGGCATTAAAATAATAAAATAATTAATTTGGAAGAGCTTTCTCGGCCAACACACATTTTTTTTATTTCTCCCGGTAGAGTTACAAGTCGACATCTGGTGGCATTAAAATAATAAAAAAAATTAAGTAAGATCTCTGTGATCTATTTGGTATTAAAAATTGAAAAAATAATACTAAGTAAGACAAATGATGATCTGGCTAACATTAAAATAATAAAAAAATTAAGTAAATGCAATTTGATCTGGTGACAATAAAAATTGAAAAAATGATTTTATTCAAGCAATTCATTTGCTAAATGATTCGAACTCGCAACCTCAAACTCCATACACTCATTATATGACCACCCGAGCACCACCACGGGCCTATTTATTAATTTCAACCAAGGATATATCTTTATATTAAAACTTCACCATCCCCAAAATCTATATTCTTGCATTATTATTATATTATGATTTATTATTATTAATAAGTCTATATAATACATATGGGGTTTTCTATTTAGAAATAAGTTAATATCTATATTTATTAAGCAATGATTATTAGTAATGATTTTATATATTAAGCAATGATTTTATTATTAAGAAATGATTTTATTATTAATAAAACTAGTGAAGTATAATAATAATGTGATTATCGAATTTATAAAAGTAGTGAAGTATTATTATAATAATAATAATGTGATTATCAATATTATTAAAGTCTGATTATACCAATACTAGTACTGCATAACATTAAGAGGAATAGTACATATTACATGTTCATTTTCATAAAATAAAAAAACATAGAATGATTAATACAACTGACGCCTATTTTTTTGGCTCAGGAATCCCTAACACTCGATAGTGATTTTCGCTTTTATCGTGGTCGGTTTCAAAGCCACAAATTGCACATTTTCGATGAGTCTTAGAAGGAATGATTTTCTCGAGTGCACTCTTGAATCTAGATTGTTTTTTGCGACCCTTTGTTTGAGAAATATTAGGCGGCAAAAACTCTTCTTCTTCTTCCACCTCTGCATCTTCATCGTCATTATCGTATCCCATATCATGATTTGGATCTCCAACTGTGCAATCAATGTCGTCATCCGCGATTCGATAATATTCTCATCCGGATCATTTGGTCAACCAACTCTTTTCCTCGTGCATTCGGTTTAAAAACGGTTTTGTAACCTCGGATTGAAAAATTTGCTTTGTTCGCTAACTCTGGTAATCACCCATCAAATGATTATAGCGCATTGCTTGATTTTGTTTGAAGTCAGCAGATGTGGAGTTAAAGAGTAAGTCTTCACCATTGCTTTTGTTCGCGTCTCTTGTCCACCGATGAAGGATCGTATCGGTCGGTATTTGTGAAATACTCTTTGCTATGAAATATCTCAAGATGTGTACGCATAATTCACGAGTGAAAGAGAAAACATTTGGCGATTACATATTACCGATCCCGGTTGTCGATTGTTGACAACTTCTTTATATCTTGCACCATTTTTGATTTGCATCGCATTATACCTTTGCATAAACCTTAGTATCGGTGACACACAACTCACTAAGTTTATGAACATTGTATTTCATGGAATCGACGAATTGGCGTTGGAAACGCGTCTAAACATATCTTTTGTGTACACTTGTGCGGCATGAACTTCTAAAGATGAGCGAAAGTACCATAATCCTTTTACGATGTTTTGTTATGTAGTCGGCCTTCCTCTCCTCGATAAACCTGTCTTTTCTGACCTTTTGACTCTGCGGTACAAAACACATAGCATACCATTGATGCATTAACATACTCATCAAAAAGGCATTCATGCTCTCGCTTCTTCCAATGGTAGTCATTCCATGCGGCAAAATATCTCTTTGTATATCTTTGGAATCCATTTACGTCATACATCATACAAACTTCAAGCCATTCATTAGTATACAATTCATAGGAACTTATCAGAATATGCCAACGCTCTTCAAATTCCTCGATGGACAATGAGTTATACACACAATTGTTAAAATCATTTTTGAACGATGGGTGCTCGGAATAAACATGATCTGATTTTTTCAGAAATTTATTGCTAATATGCCAAGAACACAATAAATGATAACTAGTTGGAAGTACCGTAGCAATAGCATTACTCATGGCTCTGTCTTGATCAATGATGATGGTTGTAGGTGCCTTGTAGTCCATGGCTTCAAGCCATGTCCGTAATACCCAAACGAAAGTGTCCTCTGTCTCGTCTCGTAACAGTGCAAATCCAAACAATATAGACTGATAATAGTGGTTGACCCCGGCAAATAGAACAAACAGAATGCCATACTTATTTGTCCGGTATGTACTATCAAATTTCACAACGTCTCCGAACCGTTGATATATAAACCTTGATCGGGAGTCAACCCACAAAATACAAGCTATGCGGTTGTATTCACCGGGTTTCACTCGAAAAAAAAATTTGTTGGCACTTCCGGATGCAAGTTTGTTCAAATGATTGACAGCAGCTTGTGCATCATTTTCATCTGCAGAATCACGCCTTAAATCTCACACCACATTCTCAACATTAGCAGTAGAGAAAGGAACATTTTGCAACCCACCTCCCATTGTGCTCAAAACATTTATTGATGTCGAGGATTGTATAGCCTTGAAAGGGGAATATATTTCGATGTGGGAGGCATACATGGATTATCTCGAAGGAAAACAAACTGAAATTTCTGATTATGTCCCAATAGATGATTACATGGTCTGGTATAGGAAAATTACACGTTGAAAAATTCACCGACCTCGACTGTGAATGACGACCACGACAGTTGTTATGAGCCTCGGGCCATTTACAACCAACAACACCTTATTCAAATGGTATAAAATTATATTCTTCTTTAATAAATCATGTATTGGAGTAAATACATAATATTATATTTATTCATATTTATTGTTAATAATATTTGTTTGTGTTTATCTTACATGACAGGTTGAGAGTGCAAAGTCGTTACTTGATAAATTTTCAAGATTTACTTACTCAAATTTGCCTCCGAGTTGGTTCTACAAAAAATAATTGAGATTTCAATCATACTATCGACTTGAAGCAAGAGGTAAACAAATACCTCGACAGGGGGGTCCCATAAATTTTGGACCACAGTCCCAATACACACAACTCAATGAAGGGCTTGGGAAACAAACTGATTATGTTGTACAAGAGAGCTACATACCCACCCCACAAGTAATCGAGGAGAGCTCCATTCCCACCACCCAAGCCTACGAGGAATGTTACATTCCAACCTTCCAAACCTATGAGGAGTGTTACATTCCAACCAACTCTTCATTTGCGGGACTTTCTGACGCCAAGGGATCTAGTTCACAAAAGGTATATATAGTTATGTTAATAGTGATGGTTTTAATTATTATTGCTAAATAATAATAATGTACATTTGGGTCTCAATCAGGTACAAGATGCGGGATACCACATCTCTTATGGACCAAAAGGGTCCTTATCCAAAAGACTTAAAGATTGGAAGGAGACATTTATAAATAAACATATGTTTGAAAAGCGTGGTGGCACGAGAAGAGGATTTATATCCTTTATCACATCGCGTCGATTATATGAATTAGAACACAATGCGAAGGCAATCCTTAGGGCACAGGAGTTGGATATTCGAGCATGTCATCGACGCTTATATGTTGTTGCTACGAGACAGAGAGGAATACTACAGGTCGCGGGGAATACAAAGGTGGTCCCAATTTGGTTTCGTGAATTCATTCTTCATGCATCTTGGGCAGGGCTATGTGCCCTGCACTAACGTGAAATCTTGCATGAGTTTTTGCAAACAAATATGTTAACCAAGATGTTGGTCCACCTTTACACGAATGCAAATACATATTCATCGGTGTGTAGTACCAATCAACGCCATTTTATCTTGTTCTATTCGCGATTGAAGATTGGATGGTTACCATAATTGACCCGCTTTTCTACAATGACACTATGTATATTAAGTTACATGAAATGTACTCAGAATTCGTTAAAGTTGCGGTATGTTTAGTTTTAAAATATTTTAATTTTATAATGTCCTTTAATATTAAAAAATTATTTAACCAACTACTTTGTACATGCAGGTACATTTGATACCATTTTGTTTGCGAAATGGTAATCCGATGCGTGAGTGGCCCAGCGGTAATCCTACTGTGCAGACCTTAAAGATTCGACCGAAACAACACAACAACTCAGACTGTGGCATTTTTGTATGCAAGTATGTTGACTGTTTCGTTAGGGCCAATGGTAATATTTCTGAAGAGAAGTGGTCCTTGGAAGATGTCACAGTCTTTCGTTACCGCGTCGCATGGGAGCTCTACAAGAAATCCGCAAGATTACTTCCGGCCTCTGAGATATAGAACTTATCCAACGTTATCTAATGTACATATTAATTAATAAGAATGTCTATTTGGTTGAACTTTATGGGATTTTCAAATTCATAACTTAGTAATATTAATAATCCAACTTTATGGGATATTTTTATTCGGACTAATATTAATAATCACATTATTTATATTAATATTAAAAATCATTATTAATATTATTTTTAATAATAGTAATACATGAATATAATAATAATAGTAATACATGAATATAAAATCATTATTTATATTTTATTAAAGAATGATATTTTTTAATATATTAATAATCCTTTTATTGATATTTTTACAAAAATAAGAAAAAAATATTAAAGGGATAATAATAAATATAGATATTAACTTATTTCTAAATAGAAACCCCCCATATGTATTATATAGACTTATTAATAATAATAAATCGTAATATAATAATAATGCAAGAATATAGATTTTTGGGGATGGTGAAGTTTTAATATAAAGATATATCCTTGGTTGAAATTAATGACTAGGCAAGTGGTGCTCGAAAGTGGTCATATGACGAGTGTATGGAGTTTGAGGTCATGAAGTTCGAATCATTTAGAAATGAATTGCTTGAATAAAATCATTTTTTCAATTTTTATTGTCGACATATATCAATGCTTTGCTTTCTGGTGGCTATTTTTTCAATTTTTAATACCGGTAGTATCACTGTCTTTAGGAATTTTTTTATTATTTTAATGCCACCAGAGTATCGACTTTGTCTGGTAGGAGAAATAAAAAATAATTAAAAAAAAAATGTGTGGCGGTGAGAAGCTCTTCCTATCGAATTATTTTATTATTTTAATGCCAGACGATGTCGGCTGTCTCTACGGAGAAAAAAAAAAAAATGTGTGGCCGGTAGAAGCTCTTAAGTAGGATTATTTTAATAATAAATATTCACTTTTTATAACTATATCGACAATATAATTTTACGTGGGCCTCACTTATTAAAAGAAATAAGTGCAGGGTAAATAATTAGCACAATAACTTTGTCTTAAACGGCTTATCAAATAGAAAAGTTAATCGCAGACCATCAATTCAATTTATCAACTATCAAAAAGGGGTGTTGCAGACAAGACTTATAGCAACCTAATTCAAGCTATGGAAGGGCTCTATATATATATATATATATATATATATATATATATATATATATGGGTCCTTTACATAAGTATACAACAAATAGAAAGTAATTACAAGAAAAATGCATCAACCAAATAATTACAAAAAGATTGTACATATTACAAAAATAGTACAATTCACATTAATAAAGAAACCTAAAATCAAGGACAAATAACTGCCATAATTAATAATTCAAATTCAAATATTTGGATCTAACAACAACAAAAAATTCAAATTCAAAATAATAATTCAAATTTAAATATTCAAATTCAAATCTTCATCTCCCTCACGTACACTTTGAAATAATAGTCCATCGCTACACCGCCGCTACACCTCACATACTCCGCCGCTACACCGTCGCGAATCTCCGTTGTCCAAAACGCCAATGAGAATAAAAAGAAGATTCGTCCTACAAAAAGTTTAAAAATAAATAGATGTAACTATTAATGTTCTGAAAAAAAATTTATAACTATTTTGTTACTCATAAATAATAAAATGGTTACCTTTGTATGAATGGTTGGCTACCAACTGCATCACATTCAAACGAAATTGGTAACTTAATAAAATTAAATTGGTTACCTTGGTCTGAAGGTTTGGCTACCAACTGCACTATGAAAAAACTGTAGGTGTGGATGTGAATTAGTTACTTTGGTATGAAGGTTTTGTTACCTTGGTACGAAGGTTTGCTTACTTTGATCTGAAAGTTTGGTAACCAACTGTACTAAGAAAAAATTTAAAGTGTGGAGGTTGATTGGTTACTTTGATATGACAGTTTGGTTACCTTGGTATGAAGATTTGGTTACCATCATTCAGTATTCATATCCACCGCCACCACCGCCTGAATCTTCATACCCTCCTCGGTCCACTTTTTGTGCTCCACCGCCAAATTAGACTCAGCTTCCACCCATGCCTTCAAAGATTTGATGAAAAGCTAAAATCGCAACAAGAGGCCTAAGCCGGCGACTGATTACGATTACAGTCCAAAGATGCTCCAAAATTCAAAATTCAAAAAAATAAAAACAGAGTCCAAGATATCCCTCAAATTCAGGGAAACTAATAACAAAAAATCCATTAATATATATACATATATGATGTACATATAGAGAGAGAAGATAATTACAAAATTTGAATAGTTGATAAATAATCGGCCGGCGATTCAAAACATGAAAAATCTTCTGGGGTCTTGAAGTTAAGAAATTAAAGCTTAATTCGGCAGAGAAATGGTTTGATTAGTTTGTAGAGAGTTGAGAGTAGAGAGTAGAGAGAGAGAAAAGAGAAGGAGAAAAAAGGAGCACTGATATATATATATATATATATATATATATATATATATACACACGTTGAATGAAGAAGAAGGGTGATGACTAACTGCAGTTGTTATAGATGAGGAGAGAGAGAAGAAGTCATGAGTATAACTAATCCTTAAATTAAAGAATTCTAATTGAATACTAATTTCCTAAATTAAGGAATCCTAATTGCACTAGTATTGTAAATAAATATAAAAGTGTATTAGTTGTGTAAAAAATTTTATGAGGACATTATTGTTGTAATTATTTTTAAAAATGTAATAGAATAAGTAATTCATCCTCTCTCACTCTCTCTCTCTCTCTCTATATATATATATATATATATATATATATATATATATATAATTACACACAATTTGATTTCATGCGATTCTCCACCAATATTTAAATCTTAGTTAATTCAATGCTCAATACTGTGAGTGAGAATACAAGCCACACAAAAGAAAATGCAAATCCATACAAAGGTCAGGATCAAATTTAAAATCTAATAGGCCTTTACAAAAAGACCTAATGCATGGTATACTACCACATTTAAAAGAAGGAAATAGTACTAATGCTATATATTTTTTGACAAGCATTTTGTTGGGACATAATTTTCAATAACAGATTTATTCCCTAAAGTTTAATTTTTTTAAAAAAAAATCATCAAAAAATTATATGTGATTGTGTCCTATATATTAATATAAACCTTAATATTCAAAATAATAATAATAATAATAATTAATCAACAAGAAAGGAGAGAGTGATACAAAATTCTTCCAGAACAAATTTTTTACTGAAATGATATCTTTAAAGGACTTACTGAAATGAATTTCGATGAGAAAAAAATCGATGAAGTCTATTTATGGCTACTAGAAAATCAAGACAAGGCACGAGCAGTGTTTGGGTTACCATTAGAGAAGAGATTGAATTTCTTGAAGAATTTGATTAATAATCCCCGTCAGTATTAATTAATAATACAGATTATGTTTGATAACTTTTGGATATGGTATGACAATGACTTTGTAGAAGTAATTTTTGTTTAACATTTACTTGGATATTTGTATTTGATTATGGATTTTTTTCTTTGATTAAATTTATCTTGCATATTTTTATTCATGGTTCAATAGTTATAATTAACATAAGGGTAAATTTGTAAAAGTGATTTTTTTTTTCTTTTCATTAGAACTCAAAAACGCAAGAAAAGAAAAAATTTAAATTTTCTATTAAAAACTCAGAAGCAACACAAATGAAAATTTCAAGTTTTCTATTTATTTATTTTTTCTGTTTTAATTTAAGTTTTCTATTTTTTTTTTCTATGTTCAAAACTCAGAAACAGAGTATAAGTCCGGATTGATTGATTTGATTGTATGTGATATGTAGGAGGAAGATTAAATATGCGATTCTTTCTCTCCCTCTCTCTCTTTCTTTTACACGGTATAAATCTTGTTGCTATCATGATTACCATATATCAGAGGAATATAAATTTGAGACTGAGGATGTTATTGGCCTTTGTTATCTAATTTAAAATTTGCAAGGCTTCATATTTATATTGAGACTAAGGCATTTGTTTTGTTGCGAGTATTAATCCAGATAAAGAAATATATTACGTACAATACAATACAATACAATACAGGTACAATCAACTCCTTGGGAGTTGAACAACTGATTTGATAACTAGATGAACAAAATTTACTTTGCCGCCAACAAATAAAAATTCGGTTAACTAAACAGGAAATCTGTATCAGAAACTTCAAGAACTTGGTGAACCCCGATTGGGTCGGAAAGCATTTGCTTCGATGTACCTGCAACAATAACATCAGAGACAAAAGGGTGCTTATAGAATCCTCCCACTGAACTGATTGTGATCCAGGTACCTGAAATTCAGTTAAAGCCGGCTTATAATATATTAAATAATCATATCCCACATACAACAACAGCTTACAACCTGTGGAAAGTGCCATTAACTACTAATCAAAATGTAGGCGGTGAACTTGATCTTGCAGGACTCAAATTCCAATTTAAACAAGTCATAATGGCATCAGTAACAACATAATCAACCATAATCCATAAGATTAATTAAAACACTGGCAATGTCATATAGATAGAGAGATAATGGCCATGTTTGCTATAAAAAGTTTCTGCTGCTGATAATTGATTATTCAGGTAATCAAGTTGTTCCGCTTGTTTCAAACTCTTAGCTGGTCAAGGAATGAATCAACCAAAATATAATGGAGCAAGATGCAGGACTGTAAAACTGCATCAACTTTGGTGACATTGATGAGCAAGTCAAATATATGTCCAATTATAAATTTAAGAGAAGTTAAAGAGAATATATATCTATAATGCCAGAGGAAATTCTCGTTTTCTCGACATAATGAAGCATCATTTATATATTCTCTAGCAAAGAATATATAAATCTTGGAGCCAGGTCTGTTATTTGATATTAGAAGAATTTTGGAAATCTAGTTGGGTCGAATTTGCTAAAAATAGTTTACTTGCTTGGCCAATTGTTCAACTCTTGTCCTTGAGCTTATATGACTATGTGGATCAGGTCAGCCAAGTAGATCTTGTTTTATTCCAATACACATGCATCAAAAGTCTTAAATTCTAACTTGAGGTCTATGCTTATGGAAAGCAGTAACACAACAGAAAGCTGGAAAAAACACTTACAAGTATGTCAATCTAGGAATATGAACAAGCCCAGGTGGGATTATTCCGGACATTTTATTGAATGATAGATACCTGTAGAAATCAAATTAACAAATTGTAAGATAAACAACCAACTAAAATTCAGTAAGAGTATAATACCGGAAAATATTTTACATGGATATGCACTACTTACAAAATTTCCAAATTTGTCAAGTTTGCAAGCTGTGCTGGAATTCCTCCCGTAAGATAATTATTATTTTTATAACTGCATATTTGAATTGAAGAGAAGGCAAGCTTAGAAGTTAGAATTAAGGCTCATATAATTAGACAAAAGAATTATCGTCCTAGGTAGTTCAAATTTCTTCAGTGTTGACTTACAGGTTTCACAGAACTGGAAAGCACCCCTCAATGCAAATGAGTTCCCTTATAGTACCAACCAGATGATTGTTACCAACATCCCTAGAAATAGATGGAGTCAAAATTACATTATCCCTAAAAAGATAAAAGTGAACACCTACCTAATAATTTGCTAGAGACAAGCAGAGAACACATAATGTTACAAGTGCCGGAGGTTTTGTAAAGTGCCCAATTCTGGTGGAATCCGCCCAATGAAACGATTTTCATGTAGATGAAGGTACTGAAGTTCAGGAAGATTCGCAAGCTCCTTGGGAATTTCCCCTTTAAAGTTATTGAAACTCAAGTAGCTGCAGAAGTTTTAGGGTTAATGTTATACTATCTAAGTAATATGAACAGATTACCGAACATAACCAAATAACCTCAAAACGCTCAAATGTGCTAGTCTCTTTAATTCACCTATTTCAGGAGGAATGACATCTTGCAGCTTATTCCATCTCAAATTACTGAGAACAAGCAACAAATTAGCATATAGGAATAAAAATTAAAAGATACATTTTCTAGAATCAGATAACAGGACATATCCGTAATGATGCATCAATAAAAGACACAACATTCAGCAGAGCAAGCCCAATTTTAGAAAATAAACTTGATGATGCATGCCATTCTGAATATAAACTTGAAAATGAATATATAACCACATCAAATTAGCCTGGATAGACCTTATCAACAACATAAATTGGTAAATAAAATCTTGATATTCACTTGCTTGGACTATGTCTAAATAACTCAATGCCATGTTGATGATTTTAAGAAAATCGAATTAACAATGCAGATACAAGTGGCAAAATCTTAATATCCATAACCAAATAAAATTGTATTAATAGCATTTTTTTTCTTTACCAAAAAAACAAACAAACAAAAGACAACTGAATGACTGGACTGTCAGGATTTAGAACTAATGGCCTTTTGAGCTGTAGCTAGTCTTTTTTGCTACTAAGAGGCAAGGGTTTGAATGAACTAACTAAAGAAATTAGCATGCTGTGTCACTATATGCTGAGACTTAAGTTGATTTGGAAAATTCTTCTCAGCTGATCTTTCACTATTTTTGAAAAGAAAATATCTATAATTCAGATTCCAGAACAGCTGGGATCTAATCAAAATTCAGCTCCTTGAAAACCAACTTTGTATTATATTCTGTAAGTACATATTTTTTGGTCTACCAGCAAGTTAAATATTAAATATTTTGGGGTGAACTATTTTTCTACTAACTTTTTTCCATTATTGATCATATGGTAAACATGTCTGCTACAATCGAAAGCTTGGTATGCTTTCCTAGATAGAAATAGTTTTGATTCACACACATCCTTAAAAGAAACGCTACTGATGAAAGCAAACTTCAGTCGGCCATCTACTTTTGAGACAAAAGAACTAGCACGGCTCTAGGCGCTAACTAGTAGATAACTTAAGACAAAGTAGTCATGCCATTTAAACTAATACTAATAGGCATTGCTATCATTTCAAATATGCCATGTGCACTACTGCCCAGTCCCAAGTTTCACCAGATCTCCAATCACAAGTAAAAATCGGGAAAGCTAATGATGCAAAAAATCTTTTATATATGATTGTGTTATAGTTAAAATTTTGCATCTAGATTGAAGTTTTCAAGGTACAAAATAATACAGCATCTTCCGTGTTATTTTAATCAGGACTCAGGGCCCCTTCACAATTTTCTCAACAGAAACATGGATATGAATTCTGTATAAGTAACAAACACAGAAACATAAAAAACAAGGGACTCTAAAGTACATCATTTCTTATTAATACATATGATGTTGAAACAAAGCCATTGCCACTAAGACTTTCTATTAATGGTTGGTTGCATAATGGTGTTTCAATGGTCCATCAATCCACCCTACTAAGAGCCATTGTACAATATGGAGTGCTTTGCTTACATATTTTACGATGAGGATATCAAAAAAACTAATAGCAATGACTATAGGCTCTATGAACAAGCTAGATACAAAAGCAATAAATATATACTAATAGCTTGGAAGTAAGGATCATACAGTATCTTAAGACGTTTTAAACGCCCAATTTGAGGTGGAATTGGTCCAATCAACTTGTTGTTATGAAGATCCCTACAAGAAGAACGAAATAAATAAAATTACTTTATGTGCGATTTGATTAATAATATGATAGTCAGTATTAAAATGGCTTCAATTTTCACACTTGTAGAAGTGGATAAACAGTTGAGTTTTCGTTTTTCTAATATACTGAGTATTAAGTGTAGGGAATTGATATTTCCACAAATGGGTCACATTTTTAACTAAACCAACCCTTTATGCAGTAGACTAACAATAGGATTTAGTTTTTATGTCCAATTTGTCCTTATTTAGTAAAAGTTGAATTCTAATATATTTTAACTATTGCTCAAAAAACAATTCATATTCTCTTTCTTATTGAATGCACATGTACTGTGTACAGAGATATAGAAACAAAAAAGAAGTGTAGGCATAACACTAACTATATATTTTGGGATATTTTACATGAATCCCACATTGGATAAATTCAAGAGTGTATATGGGTTAATAAGTATGTTAGAGTCTTAACTTAATTGGTTAACTTTTTAGGTAAGGAGTTGGTTCAACATACTTATTGGGTTCTCTAAGGTGCGAGGGGAGCGCGAGATAAATTACTCTCGCAGGCTCCGTGAGTTGGGGTGGAGCGGGCTTAGGATGGAAAGACAAAGTAGCCAGCCATTGTTTTTTGCACAATAACTTCATCCGACACTGAGATTTATAAGAGGTATGTCAGTGAACCTGTTTGTTACTTTGTTTTCCTAATTAAGGTGATGAAATATTTCACTATCTCATATAATCCAAGATGACAGCTTTCAGCAGCTTATCAATTGTTCATAATGTATGATAAAAGTTGTATGGTATTCACATCCTCTTACCTTTTCATAATGCAGGTTGCTACCACTTAATTCCCTCGTGATAAACATGAGGAGGAGTTAGCCATTTCCAAGCTTCCTGCAGATGTTGGGGATGAAAATGGTGAGACTACCTTGGATGAGCGAAAAAACAGAATAAAGCCTTTACCCAAAGTGAAGAAGACCATTCCTAAATCTTCCCAATCCCCAGTGGATCTTCCTGTTAGTGAGGTTGGACTGGGGAGACGGTTAGTCACCTCATAAACTCATTGTATAACTTAAAATGATCTGTAGTTTCATTTAGCTACAATTTAAGGATTGTTTTCGAGTCAGCTATGTGGGTGATTTTGATGGATCAGTTATTTTTCGAGGTTTTTTCTCAATCACTGTCTACAGTAATGATGGGAGTGGGAACTAATTTTTGTGTACGATAGATTGATATTTATTTCAGTAAGATATCTAATTGTCATGATCTCAATATAATTATACTACTCCCTCCGTCCCAAATTAATTGCTCAGTTTTAACTTTTTAAAATCAAATTGACCATTTTTAAAACTAATCTTTTTACTATTTTTGCTAAAATATAGGTGAAGAAATTATAACCAAAAGAAAATATATACAATTTATTACTAACCCCAATTTTTATAATTTTAGAAATATATTTATATATACTTAATTATTAATTTAAAAATAGTCAATTTAACTTAAAAAGTTCAAACCTGAAAGAATTAATTTGATTTTATTAACTATCAATTCTCTATGAAAGATCTTTTGTAGTTCAATGAGAAAAATAATTTAATGGGTTCACCTAGAAACTGTCTTGACCAAATTATCAATCTAGTTTCTGTGATTCCCTATAGGAATTTGGAACCAATGGTAGAAGTACTACTTTTCTTCTAGGCTCAATAATGAAATTGGCAACGGCAAACACAAACTTCTGGAACTAATTGTCAAAAAGAATAACATACCAGCCACTGGACAATTCTATCAAACTACACGTAGATCATTTAGTGATTAATATGTGTAAAAGGATAGAATCTCTTCCTCCTCGGAGTGTGTTATTACTGGTAAATGTAAAGGATGTTGGAGTTCTTATATTTTGCTGTGATGGAATTCTGTTCTTTTTTGGTGAAAATTGAAAATTCTTGATAGTATGGCTGTGAGAAATTTTAGAGGTATTATTGACTATAGAAAAATAGTTTATGTTCAAATTGAACAAGATTTGACGCCAGATCGTCGCACTTTACTATCTATGAAAAAATAAAATGAACTATAGAGTAAAAGAACCAAGAATTTGACACCGGTATTCTTCTCAAATTTATGTTAATTTGTAAAAGAGCACTTAAGATTAAACTATTCCACATATAGTTATAAAGTATTAAATAGTTTTATTCCTACTCAATGTGGGACTTAAAGAAAATAGTTTTCTTAAACAACAATGAACCTTTTTCATATTATCCACTTTGGATACAATTAAAACACAATATATAATTCTACTTGAATCATATATTACTCTCTATTAATCTCCTTGTAATAGACTATCAAATGCACTTTTAATTTAATACAAATTCAATCAATTAATGGGTCTAAATTAATCCCCAAATTGATCAAAACTCATCTATAAAAAGGTGCATTAACAATCTTTTTAAAGGTGGTCAAGATTTAATGCTCTGCCTTTTGTGGTAATTGACTTATTCTACCAGCCGATAGTTCTTTGAGGATTTTGTTGATGTACTATTAATAGACGCTATGCTTCATGATCATCTGTTAGAGGTATGCTCATGTTTTGATAAATGTTATATTTTCTGTTGGCTGGATCACTTGTTTGAGTGCTGATTTCTGGAAAATATATGCACTCCCCATGGACGGAATGATTTGACGGTCAGAAGGATCTCTGTTTTCAAGAGAAGTAATGGACCAGTATTTTTTTTGTTGAAAAATAAACTTGAACTGTCTTGATATGGTGCTTACGGATGTAGTCCTATGAGTGTATATTCAATGCCTTCGTTGTCTTTCCATTAATAGAAGAACTACAGTTTTGAATATATGCTTAGATCTCAAAAACTTCATTTTTTCCTGCACATGTCCTTGAGTTTTCATATATAATCTGGGTGGTTATGGTGCCATGTTGTTCTATTTTATTGGTGTGTTTCGATAAAATTCCATGTTGCTCTATTTTTTCATGTGTTCCATGAATTTTATGGTTTTCATTAATCAGAAAGCCACTTTGCGCGCCCAATCACGTAATCCACGCTTCAAAACCCCGCATAATAACAGATCATACAGAAGATTGACGGCCTTGCCACGGAGGATATTCCGGTGTGAGAGTAAAAGATGCACTGATTCACAAGGTTTAACAATGGGGACAAAGTATTTAGTGCTCAAAAGTAAGTATTACCTGTTAATCGTAACCTTGGCCTTGTATTTATAGTACTCACCACCCTAGAATCCTCTCCAAGTCGGATTAGGACTCCTAGCTATGGTAATTACCATAACTTGGGTCCAACACAATCTCCTTAAAAGGTGCATGTGGAATCCAATCCAATCACTACCTTTGGAGTTACCTTATTCAAATATGATTAGGAACCCGGACTTTGCACGCAAGAGAGCCCACTGTGAAGGCCCAAACGATCCCACCATTATCAGTGTCAAGGCTTTACCAAAGGACTCAAGACCCGATCCGAACACCACACGACAGGCACGCGATTCCTACCAAGGGCTCGAAAGCCGAACCCGAAAGACATCCACCAAGGTGAGGCTCCGGCCCAGAAGGACTCGGACGCCGACCCGAACACCTCCAACTTCTCCATGGGCTTCAGCCCAGTGGTCTCATAAAGCCCTTCTAATGTTAGGCCTTCGGCCCACACGAAGGTCGTCAAAACGCTCCCGAACATTACCCCCCAGTCTATGATTATAATGTACTTATAATTAGAGACTTGAAAGGTCAGGTAATTGAGAGGTCACGACAACTAATGATGAGTTGTCTGGGGAACCCAAACGGTCTGTCCTCGTTTCTCGAAACGTTGCACGCCTTTTCACGCCTGGTCCCACCTTGGGTATTTAATAGCCGTCATTGGGTCTCGTGCCCCCAGCCTATAAAAACCCCACTCCATCAATCGATGTCATTTTTCCAAACTCCTTAATCTCAAAAATTTCTGCCCAAATTTTTTGGCGAGGCGATTTCCGGCAAGCTCATATCTTCTTCAATACTTCACAGATTTTGTCTACTCTGCCCACCTTTAAACTTCGTTTTTGTCCGTTTTCTCCCCAAAACCTCACATTTGAGTCTCATTCCCTTCAATTTCAACACCAAATGGCTGATTCTAGCACTCCTCCGGTTACTGAGCCAGTTCCTCCCTCTGTCACCACCGGCGATTTAATCCCGGTTGAATTACCAGTTGCTCCTTCTGAGAACCCTTCTTCCTCGGTACTCCCTACCCCCATCAGTGCCGAGGCCAAAATTCGCAACGCCTACCACTCCGAGACAGAGTTCTCCCATATCAATACCCCATCTTCTATTACACCCTCTCAAATTTCCGACATCCGAACCCTTTTCAACATTCTCCAAGAATACAAGCTTCGGGCCCCAAAACCCGATGAGAAAATGTTTTGGAGGCTTGAAGGTGGATGGGTGGCCGTTCTCCTATATCTTCTGAAATATGGGGTTCGGTTCCCACTTCATGAATTCATCTCTTCCTTCCTTTGTTTTGCGGGAATCGGGTTCACACAGCTCGTGCCGAACTCGTACATCCACCTGGTCACCTTCATTTCTTTGTGCCAGGAGCTCGGGATCACGCCTGGCCTCGACTTCTTCTTCGCCCTATTCACTGTAACCAGGTCGAAAGAACCAGGCTTGTAGCAATTAAACAAAAGACCCACCCGAACCGTTCCTGTCAAGACCCCTTCGAGCAACAAGGGTTGGCATGACAAGTGGTTCTTCGCCAGGGGAACTGACCTCCGACTGCTCCCTCAATGGGCACATCCTGAGGACTCCGTAGCTAAGGAGTCCAAGTTCCCAAAGGATCGAGCCGATGCCTTCAAATCTTTCTGCAAGAGGTGGAGCAAAACTGAGTGGAGTCTGGAAATTCTGTCTAGCGAAGCCTGGTTATACAAACATGGCTGTAAGCATCTCCCCTCTTGACTTCACTTTTTTGCCTTTTGATATTTTATGCCTTAAACTATTCTCCTCTGTGCAGTGACAATTTTCAAGCCCGAAGGGACTGCTGAATCCTTAACCCCTCTTCCTATTACCATCGAACCGATTCGTCCACCAAAAACCGATGACTCTCCCGACGAAGAAACCATCCCAATCACCGAGCTGTCGGTGGGGTCCACTTCAGGTCCCGACCCCCCGACCACTCGCAAAGTGGCTTTGAAAATGAGCCGAGCGGAGAGGACAGCTTTGTTGAAGAAGTCCAGGAAGCCTATCAAGCGGACCGCTAAAGTCCCTACCACAGCCATCTCATTAACTCTCCCGAAGCCGAACCTTCCGCCACCCCTTCCTCAAATCGAGGTGATCGAGGATTCGGAGGACACCGAAGAGGCTCCTCTCGAACCTCGATCCAAAAAACCCCGGCTAACCGAAGATCCTGAACAACAGCCTAAACAACAAATTGTTGTTGCCGATCCTATCCTCACTGCCACTCCCACCTCCGGACCGAGCTCTTCCCATGGATCACCAACCACCTGTTGGCCGAAGAGTCCTTCGGAAGTGTTCCCCTTCACCCTCTTCAATCACTTCAAACTATCGGGTGATGACGAGTGGTTCAAGGGTTTCTCTTCCGAAGAGTACCTGGTCGCCTACGTCCGCGCCCAGTGCCAGGTAATTCTAAGTTTTAATTTGCTTGTTGTTATAAACTTGTACTTTTACTTCGAGTGCTGATATATGTGTTTGCTGCAGGCCAACGTTATACTCACTCGAGCCATCCCCCCTCTTGCCCGAACCACGAAAAAAGAAGTTCAATTGAGGACGGATGTACAATTTGTCAAGTCTGCGGTCAGTGAATCTGTACAGAGTGAAGAAGGAACGGGATCTCCATGTTGAGTCCCGAAATAAGGCAACCCGAGCTGAATGCCATACTGAGGAGCTCGAGAAAAAGTATGCATTACTTCTAGAGGAGAGGGATCACCTGACCGGGGAGGTCAAGGACCGGGAAAAGGCTGTTGACATCATCACTAAAAAGTTCTCTGAAATGCATGACAAGATGATGCAAGTGATCGGGGCGAACAACACTTTAACCGTTACCGTCAACACCTTTCCCGAAAAGATCATCGAGGCCCAGCAGCAAGTTGTTGCTGAATATGAAGAGTCTGATGCCTTGAACGAGAAGGTCATGGCCCAGTTTGGTGATGAGTATAAAGCTTATCGTGAAAAGGCTCGGGCCAAACTGATTACTGCTGGGCTCGATGCCTCCATCCTTGATTCTTCCGACGAAGAATCTGAAGCCGAAGATGACCATCCTCCTGAATAGGCATTGTTTGGACTTGTAATAATTTTTTGTATTTTTCCATTTTACTTTTTATTTGTACTTCGCCCGAATCGTAGGCGATCGGATTTTATAAAAATTTCAAAGTATAAATAGAGTATCTTTGTTCACAAGTTTTTGTAATCAGTTATACTTGGGACTTATCACGATCAGTGGTATGTTTCCGAACCTCTTGATCGGGTAGTACCCGAAGCTTTTCTGAATAAAAATTCTACAGTTTTCTCGATCAGTTTTACTCGCGACTTATCTCGATCAGTGGTGCCTGTCCGAACCCTCTGATCGAATTGTGCCCGAAGTTTGTTCGTTCGAGTATTAAGAGTCATATGAATATAGATGAAGTTAAGCATCTCTAAAGAAAACTTTCATTTATTTCATTTAAGATTGAAACGGTTACAAGGATAAAGAAAAGAATAACACAACTATTACTAGTAAAATTTTCTAAGTCTTCCAGCATGTCATGTATTCTTTACTTCCGAACCATCCATTGTTCGAAGCCAATATGTACCTGGCTTCGGCACCTCTACCACCTCATAAGGTCCCTCCCAGTTAGGCATCAACTTGCCAGTGTTCTGGGGGGTTGATGCCTCTAACTCCCGGAGGACCAAATCGCCTACTGCAAACCTCATCGGCTTCACCTTTTAGTTGTAGTGTCTGGCTGTTCTCTACTGATAGACAACCAACCTCAACATAGCAGAGTCCTGAACCTCTTCTAGTAGATCCAAATTTGTTTTTAGACCGTCATCATTGTATAGCTCTTTGTACTGGCTGACTCGAAGAGTGGGGGATTCGATCTCAACTGGTATGAATGCATCGGTCCCGTATGCCAGTCTGAACGGAGAATCCCCGGTTGTTGTCCTCGGAGTAGTCCGATAGGCCCACAAAACAGTTAATAGCTCTTCGGGCCACCAACCCTTTAACTCATCCAACCTTCGTTTTATCCCTTTGAGCAGGGTTCGGTTGGTCACTTCTACTTGACCATTCGATTGAGGATGAGCGACCGAGGTCTTGCGATGCTGAATTCCCAACTCCTTTAGAAAACCCTCGAACTTTGACCCCACAAACTATCTGCCATTATCCGAGACCACTGTCATCGGAATACCGAAACGATAAACGATTCCTTCTTTGAAAAATTTCAAGCATTCTTGTTCGGTGATCTTCTGCAGTGGTTTGGCTTCGACCCATTTCGTTATATAGTCGATAGCCACGATCACAAAGCTAACTTGTCCCTTGGCCTTCGGCAGAGGCCCTAGGATGTCGATTCCCCACACAGCGAAGGGAATCGGGGATAAGACCGAATACAGCTCTTCGGGAGGTTGATGTGGGATTGTGCTGTTCCGCTGACACTTGGGACACCTTCTGACGAATTCCTTGGCCTCCGTGTAGATAGTCGGCCAGTAATACCACTGCGTCAAAATCTTGTACGCTAGTGACTTGGCCCCCATGTGATCCCCATAAATCCCTTCATGTACCTCCCTAAGTGTATAATCTGCCTCTGATGGAGTTAAGCATTTGAGCAGTGGAGAGCTAAAGGCCCTTCGGTATAGGTCCCCATCAATGAGGACAAAGTTTGAGCTTCGGTGTTTGATTTGCCTTGCTAGGATTCGATCCGAAGGGAGAGTCCCATCTGCCAAGTAGGAGATATAAGGCGTCAGCCAACAGTCCAGTCGGTCCAGAGCTAATACATCTGTCTTTGATACACTTGGCTATTCTAAAACTTCCAAATAGACCGATCCGTTGAAGGAGCTTGCTTCAATGGTCACCAATTTGGCTAAGGCATCTGCTACCGTATTTTCTGACCGATCAACTCCCTGACAACTGTGTGATGCGAAGTATGTGAGCTTATCTTTTACTGTGGCCAGATATTTGGACATTCTTGCCCCCTGAGCTTCATATTCTCGACAAACTGCTTTTACCACCGGTTGTGAGTCGTCAGAGATGACCAATCTTCATTTCCGTGCTTCGCCAATCGGAGCCCAGCTAATATAGCCTCGTATTCTGCTTCGTTGTTTGTGGCCTTGAACTGAAACCGAATTGCCTGCTGGACTTTGAACCCTTCGGGACTTGTCAAAATGACCCTTGCTCCGCTGACGTCCGAAGTCGATGAACTGTCCACATATAGAGTCCATGAGGCAAACCTCTGTTGGGTTTCGGTCACCATGCTCACGTCTGGCTCTGTAAAGGAACATTCTACCATGAAATCTGCTAAGGCCTATCCTTTGATTGCCGTTCGGGGATGGTATTCTATGGAAAACTGTGTTAATTCCATCGCCCATGCGGCCAACCGACAGGATACCTCTGGCTTATGCAGAATCTTCTTTAACGGTTGATCCGTGTACACCACTATTAGCCGACCCTGGAAATAGTGTCTGAGCTTCCTACTAGCAATGATTAAGGCGTAGGCAAACTTTTCCAGGTTCGGGTACCTTGTCTCTGCGTCCCGAAGAACATGGCTGACATAAAATACTGGGAACTATTTTCCTCCTTTGTCTCTCACCAACGCCGCCTCCACTGCCATCGGGCTCGCAGCCAAGTATTAGTATAAGAGTTCCGAAGGGATCAGTTTCATCAGCAATGGTGCCGAAGATAGATATGTTTTGATCCCTTGGAACGCGTCTTCCCATTCCGACGACCACTAAAAACTTTTCTCATTTTTCGGCCCCTTAAGAGTGTCAAAAAAGGGTAAACATCTTTCTGTCGACCTTGACACGAACCTCTGAAGGGCTGCAATCCGGCCTGTTAACCTCTGTACATCTTTGCATGTTTTTGGAGACCTCATGTGTAAGATCGCCGTAATTTTCTCTGGGTTTTCTTCGATTCTCCTTTTGCTGACCAAATATCCCAGAAATTTCCCTGAACTCAAGCCGAAGGTACATTTGGTTGGGTTCAGCCTAAGTTTGTGTTTTCTTACCGTTTCGATGTAGTCTTCTAGGTCCTCAAGATGATCCCGGACTGATATACTTTTTACAATCATGTCGTCCACGTACACTTCCATACTTCGGCCTAGCTGCCTTCTGAAAACAAAATTCATCATCCGTTCAGCAGCCCAAAGGTTATCTTCCGATACACATATATGGCCCGATGAGTGATGAAGCTTGTCTTCGGGATGTCATCCTTATTCATTGAAATTTGGTGGTATCCCGAGAAAGCGTCCATGAAACTTAACATGTCGTACCCCGAAGTGGCATCAATCAGTTGGTCTATGTTGGGTAGAGGATAGAAATCTTTTGGGCATGCCTTATTAAGATCTGTGTAGTCGATGCATAACCTCCACTTCCCATTTTGTTTCTGAACCAATACCACATTCGCCAACCACTCGGGATAGTCGATTTCGAAGATGAATCCTGCCTCCAGCAGTTTGGTGATTTCTTCGTCTATGATCTTCTGCCTTTCCGGGGCAAAAATCCTTCTTTTCTGTATAACAGGCTTTCTCTTTGAGTCCGTATGCAGCCTATGTAGCGCCACCGACTCACTCACCTCAGGCATGTCGCTAGGTTCCCAAGCAAAGATATCGGCGTATACCCGAAGCAAGTCCACTAGCCCTGTTCGTAGAGGTTCTGTTAAACCTGCCCCAATCTTGATCAATTTCTCTACGTTCCTCGGTATCAACTCAACATCTTTCGTCTCTCTTCGCGGCAGTGCCATCACCAAGATCGCTTCGGTGAATGGCTCTATCTCGATGGCCGTTTATTTTTTCGCTTCACTTGACCCCGACCCCTGTGAAAATCAAGGTATTCCGATAGCACCTTTTACCTCCCCGATCCCGTTCGGTGTTAAAAATATATCTTGAAGTGAGGGATGGACGTGACTACTTGTAAGGCCGCCAGTGTTGGCCTGCCCAAGATGGCGTTGTAAGCCGAATCCACTTGTACCACAAAAAATTTTGCCATTATTTCTGCTTGCTGAGGGGCTGTGCCGAAACTGACTGGTAACTCGATGGTGCCTGAGACATGCACCGGGTCCCCCCTAAAACCATACAACGGGCCTTCTCCCCCCAATTCCATCTTCTTCCCTTCTAAATCCATCCTCTGGTAGGCGTGCGTATACAGTATGTCGACCGAGGATCCATTATCAATCATCATCCTTTTCATGTCTACTGGTTCAACCTGAACAGTTATTACCAGCGCTCCGTTATGTGGTTTAATATGATCGGTAAGATAGTCCTCATCCGAGAATGAGATGGATACTCCTGAATATACCCTATCCTTTCTAGGCGATGAGCCTGCTACCGACAACATGGCTTCGAGATGCCCACTCCTCTTCCTTCCGGTTACACGCCCTACCGACCCGCCCGAAATCACATCAATAACCCCCCGGGCATGTGGGTGCGGTTGCGGCTGTGCTTCCCGAGTCGGTTCCCTATTTTCCTCCCGGGGGGCTTTTGAGCCTTCTCGATCGACCACATACTGCACCAGTTGTCCATTCTGGACATTCTTCTCTATCAGATCTTTCAGGTTGTTACACTCCTCTGTCGTATGCCCCCGACACTGATAATATGCACAATATTTGTCTCGACCCCTCTTCCCCGGCTTCGGAATCACTTGGCATGGTTTGAAAAAGGGCTTGTTTCACATCTCCTCAAGTATTTTAGCCCGGTCTGTGTTGAGGGCGTTGTAGACTTTGTTGACATGTTTACTTGAGAAAAGGGTGGTCGTCCACTACCCGGACCCCCCCCCCCCCATTATAGCTCTTCTTACCATAGTTATCCGGCCTCCCCTGATTATCTGACTTCTGATAACTCTGATTATCCCGATCCCTGGACTTCTCATAAGATTGGGAGTGCGGTTTGAAGTTCCCCATTGCCTCTTCAATTGTTATGTGACCTTCAGCTCGGTGGAAGGCCTCTGTCAAATCTACCGGAGGGTTGATCACCAGAACCTTCATCAACTTCTTCGATTTCTCGATGTCTAGTCCGGTAGTGAAGTATCCTAAGGCCTGTGGGGAATTTAACTCTGCTACCGATCCCATAGTCTCTCGAAAACTTTTGACATACTGACCCAGGCTTTCATCTGACTTCTATCTGACCTGCATGAGTGAAGTTGTGATCTTTCCCCGCCTCTTGTTGCTCCCAAATCGAGAATAAAAATTTTCCCAAAGATCACTCCAGGAGTTAATCGATCCCGTCGCCAGGGTTCCCATCCACTCTCGGGCGCTCTTTTTCAAAGTTATTGCGAACATATGATACTTGGCAGTGTCGGAGTGTCCATAGTATGTCATCAGCCTATCATACCCGTCTGAGTGGTCATATGGATCCCCCATCCCATCGTAGGTCTCCATCGGGGGCATCTTCTTTTTGGGGTTGGTTGTCTCCTGATTGATCTCTGGCGAGAAAGGTGACCCTAAGCAAGCCGAAGGTGTCCCTAACGCATTTTTAGCCGACAGCAACTTCTCCAATTCGGCCACCCTTTGGAAGAGGGGGTCGGACTCCTCCTTAAGAGGGGACGATCGGGGTCTGTCCCTCCCGTATTTAGGGGTCGCGTCCCTCCTCCTATGTCCCGATCTGTCCGGACGGTTCGATCTCCGATCTGGCGAACGACTCCTCATTTTACTTCGGCCTTCTCGCGACCGACCGCGATGCCTGCTCCTTTCGTTTCCAACCTCTCCCCGTCGAGGTGACCGGGATCGGCTCCGATGCCTACGCCTTTTTGAGGTGGCTTCCTATTCTCCACCCATCTTCGCCATCTGCTGTTCGAGTTCTTCCTGCTGAAGGCGTAGGGCCAACATGGCGTCCTTGTTCTGTTGCATCTTTTTCAGCAGAATGAACTCCCTCTGATCTCGGATGTTCTCCCCTCGGTCCTTCCTGTGAACCTCCAGTGCCCGAGAACGGTTCTCATCCGCACGACTAGCCTGGTTGGGGGTATGATGGCTGTCATGAAAGAGTCTTCGTCGGAGAGAAGCAACCAGTCCCTCCTGATCTTCCTGGACTCGAGAGCCCAGTCTATCTTTCATCGACCCCCTCACCAACGTGGTTTGGTGGGTTTTTGCCTTTTCCTGGTTAGAGGCACTGTTCTCCTTACTTGCCATGGCCTGTTACCGGAAAAGTTGGGTTGTGATTGTAAGAACACTAAAGCCCCTCCTTCTAGCGCCAATGTTAACGCCAAGTTTTGCCGGCGCGTCCAATCACAGAATCCATGCTCTAGAACTTGTACAATAACAGATCATACAGAAGCTTGACGGCTTGTGCCGCCGGAGGATAGCTCCGGTGTGAGAATAAGTACACGTCGTTCACAAGGTTTAACAATGGGGGCTAAGTGTTTAGTGCTCAAAAGTAGGTATTACCTGTTAATCGTAACCTTGGCCTTGTATTTATAGTACTCACCACCCTAGAATCCTCTCCAAGTTGGATTAGGACTCCTAGCTATGGTAATTACAATAACTTAGGTCCAACACAATCTCCTTAAAAGGTGCATGTGGAATCCAATCCAATCACTACCTTTGGAGTTACCTTATTCAAATATGATTAGGAACCCGGACTCTGCACGCAGGAGAGCCCACTGTGCAGGCCCAAACAATCCCACTACCAGGTCTGGGCTTCGGCCCAAATGACTCGAAAATCCGATCCCGAACACCACACGACAGGGCACGATTTTGGCCCGAAGGGCTCGGAAGCCGAACCCAAAAGACATCCACCAAGGTGAGGCTCCGGCCCAGAAGGACTCGGACACCGACCCGAACACCTCCAACTTCTCCATGGGCTTCGGCCCAGTGGTCTCATAAAGCCCTTCAAATGTTAGGCATTCGGCCCACACGAAGGTCGGCAAAACACTCCCGAACAGTTCCTTTCTGTAATGACCAACGGAACATAAGATTATTCTCTTTTTTTTCTTTCAGGAGCTCAGCATATTTAGATTCTTATCTGGATCCTGCTTTCATGTCCCTAATTAAGGACCCCGATCAGAGACCCAAGGAACAATGGGAGAAAACAGCTCAAGCGCAAAGTGGGTGGAATTTTACTAAAATGCTTGGATATGGTGACGTTGGAGGAACTCTCTTATCTGCTGCCGAAGAATATTCACTCCATTCTAGATATCTTTCAAAAGCAAATTCATTTAATCTTTCTGAGATTGCAGAAATGAAATTACTGAATATTCTAGACCCATTACTAATTTTCTACCCTTATCCATTTAACTTGCTCTTCGTGTTATATAGCTGCTTCCGAGGAATTTAATGTCTTTCGTATATAATCCACTGTTTCTTCAAAAATGTGTTTATGTTGGAGCATTACATTTTTAATCTTGTATTTATGAGCTCTTTCTTTCTCTCCTAGTTACCGAGGTGGGGTGGACAGTGAGGGTAGGCCAGTAATGGTTGTTGTGGGAGCACATTTTCTTCTACGGTGTCTCGATCTGGAGCGATTTGTGCTCTATGTAGTAAAGGAAGGTAGTTTTAAGTTTGTTTCACTACGATCGTCGTTAACTTATGTAGATTTACTGCTGATTATGTAATTCCAGTGAGATTTGTTGCTTATGGATATTTAATAGCTCTCATCATCA
This sequence comes from Panax quinquefolius, assembly GCA_020205615.1. Lineage (NCBI taxonomy): Eukaryota > Viridiplantae > Streptophyta > Magnoliopsida > Apiales > Araliaceae > Panax > Panax quinquefolius. The sequence continues at coordinate 143,744,503 of CM035155.1, read as the reverse complement.
GAACATGCACGCAGTACGTAGGCATTGTTCTTGTACTTCACTTTGGATGTTAGAACTTGGATAAACTCTATCTATATGTCATATTTCAGGAGTTTGAGCCCTTGATGCAGAAGCCTTTTTCTATAGTTTACTTCCATTCTGCTGCATCTCTACAGACGTGAGTACTACTCTCCCTTGTACTATTGTTTAACTGCACTATGCGGCTTCTCCTGGATAACTTGCCATGAATTAACAGTTTCTTTTATCTGTTCATATTGTATAGACATTTTTAACACTGATGTATATTTCATTTGCAAATTTACAGACTTCTTAAAAAAATATCAGCTTTCAAACTTTTATATGTGATTTAAACATGCTCAATATATAGTCTGTCTCATCTCTGCACATCCTTCTCGAATTTAAGCTACTGCTGCGCTACTTCTATTGCTCATTATCTTTTGGGCATCATTTATTAGTAAAAAATATGTATCCTTTGTAAATGTTTGGTTAAATAGAATAATTATACTTGGTTTAGGGAATACAAAGAACTAAAAGTCTTTTCATCTTCTGCTAGTATGTTATTTCTATGTGAAAATTGTGATTTTTTTTTTTTTGCTTACTTTTCAAGTAATGTTTTTTTTCTGGAGTAAATAGGCAACCAGATCTGGGATGGGTGAGCAGATTACAACAAATACTTGGTCGGAAGCACCAGCGTAACCTTCATGTATGAAGGCCTTGTTTTCTCTTTAAATAAGCATATACGTCTTCTTTGTGAAACCTAATTTCATCTTTACTTTATAGGCAATATATGTGCTTCACCCAACCTTTGGACTGAAAGCTGCAATTTTCGCATTGCAGTTGTTTGTAGATGGTGTGGTATGCTTGACCTTCCTTGAACTAATTACTAAAATCTGAACATCACTTTCCTCTGAAAGCTTATTCAATTCTTGGAAATTGATTTTAGGTGTGGAAAAAGGTGGCATATGTCGATAGGCTTCTGCGGCTATTCAAATATGTTCCGCGAGAGCAGCTAACCATCCCGAACTTTGTGTTCCAGTTGAGTTATCTGTGCTTGATTTTGGAAAATTATTATTTTTTGTTTGTAAATTATCATGATCGGGACATCATGGTCGGGACATCCCGACATTCTTCATAAATGGTCCCTCAAATGAAAAGGATGCATGAAGGCAGTGAGATTTTTTAGTAACAATATAGGGCGGAGCCATGTAGGGCTGAGTAACAAAAATGGCAGGTTATTTTTTTTTTTTTTTACTTATATATCTTTAGCTCAAATTTCAATATTTTTAATTTCACAAACAAAAGCCCTATCAAACCCTCCCAACATCATCCTCCGCTACCATTGTCGCCCTATCAAACCCTCCTCGTTGTGGCCAGTGAAGAGGGGGATCTCTACTTATTGTCTGCCATTGTTATTGCTCTGAGTTTGTTAAAGTTCGTCCGTTGCCAAACCGGAGCTGCCATCTTTCTCAGCTTCACTAGTGAAATCAGCGCTTGATTGAGCTTCTGCATTAAGGATCTGTATGCATTTTTTTTGTTTAGATGAGATTTGTACATTTTTTAAAGATTAATTTGAAGGTTGAAGCTTGATTTTATTGTTTAACAGGGAAGCTGATTGGGATCGAGCCTTTAATTTTTCTTCTAATTTGGACTTCTTAACTTCTTGCATTCAGAGAACTAAAGGTTGTGGTCGCCGTCCCTAATTACGTATGTCAGCTCTTATTCTTTTCCAATTTTAAAACACTCTATATATATGTATGTCAGTAATATATACACATGTTTCTTGAATATTTGTGTTCTTCACTTCTTTGTTTTTGTAGTTGTAGTTTGATAGTGGTTTTTACTAATTATGCAACTGGAAAGTCTTGATTCTTGAATTCAATCTTAATATCTGTATCTTCTTAATTCTTTGCTATTCATTACAGTGATGTTTCTGGATCCATTTATATATAATTGTTTGCGATTGTTTCAGTTTTCTCTGGTGTGTGTTAGTGTCTCAACTCAATTCATAATTAGCAAGAGAACTTTATTCTCATTCTATTCCTTCTATTTGTCTTTGAAATTTTTTGACTTGAAGGAATGAAATAGGCAAATAGCAAATTATGGGCAGCACTTCACTGGGTTTACCTTTACCTTTCTACTCAGTATGTATTAATGTATATATTATTTGCAGTATGTATTAATGTATATATTATTTAGCTTAAATGTTCATTTGATTTTTAATGAACTAGGGGTAGTATTACATTGTCATACCAAACGTAGAGAGATGGAAAGTCAAGGAAGCAAGAGAGAAAAAACTTTGTTTTCTTTCTTTAAACCAAGAGAAAGTGCATCAACGACAACTAGTGAAGGGCATTCTCCATCTATTGTTGATATCTCAGATCACCAACCACCCCTTTCCAAATCTCGAAGAGTTGAAATTGATCTTAGTACTCTTGAACGGGATCCTGGGATTCAGATCCCTATATTGCAACATCCTGTTAATCAACGAGATAAAATTAGGAGAGCTTATATCAAAATGGGTCCGTATCAACCTAAGTTGGCAGAGTACCCAAGGACTAAATCAAGCTCACAAAATCGAAAATTTCAATATTTGTGGTTTGAATCCTTTCCTTGGTTAGAGTACTCTCCATCAAAGGATGCAGCATTTTGTTTTCCATGCTTTGTTTTTCAAAGTAAGGTGCCTCTTCATCCTGCATTCATTACTGAAGGGTTTAATAGTTGGAAAAGGGTTAATGATGGAGTTAGATGTGCACTTTTGATGCATGTGGGAGGTCCTACTTCACCACATAGGAATGCAGTGATATGTGTTGAAGACTTGATGAAAGTAACTAGACATATTGAAAAAGTCTTGAATGCACAAACTCAAGAAGAAGTTTAGAAGAATCGGTTGCGACTTACAGCAACAATTGAGAGTATAAAGTGGCTTAGCTTGCAAGCTTGTGCATTTAGAGGTCATGATGAATCTCCAACTTCTAAAAATTGTGGTAATTTTATAGAGATGATAAGACTTATGGGTCGATTGAACGTTAACATTGGTGATGTAGTCTTAGAGAAAGCTCCGAAAAATGTTAAATATACTTCACCGACTATTCAGAAAGAAATTTTGCATATTTTTGCAAACAAAGTTAGAAGAAAAATTCGTGAAGAAGTTGGAGATGCAAAGTTCTGTATTTTGGTTGATGAAGCCAAAGATGCATCAAATAAAGAGCAGATGACTATTGTTTTGAGATTTGTTGACAACCATGGTTTCTTACGAGAGCATTATTTTGAGATTGTGCATGCTTTAGACACTACTGCTTCAATATTGAAGAAAGAAATATCTAATGTCCTTGCTCGAGCTAATTTGCATATCCTTAATATGCGAGGTCAAGGGTATGATGGTGCTAGTAATATGCGTGGTGCTTGGAACGGACTTCAAGCTCTATTTCTTAAAGATTGTCCATACGCATATTATGTACATTGCTTTGCTCACAGACTACAATTAGCATTAGTTGCAGCTTCTTCAAAAGAGATTTCTGTTTGGCAATTTTTTTCGAAACTAACAACCATTATCAATCTCATTGGTGCTTCTCCCAAATGGCATACTGAGTTACATTCTGCTCAAACTATTGAAATTGCACGTATGGTAGCTTCTGGTGAACGTGATACTGGTAGAGGCCTCAATCAGATTGGTAATCTACATTGGAGTGGAGCTACTCGGTGGAGCTCTCATTTTGATTCTATTTGCAGCTTAATTGATATGTATGGTGCAACTATTTCAGTGCTTGAAAGTATTGTTGAAGAAGGATCCGCTAACTCTATGCGTGGAGAAGTTGGTGGTTGTTTGATTATAATGAGGTCTTTTGATTTTATTTTCACTCTATATATGATGCATAAAATTATGGGGATTACTGCTTTGTTTTGTAGAGCTTTGCAACACAAATCTCTTGACATTGTAAATGCCATGGATCTAGTCTCAACTACTAAAGCACTACTTCACACTTTGAGAGAAGAGGGATTTGATCATCTCCTTGAGCATGTGCAATCAGTTTGCACACAAAATGACATTGACATACCAGATATGAATGCTTCATTCAAAAAGGCTACCGGTCGTTCATGCCAACAAAAAGAATCGATGACAGTTTGCCAACACTATCATTTTGATGTGTTTAATTCAGCAATAGATTTTCAGCAGGAAGAGTTGAATTCCAGATTTAGTGATGAAGCAGGGGAACTCCTTATACTTAGCTTAGCTTTAGAACCGAATGACAACTTTAAATCATTCAAAGTTGATGATATTTGCAAGCTTGCTGAGAAATTTTGTCCAGAAGATTTCAATGAGCAAGAAATGCATTATTTGAGATGTCAACTAAATCATTATAAAATTGATGTGCTCCGTCATTAGAGCTTTCAAAATATGTCTACCATCACTGAATTGTGTCGCGGATTAGTTGAAACAAATAAGTTCCAGACTTATAATTTGATTGATAGATTGATTTGTCTTGTTTTGACTCACTGTTTTCCACGTACCACGAGTAATCGAGCATTTTCACTATGAAACATGTTAAAACCTTTCTTCGCAATAAAATGGAAGAGGAGTTTTTAGCAGATTCCATGATGATTTACATTGAAGCGAGAGCTTCTTGAAGATATCGATTTGATTCCATAATATTTAATTCTATTCTACAAAGCATAGAAGGATGCAACTTAAATAGTGTGTTTTGTTTTCCTTTTCCTTGCATGTTATGTACCTTTGAACTTTACTACTATGTATGATTTTGAATTTGTGATTGATCTTGGCGGGACAATTTTTTGTGGATATAATTGGTACTTGGTAGCCCAGTAGAAAATTAATTTCTAGCTCCGCCCTTGGTTATAAGATTGTTAAGAAAATGTATATTCCAATCTTATATGAATCAGAAAATAACTTAAGGTAAATGCAGAAAATGTAGAAAAGAATTGTAGTATGTCAAGGCTAGTATTTGATACTATGTACTTAAGACAATTACGTCTTCCTATGGTGCCTAGAGTTATTAGCGCTTGTTTCCTAGGATATAATGACAACGTGCACTATATCAACACTTCAAATAACACACTTAGCGAACCAGATAATACTTTGAACTCTTTCAATTTGATTATGAATATGATTGAAAAAGATAATGCAAAATTGAATGAATGACTGAATTCGCCAGATATTTATAGGGTGATTAATGACCCTTCATATTTGGACATGACCTTTGTGAGCCGACAACATGCATATGAACAGGCATAGCTGAACAGGTGCAAAACAAGAAAACAAATCACAAGCAAGAGTGATGTTGCGCTATTTTGGAGCGTTGTTGTGCTGGTGTGAAGCGCAGCTACGCTTGACACTCTGTTACGCATAGAAAGTGGAGTGCTTGCTGTTTCCCAAAACTGATAAATAAAATTGGAACTAAGAAAAAAATTAAAGAAATTTTTGCCCAATATATATATATATATATATATATATATATATATACACATACAAGTACCCATGACCTTAAAGTTTAGTTCTTAATCAATGTGGGATAAACATTCATTTATCATCTTCAAAGGTGATTTTTTAGAGTAAATTTATCATTTATTATCATGTGAATTTGAGCTTTCTAATATTTAATTTTAATCTACTTATGGAGTAGAACATATTGATATGTGATTTCATCTCCAATGATTAATGGAATTCACTTTAATTTTTAGCTTAAAACTCAAGTTTAAAATTTCATTAAAAGCTCAAATTCTAAAAAATATTGCCTGAGGAGAGATTTAATCTCAATTAACACATAAATTAACTCGAAAATACTCTTACCCGTCAACAAAAAAAACATATAAAATGTCTCAACAGTGACTTTTATGGAAATTTTTAATATTTTTTTTCTGAGTGATGCAAAAAAAATTTGTCAGACTTTAAAAGGGTAAAAGTGCAAAAATGCCCATGTGATTTTACTTGAAGTCTCGCTTAATCTATTAACTTCTTTTTTTTTTTTCAAAAGTACCACTAACTTTATAAAACGACTTAGGGGAGTTCAAAACAAAGCTTTTTTTTAGGTTTTTAGGAAACCAAAGCGGCCGGGATCGATTCGTGTAAAATTGAACCAGGTTGAAGATGGTACATAGAACCGGTACATACCGAGTTTTGGTTGTCTATTTGGCTAGATCGGTATATGTCAAACCGGACCGTTTGTACCGTTTTATTTAATAATATTAAAAAATAAAAATATCTCAGTTATTTGACTTCAGTCTTCCCTTTATTCCTAAACACGCAAACCTTTCTCTCCCTCTCCCATCCCAAGTCCCATCTCGAACAGACTAGTCGAAGACTCGAAGTGTCAAACGCGAACCCAGTCGGCCAGTCCTCTCCTTCTCGAATAATCGAACGAACCCATGCCAGTCCATCCATCTCGATTCTCGAAGTCTCCACCTCGATGATCCATCCATTCTTCCCCACCGGCCACCGGCCAACCTCTCGCCAGTCGCAGCATGGCCCGCATCGCAGTCGGTCAGTTGCCTCTCCAACTCTAGTCTCTAGATTCCGGAATTTTCCTTTGTCGTAGGTAATTTTGAGTTTATTTTGAGATTTAGTTAATTGATTTCTTCCTATTTATGTCAATTTGTCTATATATGGCATATGGGTGTTAGTGTTACACTGTTACTTGTTACTTTATTAGGACTTTTTTTTTGCTAGTGGTTTTTGTTTATTTTGGTGGTCATGGCTCATGGGATGTAAGTATGTAACTACTTTGTGTTAACGATCGCAATCAGACCGCCTATCGAGTGATGTACTTGTGTTATTGATTTGCATAATGACCGTGACTTTGCTTTGTGTATTATGCAATGTCCTTGTCTAGCTTTAAGGTTACTGCTTTGTGTTAATGACTGCACTGCATCTAAAATAATTTATTTGTGTTTTTATGTACAGTTTGATGTAAAACATGGATACCACTATACCAATATCATCAAATACAAATCCAAGCCAAGTCCCAAATAATGGAGGAAACAATGGAGGAGGCCAGAGATGCGAAACGCACAATCCAAATGAAGTTGAAGAGATTGAGCAAATAATCGGTAAGACTCGTGCTATTATATGGGAACATTATATAAGATTTAAGCAAAATGATGAAATTAAGGCAAAGTGCAAGTATTGTGGTCAAGTTTTAAAAGCCAACTCGGAAAAAAATGGGACAAGTGATTTAAGGAATCATAATGCAAGATGTAAATTGTACCCTCCTAATATTCAATTTAAGGAAAGAAAACAAGCACTATTAAATTTTTCATCATCAAATATTAATGAAGGAGGTCAAGATTTGGAAGGGGAATCAACCAATAGTGTTTGTTTATGGAAATTTAATCAAGAGTTAATTAGGAGGGCAATTTCTTTTATGATAATTGTAGATGAACTTCCTTTTAGCCATGTGGATAATGTGGGCTTTAAATACTTGATGTCGGTTGCATGTCCAAAATTGAATGTGCCTTCACGTGCCACTATAACTAGAGATTGTTTGAAGCATTTTTTAGAGGAAAATTGAAATTGAAAGCTTACTTCAAAAATACATCACAAAGGGTTTGTCTTACTACTGATACATGGACTTCCATACAACGAATTAATTACATGGTGTTGACTGCTCATTACGTTGATGATAAGTGGAATTTGCAAAAAAAAATTATCAACTTTGTCCCAATTACTAGTCATAAAGGGGAAGACATAGGTATGTCGGTTGAAAATTGTTTGAGGGAATGGGGCATTGATAAAATTTTCACAATCACAGTTGATAATGCTAGTTCCAATGATGTTGCAATTTCTTATTTGAAAAATCAATTGAATGTTTGGGGTCATAGCATTTATGATAGTAAATTTCTCCATGTGAGGTGTGTTGCTCATATTGTTAATTTGGTTGTATGTGATGGGTTGAAATAGGCGAGTTCTTCAATATCTCGTGTTCGATCTTTAGTTAGGTGGGTGAGACAATCTCCTTCTAGGATTAAAAAATTCAAAGAATGTGTTGAAATTGAGAAAATTGAAAAAAGAATTTCTTTGATTCTAGATGTGTCCACTAGATGGAACTCCACTTATTCTATGTTGAATGTGGCCATAGACTTCGAACATGCTTTTAATAGGCTTGCAAGCAAAGACCCTTTATTCAAATTGGAAATGGAATCGGGTGATGGGTGGCCTAGCGCAGAAGATTGGGGAGTTGCGAGACAATTGGTGGTATTCTTAAAGTATTTCTTCGACATTACGGTGAAGGTTTCAGGTACATCTTATGTGACATCGAATACTTTTTTCATGAATTTATTGATCTTGATGATGGTTTGAATGAATTATTATATGGGAGTGACATTGGCATGAGTCAAATGGCATTGAGGATGAGGGAAAAATTAGAGAAATATTGGGGGAATGTTGAGAAGATGAATAAATTGTTGTACATTGCGGTTGTTTTAGATCCTAGACATAAATTTGCCTTTGTGGAATTTAGTTTTAATTCAATGTATGGGAGTGGGACTGAAATGGCAATTAAAATGATAAAATCTGTGTGTGATGCCATCGAGGAATTGTTTAGATGTTATAGTCTCAAATATGCATCCCAAAGTTCACAATCATCCCAAAGTGCACAATCATCCCAAAGTGTGCAATCTAACGTGTCTAGTGATGGTTTTGATGGGCATGGTCGAGAATGGGCAAGGAGGAGGAGGATGAGGGATAATACCGAATTAGATAAGTATTTGAGTGAGCATGTTGATCAAACAACTTCAAAATATAATGTTTTGAGTTGGTGGAAAAATAATTCTTCTAGATTTCTCATTCTCTCTCAAATGGCTAGGGATGTATTTGCGGTTCCTATGTCAACCGTTGCTTCCGAGTCGACATTTAGCATCGGTGGTCGTGTACTTGATCCATTTAGGAGTTCTTTAACTCCTAGAATGGTACAAGCTCTTATTTGTTCTCAAGATTGGCTTCGTTCAAGCAAACAACCAATGTCCGTAGAGGAGAACTTAGATTCACTTGAAATAATTGAGAAAGGTAATCCTTAATTTTAAATTATATAGCTTTCATCTATAATATTTATATATTCATGGCTTTCTTTAACTGATTTTATTTTATTTTTATCTTCTTAGAATTTGTGGATGGCGGAATTTAATGGAGATATGGCACTTGGCACTTGGCACGGGTAAGAATATTTTATTGTGGGCTGATTACACATACATTTTAACATTTCACACAGCAGGGGAATGCCCAGACTAGTTGTTTGGACTTAAAGAGATAGTTATTAATAATGTTCTTCATTGACATCATTGTTCCTCTTTATATGGTCATGTGTAATTATAGTTTGAAGAGAAAGACTAGTCTTAAAGGTTTTAGTTTCTTTTTGTTATTTGTTTTATTCTGATTTCTGAGTTGAGTTATTTTGATTATATGATTGATGGTCTACTGCCATTGGGGTAATTAGTGGAAAGTGTCCATTAAGGTGCTTCAAAGCATAGGCATTGATGTATATGATCATGTAGAACTTGGATTTGTCTAACATAATGGACTAACATAGTGGAAATATTTGTAGTAATGGACATGGACTAATGGACATCTGAATGGTGGCTCGAAAGTTGTTTAGCCTATTTTGTTGCCAACACAATGACAATGGCATCTTCTGCCGACTACCGGTGTCGTTTTATTACTACTACTTTTATTGTTTTATTTTTATGTTATGTCTTATTTTGGAGAAGTATTGTTTTGTATAATATTCATGTTATGTCCTATTTTGGAGAAGTTTTTAATCATCTAGTTTGTATTGATGACTTGATGTAACTATGTAAGTGGTAAATGGTCATAAGTTCATGTATACATAACAGTTGCAAATTGATGTAACTATGTAAGTGGTAAGTGGTCGCCTTGCAAGTTGCAAGATATATGACTACTTTATGTTTAATCTTATGTTGGCTCATGTGTCATTAATGTTTGTTTTAGTTTGCTTAATTGTGAGATGAGATTTGTGGTGGTCATGAATGGGTCCATTATTCCTTTGAATCACCGCCTGTGCATGAACATGTATAAACTAGTACAAACCATGTATAAACCAAGATCTAGAACTCAGTAAATAACTGTGTAACTTAGGTTCGGGATACCTGGGTTTAATCCAGATAGATTTATCGGTGCATGAAATTAGCTACTATAGGTATTCGGTACGGTTCGGTTCGGGCCGGTTTGGTTCGGTCCGATTTTTTACCGATGAACACCCCTATAAAACGTAGCTCAAATATGCCTTTCCCGTTAAAAAAATGTCAGCTAGATAAACAAATGTTAATTTATTTTTGATGTGACTGACACGTGTGACAAAAGTAAAAGTTAATAAAAAAAATATTGTTTTCTCTTTCTTCTTCCTCTTTTCTCCTTCTCCCATCTCCTTCCTCCATTTTTTCATAGCTGCCATGGGATACGAAACCTCTATGATTAAAAAACTCAAACTCAAACCCCACCAATTAAGATCTGTATACAAATCAAAGCCACATCAACCTTCGTCCCCGTTTGATCAGATTTTTACCTGAATTGATAAAGAAATTGATTAAAAATTACCTCCGCGATAAGAAGTTCAATATCATACTTTTGAGGTGTGATTTGATAATTAATTTGAGCTTTTTGTTGTTGATTTTGGTCTATTTCTACTCAAAATGTGTTGGGGAACAAAACCCAGTCATTTGAAAGCTCAAATGGAATGATATGATGGTATTTGAAACAAGTTTTTAGGTTTTTTTTTGGAATTTCGCGATTTAATAGAATTTCTGAATTGTGGGATTGATTTTGAGATGATTTGATGATTTTTTAGCTCTTAATCTTTTTAAAATTTTTGTTTAGTTCGCTTTCTGAACTTAATTTTAATCGGTTGACGTCATTTTGTGTGTGTGAGTGTGATGGAGATTATACAAATTGCTTTGCTTTTTGTATTTCTCTATTTTTGAGAATGGATGGAGTATATAATTCTATAATGCTATGATGATGAATTTCTCTCAGAGCAAATTCAATCGGGCACGAGAAATTCGACCCGTATCTTAGTAGGGCAACACCTGATGGTATGTGATAAGATATGTATCTCTCGTATGTATTTGGGGGTTGCATCCATGACAGAATCGGATCCCCTGTTTGATCTTACACAGATCTAAGCCTCAAGATATTTCTTTTTAACATTTATTTATAGTTATGTATATGTATTATGTTTTTGGTTATTGGTGCTAGATGTCATTGATTCAAAACCATTCTTTTCTTTTTAGTAGATTGAAAGAGAGGAGGATTTGGAGTGAAATTGAAGATTTGGAAATTAAGATTTATACACTACAGGGTCATTAAGAACTTTCGTCTGGCGGAGGAGAAACAGAATGGAGGACTAAGATGAGAGAGAGAGAGAAGAGGGAAAAGAAAGAGAAAAAAATATTTTTTTTATTAATTTTTATTTTTGTCACTTGTCAGTCACATCAAAAATAAACTAATATTTGTTTGTAAAACTGTTATTTTTTTAACGGGAGGGATATATTTGAGTTAAGTTTTATAACGTTAAGGGTATTTTTATAAAAAAAAAAAGAAAAAGAAATTCATGTGTTAAGAAGGAATTCAGATAAAATCACAAGGTTATTTTTGAACCTTTGACCGACTTTAAAATATGTGACTAACTTGAAGTAAGGCGAAATCAAGTCAAACCAAACTATTGGCTAAAAAACAGGTCTTTTCAAGCCTAGAGCCTAGGCAGTTCCAGGCCATGCTTTTCAGGCCTGTTTCTATTTTAATTTTTTCTTTTATCCTTTTAAGCTTTTAATAAATTTATTTACATTTTTATTTTACTATAAGATATACTACATTTGTTCCATTAAGACTGACTTAATTTGACATTTTAAGTTAGGTTGATTATTTTTAGAATCCAAATTTATACCATTTTAAAAGTTAATTAATTTTATAATACAAATTTATACCATTCTTACAAATATAAAAGGAAATATTATAATTATAAGAAATTACATCAAATTTATTATTAACTTCAATTGTTGACGAATTCAAAATTTTAAATAAATATATTTAATTATTAATTCTAGAATGTTCAATTTGATTTGAAAAGTCAAACTAAACCACTTTTTATAGGATGGAGGGAGTAATAAGTAACCTAAAGTCTAAATAAGCTAATTCTTTATTATTTAGGTGGGGCTTGGTTTCCTGAATAGAAATTTGATGTAATAGTCTACGTAATACTCTCTCCGTCCCTTAATATAAGTCTTTTTAGAGTTATGCACAAGTATTAAGAAAATAATTATATAACGTTAAATATAATATCAAATGTCTATATTTCCTTTGTATTGGAAAAAGAGATTGTTATTTATTGAGCAAAAAATAGTAAGAGAACCAAAGTTACATTTAATACTTGGGGTAATATTGAAAACTAAGCAATTAATGTTTACTTGGAATTCTAAAATGTCATATATTAAGGGACAAAAAAACTTCTCTAAAACGTCTTATATTAAGGAACAGAGGGAGTACAATATATTTATAATGTAAATCGTAATAGGTTATTAAGATATATTGATTTGGTTCGTTTTTATTATTTGTATAGTAATTGTAATACGTTTAAAATTATGTTTGGTTCACTAAATTATATGATTGTAAATAATAAATAAAATAAATTGCAAGTTAAAATGTCAAATCAATTATAATCATTACTATTTTGTCTTATGACCAGCTATTGCATTAGAAACTTAATGAGCTAATACATATATTGGTGGACATAATAAAAATATTCAAATTGATGTAATCATATTAAGTTCTTAATGGACTAATACATATAATAAGTGTGGGCAAGGAAATCGTACCTCGCTAGGGTTAGGGTTTCGTGTTGGCTGAGGGAGAGAAAAATCCACGAAGAGTACGAAATTGATTGATTGATTAATTGAAGAGGAGAGAAGAACATGTGAGCGATTACTCTAACGACACATGGAAAAACTCTTAGAATCCGAGAACCTTGTTAGGGTAGCAAGGATTCAGAGAGCCTTCTTGAGTTCTTTAGGTTGAGAGAGAATGTTCAAGTCTTTTAGTCCTCCAAAAGGTCCAAGAGTCAAAAGTGAGGTCCTCTTCCCAATGGAGTGGAAGGGATATTTATAGGGTTTTCTGTAGACTGGTCATGTGCTAGACACATGACCTCGGGAAAATTCCAAATTTACCCTTAGTCATCAGAGTAATGCACAGATCGTCCTGCCCTTCTAGCCACCAATCCAATCCCTCAATCAATTTCCAAAATGAGTCGCCTCCACATGTCTTCTGCCTCAGGACACGTGAAAGATTCTCTCAGGTCTTGCTTCTTTATTTCCGGCTCTTATGTCTTTTCATTTAATCATAATGTGAACCTTAATTTGTGCATTTAATTTAATTAGGTCAAGTGAACCCTAATTTGCACTTGGGCCCACATTTGTCCCCTACGCGAGAGTTACTTCTTTGGAGTGACGATAGTGCAAAATACTTTAACTCTGTAAATCCTGCTTCAAATTTCTAAAAATCCGCACAGCTCGATCTTGCAAGTCCTGAAAACAGAAAATCCTTGGAGAGGGGACCCCTAGGAGAGCTCTCCCAAGATATCTTGAAAAGCGTTCCCAAATTCTGCTAAATCTTTGTTTCCTTAATAATATATATATATATATATATATATATATATATATATTACTAAGTAAATAAAATCTTATTTTATTTTGGAAAATAAAATAAAATCCTTCTTTATATAAAATCAAATCATTCATATTATTTTGAAAACAAAATCAAATCATTTTTATTAAGGAATAGAATATTTGTTTCCATAATATATATTTTTTTAATTTATATATGTATATATATATATATATTATACCGACTAGTGATTGACGGTAATAAAATAAAAAAGTTAGCTATGTTTCATATTTGTCCAATAAATTGAGGTTGTGATAATATATAAATATGCCTCATCATCAGTTTCACTATAAGAAAATGATCTAACAACGACCAACACTATCAGCGACCGCATGTCCGGTCGCTAATAATAGTAATTGTAATCGATATCAGTGACCGTTCTTGAATTCAAATTAGTTCATATCAAGTTAATTATATGACCATATCGATTCTTGAAATCGTAGTATAAATTTACCGCCCAAAAATTGGTGTGGAATGTTGGCGCGTAGGTGGTCTGCGACCAGTCACAATCAGCGACCGGGTGGCGGTCACTAATAAGTCCACATCATTAAAAATCAGCGACCGCATTCGATCGCTGATGGCGGTCACTGATCTATTTCAATTAACCAGTATCAGGTCGTCACTCTCGACACAACAGAAGAAAAAAAAGAGGGAGAAAAGAAGAGGGAGAAGGGGTAGAAGAGAAGAGGGAGAAGAGAGGAAAACCGCCGCCACAATCACCACCACCACAGCAGCCGTCGGCGCCACCGCTACCTTCACAGGTAATAATTCCATTTGGTTGACTGTACAATTTAATTAAGTTATTTTACTAACTTTTATCCTTAATTATATGTTAAATTGGGTACTTCTATGTGCTCAAATTGTGCTTTGCACATTTGTTTTTGCTCATAGGAATGTTCATTTGATTTGTATGTCAATTTTGTGTATATTTGTACAAAATTAATTAATTAAATTGCATATATATGTGGAAAAGAATTAAATTAGGCTTAATTTTACTTATCTAATGTGACGCCCCCAAAATAGGTATACATCACCCATCTTGAGTCGCCAAATACATGGTACAAAAATACAAATATAACTTAATAATACAACTGTCGTGTAAAATACGATAAAACATAAACTGAGAGTTTTAATAAGAATATTGTCATCTAGACAATATCCACACTCAATGGAGTCCTCATTACATTTATTGTCACACTATTTAATAGAATAGTGAGGACTACTAATGCTATCATCCGGACCGCCAATCCGCTCCCGACAGGCGCCCTAGCTATATTCTCATTTTCTTAAGAGAATGTGTGAAAGAAAGGGTGAGCTCAACTAGCCAAGAAGAAATATTATGACTAAGATAATGCGAATAAATTATCATTAGTCTTTAACAATGTTAAATTGATAAAATACAATTGACATCAAGTTTAATCGCAGTGGAACAAGCAATCCATTAGAAGAGTCAAGTAAAGAATAAAATCTACTATCTTCTATGGTATACACAATTTTCATCAATTTTATCGTTGAGACTCAACTAAATAAATAAAACACATCATCTAATCATCCCTGTACTACGGGCCAAGGATATTCATTAAATCATCAATGGTCATGACTATACCGAACAATCCCTGGTCATAATCATACCAAAAACTGTCTATCAATGCATTACAAGCCACTGAGGACTTTTACCATATCATTTATAACATTACAGGTCATGATTATACCAAATGATCCCTGGTCATAATCATACTAAGTCCATCTATGCACGTAAGCCAAAGATGACTTTTATTACAATATAAGCATGAGGATGATGACAATGACATAATAATTCAATAAAACAAGTTCAAGAATTAATTTATCCAGAACTCAATAACGTCCAAATTGTCAACATGATACTGCTTTGTGGAATAAAATATTTCCATGAAAAGATACTAGATGAAGCGCAAATATCCAGGATATTCTACTAATTTCATGGAGTATAGAAGCCAAAACTTTAACCAACTGGGTATAACAGAATATATGAAACTGCAAATGGATTTTCACCTGCCATGCGGTAATCCACGTATACAGATCATTTCCAAAATTTAATAAGGAATGAATACAAAGGATCATTCACCATGCATGTGGTAATCCTCATAGACAGGTTATTCCAACAAAATAATAAAGAATGGAATAATAGAAGGATTCACCATGCGTACGATAGAGTGCACCGATAGGTTATTCCCAACAGAATAATAAATAATGGAACCAGGTCTTGCGTAAACGCTTGCATGTGATATATTCAAACAAAATAATAAATAATGGAACGTGTCCCAGAACGTAAACGCACGAGATAGGATATATTCCGGCGTAATAATAAATAATGGAACCAGTCCCGAAACAGAACGCATTGCATACAGGATATTAAACTGTAATAATAAAGAACGGAATAATAGAAGAATTTCACCATGTATGCAGATCAGATAAACAAAGTTATTCCAACATAATAATAAAGAATGGAATAACAGAAGAATTTCACCATGTATGCGGTACTTCGCATAAACAAGTTATTCCAACATAATAATGAAGAATGGAATAAGAACTCATACGAGTATTGAAAGAAAATAATTCTCTTCATGAATACGAAAGAATAATACCCCATACCTTTAGAAAAACTGGATATTGGAAAAGTGAAGTAGCAGAATACTTTTCTTCTTTCTCTCTATAGTTTCTCTCTCTAGAGTTTCAGTGACTTTGTAAGAAATAATGAAGGAATGAGCTTCTATTTATAGAAGAACTAAAAGTGGCTCTTGGTCTTAACGAAGGGTCAAAATGACTCTTGGTAATATTGAAGAGACAACTACTATTTGTGAAGGGGCAATTAACTCTTGAAACACCGAAGAGGCAAATAACTCTTGGATAACTGAAGGGACAAATTACTATTAAAACTTTAAATCAACAATCCATATTGATTTACTATTATAATTTCAACCAACGGTTTTGAAAAATTAGCACATCTCCCCATGGAATAATATTGTACCCAAATATGATTTGGACCGAAAAGAAATATATTTTTCGGGTGAATAGTACCCCGTGAATAGTAACTCGTGAATAGTACCTCGTGAATAGTACTCTGACACAAAAAGTTCCCCGAATACCCGATTGAACAATATAACCTCCAGACATCAATTATTATCGAAATAAATATCGATTTCCACTAGCACAAATAATTTCAACACAATGGAACTATCAAATTCATCTTTAATCAACACGAACTTATTCATCATTGATATTATAACTTACAATATTTAACAACCAGGTCATTCCCAGGAAATAGGGGGCTTTCCAATAAAGATTTTTCCCTATTGGCGCGCAATTAGGTGACCAAACCTCTCATTGACAGAACTTCTAGACATTATAAATATTGCAATTTAATAATATGAACAACTTTATCATCTCAATTATTGATTTAATAATATATCATATTATGCAGATGATACTGTGACAATAATCGAATCAATAATATGAGAGATATGATACAAAGAATTACTATAGCAATAATTGAGTATAATGGTGACTTCTCACGTAAGCATCAATAACCAATACCGTGTGTGGTACTATGCAACCACGCCAGACATCTTTTTTTTTACTATCGGATAGTTCAACAGCTTTAATCGGTAACACTTCCACCGTTATTTTTATAAAAGATAATTTCGCAAGTTTTTACTACTACACAATACTTCCGCTAGGGTCCACCAATGATTGTGCCATCGCATTTAATATTCCCTCGTTAAAACGAATATTCCCGACCAATCAAATATTATATAATCACTTGCTTACTTTGCAAATTTTGTAAATATCACCCCACAACTATAACATTATATCAAATTCACACCATAATATTAAAAAAATATTTTGAGAAATCTAAATCTTTATTCATAAAACTGGGTCTCACATCTAACTAATATATATATATATATATATATATATATATATATATATATATATATATATATATATATATATATATATACAGAATAGTCAAAAACTACTTCTCTTCAACGGACCAGTTGACGGACCAAATGAAAAAAAGAAGAAAAAAGACGCGCGGGTCACAAACAAAAAAAGGGGGCCGAGTCAAAAACCCAATAAGTATTTTCTCTCTTCCCATTTGAAGAACGCCATTCTCTCCTAAAATTTCTTTCAAAATACAGATTCTCTCTCCCCAACACGCGGTTCAAAATCCCTTTCTGCCGGACAGACAAAAAGAACTGATAGACTAAAGTTGCAGACAGAAGAGCTGACGATACTGCTCCATCTTCTTCCCTCCCTCTCTCACACGACAAAGTAGCAGACGGAAGAGCTCATCGGAAGCAGAGGCAAACAGATCGGAAGGTAAAGCTCCATAACTTTATTGAGTTTGTATTTTTTTTAGGCATTTGAAAATCTAGGGTTTGTTCTATAAAAATCCCTCTTTTTTCGGCGGTTGTTCGTCGTGGTTGTTGGTCTGCTGGTTCCGTTGATCACGCACGACATTCTTTACTTAATCGTTTCTTAATTCGTACAAACTCAGAATCTGCATGTACGAATTTCTTTACTTTGATTTTGTTTCTGTTTTTTTTATAAATATATTAGTTTTAAGATGGGTATTACTAATTATTTGAGAAGTTGAATATTTTTTGGGAAAGGTTGTAAAACCCAAAAAGTGAAGGGGTTTTGGATAGAAATTAAGTTTAGCCCCTCCCTAAATGCCCCTAAATGGCAAAACTAAATTCTCACCGCTCTCAAAGTTTGATGTTCTTAAATTTAAAACATATTACAAGTCAATTTTTAGTTGAAAAAATGTAATCCGCCTTTCTTTAGAAGGGTCATTTTATGGGATCAATGTTGTTCAAATTTGGTAACAAATTAGGGGCTGTGGAAGTGGTGCATATTACTTTATCAGTATGTGTGTTTGAGTTTTACATTTTTAATTGATTTTTTTATTCATTTTCTTTGAGGTCATTTGGCTCGGTAAAATGATGATCGTGATTCCTTTGTCCAACTAATAAAGAAAATGATTCAAAAAAATTTTGCATTAGTGGTTATCAATAGGTTATCTTTCCTCGGCTTTTCCGGTATTTATATGTTACCATACAAGTTGAATCATGTCAGATCCTTTTAGAAATTTAAATTGAGAGATCCCACTTGATATTTGGTTCTAAAATTTTCTGTTACTTTGGCTACTTCTTAAAAAGTTTCTTTTATAATTAGAATGAGCTAGCTTAGCATGTCCAGTCTGTGTTTCATTTCTCTTTGTTGATGAGATAAAATTGCACTTTAAGATAGCTTAACATGTCCAATTTATGCACTATCACTATACGACTGAGGTGTGTCATAATGCAAAAACTTTAAACTGTCATAACTTTGCCCTCGGATGTCCGATTGAGATGGTTTTTTTTTTGAAATTGGGTATCTTTTCAAGATCTATACGTTTGAAACCACCAAAGGCGGTTTCGGGCATCATTTTTCCCCCAAAAGGGCCTATTTTCTAAACATTTTTAGATTATATGAATAAGGTGGAGTGCGGAGACTACTTTAACTGTAATTTTCTCAATCATGGGGTGGACAACAGAATAGTGAGGACTACTAATGCTATCATCTGGACCGTCACTCCGTTCCTCAACTCGTCCCAGCTATATTCTCATTTCCTTAAGAGAACAGTGAAAGAAAGGGTGAGCTCAACTAGCTTAGTAAGAAATATTATGACTAAGATAATGCAGAATAAATTATCATTAGTCTTTAACAATGTTAAACTGATAAAATACAATAGATATCAAGTTTAACTGCAACGGAACAAACAATCCATTAGAAGAGTCAAGTGGAGAATAAAATCTACTATCTTCTATGGTATAAAATGTTTTCATCAATTTTTATCGCTGAGACTCAGCTTAATAAATAAAACACATCATCTAATCATCCCTGTACTATGGGCCAATGATATTCATTAAATCATCAATGGTCATGACTATACCAAACAATCCCTGGTCATAATCATACCAAAAACTGTCCATCAATGCATTACAAGCCACTATGGACTTTTACCATATCATTTATAACATTACAGGTTATGATTATACCGAATGATCCCTGGTCATAATCATACTAAGTCCATCTATGCACGTAAGCCAAAGATAACTTTCATTACAATATAAGAATGAGGATGATGACAATGACATAATAATTCAATAAAACAAGTTCAAGAATTAATTTATCCAGAACTCAATAACGTCCAAATTGTCAACATGATACTGCTTTGTGGAGTAAAATTCAAGAATGCTCAGAAGAATATTTCCATGAAAAGATACTAGATGAAGCACAAATATCCAGGATATTCTATTAATTTCATGGAGTATAGAAGTCAAAACTTTAACCAACTGAGTATAACAAAATATATGAAACGGCAAATGGAATTTCACCCGCCATGCGGTAATCCACGTATGCAGATCATTTTCATAATTTAATAAGGAATGAATACAAAGGATCATTCACCATGCATGTGGTAATCCACATAGACAAAAGTTATTCAATGTAATAATAAAAATAGAATAATGTAGGATTCACCATGAGTGCGATAGATCGCATACATGCATAAAAGTTATTCCCAATGTAATAATAAATAATGGAACTAGTTCATGCAGAACGCATGCATGTGTGATATTCCATGTAATAATAAAGAACGGAATAATAGAAGAATTTCACCATGTATGCGGTACTTCGCATAAACATGTTATTCCAACATAATAATGAAGAATGGAATAACAACTCTTACGAGTATTGAAAGAAAATAATTCTCTTCATGAATACGAAAGAATAATACCCCTTACCTTTAGAAAAACTGGATATTGGAAAAGTGAAGTAGCAGAATACTTTTCTTCTTTCTCTCTATAGTTTCTCTCTCTAGAGTTTCAGTGAATTCGTAAGAAATAATGAAGGAATAAGCTTCTATTTATAGAAAAATTGAAAGTGGCTCTTGGTCTTAACGAAGGGTCAAAATGACTATTGGTAATATTGAAGAGACAACTACTATTTCCGAAGGGGAAATTAACTCTTGAAACACCGAAGAGGAAAATAACTCTTGGAAAACTGAAGGGACAAATTACTATTAAAACTTTAAATCAACGATCCATATTGATTTACTATTATAATTTTAACCAATGGTCTAAAAAATTAGCATATCTTCCCATGGAATAATATTGTACCCAAAAATGATTTGGACCGAAAAGAAATATATTTTTCCGGTAAATAGTACCCCATGAATAGTAACTCGTGAATAGTACTCTGACATAAAAAGTGCCCCGAATACCCAATTAAATAATATAACCTCCAGACATCAATTATTATCGAAATAAATGTTGATTTCCACTAACACAAATAATTTCAACACAATGGAACTATCAAATTCATATTTAATCAACACGAACTTATTCATCATTGATATTATAACTCACAATATTTAATAACCAGGTCGTTCCCAGGAAAGAGGGGGCTTTCCAATAAGAATTTCTCCCTATAAGCGCGCAATTAGGTGACCAAACCTCTCCTTGACAAAACTTCTAGACATTGTAAATATTGCAATTTAATAATATGAACAACTTTGTCGTCTCAATTATTGATTTAATAATATATCATATTATGCAGATGATACTGTGACAATAATCGAATCAATAATATGAGAGATATGATGCAGCAATTACTGTAGCAATAATTGAGTATAACTGTGTGGCTTCTCACGTAAGCATCAATAACCAATACCGTGTGCTACTATGCAACCACGCCAGACATCGTATTTTTTACTAAGGGTAGTTCAATAGTTTTAACGGTAACACTTTCGCAGTTATTTTTATAAAAAGATAATTCTGTCGTTTTCTTACTACGACATTACTTCCGTTGTGGGGTCCACCATTGATTGTGCCGTCGTACGAATATTCTCTGTTAAAATGAATATTCTCCGACCAATTGAATATTATATAACCACTTGCTTACTTTGCAAATTTTGTAAATATCACCCACAACTATAACATTATATCAAATCAACGCCATAATATTAAAAAAATATTTCGAGAAATCTAAATCTTTATTCATAAAATCTGAGGTCTCACAATCTCCCATCCTTATGAAATTTCGCCCTCGAAATTTACGTACGTACCTGGTATGCCGAACAAATGAGGACACTTCGTCAGATTCTAACTCTTGAGGTATAACCTTTTAGTGTTGAATACGATCCTTCTTATCCAAGATTTTAACACGTATCTCCTTATACGTTAAATCTTCTGCTATCTCGTCTAGTTCTAATTTAATAACGTAGGGGTCATCCACATATTTATGTAACATCGGTACGTGATAAACGTTTTAAACACGCAACATATTTAGCGATAAAACGAGACTATAGGCCACACTTCCTACTTAACCGGGGATTTCAAATGGGCCAATAAAATCGAGGGTTGAGATTTCCTCTCTTCGTCGATTCTTGCTTCTAGAATAACGCCCTCTTGAACCTTCTTCTTCACATTCATCAGCTTCGGGTGCATAGTTTGAGGGGCCTTTATCTTTATCGATTAAAGTCGGTTCTAATCATATATTCGTTATCTTCACGTAGGCTTGTATATTCGCACTCATAAACGCATACGATCTTCTACTCAACGCGTCAGCTACCATGTTCGCTTTTCCACGATGGTATTGAATGGTACGATCGTAACCTTCAACAGCTCAAGCCATCGTCTTTGGCGCATTATACGTTCATTTTGGGTGAAGAAATATTTAAGGGTTGAAGAAATGGGTTTTGTACTGGGGTCAATACAAAATTCGTTTTCACGTTCTGGGGTAGGCTAAGAAGTCTTCAAGAATATGTCAGGAAATTTATTAACAATAGAAATATCATTCAAAACTATGACTCTCATCCAAGACTTGGATAACACAAGTAATGAAGGTGTCTCCTAACAGAGTTTCAACAGATAAGTCAAAGTCTAACTTCTCCGGAGTCAAATTTAAACGTTAAACGCAAGCAAGAGAGATAAAAGAATGGGTAGAACCGGTATCTAATAAGGTATAAACTTCGCAAAAATTTATAATTAACTAACTCGTGCTAACTTCATTCGGGTTACTCGCATTTTGACAAGTCACGAAAAACGCTCTTCCTGAAATCACCGACTTTGTTTTGTTCGTATCCGCCTTTGGTGCCACCGTCCCAGCTGGACTTGATTTCGCTACAGGATAAAATCGAGTTATGTGACCATCTTTTCCACAACTAAAACATACCTTGGAAGGCTGTGAACAGTTTGGACTTATGTTTTCCTCCTCTCCGCATCTATAACATCTAACTGGCGGTCGTTCTCCTCCCCTAGAATTTGTTGCTGCTGCCGACATCTTCCCTTCATCGTTAAATCTTCTCTTCTTGAATATTCCACTTCTATTATCTTGGCCATGATTACCACCGAAGTGGTTACCATTCTTGGCATGATAATTTTCGCCACGATGGTTATCGTTGTTCCGATGGCCGTTGCCACCGTTAAGATTATTATCGTGTTGTTGGTCGTTGCCTTTTGGTTGTGCTGATTCATTATCGCGCTTCAATAAATGAGCCCTATTCACAACATCTGAATATAAACAAAGTTTGTGAGAAATGAGGTATTGACGTATATCAGGTTTTAAACCTCTTAGAAACATTCGCATCATTCGCTCCTCATTATCGACCAAATGGGATGCAAACCGGGATAACTCTACAAATTTAACACTGTCACAAAACAAGGGTTAATTGACATATCACATATTATCCCTATACTCTGACCGACCAATTAAATACCAAATAAACTTAGGTAGGTCATACTAGCGAAGGAATTCCCGTCTCTCCCTCCTAGTACTTATCTCACATCTCACCGGGGATCATATCCTCAAGCTTTGATATTAATTATGACGCCCCCAAAATAGGTATACATCACCCATCTTGAGTCGCCAAATACATGGTACAAAAAATACAAATACAACTTAATAATACAAATTGTCGTGTAAAAAATATGACAAAACATAAATCGAGAGTTTTAATAAGAATATTGTCATATAGACAATATCCACACTCAATGGAGTCCTCATTACATTTATTATCACACTATTTAACAGAATAGTGAGGACTACTAATGCTATCATCTAGACCGTCACTCCACTCCCCGACTAGTCCCAGCTATATTCTCATTTCCTGAAGAGAACAGTGAAAGAAAGGGTGAGCTCAACTAGCCCAGTAAGAAATATTATGACTAAGATAATGCAGAATAAATTATCATTAGTCTTTAACAATGTTAAACTGATAAAATACAATAGACATCAAGTTTAACTGCAGCGGAACAAGCAATCCATTAGAAGAGTCAAGTAGAGAATAAAATCTACTATCTTCTATGGTATAAAATGTTTTCATCAATTTTTATCGCTGAGACTCAACTTAATAAATAAAACACATCATCTAATCATCCCTGTACTACGGGCCAAGGATATTCATTAAATCATCAATGGTCATGACTATACCGAACAATCCCTGGTCATAATCATACCAAAAATTGTCCATCAATGTATTACAGACTATTAAGGACTTTTACCATATCATTTATAAGATTACAGGTCATCATTATACCGAATGATCCCTGGTCATAATCATACTATGTCCATCTATGCACGTAAGCCAAAGATGACTTTTATTACAATATAAGCATGAGGATGATGACAATGACATAATAATTCAATAAAACAAGTTCAAGAATTAACTTATCCAGAACTCAATAACATCCAAATTGTCAACATGATACTACTTTGTGGAGTAAAATTCAAGAATGCTCAGAAGAATATTTTCATGAAAAGATACTAGATGAAGCGCAAATATCCAAGATATTCTACTAATTTCATGTAGTATAGAAGCCAAAACTTTAACCAACTGGGTATAACAGAATATATGAAACTGCAAATGGATTTTTACCCACATGCGGTAATCCACGTATACAGATCATTTCCACAATTTAATAAGGAATGAATACAAAGGATCATTCACCATGCATGTGGTAATCCACATAGACAGGTTATTCCAACAGACTAAAAAAAATGGAATAACAGAAGGATTCACCATGCGTGTGATAGACTGCACATACATGTTATTCCCAATAGAATAATAAATAATGGAATCAGTCATGCAGAACGCACGTACGTGATATTCGACGTAATATTAAATAATGGAACTCAGTCCAACAGAACGCGATGCATGTGATATTAAAGCCGTAATAATAAAGAAACGGAATAATAGAAGAATTTCACCATGTATGCAGATTGCAGATAAACAAAAGTTATTCCAACATAATAATAAAGAATGGAATAACAGAAGAATTTGACCATGTGTGTGGTACGTCGCATAAATAGGTTATTCCAACATAATAATGAAGAATGGAATAACAACTCTTACGAGTATTGAAAGAAAATAATTCTCTTCATGAATACGAAAGAATAATACCCCTTACCTTTAGAAAAACTAGATATTGGAAAAGTGAAGTAGCAGAATACTTTTCTTCTTTCTCTCTATAGTTTCTCTCTCAGAGTTTCAATTGAATTAAGTAAGAAATAATGAAGGAATGAGCTTCTATTTATAGAAGAACTGAAAGTGGCTCTTGGTCTTAACGAAGGGTCAAAATGACTCTTGGTAATATTGAAGAGACAACTACTATTTGCGAAGGGGCAATTAACTCTTGAAACACCGAAGAGGCAAATAACTCTTGGAAAACTGAAGGGACAAATTACTATTAAAACTTTAAATCAACAATCCATATTGATTTACTATTATAATTTAAACCAACGGTCTAAAAAATTAGCACATCTCCCCATGGAATAATATTGTACCCAAAAATGATTTGGACCAAAAAAAAAATATATTTTTTGGGTGAATAGTACCCCGTGAATAGTAACTCATGAATAGTAACTCGTGAATAATAACTCATGAATAGTAACTCTTGAATAGTACTCCGACACAAAAAGTTCCCCGAATACCCGATTGAACAATATAACCTCCAGACATCAATTATTATCGAAATAAATGTCGATTTCCACTAATACAAATAATTTCAACACAATGGAACTATCAAATTCACCTTTAATCAACACGAACTTATTCATCATTGATATTATAACTCACAATATTTAACAACCAGGTCGTTCCCAGGAAAGAGGGGGCTTTTCAATAAGGATTTCTCCCTATTGGCGCGCAATTAGGTGACCAAACCTCTCCTTGACAGAACTTCTAGGCATTATAAATATTGCAATTTAATAATATGAACAACTTTGTCATCTCAATTATTGATTTAATAGTATATCATATTATGCAGATGATACTGTGACAATAATTGAATCAATAATATGAGAGATATGATGCAACAATTACTGTAGCAATAATTGAGTATAACTGAGTGACTTCTCACATAAGCATCAATAACCAATACCGTGTGCTACTATGCAACTAACGCCAGACATCGTATTCTTTTTCTTTTACTACCAGGTAGTTCAACAGTTTTAACGGTAACACTTCCGCCGTTATTTTTATAAAAAGATAATTCTGTCGTTTTCTTGCTACGATAATACTTCCGTTGTGGGGTCCACCAATGATTGTGTCATCGTACGAATATTCCCTGTTAAAACGAATATTCCCTGACCAATCGAATATTATATAACCACTTGCTTACTTTGCAATTTTTGTAGATATCACTCATAACTATAACATTATATCAAATCCATACCATAATATTAAAAAAAATATTTCAAGAAATCTAAATCTTTATTCATAAATTCTGGGGTATCACAATCTCCCCTCCTTATGAAATTTTGCCCTTGAAATTTACGTACGTACCTGGTATGCCGAACAAATGAGGACACTTCGTCAGATTCTAACTTTTGAGGTATAACCTTTGAGTGTTGAATACGATCCTTCTTATCCAAGATTTTAACACGAATCTCCTCATACGTTAAATCTTCTTCTATCTCGTCTAGTTCTAATTTAATAACGTGGTTCGGGTCATCCACATATTTATGTAACATCGGTATGTGATAAACGTTTTGAACACGCAACATATTTGGCGGTAAAACGAGTCTATAGGCCACAGTTCCTACTCAATCGGGGATTTCAAATGGGCCAATAAAATCGAGGGTTGAGATTTCCTCTCTTCGTCGATTCTCGCTTCTAGAATAACGCCCTCTTGAACCTTCTTCTTCACATTCATCAGCTGCAGGTGCGTAGTTTAAGCGGCCTTTATCTTTATCGATTAAAGTCGGTTCTAATCATATATTCATTATCTTCACGTAGGTTCGTATATTCGCACTCGTAAACGCATACGATCTTCTACTCAACGCGTCAGCTACCACATTCGCTTTTCCACGATGGTATTGAATGGTACGATAGTAACCTTCAACAGCTCGAGCCATCATCTTTGGCGCATTATACGTTCGTTTTGGGTGAAGAAATATTTAAGGGTTGAAGAAATGGGTTTTGTACTGGGGTCAATACAAAATTCGATTTCACGTTCTGGGGTAGGCTAAGAAGTCTTCAAGAATACGTCAGAAAATTTATTAACAATGGAAATATCATTAAAAACTGTGAGTCTCATCCAAGACTTGGATAGCACAAGTAATGAAGGTTTCTCCTAACGGAGTTTCAACAGATAAGTCAAAGTCTAACTTCTCTGGAGTCAAATTTAAACGTTAAACGCAAGCAAGAGAGATAAAAGAATGGGTAGAACCGGTATCTAATAAGGTATAGACTTCGCAAAAATTTATAATTAACTAACATGTGTTAACTTAATTCAAGTTACTCGTTTTTTGAGAAATCACGAAAAACGCTATTCCTGAAACCACCGACTTTGTTTTGTTCGTATCCGCCTTTGGTGCCACTGTCCCAACTGGACTTGATTTTGTTACAGGACAAAATCGAGCTATGTGACCATCTTTTCCACAACTAAAACATACCTTGGAAGGCTGTGAACAGTTTGGACTTATGTGTCCTTCCTCTCCGCATCTATAGCATCTAACTAGCGGTCGTTCTCCTCCCTTAGAATTTGTTGCTGTTGCCGACGTCTTTCCATCATCGTTAAATTTTCTCTTCTTGAATTTTCCACTTCTATTATCTTGGCCATGATTAACACCGAAGTGGTTACCATTCTTGGCATAATAATTTCCTCCAAAATGGTTATCGTTGTTCCGATGGTCATTGCCACCGGTAAGATTATTATCGTGTTGTTGGTCGTTGCCTTTTGGTTGTGCTGACTCATTATCGCGCTCCAATAATTGAGCCATATTCACAACATCTGAATATAAACAAAGTTTGTGAGAAATGAGGTATTGACGTATATCGGGTTTCAAACCTCTTAGAAACATTAGCGTCATTCGCTCCTCATTATCGACCAAATGGGATGCAAACAGGATAACTCGCAAATTTAACATTGTCACAAAACAAGGGTTAATTGACATATCACATATTATCCCTATACTACGACCCACCAATTAAATACCAAATAAACTTAGGTAGGTCATACTAACGAAGGAATTCCGTCTCTCCCTCTTAGTTCTTATCTCACATCTCACCAGGATCATATCCCTAAGCTTTGATATTAACCCGTGACGCCAGAAAATAGGTATACATCACCCATCTTGAGTCGCCAAATACATGGTACAAAAATACAAATACAACTTAATAATACAACTGTCGTGTAAAATACGACAAAACATAAACTAAGAGTTTTAATAAGAATATTGTCATCTAGACAATATCCACACTCAATGGAATCCTCATTACATTTATTGTCACACTATTTAATAGAATAGTGAGGACTACTAATGCTATCATCTGGACCGTCACTCCGTTCCCCGACTCGTCCTAGCTATATTCTCATTTTCTTAAGAGAACAGTGAAAGAAAGGGTGAGCTCAACTAGCCAGTAAGAAATATTATGACTAAGATAATACAGAATAAATTATCATTAGTCTTTAACAATGTTAAATTGATAAAATACAATTGACATCAAGTTTAACTGCAGCGGAACAAGCAATCCATTAGAAGAGTCAAGTAAAGAATAAAATCTACTATTTTCTATGGTATACAATGTTTTCATCAATTTTTATCGTTGAGACTCAACTAAATAAATAAAACACATCATCTAATCATCCCTGTACTACGGGCCAAGGATATTCATTAAATCATCAATGGTCATGACTATACCGAACAATCCCTGGTCATAATCATACCAAAAACTGTCTATCAATGCATTACAAGCCACTGAGGACTTTTACCATATCATTTATAACATTACAGGTCATGATTATACCAAATGATCCCTGGTCATAATCATACTAAGTCCATCTATGTACGTAAGCCAAAGATGACTTTTATTACAATATAAGCATGAGGATGATGACAATGACATAATAATTCAATAAAATAAGTTCAAGAATTAATTTATCCAGAACTCAATAACGTCCAAATTGTCAACATGATACTGCTTTGTGGAATAAAATATTTCCATGAAAAGATACTAGATGAAGCGCAAATATCCAGGATATTCTACTAATTTCATGGAGTATAGAAGCCAAAACTTTAACCATTTGGGTATAACAGAATATATGAAATCGCAAATGGATTTTCACCCGCGTATGCAGTAATCCACGTATCTGAGATCATTTCCACAATTTAATAAGGAATGAATACAAAGGATCATTCACCATGCATGTGGTAATCCTCATAGACGTGTTATTCCAATGTAATAATAAAGAATGGAATAATAGAAGGATTCACCATGCAATGCGATAGAGTCAACCGATAGGTTATTCCCAATGTAATAATAAATAATGGAACCGGTCTTGCGTAAACGCCTTGCGAGCGGATATTCGACAAAATAATAAATAATGGAACCAGTCCCACAGAACGCACGATGATAGGATATTAAAATGAGAATAATAAATAATGGAACCAGTCCGTAAACGCGATGTACGTGATATTAAACGAGAATAATAAAGAACGGAATAATAGAAGAATTTCACCACGTATGCGGTAGATTCAGATAAAGCAAAGTTATTCCAACATAATAATAAAGAATGGAATAACAGTAGAATTTCACCATGTATGCGGTACTTCGCATAAACAAGTTATTCCAACATAATAATGAAGAATGGAATAAGAACTCTTACGAGTATTGAAAGAAAATAATTCTCTTCATGAATATGAAAGAATAATACCCCATACCTTTAGAAAAACTGGATATTGGAAAAGTGAAGTAGCAGAATACTTTTCTTCTTTCAATCTATAGTTTCTCTCTCTAGAGTTTCAGTGACTTCGTAAGAAATAATGAAGGAATGAGCTTCTATTTATAGAAGAACTAAAAGTGGCTCTTGGTCTTAACGAAGGGTCAAAATGACTCTTGGTAATATTAAAGAGACAACTACTATTTGTGAAGGGGCAATTAACTCTTGAAACACCGAAGAGGCAAATAACTCTTGGATAACTGAAGGGACAAATTACTATTAAAACTTTAAATCAACAATCCATATTGATTTACTATTATAATTTCAACCAACGGTTTTGAAAAATTAGCACATCTCCCCATGGAATAATATTGTACCCAAATATGATTTGGACCGAAAAGAAATATATTTTTCGGGTGAATAGTACCCCGTGAATAGTAACTCGTGAATAGTAACTCGTGAATAGTACTCTGACACGAAAAGTGCCCCGAATACCCGATTGAACAATATAACCTCCAGACATCAATTATTATCGAAATAAATATCGATTTCCACTAACACAAATAATTTCGACACAATGGAACTATCAAATTCATCTTTAATCAACACGAACTTATTCATCATTGATATTATAACTTATAATATTTAACAACCAGGTCATTCCCAGGAAATAGGGGGCTTTCCAATAAAGATTTTTCCCTATTGGCGCGCAATTAGGTGACCAAACCTCTCATTGACAGAACTTCTAGACATTATAAATATTGCAATTTAATAATATGAACAACTTTATCATCTCAATTATTTATTTAATAATATATGATATTATGCAGATGATACTGTGACAATAATCGAATCAATAATATGAGAGATATGATACAGCAATTACTGTAGCAATAATTGAGTATAACTGAGTGACTTCTCACGTAAGCATCAATAACCAATACCGTGTGGTACTATGCAACCACGCGTATTACTGTACTTTTACTATCGGGTAGTTCAACAGTTTTAACGGTAACACTTCCACCGTTATTTTTATAAAAAGATAATTATGTCGTTTCTTACTACGACAATACTTCCGTTGTGGGGTCCACCAATGATTGTGCCATCGTACGAATATTCCCTGTTAAAACGAATATTCCCTGACTAATCAAATATTATATAACCACTTGCTTACTTTGCAAATTTTGTAAATATCACCCCACAACTATAACATTATATCAAATTCACACCATAATATTAAAAAAAATATTTTGAGAAATCTAAATCTTTATTCATAAAATCTGGGGTCTCACATCTAACTTGCATATATATATATACAGAGCCGTTCAAAAACGGCCCTCTTCAACGGACCAGTTGACGGACCAAATGAAAAAAAGAAGAAAAAAGACGCGCGGGTCACAAACAAAAAAAGGGGGCCGAGTCAAAAACCCAATAAGTATTTTTCTCTTCCCATTTCAAGAACGCCATTCTCTCCTAAAATTTCTTTCAAAATACTGATTCTCTCTCCCAACACGCGGTTCAAAATCCCTTTTCACGGATGCATAAAAAAGAATCGATAGACTAAAGTTGCAGGACGGATGTAAGAGCGACGACATCGCTCCATCTTCTTCCTCCTCCTCTCTCACACGATAAAGTAGCGCATTTTAAAGAGCTCATCTAAGCAGAGGCAAAACAGACGGAAGGTAAAGCTCCATAACTTTATTGGGTTTGTATTTTTTTAGGCATTTGAAAATCTAGGGTTTGTTTCTATAAAAATCCTCTTTTTGGGCGGTTGTTCGTCATGTGGTTGTTGATCTCTTTGGTTCCGATTGATCACATACGACATTCTTTACTTAATCGTTTCCTAATTCGCATAAACTCGTAATCTGCATATATTTAATTTCTTTACTTTGATTTTGTTTCTGTTTTTTTTATAAATATATTAGTTTTAAGATGGGTATTACTAATTATTTGAGAAGTTGAATATTTTTTGGGAAAGGTTGTAAAACCCAAAAAGTGAAGGGGTTTTGGATAGAAATTAAGTTTAGCCCCCTCCCTAAATGCCCCCTAAATGGCAGCTAAATTCTACTGCTCTCAAAGTTTGATGTTCTTAAATTTAAAACATATTACAAGTCAATTTTTTAGTTGAAAAAACAGAATCTGCCCTTTCTTTAGAAGGGTCATTTTATGGGATCAATGTTGTTCAAATTTGGTAACAAATTAGGGGGCCAGGGAAGTGGTGCATATTACTTTATTGTATGTGTGTTTGAGTTTTACATTTTTTAATTGATTTTTTTTATTCATTTTCTTTGAGGTCATTTGGCTTGGTAAACAGTATCAGGATTCCTTTGTCCAACTAACAGTAAAATGATTCAAAAAATTTTGCATTAGTGGTTATCAATAGGTTATCTTTCCTCGGTTGTCCTGGTATTTATATGTTACCGCCCATACAAGTTGAATCATGTTGCATCCTTTTAGAAATTTAAATTGAGAGATCCCACTTGATATTTGGTTCTAAAATTTTCTGTTACTTTGGCTACTTCTTAAAAAGTTTCTTTTTATAATTAGAGTGCGCTAGCTTAGCATGTCCAGTCTGTGTTCCATTTCTCTTTGTTGATGAGATAAAATTGCACTTTAAGATAGCTTAACATGTCCAATTTATGCACTATCACTATACGACTAAGGTGTGTCATAATGCAAAAACTTTAAACTGTCATAACTTTGCCCTCGGATGTCCGATTGAGATGGTTTTTTTTTGAAATTGGGTATCTTTTTGAGATCTATACGTTTGAAACCACCAAAGGCTGTTTTGGGCATCATTTTTCCCCCAAAAGGGCCTATTTTCTAAACATTTTTAGATTATATGAATAAGGTGGAGTGCGGAGACTACTTTAACTGTAATTTTCTCAATCATGGGGTGGACAACTTTAATTATATTTATAGGGTCTTATGGCTCAGATGATTTTTTTTTATGGTACAAAGTTATGTAGCAAATATTAATGAAGTGTTAAACACTTCGGGAATAATAATTATGGTTTGTTATAATTGATAAACATGTCATTTATTCTGATACACGTGTCATTTTGCTATAATTGTTAGCTTTTGTGACTTTTGTATAAACTTCATGGATTATCTGTCATTTTGGAATTATTTTTGATCTTTTTTATGCCTATCTGCTGATAGAAAATATGTCATCAAATTCGTCTACTGCTACATCCGTATGGCCTCCATTCATATGTCGTTGTGGTACGTGCCCTTGTATAGTAAAACTTTCAATGTCGGAAAAGAATCCGGGTAGACACTATTATTCTTGCCCAAGAATGGTATGTATTTATTTATTGTAATTTTTGTATATTTGTTCCTTTTACACAAGTGAATAAATTTTGTGTGTCCCAAAACTTTGCAACAATGTGGCAACTTCATCAGCTGGTATGACGAATATGTTCAAGTGTTGCATAATCAAGGGAGGTTGCAAATAGACACATCCGAGCGTTTAAATGTAACAACTCATCCAACGAATGCTAACGACTCCAACGAATTAGCGATGGTGAAAATTGAAATACGTCAATTGCAACTAACTCAACGATTTGTCATAATTGTTAATGTTATGTATGCAGTGTTGTTGTTAATGTTATTAAATTGGTTATAATTTTGATAATTTCCATTCTTTAACCAACACGTTATGTATGAGATTTGTGCACTTATGTGAATTGAATGAGATTTCCTACTATGTTGGTTTTACAGTAGTAGTAGTTTAAATTACGGAACTTTGCTTCACATACGACTGTTAATTGAAGTTTATGTGTTATGACTGTTAATTGAAGGAACTTTGCTTCAAATACTCTGATTGCTCCTAGAGAAGTGGTTGGATGGATCTGTGTTCTGTAATAACCAAAACTTAACACAAATAAGAAAAAGAAAGGAAGCCATAGAGCTAGCTAGGCATTATTGTTCTTCATGAAGTATATGACAGAAGTAGTCAGACAATAAATGCCAAAATAACCATTCTAGATTTGTGATTCAAATCACCAAGATGCAATATTTTCTGTAGGTAAATCATAATACAATACACTGCAGCAAGTAGACAAAAATTAATTGACATATTTCTGAGTATCACAAATTGGAGGGTTCTGAACTTCATAATAAATTTGATTCCCTTAAAAGAGTCCTTGAAAACCAGATATTTTTCTACCCTCGGGCCTCATTTGAAGTGAGATGATGCTTAATTCCTTTCGTTTACCTTTTTTGGAACAAACATTCCAACACAAGCAAAAGTTGTACTAACAAAAACACAGAAACAGTATGCACCGAGTGGAATAGCTTGTTTATATACAATATCTGTAATTGAAAACAAAGACTTGCTGACAAATCATCAACATTCAAACAATAGCTATCTCAAACCAATTACAGAGAGCTCCAAAAAGAAGTGGTTTTCTCCAGATCACCATTAGCCCTCATCTGGTCCGGCCCACATAATCAAATGCACTTGCTTGACAATTACCTACAACCATATATAGGAAGCAGTTTAGACATAATGGAACCATAACAAGAGACTTTTTAAGTCATGCAAACACAGATGGAACCTTAGTGAAAAGTACTAATCCAAAATCTCATCCATCATTTCCACGTAAAAGTTATAATTATATTCCTGAAATGAAAAAAAATGTTAGTTGAAAAATCTATAATGAAAATATCCTTTATAAGATTATTTTTACAATCACCTAGAGATGAATAACTATCATTATCTACACTTGGGTTAGGAGTTGCGCCGTCATGACAAGGTGAATACCTGCAACAAAAACGACATATAATAAATCCAATTAGATACAACTTCGAAACTATGAAAACAAATGCAAAATTTACAAATTTTTTACCGATTTGTAAGCATGGGACAATTTCTTTTGTCGTGTGTTTGGCCAACCAAACCACACCCATTACACCGTCTAGCTTTAGATTTTTTTGGTCTCCCTAATGTTTTCTCTTTCCCTCCTTTAAGCCTTTTACCACAACCCTTTGCATGCACTTGACTCGGTTCGTTGTAGTAGTTATTACCCCCACTCCCTGAAGCAACTACACTTGGAATTTGACTTATGTCCACAGTATCATCAAAACTTGTACCACAACTAACCATTTGATTAATTTTATCATGTGCACCACTCAAAGCATCAATATAGACCTTAGTTGCTTCTTTGCTAGTAAGGGCCTTGTCAACCATATCTAAGGCT
Organism: Panax quinquefolius; assembly: GCA_020205615.1. NCBI lineage: Eukaryota > Viridiplantae > Streptophyta > Magnoliopsida > Apiales > Araliaceae > Panax > Panax quinquefolius. Next base: position 143,709,368 of record CM035155.1, on the reverse strand, counting down.
AGTTGCATTAATTGACTTCGCTTCAGTAGATATGACCTATTATCAGTTATCTCAATGCCACTACCATCAACGACTACCCCAGATTTAACTATTTTTGTCCATCTACTCAAAATGTATTGACTTGGCAATCTTTCATAATCATGCATTTTGTGCAAATATCCCAACACGTGTCTACAAGGAATTCCCATGCTCTCAAATTTTTTCCAAGTATATGAAGAAAAATCCTTAACCTTGTAATAATGAATTTGTCACAATGGATAATTACCGCCACTTTTTCTTGCAATGTTGAACACACAATGATCTTCATCCTCATCTATAAGCTCAAATTTAAAAGTCAAGCTCTCCCACATCTCATCCTGAAATTTAAAAAATATTTCATGTGTATAGATATCAACCTTATGCACCAAAAACTCGTGAAGCATTTTCATTTTAGGCTTCTCAATCATGTCTTTGTGATCCGCCAATAATTCTTCATGACGTTGACGCACAAGTCCTCTACCAAACTGAATCATAAAATCCACCAATGAATTATTTTTTGAAATATATTTTTTGAAGAATGAGTGAGAGCTTTCAGCTCGTTGGCTACTTGACATTCCAGCCGAGAAAACATGATTCATGTATGTCGGCACCCATTTAACACGAATTTGATACATTGATTGTAGCCATTTATTGTCATTTAACCCACTCTTCTCAACCAACTATATCCATTTCAAATCGAACTCTTCCTTAATCTCTGATTTCCATATGCAATTTGAAAACTCCTTATAGTAAGCATTGTATTTAACTGAATTCGTCTTCTCAGAAAATTTAATTAAAATGTGCCAACTACAACATCTATGAAATGTTGTTGGTAGAGTTTGTGAAATTGCATTTGTCATAGCTGGATCTTGATCAGTAATGATCATCTTAGTGGCATCACTTGACAAGGCTTCCAAAAATTGGTTGAAAAGCCAAACAAATGAATCTATGGTCTCATTACTCAAGAATGCACATGCAAATATTATTGTTTGACCATGATTATTAACCCCCATTAGTGGTACAAAAATTAATCCATACCGATTAGTGTTGTACGTAGTATCAAATATCACTACATCACCATACAAATTGTAATCCCGACTAGAGGTTGAATCAGCCCAAAAACAATGAGTAATCATGTTTACATCATTTGACTCAATTTTGAAATAAAATGATGGATTCTTTCCTTGTTCACCCATTAAAAACTCGTGCAACATATGTCCATCATGTCCTTTCATCTTATTACACTTATCTCTTTTGAGATTATACAAATCTCTTTGCATACAACCAATATTCTCAAACCACCCCCCCCCCCACCCCCCACCCCCCCGTTTGAACTCCAAGCAAATTGAATTGTTCATGTGATGGTATATTTACCATCTGAAGCTGTTGAGTCAGGGTCTTTTGGACAGTCGACATATTGAGGTGAGATCACAAAAAATGTGTTTTTCATAGAGTTGTTAATGGGTGACAATGACCCTCAACAAATATACTAACAACATATAAGTCTGAAGGTATCATCACAGTAGCAAGTTTTGCTTTACAACCCTCTTTAATTGATCCCCTGCGCCTTGTTGCCTCAATGTTCGCTACTGTTGTAGCATTCCCCTGTTTTCAACAAACAAACTCTTTCCTTATGATCTCACTACTTCCCCGTCTCTTTTTTTCAGAATAATTTCAAACACTAAAGCCACTCTATTTTGCATATGCATTGTAGAAACTAAAAGCATCATCTATTGTTTGAAATTCTTGACCTATTTTTGGTTTCATCTCTTGTGCTACTTGAGGATTATACAAATTATCTAAAAAATTAGGATCTAACTCAACATTAGGTTCCTTATTTAGCCCACTCTCTAATTCAAAGTCTACATTCCCCCCTTCTTCCCGCTCTAAATTTTCTCTCATCCAATACTCTGCTTCCACGTTATCCATTTTGATTAAAACCTATAATGATCAAATTTAGTAATTAACTTTTCAGAATATGATAAAATTGTGAAAAACACAACCCAAATATATTAAATAACTACAAGCTGTTATGTCAGTTAATGCCATATTACAGTATAACACAGGACCAGATTGGTCCTATTTGGTTTAACCCCTTAAAAACTATAAATTTCATTTTCTTAATCATTTAGTTCATTTTAACATGCCTACTTAGATTTCATGAAACCCTTTTTAGCTTGCAAAACACCTCACATAGCAAAACCCTTTTTGACTCATGGATACACAAAAGCACAAAGCAGGGTAAATTTCCTTTTTTGATTGTAAACATTTTCAAAAGCTTTGGCACAGATAAGTTTAAAAAGCACAATGTTTTTAAAGTTCATTACAAAATAGAAGCAGTGTTACCTCGTCTGCTTCAGGATCGGTAGGATGAGCCACTTCTATGATGCAAACCCTAGCTTCAAATCGACAATTGGAAGGGGCTTTGAGAGAGAATCGGGGAAAGGGGTTCTGAGAATTCGGCAATTGGAAGTGTGAGAGAGGGAGGGAAGAAGATGGAGCAGTATCGTCTGCTTTTGAACCGTGTGTTGGGGAGAAAGAATACATATTAGGTTTTTGACCCGGCCCCCCTTTCTTGTTTGTGACTCGCGCGTCTTTTTTCTTCTTTTTTTCATTTGGTCCGTCAATTGGTCCGTTGAAAAGGGCCATTTCTGAATGGCTTTGTATGTATATATATGTGTGTACGCTTTACTCTCTAATTGTGTGATTATATACTATTCTTTGTAGTTTTATTGGAGAATTTTCTTTTGTCTTTTAGTTTTACTACACTAGGATCTATCATAGAAATTTTTTTCTAAGAAATTTATACACAAAAAAAATAGAAAGAAAATTAAATAAACAAAGGAACTAAATAAAAAGTATGAGTAATTGAAGATTTCCAAGAATGCATGAATTAGTGTCTCCTTAATTCTATGTATGAAATGAGTGAAAATATAAATATTCCAACTTGTTTATAGATAAATTAAAGTTGTGGTTGGAGATTTGATATATAAAATTTTAGTATTTTGTTTTTTAAATTTTAAAAAATAGTGTGATATGGCCGAAGCAATTGTGCGCAATCCTATTAATTGTATTTTTTAGACCTCTGGCGACTAAATTTGTGTTATTAAGATACGATATAATGGTCTGTGTACTCCAATGAACCGTTTGTTTTACCAAATCAAACAGTACAAGTATACTACACTCCTAGTCCTGTTAGGAAAAGGGATAGACCGCCTACAGATTGACAAGTTATAATTCATACTCCCGCGTGCAGTCGTGTAGAAGTAGTTGATGGAGAGATTTACCAAGAGCAGATGCTTCATAGACAAACTATAATAAATGTGGAGGACGACAATAAAGTAATCCAGTTAGATGGCGGAGATGAAACACCTGAATTAGATCCTGAGTCAATACTTGTGTCAGATGACATTGATACTGAGGAGGAAGAGTTATCGATCGAATCGACATCGAAATCAAGCGAGATGATGGTTATGAATCTGCAATACGTATACAAGATGATTCTGACTCAGACATTGACACTTGAACAAATGAAATGTATGTTTTGCATTACATGTTTTTTATATCATTGCCATTTTATATTCATATATACATGTAATCAAATATAACTCATACTAACATCTTTGTATCACTGTCATGTTTATGTATTTAACTATTTAAATGCAATTTCCTGTCATTATTGTCATTTTATATTCATATATACATGTAATCAAATATAACACATGCTAACATCTTTATATCACTGTCATGTTTATATACTTAACTATTTAAATGCAATTTCTTGTCATTATTGTCATTTTATATTCATATATGCATGTAATCAAATATAACTCATGCTAACATCTTGAAATTTGTAATATATAGATGGCTTCTAAAGCAGCGCAAGAAAAGCGCGGCTTGGGTAGAGGGCCTAATCATGTGCCAAAGGCCCCTACTAATCCGGATGATCGGATTCTTATTCAGATTCGTCCTCCTCCGAATAACACGTATGTCCGCATCATTTATATATAAGCATTTTAGATTCCATTTATATAAGATATATAACTAATGTAAATTACTTTAAATATTATAATATATCTACTTATCTTTGATGTAAATTGTTGTATATTATAGTGATTTTTCAGATAATAGGATCGTCAAGTGCATTTCACATTTGTGATTACAGAATTGGCCCACACCTGTGATTACGTGGGCGAACACACCTATCGCCCACAAGGATACAATTTGGGCTGCATTTCAGGTATATTTTTTTTAATTATGACAGATAATATAATATTCTAAGGATAATTATTTAGTAGTGTTGGATTATATGTTAAAAGTACCGTTTTAATATTATTATTGTTATTTTATTTGCAGAAAAGGTATAGATGAGAGGATGCGCATGCTTCAGTGATACATACACTATTCTGGTAGAAGTGCGTCGTCCGCACCAAAGATAATTTAAACAAAGAACGACAAAAAGCCCTTCACAATGCATCGATCGACCATCCAGGCCAGGGAGAGGATTACATGCATGAGCATAGCCCTTGGTGGTGCACCCAGTCCATATGGGCTGAGATGTGTGCCCAATGGAGAGCTGAGAACTAGGTTAAAAGATGCAAGACTGCCGCCACTAACAGATCCTCGGGTGTACCTGATGGCGAAAAGGCTAAAGGAACCTACATAGGCGACAGTATTTCACAGTTGCAGCATATCACTGCTAGGGTATGTATGAATTGTTTTAATATGTTTACAATCATGAATTGTAGAATATCACATTTTTTACTTAGTAATATTGGAATATGTTTTGTATAGGAGTCTCAGTCTCAAGGTCAGCCTATCCATTGGTTGGATGTGTACACGGCCACCCGTGATGGTCTGCCTGATGCTATCCAGATAGCGGTAATAATTTTTAACAACTTTGATCTTGTTTATCAAGTTTTACGTCATTCTTTAGAATTTTACGAATTTATTTTTAACTATTTAATTGTTAACATGATGACATGATACTTATAAGCGTTTATTGAATGAGCGATATCCTAAAGACACCCCACGTCCGCCAATTGATCAAGAATGGTTGGAGAGGGCGTCTGTTGTGAAGAAGAACTACGTCAAAGGTTAAGGACAACGACGACGCCCAACCTTCAGTGGCTCAAGCAGCTCTACTACCTAGTCTTCACAGTCATCAAGTCATCCATCCATTCATACTCTTGCTGACTGTGCGAGAGAGATATGTCGAGATCGCAATCTTCTTCAGATATCTTATGCATCCGCAAACTCCGAGTCCCGATGAGTTAGTCGATGCAAAATGGCAGTAGTAGCAACATCACAACATGGGGATGGCGACGAGGTAATCAATCTTATTTATTACAATCAAATTTGTGACTTATATATATATATATATATATATTGTTGTGTTTAATTTGTTTTATATTGTCATAATACCAGTATCAACATATATACTATATATGTGGCGCCCCAAAAATAGGTATACATCACCCATTCTGAGTCACCAAATACATGGTACATAAATCAAATAAACTTCTTTTATACAATACGACAACAGCGTACAACAGCGTAGCTTAGAGTTTTTACACGAATATTGTCTCATAGAAAGTATTCAAACTCAAATGAAGTCCTCATTACATTTATTATCACACTATTTCATAAAATAGTGAAGACTACTATATCCACCATCTCGGACCATCACTCTATTTCCTGACTAGTCCCGGATACGTTCTCATTTCCTGAAGAGAACAATGAAAACAAAAGGGTGAGCTCAACTAGCCTAGTAAGAAATATTATGACTAAGATAATGCAGAATGAATTGTCGTTAGCCTTCAACAGTGTTAAACTGATAAAATACAATAAACATCAAGTTTAACTGCAGCAGAACAAGCAATCCATTAGAAGAGTCAAGTAGAGCATGATATCTACTATCTTCTATGATTTAAAAAGGTTTTTCATCAACTTCATCGCTGAGACTCAGCTTAATAAATAAATCACATCATCGAATCATCCCTGCAACACGGTCAAGGATATTCATATAATCATCAATGGTCATGATTATACCGAATAATCCCTGGTCATAATCATACCAACAACTGTCCATCAATGCACTACAGGCCAATGAGGATTTTTACCACATCATTTGTAACATTACAGATCATGATTATACCGAATGATCCCTGGTTATAATCATACCAATCAACAGTCCATCTATGCACGTAAGCCAAAGATGACTTTCATCACAATATAAGCATGAGGATGATGACAATGATATAAGAATTCAATTAAAAGAAACAAAGGATAAATTTTTAAAGATTTATAATTTAATTTATCCAGAATTCAATAATGTTCAAATTGTCAACATGATACTGCTTTGTGGAGTAAAATTCAAGAATGATATTGTATCAAAAATGATTTGGACCGAAAAGAAATTAATTTTTATCATGAATAGTACTATGGGTGAATAGTACCAAGGTGAATAGTACCCCGTGAATAGTACTTCGGAATAGTAATTTATGAATAGTACTTCGTGAATAGTACTTTATAAATAGTACCCATAAATAGTACTTTTATGAATAGTACCGTATAAATGAATAGTACTCATGGACAGTACTCCGGCATGAAAAGCTTAAAATTTAACAAGAATGTGAAGAAAATATCCTTGGGAAACGATACTAGATGAAGCGCAAATTTCAGGAATATTCTACTAATTTCACGGAGTATAGAAGTAATACTTTATCAAAATGAGGGTATAATCAGGAATACGAGACGAAATAATAATACTCACATACTACAGAGTATGGAAAAAAATATTATTCCTTATAATATCCCTTACCTCAGAAGAAGACTGGATACTTGGATAGTGAAGTAGCATACTTCTCTTCTTCTTTTTCTCTATAGCTTCTCTCTCTATAATTGCTCTTGTGAGTCTTAGTGAATTGGTGAGAATGAAAGAAGAATAAGCTTCTATTTATAGGAAAATATAGTTTCGATAATTGCACGTTTTGGGATTTGAAATATTACAGTATAATACCTTCATCTTTACTTTTATTTTTAATTTAGTCCTACAAGTATTATCAAACTTGCACCACCTCCCCTAATAGTACATGCATGTGAATCAATAGTATACACATGTGAACAAATAGTTATAAGCATGTGAATTAATAGCAGTTAATTGCTCATTTATCCGATTAATTACCCGATTGGTTAATATAACCTCCAGACATCAATTATTATAGAAATAGATGTTGATTTCCACTAACACTAATAATCCCAACACAATAGAAATATCAATTTCATCTTTAATCAATATGAACTTATTCATCATTAATATCACAATATTTAACAACCAGATCATTCCTAGGAAAGAGGGGGCTTTTCGATAAGGATTTTTCCTTATTGGCGCGCAATTAGGTAACCAAACCTCTCCTTGATAGAACTTTCTAGACATCGTCAACATTGCAAATAATAATATGAATAACTTTGTCGTCTTAATTATTGATTTAATAATATAAAAATATTGATAATGTGACAATCAATAATATGAGAGATATTATGCAGCAATTACTGTAGCAATACTTGAGTATAACTGAGTGACTTCTTACGTAAGCATCAATAATCAATACTGTGTGCTACTATGCAACCACGCTTATAATTGTACTTTTACCACCGGGTAGTTCAACAGTTTAACGGTAAAACTTTCGCCATTATTTTTATAAAAAGATAATTCTGTCATTTTTTAACTACGACAATACTTCCATTGTGGGGTCCACCAATGATTGTGGCGTTGTATGAATATTCCCTGTTAAAACGAATATTCTCTGACCAATCGAATATTTTATAACAACTTGCTTACTTTGAAAATTTATAAATATTACCCACAACTATAATAATATAACAAAACCACACCATAATATTCAAAAATATATTTCGAGAAAAATTAATCTTTATTCATAAAAGTTGGGGTCTTACAACCTCCCCTTCTTATGAAATTTCGTCCTCGAAATTAGGGTATATACCTGGTATGTCGAGGAGGTGAGGATACCTTGATTTCATTTTGGATTCTAACTCTCGGGTCATTTCCTCTACATCGTGGTTTCTCCACAAAAATTTAACTTGAGGTATAACCTTGGAGCGTAGAATATGATCCTTCTTATCCAAGATTTTAAAAAATACCTCTTCATACGTTAAATCTTCCGTTATCTCGTCCAGTTCTAATTCAATAATGTGGTTCGGGTCTTTCACATATTTACGTAACATAGATATGTGAAAAACGTTATGAACATGAGACATACTTGACGGTAAGGCGAGTCTATAGGCCACAGTTCCTACTCAATCAAGGATTACAAATGGGCCAATGAATTGAGGATTGAGTTGTCTTCTCTTTCCAAATCTCGTAACTCCTTTCCATGGAGCTACACGTAACAACACATGATCTCCAATATAGAATTTCACGTCCTTTTGATGAAGATCAGCATAACTCTTTTGTCGATCTTGTGAGGTTTTTATACGTTGTCGAATCGTTTGAATCTTTTCCGTAGTTATACGTACCAACTCCGGTCCCAACAACGTTGCTCACCCACCTCCTCCCAGCATACTGGAGAACGACACTTGTGTCCATACAACGCCTCGAATGGAGCCATGCCAATACTTGCTTGATAACTATTGTTGTAGGAAAATTCCACCAATGGTAAGAACTTGTCTCAACTTCCTTTGAAGTCAAGGACATAGAGTCTTAATAAATCTTCAAGAGTTTGAATAGACCTCTCCGACTGCCCGTCAGTTTGAGGATGATATGCCGAACTAAATCGTAAATCTGTGCCCATAGCTTTTTATAAACTAACCCAAAATCTTGAAATGAATCTTGGGTCTCGATTAGAAACTATGAATACTGCATACCATGCAATCTTATAATCTCATTTATGTACATACAAGCAAGACGTTCAAGTGTATAAGTTTCTCGTATCGATAAGAAATGAGTAGACTTGGTCAATCTATCAACAATGACCCAAATCGAATCTGTGCCTTGAGAAACCTTAGAAAGACCAGTAATGAAATCCATAGTAATTTGCTCCCACTTTCATTCTGGAATTATAAGTGGTTGCAATGGACCTTTTGGCACTTGATGCTCTGCCTTGACTCGTTGACAAGTTAGACACCTTGAGATAATCCCCGCTATCTCTTTCTTCATATTGCTCTACCAAAATGTATGTCGAAGATCACGATACATTTTGGTACTTCCAGGATGGATTGTAAACGGTGTGTTGTGCGCCTCCATCATTATTTTATACTTCAAGTCAGAATCGTTAGGAATACAAAGTCTAGAGTTGACTCGAAGTATTCCTTCTTCATCGATTCTTGCCTCCGGAATAGCACCTTCTTGCACTTTCTTCCTCATAAGCATCAACTCCAGGTCTGTAGCTTGAGCAGCTTTAACTTTATCGATTAAAGTCGGTTCTACTCATATATTCTCCATCATCACATGGGTCCCTGGAGTCTTTACCTCTATCTCCATCCTTTGTAAGTCATACAAAATGGGCCTTTGCATTGACAATATCGCACTTGTACCCGCATATGATCTTCTACTCAATGCGTCAGCTACTACGTTCGTTTTTCCAGGATGGTATTGAATGGTATAATCGTAATCTTTCAACAACTCAAGCCAACGTCGTTGGCGCATGTTGAGTTCCTTTTGAGTGAAGAAATATTTGAGGCTTTTATGGTCCGTATAGATCTCCACCTTCACATCCACAATTGTAACATGCTTTGGACTGCTGCGTATAGTTTGGATTGATGTGTCCCTCCCCTCCGCATTTGTAACATGTCTAATCAAGCGGTCGTTCTCCTTCCTTAACAACAGTCTTTGGTCTTTGACGTCTTTCCATCATTATTGAATTTCCTCTTCTTGAAATTTCTACTTCTATTATCTTGGCCATGATTACCACTAAAGTGATTACCATTTCTGGCATGTTGATTCCCTCCACGTTTGTTGTCACCGCATCGATGACTGCTACCACTGGTATTAATGATTTACCGGCTGTTCTCTCTTGGTTGGATTAACTCATTATCGCGCTCTAATAATTAAGCCATATTTACAACATCTGAATACAAACATAGTTTGTGAGAAATTAGTTATTGACGTATCTCAGATTTCAAACATCTTAGAAACAACCGCGTCATTCTCTCCTCATTATCAACCAAGTGGGACGCAAACCGGGACAACTCGATAAACTTAGCTTCGTACTGTAACACGGTCATATTGTTTTGCTCCAACTTGATAAACTCTACCTCCTTCATATGACGAATACTTTCGGGAAAGTACTTGTCGTTGAAAAGTTCTTGGAACTTCTCCCAATACATCTTCAGTGCGGCAGGTTGAGTACGCTTTACAGATTCCCACCAGTAATATGTTTCTCCTCTCAACATGAAGGTGGCAAAGGAAACCTTTTGCTCCTCGGAGCATCCCAAGACATCAAATATCTTGGTGATCTATTTTATCCATGTCTCGCCTTTAAGTGGTTTTGGCTCTCCCAAAACTCTGGTGGTCCCACTCCTTGAATCGCTTAAGCGGTGACCGTCCGAGAGTTGCCAAGTGTTTCACTCAGATTTTGAAGCAGAGTCGTTTCTACCGATGTTGCATGAATTGCATAAAGCCTCCTGAACATCCCATCGCTCATCATTTGATCGGTGTTATTGTTTACCTGAGGATTATTGTCTTCCTATTGCACATTATCCTGGGTATTGATCGTTGGTGACTCAACGGTCTCGTGTTCTTCATTGTTGATCTCAACTTTTTCAGATGTCATTTTCAAACAGTGCCACAAAACAAAGGTTAATTGACATGTCACATATTATCCCTATACTCTGACCGACCAATTAAATACCAAATAAACTTAGGTAGGTCATACTAGTGAAGGAATTCCCCGTCTCTCCCCTCCTAGTTCTTGTCTCACATCTTAGTTAGGGATCATATCCCTAAGCTTTGATACCAACTGTAACACCCACAAAATAGGTATACATCACCCATTCTAAGTCGCCAAATACATGGTACATAAATCAAATACAAACTTCTTTTATACAATACGACAACAGTGGCTTAGAGTTTTTACACGAATATTGTCTCATAGACAGTATTCAAACTCAAATGAAGTCCTCATTAAATTTATTATTACACTATTTTATAAAATAGTGAGGACTACTATAGCCACCATCTCGGACTATCACTCTGTTCCCCGGCTAGTCTCGGCTACGTTCTCATTTCCTGAAAAGAACAATGAAAGCAAAAGGGTGAGCTCAACTAACCCAGTAAGAAATATTATGACTAAGATAATGCAGAATGAATTATCGTTAGCCTTCAACAGTGTTAAACTAATAAAATACAATAAACATCAAGTTTAACTGCAGCAGAACAAGCAATCCATTAGAAGAGTCAAGTAGAGCATGATATCTACTATCTTCTATGATTTAAAAAGGGTTTTCATCAACATTATCGCTGAGACTCAGCTTAATAAATAAACCACATCATCGAATCATCCCTGCACCACGGCCAAGGATATTCATGTAATCATTAATGGTCATCATTATACCGAATAATCCCTGGTCATAATTATACCAACAACTGTTCATCAATGCACTACAGGCCAATGAGAATTTTTACCACATTAGTTGTAACATTACGGGTCATGATTATACCCAATGACCCCTGGTCATAATCATACCAATCAACAGTCCATCTATGCACGTAAGCCAAAGATGACTTTCATCACAATATAAGCATGAGGATGATGATAATGATATAAGAATTCAATTAAAAGAAACAAAGGATAAATTTTTAAAGATTTATAATTTAATTTATCCAGAATTCAATAATATTCAAATTGCCAACATGATACTATTTTGTGGAGTAAAATTCAAGAATGATATTATATCAAAAATGATTTGGACCGAAAAGAAATCAATTTTTGTCATGCATAGTACTCTGGGTGAATAGTACTCAGGTGAATAGTACCTCATGAATAGTACTTCAGGAATAGTACCCCGTGAATAGTACTTTATAAATAGTACTCGTGAATGGTACTTTTGTGAATAGTACCATATAAATAAATAGTACTTATGGACAGTACTCCGGCATGAAAAGCTTAAAATTTAATAAGAATGTGCAGAAAATATCCTTGTGAAACGATACTAGATGAAGCACAAATTTCAAGGATATTCTACTAATTTCACGGAGTATAGAAGCAATACTTTATAAAAATGAGGGTATAATCAAGAATACGAGATGAAATAATATTACTCACATACTACAGAGTATGGAAGAAAATATTATTCCTTATGAATACTAAACAAAAATAATATTCCTTACCTCAGAAAAAGACTGGATACTTGGATAGTAAAGTAGCATACTTCTCTTCTTCTTTCTCTCTATAGCTTCTCTCTCTATAATTGCTCTTGTGAGTCTTAGTGAATTGGTGAGAATGAAAAAAGAATGAGCTTCTATTTATAGGAAAATATAGTTTTGATAATTGCACGTTTTGAAGCTCGAAATATTAAAGTATAATATCTTCATCTTTTCCTTTATTTTTAATTTAGTCCTGCAAGTATTATCAAACTTGCACCACCTCCCCTAATAGTACATGCATGTGAATCAATATTACACACATGTGAATAAATAGTTATAAGCATGTGAATTAATAGCAATTAATTGCTCATTTATTTGATTAATTACCCGATTGGTCAATATAACCTCCAGACATCAATTATTATAGAAATAGATGTTGATTTCCACTAACACTAATAATTCCAACACAATGGAAATATCAATTTCATCTTTAATCAATACGAACTTATTCATCATTAATATTATAACTCACAATATATAACAACCAGATCATTCCCAGGAAAGATGGGGCTTTCTGATAAGGATTTCTCTCTATTGGCGCGCAATTAGGTGACCAAACCTTTCCTCGACAGAACTTTCTAGACATCGTCAATATTGCAAATAATAATATGAATAACTTTGTCATCTCAATAATTGATTTAATAATATAAAAATATCGATACTGTGACAATCAATAATATGAGAGATATTATGCAGCAATTACTGTAGCAATAATTTAGTATAACTGAGTGACTTCTTACATAAGCATCAATAATCAATACCGTGTGCTAGTATGCAAACCATGCCGTAGACATCGTATTTTTACCACCGGGTAGTTCAACAGTTTAACGGTAAAACTTTCGCTGTTATTTTTATAAAAAGATAATTCTGTCATTTTCTAACTACGACAATACTTTCGTTGTGGGGTCCATCAATGATTGTGCCGTCGTATGAATATTCCCTGTTAAAACGAATATTCCCCGACCAATCGAATATTTTATAAAAACTTTCTTACTTTGAAAAATTTATAAATATTACCCACAACTATAATAATATAATAAAATCACGCCATAATATTCAAAAATATATTTCGAGAAAAATTAATCTTTATTCATAAAAGTTAGGGTCTTACAATATATGTAACTTGTTTTTATTATTTTGTTAATTACAAGGTGATGAAGGAGAAACTAATTTGGAGAATGATGCATGACGACCGACTTAGTGTTGTTTTGTAGTTATTTATGAATCTTGTACTTTTATATTCATTCTTTGGATGTTTATGTGTTACTTAAAGATTAGATTTATTTATATTTATTCAATTCATATTAGTTTTTAAAGGTTTATATATTAGTTTGGTGTATGTGTCGGTATATGGACGATGGATGTTTATATTGTTGTGGATGTCTGTTGGGATAAAGCAGGTACAAACAAGTACAATTTTTTGGGAAATCTGCAAAATAGGAAATATCTGATTTCCATGTTTTTTACATCAGCGACCGCATGCGGTCGCTGATAATTATTAGCGACGGCTAATCACATGAGGGTATTAGCGACCGCATCCGGTCGCTGATGGCGGTCGCTGCCACGTGGCCCACGTCAGCCTTTGACCCTAATCCATGCTGACTCAGCTTAGCGACGATTTCGGTCGCTAATATCGGTTGCAGATACTTCGGTCGCTGATGTGTATTCCAGCGACCAGATTTTATGCGACACCTATCTGCGACCGGACCCGGTCAGAGATGATTATCAGCGACCGAATGCGGTCGCAGATAGGCCTTTTTCTTGATTAAAAATTACCTCCGCAATAAGAAGTTCAATATCATACTTTTTGAGGTGAGATTTGATAATTATTTTAAGCTTTTTTTGTTGATTTTGGTCTATTTCTACTCGAAATTTGTTGGGGAACAAAGCCCAGTCATTTGAAAGCTTAAATGGAATGATATGATGGTATTTGAAACAAGTTTTTAGGTTTTTTTTGGAATTTCGCGATTTAACAGAATTTCTGAATTTTGGAATTGATTTTGAGATGATTTGATATTTTTGAGCTCTTAATCTTTTCAAAATTTTAGTTTAGTTTACTTTTTGAGCTTAATTTTAATCGGTTGATGTCATTTTGTGTGTGTGAGTGTGATAGAGATTATACAGATTGCTTTACTTTTTGTATTTCTCTATTTTTTAGAATGGATGGAGTATATAATTCTATAATGCTATGATGATGAATTTCTCTCAGAGCATATTCAATCGGGCATGGGAAATCTGACCCGTATCTTAGTAGGGCAATAACTGATGGTATGTGATGAGATATGTATATCTCGTACGTATTTGGGGGTTGCAGCCACGACAGAATCGGATCCCCTGTTTGATCTTACACAGATCTGAACCCCAAGATATTTCTTTTAACATTTATTTATAGTTATGCATATGTATTATGTTTTTGGTTATTAGGGCTAGATGTCATTGATTCAGAACCATTCTTTTCTTTTTAGTAGATTGAAAGAGATGAGGATTTGGAGTGAAATTGAAGATTTGGAAATTAAGATTTATACACTACAGGGTCATTAATAACTTTCGTCTGGCGGAGGAGAAAGAGAATGGAGGACTAAGATGAGAGAGAGAGAGAGAAAAGAGGGAGAAAAAAGAGAAAAAATATTTTTTTTATTAACTTTTATTTTTGCCACTTGTCAACCACATTAAAAATAAACTAACATTTGTTTGTAAAACTGTCATTTTTTTAACAGGAGGGATATTTTTGAGCTAAGTTTTATAACGTTAAGGGTATTTTTATAAAAAGAAAAAGAAAAAGAAAAAGAAATTCATATGTTAAGAAGGAATTCAGATAAAATCACAGGGTTATTTTTGAACCTTTGACCGATTTTAAAATATATCACTAACTTGAGGTAAGGCAAAATCAAGTCAAACCAGACTCTTGGCTAAAAAACATGGTCTTTACAGGCCTAGAGCCTAGGAGGTTCTAAGCCATGCTTTTCAGGCCTGTTTCTATTTTAATTTTTTCTTTTATCCTTTTAAGTTTTTAATAAATTTATTTACATTTTTATTTTACTATAAGATATACTACATTTTTTTCCATTAAGACTGACTTAATTTGGCTTTTTAAGTTATGTTGATTATTTTTAAAATCCAAAATTATACCATTTTAAAAGTTGATTATTTTTAGAATACAAATTTATACCATTCTTACAAATATAAATGGAAGAATTATAATTATAAGAATTTACATCAAATTTATTATTAACTTCAATTGTTGATGAATTCAAAATTTTAAATAAATATATTTAATTATTAATTCTAGAATGTTCAATTTGATTTGAAAAGTCAAACTAAACCACTTTTTATAGGACGAAGGGAGTAATAAGTAACCTAAAGTCTAAATAAGCTAACTCTTTATTATTTAGGTGGGGCTTGGTTTGCTTAATAGAAATTTGATGTAACAGTCTACGTAATACTCCCTCCGTCCCTTAATATAAGTCTTTTTAGAGTTGTGCACAAGTATTAAAAAAATAATTGTATAGCGTTAAATATAATATCAAATGTCTATATTGCCCTTGTATTGGAAAAAGATATTGTTATTTATTGAGCAAAAAATAGTAAGAGAACCAAAGTTACATTTAATACTTGGAGTAATATTGAAAACTATGCAATTAATGCTTACTTGGAATTCTAAAATGTCATATATTAAGGGACAAAAAAACTTCTTCTAAAACATCTTATATTAAGGGACGGAGGGAATACAATACATTTATAATGTAAATCGTAATGGGTTCTTAGGATATATTGGTTTGGTTCGTTTTTAGTATCTGTATAGTAATTGTAATACATTTAAAATTATGTTTGGTTCACTAAATTATATGGATGTAAATAATAAATAAAATAAATTGTAAGTTAAAATGTCAAATCAATTATAATCATTACTGTTTGGTCTTATGACCAGCTATTGCATTAGAAACTTAATGAGCTAATACATATATTGGTGGACATAATAAAAATATTCAAATTGATGTAATCATATTAAGTTCTTAATGGACTAATACATATAATAAGTGTGGGAAGGAAATCATACCTCACTAGGGTTAGGGTTTCGTGTTGGCTGAGGATGAGAGAAATCCACAAAGAGTACGAAATTGATTGATTGATTGAAGAGGGGAGAAAAATAGGTGAGTGATTACTCTAACGACACATGGCATAACTCTTAGAATCCGAGAACCTTGTTAGGGTAGCAAGGATTCAGAGAGCCTTCTTAAGTTCTTCGGATTGAGAGAGAATGTTCAAGTCTTCTAGTCCTCCAAAAGGTCCAAGAGTCAAAAGTGAGGTCCTCTTCCCAATGGAGTGGAAGGGGTATTTATAGGGTTTTTTGGAGAGTGGTCATGTGCTAGACACATGACCTCGAAGAAATTCTAAATTTACCCTTAGTAATTAGAGTAATGCCCAGATCGTCCTGCCCTTCTAGTCACCAATCCAATCCTTCAATCAATTCCCAAAATGAGTCGCATCCACGTGTCTTCTGCCTCGGGACACATGAAAGATTCTCTCAGGTCTTGCTTCTTTATTTTTGGCTCTTTCGTCTTTTCATTTAATCATAATGTGAACCTTAATTTGTGCATTTAATTCAATTAGGTCATGTGAACCCTAATTTGCACTTGGGCCCATATTTGCCCCATGCGCGAGAGTTACGTCTTTGGAGTGACGATCGTGTAAAATACTTTAACTCTGTGAATCCTGCTTCAAATTTCTAAAAATCCGCGGAGCTCGATCTTGTAAGTCCTGAAAATAGAAAATCCTTGGAGAGGGGACCCCTAAGAGAGCTCTCCCAAGATATCTTGAAAATCTTTTCCAAATTCTGCTCAATCTTTGTTTCCTTAATAATAAATATATATATATATATATATTTAAGTAAATAAAATCTTATTTTATTTTGGAAAATAAAATAAAATATTTCTTTATATAAAATCAAATCATTCATATTATTTTGGAAACAAAATCAAATCATTTCTATTTAGGAATAGAATATTTGTTTCCATGATATATATTTTTAATATATATATATATATATATATTACACCGACTAGTGATTGACGGTAATAAAATAAAAAAGTTAGCTATGTTTCATATTTGACCCATAAATTGAGGCTGTGATAATATATAACTATCCCTCATCTTCAGCTTATTAGAGACATTTTAATAAGGGATGCCCTAATCTCTAATTTTTAGTAGAGTATCAATCTTTTCATGGAGCGGCGGAGCGCAGCAATAAGCCACTGACATTTATGTGCCAAACAGATTGACTAATATTGTTCTCGTCAGAGGGTAAGACCCACGTTGCTTTGAATATAATATATATATTATATCATCTTAACGTCAAAGGGTCCGAGGGAGTTGTGTTGTATCTTCCAGCTTTGTTTTGATGATATATATATATATATATATATATCGGGGTTTTTTGTGGGAGTCGTCTTTTAAGTTAGAGATGGTCAGGACTAAGGGAGTACACCATAACCAAGGTACCTAACCATTCGTTGGTGATGTCCGACCCCCAAATTGATACTACACTTATAACTCATGGAATCATAATTTGGGAAGAGAAATAGAGATTCATTTAGGCTTGAAACCATTAACAGACCTTTGCACCCGATGATTGCTTTCTCTTGTCAACTCTTCGTGATTGCTTGATCTAATTCTTTTCTTTTCAGGTGATTGTAGTATTTCTTTTCCAAGCCACTTCACCTTAACTGGATCTTGGCTCGGCTATTCTCAAAGAAAAGGCACATCAGAACGCTGAAAGCATCTATTCCGGGCCATTTCACCTTAACAAGGATATTGTCTAGGATATTCATGAAGGAGAAAGGAAACACCGCAACGAGGAACCGTCTATTTTGGGCCATTTCACCTTAACAAGGATCTTGGCTTGAATATTCTCAAAGAAAAGGCAATACTGCAAGGAGAAAATATCTATTCCGGACCATTTCACCTTAACAAGGATCTTGGCTCGGATATTCTCAAAGAAAAGAGGCAAAATCGCAACGAAGAAGAATTTATTCCGGGCCATTTCACTTTAACAAGGATCTTGGCTCGGATATTCTCAAAGAAAATACAACACCGCAAGGAAAAAGAATTTATTCCGAACTATTTCACCTTAACAAGGATCTTGGCTCGAATATTCCAGCGAAGTAGCATTTATTCCAATCAGTTGATTCAACAAGCAAGGAGAAGTTAAATGTAAGAGGGGAGAGCTCCTTAGGTGGCTAAACCCTATGGGCCAACCCCTAGGGGGACCAACCTAGTGGCCTCCTCCTTCATATTTTTCCATTCTTCCTCTACCTTATTTTTATTTGAATGACTCCTAATGTTTGTGCTCTTTTTTTGCTTCTTCTTTCAGGTGTCCGTGATCTCTCTTTCTCAAGTCAAGTCTTCTTGTTTAAGTTTCATACCTTCTATCTTGTTATGGTAAGCACTTAATTTCAAATGCTCATTCACCTTCTTTCCTTAATTCCAGAATTCTCATGTTAAGTTTTTCTTGTTGCAGGCCAATTCCAGCAAACATTCTATAGACCCAAAAACTACTAAGGAAGTTCCCTTCATCAGTGAGTGGGGAAAAGCTCCTTTTTGTGGGTCTTCTAACGTTTTCTAGGAGCAAGTGAAGAATTATGATTGTACAACCTTTCCTCCTCTTGAGAAAGCAAGCTTATTTCTATATGATACGGCTTGCGCAAGCTTAGATAGTTTTCGTTGTTCTGCTTGTATTCCCCGTATGTGTATAAAAAAATAGGAGTACCCCTACAGTCCCATTAGTTTCATATCCGACTCATCCAATCGTCTTCAGGAGTGGAAACATTGGACCGACGAGGTTCTCGCAAATTCTAATTATGTGGATATACTGGAGAGGGGCGTCGGCATTCTGCGTTGCATTCAGCTATGCAGGGATCTTCGCATCTAACAAGACCATGATGCTCTTACCGTCTTAATTTCACGTTGGTGTTCTTCCACATGTACATTTGTCACTGCTTGGGGGGAGTTCACCCCAACTCTAGAGGACGTTTATGCCATTTACCAGTAATCCTCTTTTCTATTTCGTTCATTTTTTTTTTTAGATTACAAACTCATTCTGGATTATATCTTGAAGCCTTCCTACTGTTGCATCGACTTCCTGTAGCATGTCTAGCTTGTCTCCTAGAGATGTTGAGTGCATTACTTATTTAACGGAAGCTTTCAAGCGGGCTCCCAATTACATCTTTCAATTTCAGGGTGACACGCTCCTTCCAAACTTTGAGACCTCTAAACGGCAAAAGAATTCCTAGTTATCTTGGGTACGCTACTTCTTCAGGGATTACAGGCCCGGCCACGGGGATAGTTCTGATTATAACAAGTCTGTCTTCGCTCTCCATGAGGAGCCTTGCCCTTTTCCCTTGGATGCTTATTTAGCTATGTGGTTGTCCCGCTTCATCTTTTCGGGGTCTCCTGTAGATGGTCATTTGACCTGCATGTTTGGTTTGGCTTCTTTATTATCTCGGGGTCTAAATGTTCCTCTTGCTCCTCTCTTCTTGGGAACATTATATCTTTGTTTGGACGAAACCATTCTCGCTATGAGGGAATCTATTGGGAGGTATTCATTTTCGTATTTTTATTAATTATCTTTCATACTGCATTTTTTTTCGTTTTCTATTATCAATCTTTTTATTCATTTACTCGGTATGACGTAAATTGCTTCGTTCCCTGCTCATTTCTTCAAATCTTTCTCTTCGAGCACTTTTTGAGATATTCTACTCCTGCACATCTTTCTAAGAAGAAAAAAAGTATTCAAATCCTTTTTCTTCACCCAACATCATCCCCCGCACAGCTCGCTGGATTGATCACCGATCTAGTTCAGATTTACGGCTTTTTATCGATGATTATTCATGCTTCACCGCTCGTCCCTACACTATTGTTTTAGAAAGCGGCGGTCGTCTGCCCCACTTCTATTGGCGTAACTTTCACTCATACTCAAATATCAACGAATTGAGTGGTTCTTCGCTGTCCTGGTTTGTCTTCCTTTGGGCTGTGGAGCTTCCCTATTTCGTCAAAGATAATTGTTTTGGCACTGTGCTTTATTCTCCTCACAGGGTCATGAGGTAGTTTGGATTTGACCAAGAGCATCCCTTTGGCCACACTTGTTAGGAGACTTATGAGACTGCCCTTCTCAACTTTTTCTCTATCTTTCCCTCTTTTACATGGGCATTTCCAAGGCCTCTAAATGTTCCTCATAAATCCCTTCCTTTTGTCATACCAAATGATTCTCGGATTGGGCGATATACTACTAGCGAGCATAATTATTGGCAAGTCAATCTTAAAAGGTAGGAAAATGATACTTTGATTTGTTCTCTACCAGTTTCTATTCCCGAACGTCTCCAATGGGCTAGGATGTTATGTTCTCATAAGGCCAATGTCCGTTCAGAACGTTTGCCAACCAGTAGTCGGCTTATTGAGCGTGAGGCTTTAATGCCTAAGACTTCTCATCCTCAGTCAGTAGACATTCATCCTCGAAGTGACCCAAATATTCTTCCCGCACATGCCCCTACTACCTCCAGGAGTCTTCCATCACAGGCTTCATCTCAGGTATCTCTATCACAGCTACCTCCTCCAGCTTGCTAGTCTTAGGGAATCAGGCCTTGCGATATGGTTCTCTCCCTCTTCAGCGACATCATCGAAAAAAGTTGCTTCGGTGATGTGTGCCTCCTCTAGTCCAAATGGATTCTGAGTTGATGGTACCTTCACTTCTCTCCCTTTCTAAATAGCTTTCAGGTATTGATAAAAGACCGAGGGTACCACCCCATAGTCATTTTGCCAAGCCCTTCCTAGCAAGACATGATATGTTGCATCCAGCTTGGCAACATGGAACATTACGGACCCTCGAATCTTTCTAACTTGCATATCCACCTTGATGTGTCCAAGGGTTCTTGTACTCTTGTTGGTAAATCCTGTAATGTTTATTTGTTCTTTCACAATCTTCTTATCTGGCAGGCCTAACCGTTTAAACACGGTGTAGGGCATAATATTTATAGACGCTCCATTGTCAATGAACGCCCTCCGCACTTCGATGCCATTGATTATTATTGTCACATACAATGGCATGTTGTACGGGTATCTTATCTCTCTATCTGCTTTAGAGAAAGATATCTTATTTTCTTCTTCCTCTATTATCTTCACAAATCCTTTGCTTATGGCCATGAAAGTCTCCTGCGTCTCGACAACCATAATGATTGCTTTGGTTGCCTCTATCCTTGCTTCCTTGGCCAATCTATCTGATCAAAAAAATTTCTGAACTTGGCCCCATTCATTAACACTGTCACCTGCAGGCCTGGATTATACTCCTCCTTTTCTACCATTATCATCTCCACTTCTGGGGTTGTACTGTGGATAACAGTGTTGCATGTTTCTTTCCCCTTGTGGTTTGGCAGTGGCTTGTCATGGACACTACTTTCCTTTCCCAGTTCAATTTCCCCATTTGCCAGCTTCTCATGGTATATCCTCTGCAGGCTGTAATAGTCCATAGTTGAGTGTCCCACGTATTGGTGGTATACACAGAAGTCCGATCTTCTTTTCATCTCTTCCGTCACTACAAATCTAGGCCTTGGGGGTTTCATCTCCCCATGTTCAACCCATTTTTTGTATAGACCCCTGAATACCTTCTCACTGCATGTGATAGCCTCCGGGACTGACTTTGTTGCATATTTGTCCTCAGGCCTTCCTCTGCTTCATTCAAAAATTTTCTCATGCTTCTCCCTCTTGCCCCCTTGTGGTTTTAACTGAGAGTCAATCAAAGCCACAGTTGTTGTCCTCTTGCCCTTCCATGTAACCGTCGCATGACTAGTGGGAAATGTCATAATTCCTCCCAAGTCTTGTGCAAAAGACGATAGGGTAGCAAATGAATCACATGCCTTTGTAATGAGATGGGGCTTGAAGGCATCTAAGGCCCCATTATTGCAAATGTTAACCAAGTTATTTTCTTCAATCGGCTATGCGCACTTCTGTGCCTGGGCCTTGAACCTGTCAATGTAATCTGACAGCTCCTCGTTCGGCTTTTGCTTGAATCGCATGAGCTCTACAATGGTTACCTGTTTCTGCACATAGAAAAATTTCTTTAAAAATTATAATTTTAGGTTATCCCAATCATTGACTGACCCCTTCTCCAAATTGTAGTACCAACTGAAGGCACTATCCGTTAAAGTCTTGTTGAATTCCCGCATCAACAAGTTGTGGTTGTTTATTTCATCATACCCTAGCCACGGAGACATCGACTCTACGAACCTAGCAATATGTTCCCTGACATTTTCTTTCTCCACGTTGTATTTTGGAAATTATGGGGGATGCTCAATATACCTTGTCGGGTAAGGTTGCCTCCGAATGTGTGCCGTGTACGGTGGAGTAAAGTCTAACTCCGAGGGTCGTGATGTCTGCCTGCGAAGTTGATTGATCACATATATCATATCATCCTTTGTCATGTACTAGCTTGTGGCGTGAACTTTCTGGGGTGTTGTGATATATTGTTGTATTGGCGGTGTGTATGGTAAAGAGATTGGTTGATACACACTTGCATCGTGAAAAGCTGGCGCTGGTGGCAGCTGTTAGCTCACTCGCTGGACATGGCTTGGGATAGTTGGCATCGATCTGCACTTGTGAAAATGTTGGGAGAGCAATCAGGATGATGTTTATCTGAGGTTAACTTGTTTCCAACCTGGGTTGTGGCGCGTCACCACTGTTTTGGGGCTCCAAGTTGATGATTGGAACCGACTGATTCTCAGTCGATGGAGGTACAATCTGGTTCTCTTTGTTGTTGCTGTCATTGTTGTTGTCTTCCACTCCTACTTGTTCTTCCTGGGAATTTCCTAGGAACATGGCCTTGAAAGTGGGGATCTGCATCAACTGCTGGCGAAAATTCCCCATTTCCTCTTACTTCCTCTGTATCTCCAGCATCATGGCCATCATCATCCCTTGTCCTTCCCGTGCTTTCTTCAACGCCTTGAGCATCTCCAGTTGCACAACATTTGTGACGCCCCCAAAATTAGGTATACGTCACCCATCTTGGGTCGCCACTTACATGGTACATAAATTCAAATACAACTTACTAATATAACTGTCGTGTACAATACGACATAAACTGTGAGTTTGAATACAAATTTTGTCTACTAGATATTATACAAACTCAAAAGGAGTCCTCATTACAACTATTATCACACTATTTCACAGAATAGTGAGGGCTACTAATGCTATCCTCGGACCATTACTCCGCTTCCCGACTCGTCTCAACTATGTTCTCATTTCACGAAGAGAACGGTGAAAGAAAAGGGTGAGCTCAACTAGCCCAAGAAGAAATATTATGACTAAGATAATGCGAATAAATTATCATTAGCCTTCAACAATGTTAAACCGATAAAATACAATAAACAACCGGTTTAAGCTGCAGTTGGAATAAGCAATCCATTAAAAGAGTCAAGTAGAGAATAAAGTCTACTATCTTTTAGGTTTTAAAAGGTTTTCATCAATTTTTATCATTGAGACTCAATTTTTAATAAATAAACCACCACATCTAATCATCCCCTGTATACTTGGCCAAGGATTTTCATCAAATTATCAATGGTCGTGACTATACCGAATCACCCCCGTCATCATAATCATACCAAAAACTATCCATCAACGCATTACGTGCCCACCGAGGACTTTTGTCACATCATTTATATCAAGTCATGATTATACCGAATGATCCTCGGTCATAATCATACTAAGTTCATCTACGCACGTAAGCAAAGATAACATAATATAACATGAGGATGATGACAATGACATAGTAATTCAATAAAACAAGTTCAAGAATTATTTAATCCATGAATTATTAACGCCCAAATTGTCAACACGATATCTTTTGTTTCAGTAGAGTAAAATTCAAGAATGATCGGAAGAATATTTCCATGAAAAGATATTAGATGAAACGCAAATATCAAGGATATTCTACTAATTTCATGGAGTATAGAAGTCAAAGTTTTAACGGTTGGGTATAATAAAGAATGGAATAACAAAAGAAATCACCATGCATGCGGTGCCGCGATGTATGAGTTATTCCAACAGAATAATAATAACGGAACCGAGTCAGGGTGAAATTACAACGCAAGCGGGATGTTCCAAATGAATAATAAAGATGAAACCGGATCCGGTGTAAAACACATGAGATAGGATATTCAATGAGAATGATAAAGAAAGGCGGAACCCGGTCCGGTGTAAAAACACACGAACAGGATGTTCCAGCGAGAATAATAAAAGCGGAACCGGTCCAGGTGTAAAACACATGACAGGATGTTCAATGAGAATAATAGAAGAATGTCACCAAGTATAGGGTAAAGCTTGGCGTATCTGAGTTATTCAATGAATAATAATAAGCAATGGAATAACATAAGGATTTCACCAAGTATAGGGTATCTGGCGTATCTGAGGTTATGTATAGGGTATGCCACTTTTACGAGTTATTCCAAGCAGAATAATAGTGAATGGAATATGAAGTTCTCTT